>OU862910.1:34019973-34676848 GCA_917880885.1 Limnephilus marmoratus | reverse complement strand
TCACGAGCTTTGTGGTTATGGACTATGGACAATAATATACGGCTACTGTCTCATTCAAATTTATCTAGATTGGCCGATTCCTGGCGAGTCTCACCTTTCCAATGCGGACGCAATAGAGTTAGTTCTCTGCAAATTGTTAGCCGATCTTCTCTGCAAATATCCATGCGAACATCGAAGCGAACATTCCTTTGACAAAATTACATGCTCGAGATCTTTCCACCTTTAACAACGTTTGTTCTCCCCTTCAACAAAATTACACATTTGATATAATATGTCGGCCTGTAGGTAGGTACGTACCTACTGCAAACGCCGATTCTTTCTTCCGACGATACTTCGCCTTTCCCGATCGAAGGGTTTGTACACCGTATTATTGATTTCATTCTCCTCAGGTATTCATGGCCACTCAGATTATATCCATGTCATATCTCAAAAGTCCTGTTTGGTTGCCTAATTCAAAAATGTTCACATTTTCCAGGGGTGCACATATGTCGCCCAATTGCCCTCGCCCTGCCTGTTCACGGAGTTCGAGTGCAAAGACCACATCACCTGCATCCACAAGTCCTTCATGTGCGACGGGGACAAGGACTGTCCGGACGGCGGAGACGAGGACCCCATTCGCTGCAAGAACATCACCTGCCGCGAGGACCAGTTCCAGTGCAAAGACCGCTCCTGCATCCCCGGCCAGCTCTACTGCTCCGGCACGGCGGAGTGCACCGACGGAAGCGATGAAGTCAACTGCAGTAAGTATCTACAGAAAGACCTTGGAATTTGAACTAAATCACATAGAGGTAGATACTCCTTGCATTAGTGGCGTTAAGGCTCTGCAACCGGGTTCGAAAAGAAGAAGATGGAGAGATACGAAATTACGAATGTTAGAGGAGAGCGCTGCGAAAATTGTGAAAATGTTTAATAAAACACGACTCGATGTTTAAAATAGAGCAAAAATCTCCCGGGCATTATCTTAAACAGCATTTAAAGAAACACTGTGATTTTTTTCATTCATATAACTTGTAAAATAACTGAAACAAACGTGTTTATAATAATTTTTGGAGCATACTTTGCGATTTTTTTCTATCGAGGGAATTTTATATAATTTGCGTTTCGGCGCGGGCAAAGTCTAGATATTATCTTCAAGAATAACATATATTTTTTTAAGAGCTTTGAAACTTACCGTGTTTAAGGGAAATATGTAATAAATCGGTAGAAATCCGGGTTGCGGGCCCTCAAAGCCAACCGCCTATTTCAATGTACCTATGCGAAAAAATGGATAAAAAGATTCAGAGTTCCACTGCTTCTTTCATAACTACGATAATCTTCCAAATAAATTGACATGCTATTAACACAGAAAGATTGAGAACGCATAGAAAGGCATACTATTTGATGCTGGCACGTTTCAGCTATGTTCTCTCTCACGTACCACATAGCATTACGATCTAGCAACTGAGAACTCCTCTTCTATCCTTTATCATTTTATTATAAAGGAAATTAAATCCTCATCAAGTGTCCACGTGTGCCATGTTTTATAAGTTTCCATTTAAATAAATTTTTCCTCCAACTTCCAGCGACAGTTGCCCAGGTCTGCGACAAGAAGACGCACTTCGACTGCGGCGGAGGCATCTGCATCCCGCTTTCCAAGGTATGCGATAAGAAGCCCGACTGCCCCAACTTCCTGGACGAGCCCGCCGGCCAGTGCGGCAAGAACGAGTGCCTCACGGGCAATGGGGGATGCTCGCAGGTCTGCGTGGACACTCCGGCCAGTTACTACTGCGACTGCAACCCTGGCTACAAGCTGATGGACAACAAAACTTGTGAAGGTAAGCAATCAACTATGTGCAGCACCCAGAAAAGCAGAAAATAATGAATAAATAATATTATACACACAGATAGTTCTGTGCCTGATTTTAGTAAGTGAACGAATTGGTTTTGACTATATCTTGAGGAAGTTGTAATCAGGACTTAATTTTAATGAAGGTTTAATATTTAATATTGACCAATGAATACTGAGTGGTAACCTTCATGGATTATGGATTTGGGGCGTGCAATCAACATCGCAAATAACATTTATGATACTGCGGCATCTATTATATGTTTTCGAAACCTTGATAAAGTATATGGTTAATTTTTCTTTTTTTTTTTAACTTTGTGCACTTACACCTTTTAAATATTTTATTTGATTCATCCGAAGTTATAAAATTTTCTACAATAAAGTCAATTAATTTAAGTATTTTGTCAATGCTCTTCATCTATATGTAATCTCCTTTCATTGTGATCTCTCTTTTTTTCTTTTCTGTTTGTGTTATTGTTATATTGTTAATTGGACTATTTGTCCGTAAATAAATAAATAAATAAATTTATTTCAGACATCAACGAGTGTGACGATCCTGGAAGCTGTTCTCAAATCTGCATCAATGAAAAGGGAACGTTCAAGTGTCAGTGTCATTCTGGTTACATGAGGGATCCGAGAGATGTCACCAGGTGTAAGGCCACCGAGGGACACGCTTCCCTGCTGTTTGCCAGAAGATACGACATAAGAAAGATATCTCTGGACCATCACGAGATGACGGCCATTGTCAACAATACCAAGTCTGCTACTGCGTTGGACTTCGTTTTCAGAACTGGAATGATCTTCTGGAGTGATGTAAATGAACAGAAAATTTACAAGTAAGTTTTATTGGCAATATTTTATATATTTTTGCATCAAATTAAACCATAAAAAAATTACAGCCCTTGCTTCTGCAGTAAATTGATACCCATCTTTTTAGCGGTGAAAAAAATCTAGTTAACTTATCTGTTCCACATTTATTGAATACCTGGTCAACTATCAACCCATGATTTTTTTTCTCATTAAACAGAGCGCCGATCGACGAAGGCAGTGAACAAACCGTGGTTATATCTGAACAATTAATCACGTCTGATGGTCTTGCCGTGGACTGGATCTACAACCATCTGTATTGGACCGACACAGGCAAAAACACCATTGAATTGTCCAACTTGGAAGGAAACATGCGCAAAATCCTCATCACTGATGGTATTGAAGAGCCAAGAGCCATTGCGCTGAATCCTATTGACGGGTATGAACTATTTTATAAAATATTTATTCTTTTATCGAACGCGTGAAAAACAAGATTCAGTTGTGTGTTAAAGATAGTCATACCTTAGCCGAAAGATGTTTCTATCTTCAGACCTTTAAATGGTATCCTTTATAGAAAAGAAGTTATAGCAAGTAAACATTTTTAAACATTTTGTTTTTTGAAGAGTTTTATTAAATGTACATTTGTTACTTAAATTTAATTTTTCCGCGACCAGTTTCGATACAACCGTATCATTCACGAGCAGAATTAAAACTAACTTAAAAATTAAATGCAAGTACCAAAGATTAATTAGGTGGGAGTCGAGGGAGGGATGATTTTGGGGGGAGGGGGAAAGCGGTGGGAGGAGTCAATATTATACGGAAACATGGTTAGTAAAGGAGATTTGCAAGGCGCTATTATTTTATTCACTAAATTAATTTTAGATTTAATTTTTTTGTTTATTTCGAGCGTTTCTAAAGCGCAAAGATTAAAGTATGAATTTATATTGCAATGTTTAAATTTTGTTTTTTCTTTATTGAAGCTATGGCCTGACTCTATTAAATGATTCGCAGTGAATGATACGGTTGTATCGAAACCGGTCGCGGAAAAATTAAATTTAAGTAACAAATGTTCATTTAATAAAACTCTTCAAAAAACAAAATGTCTAGAAATTGTTACATAGTTAATGCCCAAGAAATACAAAAAACATTTTTAACCCCCGACACAAGGAGCGGTGTTATAAGTTTGACTTTCTGTGTGTCTGTCTATCTATCTGTCTGTCTGTGTCTGTCTGTGGTATCATAGCTCCTAAACGAATAGACCGATTGTGATGCGGTTTTTTTCTGTTTGAAAGCTGACGTGATCAAAATGGTTCTTAGCTACAATTCATAAAAATCTGTTTGGACGTTTGAAGGTCATCAGCTCTTTTTTGTGTCGGGGGTTGCTTAAAATTTTGAAAATTTTACTTATTAATGTGGTACAATCACAGGTAGTATTTTACAATAGCAACCGGTGACATCAATCATCTAGTATGATGGCCTCCGTGGTTGAGTGATTATGATCCTTGATTATGAATCCGGAGGTCGCGGGTTCAATCCTGACATGCACAAGTAAAATTTGAATTGATAAATTTGTATTATTTCACAATATATCCATTTAAAATAAAATGTAGTATGTTTGTGGCTCGTTCCAGAGTGGTAGATAATTTCAATATCGGTATCGCCTGGTGAAAGGTCAGCATTCAGAATCGAAACTTTGGTAGAAATGGTGATTGGTGGCCAAATCTGATAAACCAGGCACTTCTCCATTTTCATCTTACCCATCTTCTTCCCTTCCCCACAATCTTCAGCCTCACAACATTCTCCAATTGGCGATGCCGTGGTTTCACTAATTCGAGTTGGGACTCTTCTGCGTTACTGCAGTTCATCGATTACACTGCCAGCAGTGTACCACAATACTAACATCTGGGTTCGATAAATAGCTGTAGTGACAAATTACGTATTGTCCCCCTTGTGGACAACGAGATAATCAAATCTTCTATTCCCTGGAAGGATTGGTTATAAAGATGAATAATGTTTCAGATGGATGTTCTGGACGGACTGGGGAGTGGAGCCTAAGATCGAGAGGGCTGGTATGGATGGAACTCACAGACAAACCATCGTTGCCTTCGAAGTCAGATGGCCTAATGGTCTTACATTGGACCTGGTCAGGAAACGCGTGTACTGGGTATGTCCATCACATTCTTAGTTATTCATGTTACATTCACACAAGTGGAGAGGGGGATTAAAAAGGGAAATGGAAAGTCGGTGTGTGCAGTTCTCTGTGCAGCATAGAACCGCGAGGAGTTGAGGAAAATGAATCATCAGGGGGCACTTGGATCAACGACTCAAGAAAAAGACTATTATATTGATTTTTATAATAGAATAAAGCCTATTTGTTTTACATAGTTGAGTCATTTCATAAGTCATCAAATGGCCATTTAGCATCATTTTGTTTTTTTTTACATTTGAAAGGATTCTAAGACTGGCCACGCACTAGGCAGCCAGGCTGCGGCAGCCAGGTTACCGCAGCCAATCTAACATACGGTGGCTCATTGGAGCCCGCGCACTAGGCAGCCAAGAATTCCTGGCTGCGGCAGCCAATAGATCGCGTACAATTGCACGGCAGCCAGCTGGCTGCACGCAGCCAGAGCGTGCAAGGCAGAACCCACAGGCTAGTATGTGGCTGCCTTCAGTCTCCGCGCACTTGTCGTAGCAGCCAGAAGTATTTTACGCTCCGAAACTAGTTGTAAATTCTTTTTGAAAATGAATTTCTTATTTTTTCAAGAGGTTATCAAATGATTTCACTGACATTCTTGTATAGTTAAAAAAAGTTCTTTGTGGTTACGAAGATCCTTAAAATAATTATTAAATAAGCCTTTTGAGTGTCATTCCAGAAGAAGAGGATGAATCCAAAATCTTCTCTTTACTTTGCGTTTCTTACGAAACAAGAGGTAATGAGTTATTTCTTCTACGTCCATATCGCTTGACGGAAGGGTGACTACTGGCCGTCAAGTCTGGCTGCCAAAACTGGCTGCTCAATATTTTGGTTGTGCGGCCAGCCTAAGGACGGGTTGTTTCACTGAATTTAAACAATTCATTAAATTTCATAGTTAAAATTCAAGTTCTGTTATATTTCATCATGGGCCGGTTCGTGCTTGTATAAGAAAAGAACTTGAATAGAACTTTCATAGAACTTGATTTTTAACTATCTAATTTGATAAATGTTCAAATTCTGCGAAACAACTCTTCCTTATAATCGGCATTTAAAAGGGACCTTTCAACTGTCAAAAAATAAAATGGTGCTGAATGGCTATTTGATGACAATGTTTCATTTGAATTTCTGCAGAACAGCCCGTCCTAACTCTTGATTATTACGATATATTTTTCAGGTGGATGCCAAACTGAACACAATCTCAGCATGCAACTACGATGGCACCAACAGGCGCGTGATCCTCTACTCGCCAGTCTACCTGAAGCACCCCTTCTCCATCACCACCTTCGAGGACTGGGTGTATTGGACCGACTGGGAGAAGGCAGCCGTCATGCGCGCCAACAAGTTCACAGGAAAGGACGTGAAGGCAGTTACAGCTACGCACATGGTATGTCATATTTTTATTATTATGTGCTACATTTTTGTTTATATTGTGAGAATTTATCTTATCTCAAGTACCGTCGAACGGGGTGACTATGTGCCTCGCATCGCAGGTGACAATGTGCAATGAAGCAGTTGTTTTGACTTTTGACGAATTCCCGTTTAATTTGTGGTTATCTTCACATTTTCATGGTCTAAATATGTTTTGTATGCTTTTAACGATATTTTGGGACATTTGTTATTATTAACTGGTATCAATGAACATGAACTAGTTCGACAGAAGTTTTGAAGTGAATAGTCGAGTTTTGTTGTATGTGGATAACTTTTGGTTGTGCAATAAAAACTATCGCAGGTGGCGTTATCAAGGTATGTTTGAGTAATAGTACAGTTAATTGTTGTCTAAATGCACTAAATATCAAAACAAAAAGTCTTGCTATGGTGGCACAAAACCTTAGACAAAAAAATTATAAAGTATGCAGGTGAAAAAGTGCCAAGAAAATGACAAGAATAACACACAAGTATAGAAATGGAAATCGAAGAAAATAAAATAGATGTTACAAAATTAAACGAAGGAAGCTATGTTCAAGTCGAATACGAGAATAACATTTACCCTGGAAAATAATTAGAATATTAAATGACTTGGCGCTCGTCTCTGCCATGGCAAAATCGGGGTACAATATGTGGAAATGGCCCAAACCCGCAGATATCATTTTTGGTATCATCATTCCAAAATAAGACAAGTCATCAAGGAACCAATACCAATGTCTAAGAGGGGTCTTTTTAAACTTTCCTCGTCATAACGATAAGCGATAGGTATATTTGTTTTTTTTTTTAATTCTTAAGTTCGTAATCTTAATAAATCTAATTTTCTTTTACTAAATGTTTCATTTCACCTACATATTTCTATTGTTATAAGCAAGTAAACAAAATTTTATACATTATTTAATCGAAAAACAATAGCATAAGTAATTCGCCAAAGTACTAAAATTTCTACCACTGATATTTTATTTTTTTCCATGGAAACTCTTTTTTTTTTCTCTCACGAACTGTATTGACCTAATTTTCGAATACAACAAGGTAGGCGAGAATGTGCCATCAATATTATTTATTTTCTCGTTAATTATAATAGATCAGTGATATTTATCAAAATAATCTTATAACTAAATGGTTAGAGAGCTAGGGTGAATTTTTTGTTTTGGCGTAGGGCTCATAATATTTTTTGTATGATCAAAAAACCTTGAAAAGTGGCACATAGTCACCCCGTTTGACTGTACATTTTGTCAAGCAATTTCAATACAACTGTATTGTTCTGCAAAACTTAGTTGTATTTCTTTATTTGTAGCTGCACAACCCTATGGTGATCCATGTCTACCACCCTTACCGTCAGCCCGATGGTATAAACCACTGCGCAGCTGTCAATGGACACTGTTCCCACTTGTGTCTGCCCGCCCCACGTGTTGGCCCCCTCGCCCCCCGCGTGTCCTGCGCCTGCCCCAGGGGTCTCCGACTCATGCCCGATGGACTCATGTGTGTCGAGGATGGTAAATACAACGAATGCTATATGAACTTATGCCTAATCATACTTATTTTTAGATTGACGTTTGACATCGGGTTAGATTACAGCAGTTAAAAATTTCAGCCTAACACAGGTAGGTTGGTAATATGTATACCCAACCAAATTTTTTTTGAAATATTCTCGAAATTATGACAGAATACATCAAATCTGATGATTCAGCTGTTGAAAGAGTGTTCTTGGAGCTACGAAGTTCACACAGATGTGACAGATATTATTTAATAATGATATTATGATAAAAAATGAATTAGAACAAAGAAAAGTTACCGCTACAAGAATTAACCGTCAATATTATTAGAAAACTTGGCGTTTCATTGGCCTAGGAGTTGAGGTCAAGGCAAATGAAAACTGGACAGAGAGTTCAAGAAATTTCGCAACTTTGCATGTCGCATCCACTTTTATCAAATATTTAATTGCTTATAGATCAATGAATTAATTTGTTTGTCTATTTGATATTTTTAAGTTTGCTTAGTAAGTTAAAAACTAGAAATTTATTTTTAGAAATTACATTATTTTAGCAAGCCGCAAGGTTTCAATTTGATCAATGTTCCTGTAGGTAGGTACAGCCTGTTGATAATCTGGTAATAAAAATATTTTCGTTTGTCCGCTTTTTTATCATGCTATTTCATCAAATACTTTATTCCTTATTATCACTGGGTATGTGCAATCTAAAGTTTATTCTTTTCTTACTTTCTTTTTTCTTCTTGTGTCCTTAAATCATAATTTGCTTAAATATGGTTTTTTGTGTTTATGATTTGTTATTTATGTTTCTTTTATTTTGATTTATTTCTAAAACAGAGCAAGATAAGCCAGTAATCACCGAGACCACCACGGTGGAAGTAGTGAATGAGGAAATGGCGTCAACACATCGTGAGTACCTTCCCGCCTTCCTATCTTTCCGTTCACTTGATCTTTATTCTTTAGATTTGGTACATTTAGGGTCTAACACACTACCACTTCACTTAAGTTTAGTTATTAAAATATCCTACTGAGGTCATGGATTTTGGACTATTGTAAAAACTTCACGACTATTTTTAGTTTTCTCCAAACGGCCCCCCCCCCCCGCTTTAATGCTTCACGTAACTCTTCAACAGAACTCAGAGAAACATTGAAACTCACCACAGGAATCTTCCCATCATTCATCGACTCTAATCAGTCCATACAAACATTGCTTTTTGTCTCTCTGCCTGCAACCTGGTTGCAATCTCATTGTGTTATTTTGATGTGTGTAGTGCATTTACATTATTTTTATTTAACCATGCATGTGCATTTATGTGGCTTTATTGTTGTTGATTGCCATTGCAGGAGATATACCATTAGATCCGGCCCTTCTCATCACAGGCAGCCCGTTTGACTTCAAAATGTACCGTGGCAGTATTTACAATGTGATTAGGCCCGGCCAGTTGACGGATATAGTGTCCAATATGTTCAGTCAGATGTTATTGAGTATGAGCAAGAAAGAGACCACAGAAAGTACCACGCCGACGAACTCGGCGGAAGAGAATTCCACTCTGCCCAGAGGACTGTACTGGGAGAGCCAGCAGTCGCAAGTGGAAGACTTTTATGATTTGTTCTACGAAGAAGACACGCCCCGGCCGGGTCCAGAGCTATGGGAAGGCGAGGAGGGGGTGGAACCCGGGGGGCAGGGGAAACCCTTTAATTACGACGACTTTACAAACCTCTTTGGTCCACCTACAGATCCTGCCGGGGCCGACGGTAATGAGACATAACCATATTATGACACAAGTTGTCTCTTCTTTCTTCACAACTGCTCTTGGCAACTATTTTGGAGGTGTTGTAATATTTGTGTTTTGTCAGCTGAATGATCAACCATCCCACAATCTTTACTTTTGTCTGTCATGATACTTACGAAATGGTTGTATTATCGTGACAAGACAAACTTAAATGGCTGCAGAAATCGCACATCACAGGCCACATCTTCATGTTAAATCCACACGCTTTAGCTTAATGGTTTCTGCACGAAATGATTTGTATATTTTGGTGATATTTTGCACTCACGTGTTTTGTGTTTTATCATTCCCATAATCACAGTCCTCTTTACCTTTCAATTGTAATCTACTTCCTCCAATATCCATTCTGGTGATAGTCATAATGGTTCAAGGTTCTACACTGATCTCTTATTAATACTGATTATACTTCTCAATACACTTCCTTTTAAAGCATTGGGATTTGGGAACTAAAACGCGTTTTTAATATTCATATCCAAATATTCTTCTTCCTATGATATATGGTTATAATTTCCATAGCAATTATTAATATACATACTACAGTGTGAGTGCCTTTATAATTTAATACATAATATTACAATATCTATTTTCTAATCTTCTTAATTTTTATGCTTATGATTCTATTTTCTTATTGACAGCTATTTCTTATGTTTTTAACACTTTGTTTTTGTCAAAAATATAATTATTTGTTAAGGAAAATGACAGCTTGCTGAATATTAATGTATGTGTATTTTTTAGTAAATAATTTCCCTTACTCTTGACATATTAAAAGTAAAATTAAATTTATGAAACATAGATCTTACAAGACTACAATAAATTATTCTATCGCAGTTAACACTATTAATACCTTGCTCTTACTAGGCAAATTAAAGCACATAACAATAATCTACCCTCATTGAATTAAGTTGGATTTTACACCAAATTCTTTATCATCACAGTCATTTAAATTCATTTATTGCATTTCATCGTCAAATGTCAACTAAATTTTTAATTATTTTCAGAGTTTTGAATTGCAAAAAAAAATTATGTGTCAAGATTTTTACCTTGTCCAGAAATGAATGTAAGATAATCATGTTGATATTTCCCAGGTGTATTGGTATCAGACAGAAATTCTACAGCTGTTTCTCCGGATGGCCAGGGAACCGGAGTGGTGGCTGGCATTGTCATTGCCGTTCTCACTGGACTCTCCATTATATTCCTGCTGGTGAGTAATAACTTATAAACAACACTTTACCACATTATTTTACAAAAGGGTTATGTATTGTTTTGTATAATTGTGTTACATTGTAATAACTAGTGTTCCTTACCACAGTACTGTACACCTAGCCATTTTTGTAAGGTTAATTAAACCTAACAATCGCTATCATCACACGTGACGTGAGTGCATCAGCGGTTAAATAAGTAAGTATATAAATAATCCTATGGAAACATAAACATTTTGTTGGATTATAAAAATAGTGTTTGATTATGGTGGGTAATGTTAAACGGTAAATAATTTGAATATATTTATTATATATATTTTCTACAAAACAAGGGTCTGTTCAAGGCCCTGGTTTGCTCCTTCTAATTCTTACTCTCCCTTCAACAACTCCGCACAGAATGCCAAAAGACCAACCCCTGATCTACGACTTTTTCAAACCGGGGCAGAAACTTGAAACTTGAGGCACCCTCTCTCGAGAGACGGGTAATCGTTGCTTCGATTGACGTTCGACCACTCGGGATTATTCGGCTCAGCTCATGTAGCCCCTTATTCTAGGGGATTCCTCTGGTAGAGAGCGCACATTGTTCTATAGATTATTCATTAAAATCAAATGAATAATAATCGAAGGAACAACGTGCGCTGGATGCCAGGCGCTTTGTGAATCAAGTTTTTATTTTCAATCAAACATATAAATTACGATTTTGGGGCCCCCTAGAACTGCCGCCCTGGGTGGGCGCCCCACCCCTCCCTCCCATAGATCCGGGACTGCAAAAGACTAGAATATTATATAAATTTTCAGTGCCTCTGTTGTATTTTTTACTATTAAAGGATTTTTCAATAATGGGTATGAATTGAAAGCCGAATCTTTCTTTTTTTTCTCTTGCAGTATTTTAAAAACATTGTTATTGAAATGAAATATCAAATTTTTAAACATTCTGACTATTTAAATGTTCACATAATTTATATGATACGAAATATTTATTCAAGCAAGGCTCAGTGGCGGCGTAGGGTAGATTGGCACCCGGGGCGGTTTTGTATTGAACACCCAACATAAAATAAAACACCAAATAATAAACATGCTTACGAGACTTCATTTTACTAAAATATTCGATCACAATATCAAGATTGTTTTCCCTGTCTCTTTCAATTGATAACATAGAAAAATTGATTATTCGCGCTTGGCTCATTGTGGACCTTAAATAAGATTTTATTAAGGAGACAGAAAAAGATATTGGCACCTCTGGGACTCGAACGCAGGACCTTCTGTTTACATGGAAACAGCTCTACCAACTGAGCTAAAAGGTGTCTATATCCAATTCGGTCACATTTAACTGTATCATTCTTCGACTAAGAACTACCAACTTTATCTTCATTTTCTTAACGCACATATTATTGGCTGCTACCTTTATATATGATTGCATGATTCAAACCCGAACTAAATGCTATCTACAAGGGCGGATCCAGGATTTTTTCTGGGGGGGGGGCACAAGGGGCGGACGGGCAAAAAAATCAACAATTACGGTTAGGATATTTTTCTGGGGGGCACAAGGGGCGGACGGGCAAAAAAATCAATAATTACTGTTAGGATTTTTTTTCTGGGGGGGAGGGGGGCACAAGGGGTGGATGCGCAAAAAAAAACCAACAATTACTGTTAGGATTTTTTTCTGGGCTAAAAGTATAAAGTTAAAGTATGTATAGGAAGGTTTATGAAAGTGTCAAAACAATCGAAAAATTAAATGTTTAAAAAAGACAGTTTTAGCTTCTAAGTATGTACAGTGATGAAATCTCCACAGTACACAAAAATACCGTCTGGGGGGGGGGGGGGCACGTGCCCCCGTGCCCCCTCCCCCCCCCCCCTATCCAGATATTGTCTGGATAAATTATTAATTAGCTCAGTTAGTAGAGCTGTTGCCATGTAAGCAGAAGGTCCTGGGTTCAAGTCCCAAAGGTGCTGTCTGGTCAAGTCCCAAAGGTGTCTGATTTTTCTTTCTCCAGATTTTCGATTGAGTTTCGCTAATTTCTTCTTTCAACGCCTGCTTTGCCGGTGTTGGGATCACACATCTCTTCGAGTGTTGATACAAGCTTCTCAAAATGATTTTTCAGTTTTAGAAAGGGAATTAGAAATTATATTCGAAAAAAAGTATATATATAGTTGCGACGCATTTCAAAATATGATAATGTAAGTAGCTAGATACAAGAGTACGTAATTATTTATTGAAATGTCTTTACAGCGGGAGATTTTGTGCGCATTATTTGTCTGTACGAGTGGGTTGTCGTTGTCACCCCTCGGTGCTTGGCACCCGGGGCGGACCGCCCCCTCCGCCCCCCCCTTACGCCGCCACTGGCAAGGCTGTTCTAAAAAAATAAAATATCACTTTAAGGTGATGCACTATGTGATATACAATTCGGGATCAGGTCACTAACAGTTACACACCTCATGTCGACAGCGCCGGATCTGCCATACGTTCAAAAACGTGCAAAAAACCTGGCGCAAACGCCGAAGGGGCGCCGTGAGAAAATAAATATGGTATTAAAATTTAGTTATAATATTCCCTGAATCGTTTAAAAATTACTCATAGTACGAAATAATTATTACGCTCTAGCAACACTTTCCAAAGAAACAGAATTCGCACACATCAGGTTGGTATGAACGGCTTACGAATTTATAGTCAGTTACAGAATTTTTTTACAAATTCCATATATTTAGTTTAAACGTAAGATCTATTTTTCCACAAATCTTTTACCGTATTTTATGACAAATGGGTGCGATCCAAATTCAATAACCAATCACAGCGCGGTATTTTTCTTCTAGTGTATCAAACAAACCGACTTGCGCCTTTCTAAGTACGCTCCAATTGTTTTATTTTGTACGATTTAAGTCTCTAGGAGAAGGTACTTAAAGACCATTTTCTTATGAAATCTTCAGTAAATTCCATTAACAAAAGCATCTTTGTTCAAGCATCAAGTTGCAACTTTTTGACAGTTTCGTCATTGGTTTGACATATTATTTTTTGAAGTTCGTTAATAATTAATATCTATTAGATTTGTTGGATTTGTTATTTTACGGTGTCAGTGTAAGCGTGTTTGTATGGTGTTTGTTCGCTCAATTTGGTGTTTGTTCGCTCAACACAGGGGAAATGGAAGTTACAAATTTGAGGTTATATTCTTATTAGTATCCTGTACAATTGAAAGATTTTGATTTTCCTATTATGAACAAGCGTAAATTTAATACTAAGTATTAATACAAGAAACTGCTTAATGGAGAAAAATTACATAGATCGCGACTTATTTATTCGAAAACTTCAGATAGGGTTTTTTATTTTTGTTGCAAATTATTTTCTGTATCTAGGAATGGCGCATTAACTAGTTCAGGATTATGTGATTGGAATCATTTAACGCAAAATTTAAATTCACATGAAAAATCACTTCAGCATTTGGATAGATTTGTGTTCATAATTTTATGTTTACCCAATAGATTCAGAGAGTATAGGACTCCTGGCGATTCTCTCTTTTAAAAAAAACGAGTGTGAGAGCTACCGCCAGGTCACTTGGAAAAGTTACACCCCTTATATGTCTTGATTTTATTTGATAAATTAGTGTAAAAAAAAATAATTAAATAAAAAAATTGGGGTGAACGAATTTTTAATCAAAATAAAAATATAGGGGGGGGGCGCCATCGGTACCTACTGCACAGGGCGCCAGATTTCGTAGATCCGGCCCTGCATGTCGATGGCGATAAGATTTGAATTCCCTGTTTTGATTATTATTCATGAACAAAATATCGCCAAAAAGTGACAAGAGATTCGTACGTAGGAGATTTTGAACTTTTAAGTAGATTTTATAAGCCTATATGTGGTCTGCTCGCAGAGTTTAATTAAAGCATCTGAAATGTTTCCAAGCGATCCAATTTTCAAACCAAAATCACATGATTTTGCATTGCTCAGCAGTGCATTAACGATTATTGCGGTATTTAGAATTTACGAATATTTAGATTATCCCCTCACTCCCCACTCAGAGTGCCTAGGGGATTTTCGAATTTGACAGGCGCTCGCTAATATTTTTTTCTGTTGGCAATATTGGCATTACTCGCCCCAGTGTTGCCAACTTAGGGGTTTTACCCCCAGATTTAGGGGGAAAATAAGTGGGATGGGATTTTTTTAGGGGTTTAATATGTTTAGGGGTATTTTTGGGGGTTTTGTGATTTTGGTTTGGATTTTTAAAATATTTCACAAGATCTTGAAGAAATGGATTTGATGGATGTCAGGGAAAGATGCAAGAGCTTCTTATGTTGTCTGGCCGAGCAAATTCAAAAAAGGCTTCCGGATAATTTATCAATGTTAAAAATGGTTGCTGATTTGCACCCAAAGGTTGCTACGTCTCAAGTTAAACCCGATATAAAACTAATATTGAACCAAATTCATCGTACTCATATCTTTGGCAACCAAAATGAAATTGAGTCTGAGTGGCACCAATTGAGCAACAAAACATGGAAAAATACGTCAACTTCAGCTGATTTTTATTACGAAGTTTACAATGATTGTGACGCAGCTGGATGTAAACGTTTTGGAAACATCTCAAAATTTGGATTAGCATTTTCCACGGTTCCAATTTCAAACGCAAGTGTCGAACGTGCATTCTCCATTTACAATACATTGTTATTTTTAACTACAGTTAAAAATAAATAAAAATAATTAAAAATATTTTTAACTACAGTTAAAAATAAGCTACGGAATAGACTCCATTGAAATGCTTCAAAGCATGATGATGGTTCGGTTCAAATTTAATCGAAATGGTGGATCTTGCACTACATTTAATCCATCAGCTGAAATGTTAAGCCTATTCAATGTTAACATGTACGATTTTAAAAAATCTGATTCTTGTCAAGAAAATGATGCAATTTTTGATGTTTTAAATGATTTGTAAATAAAGATTATTGAAAAACATTACAGCATATCATTTATTCATTATTTTGAGAAAAAAAAATTTTTTAGGGGTATTTTCAAGTAATTTGCCGGTTTCTAGGGGTTTTTGAGTTTAGTTTAGGGGTAAATATTTTTGAGAGTTGGCAACACTGACTCGCCCCAACTCGCTCATTGACGACAACATCAAACGAGAGCTGTCAACATGTATATTTATGTGTCAGTTTGCGATAAATTTATTGCTATGTAAGATTATTTGCAACATTTTTTTTCTTAGAAATTCATTATTGAATCGTGCCTACCTTTGCAAAATTTGACAGCTTATTCATTTCGCCCTATGGCTAAAGAGTTCTACTGCAGTTTGACCTACAAACAATAGTTGCAATCATTATGTTTTAAATTACCTACAATACACACAGCAGAACAATACCCACATGCCACAAATCAATATGCTAATTGTATTATTGTTGTAGAAACAGTGTTCAATATTATGTTCGTCAGATGTGACCATAAATAAACAAATCATGATGTGACTTAGTTCTCAACATTTTGAAAATATCTGTGCAAGTGATGACTAATAATTATTTTTTGTTCTGCTGATCTGTTTTTCGAGTTTACGTTTTTGAGTTTACGCGGTCCATATAAGATATTCGCAAAATGAATCCAAAGAAGCTTTTAGAAGATAAAAATGTGATAACAAAAATTGTTAAGAAAAAGATGATTAGGCATGCAAGCGTGGCTTGGGATGCTCCTAAAGCAGGCCCTTCTCACGATGATTCTGTACAGGTCACGGATGCGCCTTATAATTGCTGTGAATCTTGTGATTTTACTGAATATCAGGAGGGTCGTTACGGTCACAGTCAATCTCTTCCAGTTCCTGAATCGGAAGAATTGGATTCTTCATTGCAAGATTTGCTGTTCCCAATAGATTCCAAAGAGGATCTGAAGCCATGCAACAGGAAACAGGGCTCCATCAAAAGGTGTATCCGGGCGGCTCTCACCAGGAAGATTGAAACTCCTTCCTTACCTCTTCCCAAAGATGGCTCGGCACATCCGTCGCCAACAAATCACTCCAAATATTACCACACCTTTACGGCTGCAAGCACCTCCCTGCGGCAGAGCACTGTGAAGGTGATGGATATATTTCGGCCTAAGCAAAAAGTACCGAATGAAACGATTCAAGAATTGAGTGGCAAGAACGCAGGTGTCGGGGTACGCACGAGGATCAGGCGTGCTGCTGACATATTCCACCCTGGCAGAAGCAGTAGTACCAATCGAAATCCCGTTACCAAAAATGAAATGATCTGCAGCAACACACTCTTCCGAAAAGCGCGTGGACTGTCTATAAATGATCCTTTCCTGAACCAAATTAAACTTTCTACCGGAAACGGTTCCGTGAACTCTATCCTTGTAGATTTCTTCAAGTATCACAAGTGTGTGGAATTGATGCCTACTTCCACCAAAGTCGTAATCTTTGATTCTAAATTGCTCGTTGGAAAAGCATTTTTAGCCCTGGTCGCCAATGGAATGCATGCCGCCCCAATTTGGGATAGCTCCTGCCAACAGTATACGGGAGTTCTTACAGTCACGGATTTAATTAATGTTCTACAAAAGCATCATCTGGCTCAGAATATTCTAACCGACATAGAAGACCACACTCTGCAAAATTGGAAAGACTTAATGGAAGGATCTAGTATGCCCATAATATCTATCAAACCAGACATGTCCCTGTACGAAGCTATAGTGACCCTGACAGAGAAACGCATTCACCGCTTGCCCATTATTGACTCAGACACCGGAGAGCTACTGTACATCCTAACTCTCAAGTGTATTTTACGTTTCCTGTTCATCTATATTGGCAAGCTGCCTCAACCTTCCTACATGAATAAGAAGTTGTCTGAGCTGAAGATCGGAACTGTGGAAAACGTCCAAATGGCTACTGACGCAACATCCGTCATCGAAGCTTTAGAAATGTTCATAACCCATCGTATTTCAGCCGTGCCCATTGTAGATAGTTCCGATAAACTCAAGGGGATCTATTCAAAGTGTGACGTGATCAACTTGGCCATTGACAAAACTTACGATAACTTAGATGCTCCTTTGAAAGAAGTGATTGCCCACCGAGAAATTTGGTACGAAGGCATGCAAAGGTGCACTCTGGATGATACCTTCTACGATTTACTGGAGAAGATAATTCTCTCCCAGGTCCACAGACTTGTCATAGTGGATAAGCAAGACAAGGTCATTGGGATGATATCTCTGTCGGATTTGATGAAGCACATTCTCCAGCAGCCAGTGGAACCCATGATTCACTAAAATCTCCTATTTTATTTTTATTTATCATTACAAATATGTGAACTTAAGAATATCGTGTGAAATATTAAACGATATATTTGTACAGTGTTATTTTTGATAATTTATTTAAGAATGTTAATCTTACCCACCTATTTTTCCATATTAACATAGACACAATTCACACCTACCTCTCAAAAACTCAAGTCAGTAAAAAGATTGAAGAACGTAGGTATGTACATATATATTCTTCAGCTTTGATATATTATTAATTTATTTCTTCACGTTTTATTTTTTTGTTTTACAATTCAATTATTAACCTCAAAGAGCCGGTAAATTAGTTGCTTTTTGTTCTTGCTATGGGAGAGATTTGTGTCCATCTGGTTGATCTTTGGTAGGGGCCCTGGCATAATAAGTCTAGTCATAATATTACTAAAAAATATTGATATTCCGACCTTGGCCCAGGCTGCATGCGTGGTTCTCCCGCTGCATGAAACCGCTCGAAAAAGCTCGCGGCTCATGTCATACTACACGGGTGGCGGTTTCCCGCAATCTTTTGTTCATTCTTCCAAATGGATCCGCCAATGATCACTGCTCTTGCAGCGCTTATTTTGATAGAGATATTAAAAAATAAAAAAGGCCGAAGTGTTTGGGTGGTACCAATATTAAGTAATTGTTTAATTTCAGGAATATTTCATTTAATGTTTATTGTACAACGAGATAATCCTCAAAAATTCTTCACATTATTCTCGATTGGTTAATCATTCAACTTTACGTGATATAAAGCAGGCCGATCTTGTATTTCTATTTTGAATGGCTCCGTATCATGACTGATCAACAACGCTCTCTCACAGGAAATGATGCAATCCCGGGAATCCGTTGCGGAATAACCGTTACATGCGGCGGTTGAATTTCTCCCGCCTGTGAAACGCGAGCAGCCGCGGCGGGAGAACCGCTCATGTAGAATGCGTCATACAACATTCATAGTAAATTGTGTCTGCTGCGATAGAACCGCTCGTATAGCCGGGGCCTTAGTTTGTATCGAGAATAAGCCTGTATTGATGTAATTGATTGTGTGATTCATTCTTATCAGTATATTTTGTTTTTATATTCACACATGTTTATCCATATTGTTATGTTTTGTCTTCACCCATAACAAGCTACCCCACCTCTAGCCGCAGGTTTCTTTCTTCAGCCAAGTTGTTTTCAATATATTTCATGATATATTTATTTTTGAAGAAGCTGCAACTAATTGAACCTAGAATAATTTATTGGTTCACATCTTTTCATGTAGCGTAACTTGTGTTCTAGCATCCTTCCCACCGGGCTGTCGGCGAACTCAATCTGGTTTTCTCTAGCTAACTTCATGAAACACTGAAGTAGTTTTCAACATTTATGTTTTTAGATCCTGCTTTTAATAATTCTATCATTCTCATTTGTGACTCTAGATCGGCCTGTATGTCTACCGCCACTATCTGCATAGAAACGTCACATCCATGAACTTCGATAATCCGGTCTACAGAAAGACCACTGAGGACCAGTTCTCGCTGGAGAAGAATGGCTACGCTCCAGGAAGTAAGCTGTACCCGAGCACAGTTGGCGAAGAGGTAAGAGCACTCACCACACGGGACTGTTCACAACCTCATATCAGATAATTATTCAAACCCCCTTGTTATTATTTTAAGATAAACAAACTTCAAATTTGAACACTTTATTTTACAGATTTACAACCTTTCTTTCTAGTTGGAATTTATTAAAAGCAAATTAAATGTGTGTTATTATGATAAATAATTTTTTCAAATCGACTACCTACATAGCAAATTTATTTGCTGATTAATGAAATAATATTCAAAATTTATAGGAAATTATTTATTCGGTTTTTGAATTGTTTTATATTTATGAATAAAATATCATTTCAATAATCCTATTGTAATAGAATTTAAGAATAATATAATGTATTAATCTATTACTAGAAGTAATTTATTGTGATTAAAAATGTTTATATATGAAACCACTAAGTATTAAATTCACACATTTTGGTTTCGAAATATTATTATGAAGTTAATTCATCATTAATGTCATTGAAGACAATATTAACGACTCTGAAATGAAAAATGTGAAACCGGAAAGACAGAAAAAGATTCAGTCTGGTAATTGATGACCTTTCCTTGCCAGGGAAGTGTTCTGACCACTAAGCTAATTCGACCATATCGACATTCTTCAACTGGGAGCTATCAATATTTTCTTCTTTCTCTTAAAAGGGCATTACCAGAGAAAACCAGAAATATGTCATTTTCAAATCAGATTTTAGACGTATTGACTCTTTTCCACAAAAAATTATAAATGGATTTCGAAAGATTATTCTTTTATCTAGCATTCGCATGTAATAAATTTTAATTTTTTAGTATAATAAGGTTATTTCATAGGTCGTTGGCAGATTTGTTAAATTTTCAAAAAAGATTTTGTATTATACCACATCCATTTCAAATAATATAATCATGCAGTAAAATAAATCAATACATTATCTAGCAAATGCATGTTTTGGAATTTTAATTTTAGTTTCGATAAAATCATTAAAAAATATGTACGTACATGTGTTTCTTGACGAAAATTGGTCCATTTGTGTATTTATTTGCGCACTTACAAACATATTTCAGCTTTTTTTTAACATTCTTATTAAATTTATTATTGAAAAATGATAAATATTTATAATCAAAAAATAATTACAAAAAGTACATTATTTTAATAGTTTTATCATCACGCCTTTCAGCATTTTTGGATGAAGGTATAAATTAAAGCTAATTTGGATTGAAATAAATTCGATATTGAGTTATAATTTAAAAAAGCCGGTACGGAGAATAATTAATCTTTCTCATTGTAACCGCCCTGCACGATCGTAAGAACAACTTTCGACGAAATGTGGATTTTCGTCCGCTGGCTGGTTAAACGCTCTTAATGCATATTTTTTGGTTGCTATCTTTATGTGTGACTGCAAGATTCTTCCTGGGGGCCTAGTCTCTATCTTTTACAATGCCCATACTTTCACCTACAGGTTTAGCTACCTCACAAACCCGTTTTACCCCCCCCCCCCCCCCCTATCATGCTAAAGACTCTGTAAATATTTATATGTTTTAATTGTTTAATCAAATATATAATATTAACTAAGATTAGTATATTTACAGATGTGTTTCAGTTATTATAGACCGTGTCCGCTTAGTTGACAGCCCCCGCTGGTAAAGGTTAAACCACGAACGTGCTGGTTTGTCAACCCGAAAGATAGAGACTAGGCCCCCTGAATTAAATTGCAATCTAGATTATGTCTTGGATAAATATATCCATTTTTATTTTAGTGTGTGTCATCTATTAAAGATGCGACTAAATCTTTTTCTGTTTCACATTTTTCATTTGAGCGATTAAATATTACAATTTTACTCACAAGTTATTCCAATGTAAAAGTATTGAATTCTATAACAGTTAAAAGATTTATTTTCTTAACACACACATCTGCAAGTTTGCATTGCGAAAAGATTTTTTTTTTTTAATAAACATTTATTGTATATATTTATTTATTTTATAAGATTAATGAAATAATTACATATTGCCGTAATCTAACTAACCAATATTCCACAATTTAATGTTTTTGATGTAGCTTATAAGTGTCGTAATAGAATTTTTATTCAGTCTTCTTAATTGGCACATTTAATTAGATATTGAAAGTCTTAAGTCTGTATGAGTGTATAGAAGTATGTAGTTTAATATTGGTGTTAAGAAATAATTATTTGAGGTGTGCCAAACATTTTACCTAATCAGTATTAAAACGGTAGTGATAATTTTACTATGAAATTCGTAAATGCCAAATGAGTTGTACATAAAATGAAATAATATTATAATGTTGAATATTCTGACTAGCCTGTCCTTTGTGAAAGTGGCATTCAACAATAAATTGCAGATCACTCTAGCATTTTTAATTTTAACAATATTTCTCATCTAATTTGATGTATATCTTCGACTTCCAAAATGGACTAGCTTCTAACCATGTTTTGCATGGGGACATTAAAAACATTGAGAAACAATTTTTAGAAGACTTATTTCAATATATTTATTATTCAATTAGCAACTTGTCATTTGTAAGTGGTTTATTATTTGCGGAAAACTTTGTGAAACAATTTTCAATGAATCATATGTTTTCAATTTCTTACATGCTTTTTCTATTGAGGGTTATACTAACAAATCGGTGAGTCTATAAATGAAATGTACCTATGTTTATTTATTTTTTATTGTTGCCAACACTTACCACTCAGTCTCATTTTAAAAGGGCAATGCACAAACTAAGCAGAAAATATAATTCATATTATAGATAGACACAATGGCATTCTTGCAGAATTTTTTTGTTTATTTGTTGATTTTTTCAAATGTTTTTTTTTTTCATGCTAGACAGTTTGCATTAGACTTTGAAATTTGATTTCCTTCGATCTGACCACAGATAATTACATTATGTATCATGATAATGTAGAATATGTTTTCCACTTTTGCTATGAAACTAATGAAGTGTTTTATTGTTCTAGGCGCAGGAGCCTCTCACGACTCCGGGGACGAATGAATATGTATAGTAAGGCGGTAATTCCAGCACGCGAGTGAAAAGGTTTCGAGCGGTCGTTACAAAGTGAAGTACAGTTTACAACATCCACCAGACCCAGACACTTTGATACATTCACATGAATTGTGCGCTGATTTTGGAACGACTAGTTGTTTTCCATCTTGTTATACGATTCGTGTACTATGCCAAACTGCTAATTAGCTCTTTAATTAGTTATCGATGAATTGAAATATTGTATCTAGTTTATGTGCAAATAAATATATTTTTACTTGTACGCAATGTCGTTCGGTGATGTTTTTGAACAATGTTCCTTTAGTAATTTTTTTTTATTATTGCATAATTCTGCATTTTCTTACTGCTTCATTTTGCATATCCATATTTATTGTGTTTTTACCAAAGGTACTGATAATCTAATCCAACCGGCTATAATAGGCCTTTATGCTTCGCTACCCAGTGGAGGCATACTTTATACTTTTCAAGTATATTAATCCGTTAATCCTGTGAACATCGTCCAGTGAGAAATTCAGCCAATGTTTCTTTTATTCCCTTCGTAAAGTGCAAAGATATTTTGTTTCAAATAACAAATGCAAAAAATATGTTTGAAGGTAGCTCTAGCACGCACCGAGTTCTGTGATCTACCATTAAATTTTCTGTTATTATTGTTAATTTTGTAGTGAATAAGTCTTTTAATTTCTGTGGAACATTCTGGGGAGATCTGCACAAAAGGTGACAAGTTGCAAGATTTTAACAATTTGATATTGCTCAATACTTATAGTAGATCTCTTATATTTTTCTTACCCATTGATGATTTTAATTTGTTTGTTAATAAATTAGTAATTTTCAAATGAAAAACGCTCTTAATTTCCACAACATTCTGAATTATTTTGAGATTGCCCACTCATTATTTCTTCGCAAAGCTGTTACTTATTAAGTTTTTAACCCTTTTCACTGTCATTTTAATAATGTGAATAAAGTTAAAGCTTCTTAAAGGGCATTATATGTCGAGGCTTGTACTGTAAATAAATTTAAATAATTCAGAACAAAACTTTACATAAAACTGACATTCTTCCGTTTTTATGTTTTTGTTAAAAATTTAATATATTAAAGACATCTTTAGATATACTAATTAAGATTATCTACATCAAATCCATTTGTACTTCATGAGTGTGATTATCATAATTTCTTTGTATACACATGAAAAAAGTTTTTACTGGATTTTAGCATCATTTTAGTACTACCAGCCTAACAGTCTAGTACAAATTGTCGCAGTTTTGAAACTTTCAAGTATCGAAACTATATTTTCTTTAAAAAAATACTTATTTATGTATCATTAAGATAAGTGAAAATCCAGTGTTATTAAAAAGTGTGAGTGTGTGTGTGAATGTGATTCGGTATGTCTCATAACATTATCATGAAAAATTATTTAGATGTAAATTTTAATCCGGCCAAATTTCACAAATATTAATTGATCATTTTAATTAATTTTACAATCAAAGTACTGGATACTGCATGACCCCGCTACAACTTAGATTGCTGGTATATTTATATGAATATATTATTATATTGGAAAAATCATTTTGTAAATATAAAAGTAAATGGTAAAATTAAATACTGTGTACTTCATTTATTGCTTGTTTAATTTACTCACTGTATTGACCTTATCTACACAGCTGCCACTAGGGCTGCCACCTTTCAAAAACAGTAGACCCGGAGATTTTAGAAATATAGTTTTTTTATTAAAATAAAACTTATTTTCAAATTAATTAAATAAAATACTTAGTTTTTACCTACCACTTTTGTTGTTTATAAAAACCGACAAGTTTCGTGAGCAACGGTCACTTCTTCAGGGTTTTATTAATACCTACTAATTTTGAAAATAGACATAGACAATGGTATCAATGGAAAAATAATAGATATTGACAGTGTTTTTATAAACAATAAAAGTGGTAAAAACTAAGTATTTTAATTTGATTAAAATGGTGCCACAAAATAAGTTTGCTGTGTTAGAAGAAAAAACTTTATTTAGTATGAATTATTTAATTAAAGCAAAATGTCATGGTAAATGAACATTTGTAATGTTTTTTTTAATATAAATGACCTAGCTAGTGCTAGTCTGACGGACCAGCTTGACACTTAAAACTATATTTTTCATTTTGAAGGGATTGTTTAAGCATTTTTTCTCGCTCAGGTTTCTTCAAAAACTTCAAAAATTCTTGGCAATTCATATTGTAATTAATCTTCACAATTAACTCTGCCTTCACCATGTCCACTGACAAGCAGTTTCGCTGGTCTGTTCACAAATTTCCCATTAAAGAAAAGACGCGTTCAACAAAAGCATTGCTTATAGGGATTGAAAAAAAAATTCCAATTATTTTTGGCAGTTCGGTGAAGGTTAAGGTGACTTTGAATAACTGAACCCATCGTAAATCAACAGATAATGTTGAATCACTAGATTGTACGAACTGAGGAAATACTTGATTTAATTTTCGGGTCTCGTCATAAAGTTTATCTTCGTCCACATTTTTCAAACCAAGTGATTCGACAGCTTCCACAGTATCTTCCTAACTTACTGCACTTGTTAGATCGAATTTGGAAAAGATTTTGAATACAGAATCCTCGAAATCGTAATATTTCTGTATGTATTCAAGAGTTCTCCTGTAAACCTCATTGGCTTCTTTTTTTAATTGATCCTGATCAAGAGGCCTCAAAAACGCGCCGTGATGGTCGTTTGTCGCTTCGCTGTCACCGCCCGGTTTGACCCGGAGATATCGATGTTAAACCCGGAGCCCGGACATGCACCATGCAAACCCGGAGACTCCGGGTCAAACCCGGAGAGGTGGCAGCCCTAGCTGCCACATATGTGGTCGGCGACTATTCCTGTATGCAGATGTCGCATATATCTGCAAGGCTGCCACATTTGTGATCGGCGGCTATCCGCTTACATTAATGTTGTATAAATTGTCATCCATGAAGTTTTATAATGATCTACATATTGGACTTCACTCGAGATGCTGTATAGTCAATTTCCAAGCAGCTCAAAATATGGATTATTACAAATAATACTGTAGAATAATCATAATACCTCTAACTTCCGAGTTCTACAATCATACATTATAATGGCAGTATGTTACACTAGCACCTATGATCTATTTTATAGAATCTACGAAATAGATCAGTGAGAACCATTTTTCTATGCCATAGAACGCCTCATAAAAGTAGAAACCCAACTGAATCAACTTCGTTCTATTCTATTCAAAATCGACCATAGAATAGAGCAAATGTGAATGAAGTAGAATAGAACAGGTGTGAATTTTTTTACAATTCATTTCCATTTTCAAATGGTTTGTGGGATCAGGTGGGATCCCAGCTTAAGATTTACAGATGTGATTTCGATGTGTTTGTTGCAAGAACTTGCTGTCACCCGAGTTTATTTTTAAAATAAAAGCTAATATCAGAAAGTTGCAAGACAAATCAATGAAGCTAGTTCCTCGGAGCATCTTCCATTTGAATACTGGCAGAACAAGGACAGCAGAACTGGACTCAATATAGCCCAAAAACGAGTACTAAAGACAATACTGAAATTTCTGCTTAGAACTCCGACGGAAGAAATATTTAATAACTTTCAAGTCTTCAATGTACAGAAACTTTATTCAAAAAATATTTTATTTAAACTTAAAAAAAACATATATGTATACTCCACTGCCCAACATAAATACTGGGAGGAATGCAGAATACGCCAATGTCAGGGAATTTAATAAAAATGCACTTTCTAGATGAGAAAAGTGTGTAGAAACTCAAAAAGAATTAATGTGCGGAAAGCAAAATTGAGGGAGATACAGCCGATCAAAGTTTTATAAAATTTCACTTCGCGAACCGATACTATGACAGCCCGCCCGCCATTTTTTGTTTTTTTTATGTTAACCCAGCGCCTGATCTGCCCGCCCGCCCCCCCACCCCCCATAACCTAACCTAACCTAACCGAACCCAACCTAACCTTTCTAGCGGGCTTGTGTATGTTAACCCAGCGCCGGATCTGCCCGCCCCCCCCCCCCCCCATAACCTAACCTAACCTAACCTAACCTAACCGAACCTAACCTAACCTTTCTAGCGGGCTTGTGTATGTTAACCCAGCGCCGGATCTGCCCGCCCCCCCCCCCCCATAACCTAACCTAACCTAACCTTTCTAGCGGGCTTGTGTATGTTATCTTTACATTAAAAAACAGCCTACGTTTTTAAATGGTTTGTCTGGCGGGATTCTCCATTCCAGTGCCTATTTACATTATATTATTAATTCTGTTTTTCATAATTACGCGCCTTATAATTTACCCCACGAAGTCGGCTACAATCGTATCTAGGCTCTTGTTTGTATCAGGTCCGGGATACCAACATAACAGTGACAACGATGGCGGGCGGGCTGTCATAGTATCAGTTCGCGAAGTGAAATTTTATAAAACTTTGATCGGCTGTATCTCCCTCAATTTTGCTTTCCGCACATTAATTCTTTTTTTAATGAGTTTCTACACACTTTTCTCATCTAGAAAGTGCATTTTTATTAAATTCCCTGACATTGGCGTATTCTGCATTTCACCCTAAATACTCAACCAGGGCAGTAAGCAATAACATCCTGGTTACTCCCAGTTTGAACACATCTTTTGGACAGAGAAATAATAAATTCCATGCTATGAAATTATACAATGCTCTACCAGATCAAATCAAAAATATAAAAGAAATGAATATATTTAAAACAAAAGTAAAAACATGGCTGAGAGATCAAAGTGATAATAAAATTACAAACATTATGAAGACGATATAAAGACAATCCATAACCAAGTACAAATATTTTAAAAAACTACAGGCCACCTCAGAACAGCAAATCCTAGTGAGGAAGTCTGTGAAAAAAAATGAATCTATACTTATACTATACATTATACATACATGTACAAACCTTGCTATTGAAGCTAATAATAAATAAATAAATACTGATGCCTGTGCTCTAAAGTTTGCAATCAGTTTGTTAAAATAGGAGAATCTATAGGACCGCCCATTTCTGCACAGAGTAAAGGGTTTTTTCCAGGATTCAGAGAGATTCTTAACTCCTCTCACTTGCTAATCCACACTGAAGAGATAGCTCCGAGAAGGTATTAATTTATATTATTTCTTTGAAATACAATATTTACATTACGTTGGACAAGGATAATAAATTATTGTGTGTTTTTTTTGTGACATATCGCCTAATGCAGGGATGCTCAAACGGTCGATCGCGAGTGCTTTTTGAGTTGATCTCGAGAAAAATTTACCGATATAAATAGATCTATTATTTTAGGTGATCATCAATCATAAACATAAATATACTAACCCCTAGATCGATATCTTCGGGCCTTTTGCTTCTAAGCAGTTTGGTCATCACTGTCACCAACTTAACCAAAAATAAAATGGTCCACCAAAGACAATTAACAAATAACATAGAGGAAGTTCAAGGCCATTTATCACCATAGAGAATATGATCGCACTCGACCCTCTCCATTCATTCATTAGCCAAATAAATTATTTAAAAATAAAAATGCTTGAAAGCAGAAAAATGTTTTAGTTTCCCCAAGAAAACAACGTTCCATCTGACAAAGCCTGAGGGAATGAGCTTTACATAATATTTACAGCTCATTCTCTCAGCAGGGAGCTTTGTCAGATGGAAACCTGTTATCCTGAGGAAATCAAAAAATCAAGCGTTGGTAAAAAACCTAAAATACTTCAAATATGAACTCCTTATAAAAGGAAAACATTTTCAAATAATGATTATGGTTTTCTACAACGAATTTCCATTTTTCTGCTTGAAAAATGAGAACTCAGGAGTACATGTTTAAATACTTTTTATTTTCAGAAAGACAATCAATAATAGCACATAAAAACACTGGTTCGGTGAATTCGATGAATTGATTTATGGTTTGAAAAAGACTATCGACACTGGAAAGGTAACATGGCTAAAGCGTCATACAGCTGTGACATTAAAGATTAACGTACACAATAAGCTGTATTGTTTGTTTACGTATGTTCATCTTTAATGTCACATCTATATGGCGCTTTAGCCATTTTTCCTTTCTAGCAGTCACCGTACATATCTTAGTTCTTGTAGAATGAAATAAAAAATCTGCATATTCTAAATTTCCTTTCAACCGAAATTAAACAGAGTATACCTTCATCGAGGACCCATTTCAGTCATCTCACAGTAAAAACCGCATCACGTGTTCTGAAAAAAATATATCACATTAAAAAAAGTTTGTGAACATAATATATAATATTTTTCCCTAGTGATGACATACTTTGTTTATCACAAGGGAAAAATATTCTCCCTTCTGTTCATATGAAGAACGAAAAAACCACGTAAGATTGTTGAAGATCCGCAAAAAATGCAAGGCTGATGTAAGGGAACGTACCCATACTACGTGACACTTTTAGGGGGGGGGGGGGGGGTCTTCAAAAGGTCACGCTCCATACAAATGAGCGGCGGGTTCCTTAGGATTTTGGTCACCGGGGGGGGGGGGGGGGGGGGTAAAATTACAAAAAGTTGGTCACGTAGTTTGGGTACGTTCCCTAAGCGTAATGAGTAAGATTGAGAAAGAAACCCTCAGATGGTTTGGGCATGAAAAGCGAATGTACAATGAATGGAACAAGTATATATAACGCAGATGTGAGTGGTAGTGAAGTGCCAAGTCTTCCTCGGGGACACCAGAGGAAGACTTGGCACGATCAAGTGAATAATTGCTTGCTTGCGTGGGGCACATCAAGAGTCAGAATAATAGAATAGTATGTATAAATGTGAATGAGGCAAGGAATGTATGCCAAGACCGAGTTGTTTGGCGGTCCGTCCTCTCTGAATGCCCTGCGGGAAAACAGCATGACAATTAGTTACTTAAAGCATTATTAATTTTACTTGCCAAATGTTATGGTCTGCCAAACAATGTTATAAGGTGTTCCTAATGTAAAGCTTCAAAATCATCCAAAGTCTGGAACATTTTCTGAAACAATATTTGTGAAACATTAACCACTCGGACCCATAAGCTTGTTTTAACGATAATATAACATTAACAGACATATGCATGACGTACGAGGCGTACGTAACTTATTAAAGTAAAATTGAAAGCATATTTTATCAATTATCAATACAAACACATGTCATTTAACCTCAAATAGGTTTAAAAATAAATCAAGCTGAATGTTAATGTCGTATGTAATTACCTGATTTCTGGATCAATTGCGGACAAACTTTAACCATTTTTCCACCTCTGTAATTCGTGTAAACGATTTTTGAATGAAATATGCCCATCGGCGATGTCAACAATACAAATTCAAATACGAATTCATGTTCGTTTGGCAATCGTATGATGCAATTTGTAGGGATGAAACGATACGAGTAAATACAAGTACATACTCGATATTTTTCACCGATACCAAGTACTTTTAGTATCGATACTTTGAAATTGAGTATTGAGTAGGTATCGCTCAAAAGTACTCATATCAGTATGCCAATGTCACTATTTTATTTAACATTCACAAAAAAATTGCATATCTTAAATTGAAGTTTTTGAACGCGCCCTAACCCTAGCGTCCCTAGCTAGTCTTAGTTTTGTGTAGTTGGCAAGCTTGTTTGTCTATAGAAAAAAAAACCAGGCAGCGCCGCCACCTCCATATTTTGTCGTCATTGACAATTGACAATGTTTTCGTTCGTTCGCTTTCGCTCCCATGTTCGTTAATCCCTAAAATCGCCTAACTGGCACACATTTGGAAAAAAATATATTTTTGGGAAGCACTACAAAACAGACTTTTTTTCATAAGTCTGTTTTTGTAGTGCTTTTTCAATTTATTATGCCATTTTTAGCTTATAATTTTCTATGTTTTTCTTATCAATAAATTACTTAAAATACTTGTTATGGTTTAAACTCTAAATTTTTCAAAAAAGATGCGATACGAGTAAGTATCGATACTTTTTAACTGATACCGAGTAAGTATCGATACTCGACGACCGATACTGTATCGAGTAAAAGTATCGATACCTCAATGGTATCGTTTCATCCCTAGCAATTTGACGTTTAAAGTTAGACCTATCTATAATTAAGCTTTATCTATAAGAATTTGGTCCGCTCCTGTCAGTTCCAAGGTCAAAGCCGAGATTAACGCCCCTGATCATAAATAAACCAGTCATCAATTAGACCTCAAAAATAGAAGTGTGTCGTTCCGGCCGGAACGAATCCAAAGATTCCGAGTCCGAATGCGTTTGATTCGTTCCGAGTCCGCAAAATGTTATGAATCAGTTCCGGAGTCGCTCGCACTCGGGCGAGGTTGACGCGGAAGGAGGTGTGCGACGCGGGCCGGGCGGCAGGAATCATTTACGGGAGGAGGTGCGCGGCGCAGGCCGGGCGGGGATTTGTCACTCTATCACTCGGGAACGAGTGACAGAGTGAGAAAACAGGACTTATTCACGGGATGAGGTGTGTGGCGCAAGCGGGGCGGCGTTGTATTGCTCTAGCGGGGCGCGATGACAGCGTGAAAACATTTTTCGAAAAGAAATAGCATTATATCTTAGTCAAAAGATAGCAAGGAGCACTGCTTTTTACCGTTTGTCGGTCATCACGGAGCAAATTTGCCTTCCCGCAAGTTCGCGCCGGTGATACTCTGGTGAATTACTAGTTTTATGAAGAACGTAAAATATCTAACTAACCATCACGCCGTTTCTCCGCAGGGGTTTTTCTCATTCCTGGGAGGAATGACCGCCAAACAACTCGATCTTGGCACACACTCCTTGCCTCACTCACATTCATACATCGTCTCAAACATACTCTTCTTTTATTCTGACTTTTGACATGGCCCGACTCAAGTATCTGATTCACTTGATCTTGCCATGTCTTCCCCGGGCGTCCCCAACATCTTCCACCATTCACATTTTGGCATATATTCTCCTTACACTACTTTCTTCGTTCATTCGCTCTACTTGCCCAAACCATCTGAGGGTCCCATTCTTAATCTTACTCATTATGCTTACATCAGCCTTACATTATTTGCGGATCTCCACATTTCTCTCACGATCATACATAGTTTCACCACATATACGCCTCAGGGATCTCATTTCAACAGCATTCAGTTTACTTTCATCCTTCCTCTGCCGGTTCCATGGCTCACTGCTATACAAGGACTCCACTGTTCGTAAGTTTCAAATTTATCGTAAATATCTTACACGGTTCTCATAAAGCCGACAAAGATATCACTCATGTCAAATACATTATTATTAGCTATATAAAGATAAGACTTCTCGCTTGCAATAAACAATAGCATGTTAATGTACACACGCCCGGCTACTTAAACACATGATTCCTTAACTCCGTAACGTTCCACGATTCCACCGAGTACGGCGAGTTCAGCTGAATCAACTCTCGGCATTGAATCAGCAGGAGTCAAATTGAGTTTGGTTCCGGCCGATTCAACGACTCCGGCGGAGCGCCACAATGAGTTTGGTTCGGCGAGTCCGGCGGAATCAACTCTGGCATTGAATCAGCAAGAGCCAAACTGAGTTTGATTCCGGCCGATTCAGCGACTCCGGCGGAACGCCACAATGAGTTTGATTCGGTGAGTCCGGTGGAATCGCCGGAATCAAAGGAGCGAGTCCAGTGAATCGAGTCCACTCAGTCGAATATAGGTCCGGAATTGATTCCGTAAAATGAGTGAATCAACCCACTTCTACTCAAAAATACCGCGACGTCACAAGTACCCATAGAAAAAAAAATCGTCAAATTATCGCATATTAATGTGGAAATATTGTCGAAATTTGCCCCCTTCGAAAGCCCGAAGTTATCTAGTTTCTGGTGTGTGGTTTGGTTTAGTCAGTCCGAGTTGTAACTTGAAGGCGATACAAAGTTTAATAATAAATAATACAAAATGAGTTCGGTGAAGAAAAGTAAAGCGTATCAATTTAATAACGATTGGGAGGAAAAATTCTTATTTTGTACGGTGAAGGATTAGTGCATTTGTCTCATTCGCAGTGCTTCATTTGCAATACCTACCTAAGCATGGGAACTTAGAGAGTCATTATAAATCCATCCATAAAAACTGTGAAAAGGATTTCCCGCCATGGAGTGAATTAAAAAAACGAAGTTCGTGATTTGATAACTTGTTTAAAAAAGAAGAAATCTTGGATATGATTTTAGATTTTCAGGGGCAAAAGGAGTTTTCGTGAGTTATTTTTAGGGTGTTATGCCGTGTTGCGCTACCTCCTTCTTTAGCCAGCGTTTCGGACAGCGTTACAGTGTCCATCATCATGGCAGATGATACACCGATGTGGGCGGCACTTTTAAGGGGCGGCAAAATTTCACAATAAATAAGAATTCCCCGTATTTTGTTTTGTTTGAATTGTTGGAATGACTAATATTCAGTGAGAATGATTGAGAGAGGCCCGTGGGCGATGCTTTGACAATTCTAAGAATGTTTCATGGATCATCATGTGTTCCGATGGGTCATCAAACCGTTCATGTGTTCTATTTAGGTACAAAAATAGCAGGAAAACTTTTTTCGTGTTTTAAGAGTAGTATTAATTAAATGTCAATAAATATAAATTAAATCGGTGTAGTATAAATTGCAGCTGAGGACTTGCGAACAGAGTAAGTGTGACGTTAAAACCAGTTTCATGTTCCGAATGATCTGTCAAAAGTCCTGTAGCGTATTTTTAGCAAATGCTGACGCATTTCGAAGAAAATCGTTACAATATTTCGAGTGTAGTTAAATTTTATTTCAAACCATTCTTCAAAATTCGTAAGTCGTAGGAAAACCATACGAGATTCACTATTTTTTTAAAATCAATTTTTGATCAGAATGTAAAATTCCAGTTGCGGGTTAACTGCTGACACATTTAGAAAAAAAAACATTCTCATTCGACGTGCAAATATAAAATTCAAGTTGCAGACCATGTATATGCTGCCAGAATCAAAGAGAAACCATTATTCGAAGTGCAGTTTTAAAATTCTAGCTGCATTTTCACGTTCTGAGTGTAGTTTTAAATCACCGCATATGGATTTAATTTAAACCAGTTCTGTATTAACGATAAATTAAATAACAAGTTGGCGATTCATCGTGTACCGAGTGAAGCTTGTATTTGAGTTGCATGCCATATGCTGCAAAATTCTGAGAAATTGACTGTCCCGTGTGTAACTATTATTTCGGGACTCGTACGCAGAAGCAATCTTAAGTTAAAACCTGCCTTGTGTGATGAAGATGCAAAATCCTATTACATGTATACCATTCTCGATTTCCGAGAGCAGTTATAAATTTGTAGTAGAATTTATATAACATGATTTTTATTGGAAGATTACTTGTCACGTGTGAAATAATCGATCGGAGTTGATCGGAGTCTAATAATATTGAGGTAGGTCGCCAGCAGTTCAAGTTTGAGCACCCCTGGCCAAATGAATTTATAACAAGCAATATTGTAATTGAAAATATTTATAAAGATTTTCTGGAGCTCAGTAGGGTAGAAGGTGGCAAAATCCAGTAAAGGCAGTAAACCAAAAAGTTGCTCTGCATTTTTGCGATAATTTTTTTTGCGTTATTCGGCAACCAAACAAACGAAATATGTATCGTGCGTGGATGGGACCTTCGAACTTCTAAATTACATGTTTAGTACTAAATTTATTAGCACTGGCAACTAAAAGTTAATACGTCAAAAAGACCATAGATAAAGCCGGTTAGGCGCTTGAGAAATACAGACGTGTCAAATTTTGTGTTTTTAATAACCCTTAATTTCAAGTTCATTCTTAGAATGGGTAAGTAGTAATAAAAACAAGGTTTTATTCTTAATTTAATGATTCTTTATATCTAATTAATTATAATATATATTCATATATTAAACTAGAAAGCGCCTCACGTAAGAAGGCCGAGCGTTAAATTCTGCTAATCTATCGCGATGTTATCATCTCCTACAGAGCTCCAGCCCACTTTATTCAATAAAGATGTTTGATGCATTCGTGAAAATCACGTATTTCGAAGTTATATTTTGTTTGTCAGCATGTTAATCTGTTACGGAAAGTGATTTTGGGCTATCTACCGGTTTGCCGATTACGCCATGTTTTGACTTGGTATTAATCAAAACCTATTTTTCTTTAACAGTATTGTTTTGTTTTCAGCGGTCTCAAGCGGTACCTCCTTTATTCTCTCTTCCATATTCGCAGTTCTGCTATTCTCCGGAATGCAGATGTACAGAACTTGGTTTGCTGAGTCACAGCTACATACAATCCTAGGTGGATATTTGGGATCTGTTCTATTCCTTCTAATTTTGACTGCCATTGGAAATGTGGAGGCGTCTATGTTCGGCAAAGCATTCCAGCTAAAATACCCCGAGATAGTTCTGTGCCTTCTCATCTCTCTGGTGGCCTCTGGAATGGTCCACAGAGTTTGTGTCACTACTTGGTAAGTTATTTTACTCGGTTCTATGACAAAACAGAACATTGAAGAAAACAAAACATTGAAGAAAGAAAACAAAAACATACCTAACCTGGATGTAACCTAAACTGACCCAACCTCAACTACCATTTTATTGTGTTTTGTTTTGTCACTGTCATGATTATCCAGTTACCATTTTACTCTACATCTTTGATTTCAATCTTTTTCAAGAAACTCAACGTGTTTTCTGTGAAGTCTTATTCCATTGTTTTAAATGAAGATGAAACCTAAGATTGATACTAGAAAACTCTGGGAATTATTAACTCATACGTTGATTAATCCAGTCAATAGAGATTTATACAATTGATTGAGATTTCTCATGGCTTGCAAACAAGAAAGTGAATAAGATATAAAATCTACTTGCCTTTGTAACCATGATAAATAATGCAGGTATGCATTGATGGCAATCATAGTGATCTATGTTATGCATCTATAATAACGTAAGGAAGAAACTTATATTAAATGATAAATTGCTAGATTTTGATGCAGGTTTTTTTCTAGTATTAACTCCTCAAAGTAGTTAAAGTTTAAAAAAAATTACATTAACTCTACAAAAATAATTTCCCTCAGGGTCTATGTCATCTTTAGGGATGCTGTGTGGAGATAAAAGAAGTTCTGAGAAGGAAAAAGGCATGAGGGGCGGGTAGAAGCTGGAGGTCAGTGTATCCAGTAGTGACGCGGTGGGAGGGATAGATTCATGGAGAACAAAGGGTCTCCCTCAACCCACCATGCAGCTGGTGGGCAGGCGTTTCTGCCACCAAGACCTGGACAAACCTCACCCTATGATCTCGAGCAACCCTGCTAAGTCACCAAATGTAGCAAACCACTTGGGGTGACCTATGGGTAGTAGTGTAAAGAAAGGTTCTCAGGGCGGAATTACCCATACCCGCCTTCAAATTATGTAACTATAGGCATTTTGTAAATATTGATTAGTGTGTTTTAAAATACGTCTTCTAAAATCTGCCTTTTAAAAAACCTTTTGCACAGCATCCCTATATATTTGACATGGTCCCTGAACCCTGAAGTTTCTCTGTTAGCTTCATGGGCATAGCCAGCTTTTGATTTAGGGTGAGGCAAAAAACAAAAACCTAAAATAAGTACCGAAAAAAGTAGGCTTCTACAACATATTCATGCTTTAAGCTCTATGAATACAAAGAATATGAACGGAAAAAGGAAAAACCATCCTGTGAAGTGCTGTAAATTTGAAAACGCGACTTGGTCAACAATTTAACCAAAGTCGAGGTCATCCATCGGCCAGCCGGGTAAACGCCCCACTGTGCCTACTCCCATGGCTAGCTTCATTCTGCAGAATCATATTTTTTGTAATTGTGTTGATTTTTAAATACTTTTATTTCAGCCTGATCTTCTCCCTCGTGGGACTGTACTATGTCAACAGAATATCCCAGAAGGAGTATGCAGCTCCCATACAGCATGTACCCCAATCCAAGAAGAAGTCTCACAAGTCATAAATAAAATTAATTAACAATATTTGTCCTAAGTGCCAGTCACAAACCTTCTACATATTCCTAAAATATTGTAAAATAGAAGTTCCATGCCTAAGTCTTTGCATGTGTAATATAAATGGGATTCCTCTTTTAAAAGTTTTTTTTTTATACCTTTTGAACAAAAAAATGCACAAGTATGAATGAAAATCACATTTGTATTACAATGTCTTTTTAGGATAAGTTGTCAAGAAATAAACGTTTATAATAAAAAATATTTTTAACCAAATTTACTCTTTTAATACTCCAGTTCCGAAGAGGGGTTAATCACAACTTAACCCAAAAGAAATTACATTAAACTTTTACACGAAATTCTCTATAATTTAGGTATTCGTGGGAAAACTATTCAATAATTAATCAGCATTTTTAAAAAGTGTATCCTATTACTATTTTTTAACCAAGGTTTACTATGGAATATGATTTTTTTTGAAAGGGGTATTTATTTTTTATAAATTTTGTTTGACTTACAGAAGCAACATATAAAAAAAATATTATTCTTTCACTCAGGGGTCGTCCATTAATCACATGATGCTCGAAAGGGGGGGGGGGGTGTTCGGAAAAAATCACGACGGGGGGGGGGTATAATGAGATATCACGTGTATTTATTTTTGGTGATAATATTCTGAAAATTTCGAAATTCTTTGTACTAAAAAAATACACGTGATTTCGGGGGGGGGGGGGGTAGTCTAAAACCTCACCACATATCGCCAGGGGGGGGGGGGTTAAAAAGTTGCTAAAAAAACATAACGTGATTAATGGACGACCCCTCACCAAACCAGCTGCTTTCCAGGAGAAATCCTGAATTGCAGCTGAGCAGCGACCTTTTCATCATTAGAATCATTGATATAAGAAAAAAAAATGTATATTGTAAAAAATCTATTGATGAATAAACGTTTTCATTTCATTATCATATCAGTTAAATTTTTTCCCCAGGAATGAGTGTTGGATTTAATAACAGAGAAGATGTCGGAGATAGGAATTCTAAAATTTATAGGAATAGAACCAGATATTGTTCCAAGTTTAGTGAGAGAATCGGTTTTCTCGTTACCCTGGCCTTGGCCTTGGGGGTAATACCTATCAAATTCTGATACTCTTCCCTTCCCACATCCCGATCGCATCTCCACTATTTACAAAAAATTTTCTTGCTGCAAACAAGATGCGAGTGCAGTCATAAAGGTGCACTGTACTGGAAAGGGCTACAATAATATATTACACACCCCTGCCATAGGTCACTCTATGTTTGATGACTTAGCAAGGGTGCTCGGGTTCACAGAGTGAGGTTTATCTGGACTTGGTGGCGAATGTGTTTGCTTACCGTGTGGCAGGCCGGATTGGGAGAGACTGGTCAAGAAAGACCTAACCTAGATCTCTCCAGTCGCACTCTCCTGACTACATCGCCTTACGCCACACAGTGGGAGGGATCGATTCATATGTCTGTCACTCCTGGCCACACTGACCCTCTACCCTAAATTCCTACCCACCCTTCATACCTTTTTCCTTCCCAGAACTTCCTTTCCTTAAAAAGACCCTCCATGCAGCATCCCCAAAGATGACATAGGCCCTGAGGGAATTTTTTCCTCAGGGCCTCCTGTGTGGAGGTAATGTAAAAAAAAACACTATTGCTTTTGCTGTTATGCATTATTTAATGATTAAAGTTGGGCGATGTCCAATAAAATCGGTTACTGGAAAGGGTAAAAGAAATATTAAGAGTCATGTTTGCTTCACAATTTTATGAGACGCCCCAGTGATCCCCCCTCGGATTCTACGTTACACGAAGTGTCTGCAAACTCTTAGACCAAACAGGAAACTGGTGAATCTACAGCAGCTAGTGAACTAAAAAGATTTTTTTTTTCGGAAATAAATTTAATCAAATAATGTAAATTTTCCAGTTTCCTGCTTGTACTATGAGTTTACGGACACTGTGCGCTGTTTACCTTCAGGTATGTTTGCTGTTAGAAGATCTTGCCGCACCACTGCAGAACTTCAGTTCAAAGAAGATTCTTATTCCATTCTAATACAAATCTGCTATTTTCAGACAAGCATTTCTTTGTAAATTAATGAGAGGAATATGCAACAAAGGAGAATAAACTGCAAAGAATAAAAAATCATAATTTATTTGTCGAAAGACTATTAGATATTATAGTATTACACTATGAAAAAAATCAAGTCAATATAATAATCATATTATAAAAAACCTACATACTTTTAGTGAAATAAAATGTTAAAAAACGCATAAATAACACAGGAACCCTGACTCATCCACAAAAACATAAAATTAAAAAAGAAATGTGAACAATTATAAATTATAATACAGCAATTTTGTGGAATTTATATGGAATGTCACAATAATAAATTAGTTTTAATAAGTAGGCTTTTGGATAAGAATTTGTTATTTTAATTTTCTAATGCTTGACATATTTTAGTTTATTCACATTTTTATTGTTAGTAGAATTAATGCATTTTAATGCAACACATGGGCCCAGGTTCCAATACAATATTTACAAAACTCTTCACATTAGGCATAATTCAATTTTCTTTTTCATATAAATAATTTAGATCTTCATCAATACATTCTAATAAATCTATATAAATAATAATTCAAATTTAAAAATAACTAAAATCTAGGCATGTAAAAATTATCATGAAAAAATAATAATAGAAACGGGCAGCACTGTTATCCAGGGTTATTGTTAGAAAAACGTTATATCCTACAATTTTATTGCGTATCTATAATAGCTGCATTGTTGAATTTTTTTATTTTGAAGTACTATGAAACAGTGTGAACTGGAAGATTTTTATTGTTGGAAACACATTGTTAGGGAGAAATGGACAATACCACTGGAAACAGCCGTTGGTGTTGTTAATAAAATTCATGAGATTCTATACAAAAGGATTAGCTTGTAGCATTGACCTTAAAGGAGCTTGTTCGCCGTAAAAATTATTCCCGATGATACAAACTTATATGTGAATTGTTAAGTTGTAACTTCTTCCTCTTTCTCCTACATGATGCTTGTAACAGAGAGGTAACAACAGAGTTCTCTCAAAGGACTGCCCAATTTTAACAACCTTTTTAGTACAGAATATTTTACGTACAATTATTACTTGATTAGATTTGACTAAATAATAAAAATAAATCCATGGGTAGAGAGTACGTTGTTGAATTTTTGTAAATATAACTTTACTTTGGCATTTCCAGAGATCCCGGACGGGCGCTAACCGAGTTGCCGTGTCCGTGGAGCCTCAACTTGAAATCTGAAAAATATATACTTGCAAATCAATGAAACAAAACAAAATTTCTTTACAGAAATTATAAATAGTATAATATTAATTAGCACATGACACAATAGAAAAGTACAAACATGATAATGGTTAATTAGGTCCTACATCAGCTACAATTTAGTCAGTTTTCCGGCAACAAATAGAAAAGATAATATTACAGAAGTCTTTCTTTCAATTTTTAATTTATCTCCTAATTTTCAATTACAATAACTGCTTTCTAAGACAGTGGTCTCCAAATTAGAGGTGGGTAAGTTCTGCATTTTACCGGAAGCCTCCGAGACTTGCCTCCTCTTAAAAGTACACGGGTTCTAGGAGCAGGTCCCGGGTCCGAGTTCTTAGGTGCGGACACTGCGGACTGAGCACTGAATGTTGTTGCGGTGCACCGAACCGGGACGCACGGGTTCAAAGAACTTGGAGCCAGGACCTACTCGTAGAACCCGCACGACAACTCAGAACCCTGGAGCAGGACAAGACCCACACGAGGGCTCGGACCCGTCACCCGTGCAATGTAGGTACATTCAATGGACCTACATTGCACGGGCTTTTATTGAGAATTTAAATAAGTAAATTAGCTGTAATGCTTTATTATAAACTATTATTTTATAATGCACTTCACCCGTTGAGTAACAATACCAATATACGCTCTAATTGAAAATTACTCCGTGTCTAGTCGAATATTCTAAACAATTCCGCGATGACGTTAGGCAGCAGTATACTACGCCAAGCGGTCAGGCACGTGCGTGTTGATTGCCGGCCGGGGTCGGAATGACTGAAGACTGAATGAGGAATGTATCGTGGTTCGTGAGTCGCGGGAGTGGGAGGGAGTGACAAGAGTGGCGGGTGTTTGTCGCGGTTCACGACTTACGTCGCTCGGACCAAGATGCATACTCGTACTCGGCGATCTCGGGACTTGTAATTCGAATCTGCGCCGCGGCTTCGCGCTGCGGCGTTGAGTAGCTTGAGTGTTTCACGATTCACGCAGTTCCAAGAACCCGACACTCGCCGAGACTCGCGACTCGTGAGTGGAGTGGAGAGTGTAGCGCTTCGGGGACACCGGACGGTTACTACTACTCAGTCACTAGACTCACTAGTACCGGAGTACCTCGCCTCGCGGCGAACACGGGGACACCCGCCGGCCGGTGGAGGCATCCAAGTTTTTCGGGTTTGGGAATGAGCCCGAGTTCCGGGATAGGGTTCTCTTGGAGTAGTCGATTTGAAAAAGGAGTGGGAGTAGGAACCGCTTCCCGCAAAGGAGCGGATCACATGAGCCCATTCCAGCTGAACTGACACATCGCTACTCCAAATTGGGGTATGCCAAGAGAATAAAAATAAGAAAAACAAAAATTTTAACAAAACAAAAAAAAGACTTCAAAAAATGCACTAAAAAGTAAAAAAATAATTTCGCATTCTTCTACAACTTACTTTTTCTACTCATCAATATGTAGGTAAGATTATTTTTGGAGTCGGTGTCAGCCAAGGTAGGTTTGTAACTACATGCATAGTTATAGGTGAGATGTGCTTGTGTCGCAAGTGCGACTTGACGAGGTGAGAGGCGAGAGCAGGCCGCGGCGGGAGGGGAACTGTCAAGTGAACACGCCGGGCCGGGTACCTTGGCTGACACCGACTCCAAAAATAACAATCGTACCTACATATTGATGAGTAGAAAAAGTAAGTTGATTATTAAGTTATAGAAGAATAAGAAATTATTTTTTACTTTTAGTGCATTTTTTGAAGTCGTTTTTTTGTTTTGTTAAAATTTTTGTTTATTTTTTGATTTTTAGTGAATCTGAAGTACACTAAATAATTCGATTAAGATTCGGCCGAGTATCGTTAATTTGCTATTACGAATTGGAGAGTTCCGTTACTTTGTCATGGATCCCATAATCAGAACCTAACCAAACTCTCATCAAACTACCCTTGAAGTACATCCTTTCCAATAAAAAAAAGAATCATTGAAATCGGTTGGCAAATTTAAGACTTATATGATTTTCTCATGGATGCCATTGTCAGAACTGGACCAAATTAAAATGGGACCACAAGGGAAGCACCAGCTTTCAAATAAAAAAAGAATCATCAATATCGGTTCACCCAGTCGAAAGTTCTGAGGTAACAAACATAAAAAAAAATACAGTCGAATTGAGAACCTCCTCCTTTTCGAAGTCGTTTAAAAAGTATTAAAGATGAACAAAGTCTGAACTTTTAATTTGATTTAACCGGCGACACTATCAGGAACTAGAGGGATTGATAGGTGAGTTTCTGAATTACTGTACTTACATAATATCTTAAGCTAAGTGGAGATATTGCACATTTTGTATTGAAAAAAAAAAAAAAAAACAAGAAATTTAGTTTTTCCATACAGATCCACATATTTTAACGTATCCTTACATAAGATTTTTGTGATCCCTTGGAAACCTTTTAAGAAAGTGGACCGTTAAGAGTTTGATACATGATTATTACTTCAACGAGGTCAGTCCAATATGAAAACCTCCTGCGGAGTGACACAGATTGTCCTTTGGGATGGTCCGATTCTTTGTTGGGATTTAATTTGCAAAGTACAGGTGTAAAGTATGCGCCCTAAAGTTTAAGCTTAGACATATGGAATTCAATACTTCGTTTGTGTGAAAGCCCTACAAAACAATATATGGTTTGCATTATCAATCTCTTCTTAGGGGAATTTAGCAAAAAGTTAGGAGACCACTTTTCTCGAGTGTAGAAGTGAGTACTGGTGCATTGCAATTAGCAAATATTGAAGACGACGTTACTACTAGCTTTGTAAGTGTTTTCCTGTGCAAAAACATTTTATGGCAAAAGTCATCAATGATGTATAGTGTCTTGAAAGTAATTAATTAAAAGCTTTCTATTTTTTTTTGTGCATAGCAAACACGTTTCAGTTTGTACTTGTAAGGCGCTTTAGGCGAAAGAAAATGAGACTTATTGTGGGCGTTTTTTCTATAAGCACACTGTCATTTTGAGTTTACAGGACTGTTTTTAGAATAGACGGAGAATTTAAATGCCAAGATAATTAAATTCCATTATAATATATTTGTTAATTTATTAAAAAAACCCTTTATTACTTTTTTCCATTGGTTTAATTTTAACCGGACCAGGCGACGTTTCGCCTAACAAAGGGCATCTTCAATGCATCATCAATAAACCCACCTGAAGATATATGATAAATAATTTTCAAATTGTTCCCTCAGCAATATAAACAAAAATTTTAACAAAACAAAAAAACGACTTCAAAAAATGCACTAAAGAGTAAAAAAATAATTTCGTATTCTTCTACAACTTAATAATCCACTTACTTTTTCTACTCATCAATATGTAGGTACGACTGTTATTTTTGGAATCGGTGTCAGCCAGTTTGTAACTACATACATAGTTATAGGTTAGATGTGCTCGTGTTGCATGCGCGACTTGACGAGGCGAGAGCGAGGCCGCAGCGGGAGGGGAGCAAAACTCCGGGCCGGGTATCTTGGCTGGCACCGACTCCAAAAATAATAATCATACCAACATATTGATGAGTAGAAAAAGTAAGTTGATTATTAAGTTGTAGAAGAATACGAAATTATTTTTTTGCTTTTTAGTGCATTTTTTGAAGTCGTTTTTTTGTTTTGTTAAAATTTTTGTTTATTTTTTGATTTTTAGTGAATCTGAAGTACACTAACTAATTTGTCTGAATATGGGTAGACCTACAAAACGTGCTACTCATATGAGACAGACATTACTTGACCATAACGACATTACGGTTTGTGACTCAAATATCCGGATAGCTTATATCTACCGGATCTGCCCTAATGATGGACACTGCAACGCTGTCCGAAACGTTGGATAAAGAAGGAGGTAGCGCAACACGGCATAACACCTCAAAAACAAATAACGAAAATACTTTATAAAAGATTCGGTCGAGTGTCGTTAATTTGCTCCTAAGAATTGAAGAGTTCCGTTACTATGTCATGGATCCCATTATCAGAACCTAATCAAACTCTCATCAAACTACCCTTGAAGTTTATCCTTTCCAATAAAAAAAGATTCATCGAAATCAGTTGGCGTGATATTGAGTTATTCGTCCATTTTTCACGCACATACTTAACGCAAATTTAAGGCTTATATGGTTTTCTCATGGATGCCATTGTCAGAACCGGACCAAATTAAAATGGGACCACGCGGGAAGCACCAGCTTTCAAATAAAAAAAGAATCATCAATATCGGTTCACCCAGTCGAAAGTTCTGAGGTAACAAACAAAAAAAATAATAAAAAAATACAGTCGAATTGAGAACCTCCTCCTTTTTGAAGTCGTTTAAAAACAAACATAAATGAGCAATATCGTACAGAGCCAATAGCGCTCATTCCTGATACTGACATGTAGATGCCGTATAAGACTGGTCAGTGGTTGAGTGGGCATAGCGCTTGGGTCCCACCCGAGCGTCGCGTGTTAGATTCCTTGGCTGGCTAAGTCCTTCATCACAACACAAACAACATTTTCGGCTTTCTGTGGTGGTAGTAGGAGATTTTCAAACATTGTTGGGTTATTCGTAACCCGGGAATGTTTCTTTCTTTTTAAAAAATAAATAAACCATAGATTTAGTTTAAATTGTACCAGTCTGAAGATAATAAACCAGTGCAGTAAGAAATAAACAAGCGGAAAAAAAAGGTTTTATTGAAATTAAAAAAACACATTGAAATGGATTTCCACCATGTCCAACGGTTTCAAACATAAAAATAATCAATTTCCATTAATTTACTGTCAAACTTATCATTTTAAACTATTGACCAATGATCAAAGGTTAGAATTTAATAATTGCGGTGGCTAATTGCCAATACCAAGTTTGATCTGTAGTGAGTGTAGTCTCTAGTTCTTTAGGCAAAATGCCAAGGTTAGACTTCCGTGTCAACATTTCATATTGTCAGATTCCATATAAAATCCGCAATAATTGTATCGCAATAAGAGCTCTTGTTTTCTGAATGTGACTAATGTTTCAAATTGGTTTTGTGTCATATTCCATCCACTAAGTCCAAAATTAATAATAAGTGGAAGATTAATATTCTAGCGTAATGATTTGAACAGAAAAATATTAACAGTGGAAGTATGACATTAAAAATATAATATAAATACATTATATTAGACCAAATTGTACGGTTGGTTCTATCGACTGATTTTAAATCTACCAAGCCCAATTCACCGTTACAGTCAATGAAAAACTAAATCGTATATCCGTTATAATATGAAAACTGTATTTATCCAGTCAAATTCTACAAAAAAGAGAACAGAGACTAGAGAACATAGAAGAATTGTATTGGCAGACTTGAATGTAACCCTGATTAAAAAAAATTCTTTACCTAGATAATATGAACTTCATCTTTAGAAGATTCTTTAATTTTTCATTTAATTAAAATATAGCACTCTCACTCTCTCACTAATCCGCCACTCAAAAACTGGGCAAGTGTCTAATTAGTGAAGGCGGCGTATTCCATACATACAAGTTATTCTAAAAATGAAAATAAAAATTAAAACAAAACAAGTACCTAACAAAAAGAGTGGCAGAACGAAACAAACAGAATCATATGCGACGATTGCTAGAATTAGTTGCACGGTGGGTTATCTGAAATGTCCTAAAGCAACATCATCATCACTATTGGCTCTACAACCCCTGGTGGGTCTTGGCCTCCTCAAGAATCTTCCTCCACTCATCTCGGTTTTGTGCCAGCTCTCTCCAGTTTAGAAGCTCCAAGATAGATATATTATATATTATTATTATATATATTCCTAAAGCAACAAAAAATTTAAAATGAACCTCTCTTGGTGACTGGCAAAATGAGCAGTGAGAGCAAACTAGATGGCAGTACAGTAACTGAGTGTTAGAGTAAGTTAACACAACCCATCGGTGTACAAAGTTTGATATTGTATGCGGCAAACTACTGAATTAGATATGCAAACAGTGTATAATAGTAGTTCTTGAGTAACAGAGCGGCAGATTACTGAGAGAGTACTGTACTTAATTTGGACATAGTGAAAAATTCATATTTAACAATTTATGTAAGGCACATACAATATAAGGACCGCGTTTTGCAATAAGTAATTTATTAACAAATCAAAATTAAAAGCGGTACTTTAATTTTTGTAACAATAACTAGCCAAAAACTTAATTAAATAATTTGTTCAATTTGTTAAAAGTACAATATAAATATCTACAAATTTGTAAAAGGACGGCAAATATTTACAACATTCACTGATACGACAAAAACAAAGTGTGCCAATTGTAACAGATAGTATGTTATTTAATAATGATTATTGTCAAAGGGACAGGATATGATAAGTGCTTATTAATGCAGGTGGGGTAATTTATTCATCTGAAATTATTGTTCACTGAATATAGTGACAAAACATAGTACAATCTCAAAACACACGTCAATGTGTTTGATGTCAGCAGTAAGGCACGATATAAAATAACACAATATTGAATCCAATGCACAGAAGGCACTTTCCATGCTATCATGCATTTTTTTTTTTTTTCAAAACAAGATTGTTTTGAAAACAATGAGATAAACAACATAATCAATCATGATTTCAAAATAATATGTATGTGTAGGTACGAGTATTTAACATAGCAGACAGATCGATGACAGGATGAAAATATGGTCAAGTATAAAAAACAGGGTTTTAACAAAATGTTAATATTTTGCACATTGTTGAAAAACACGTAAAAAGGAAAAATGTTAAAAACACAATCATGAAGTCTAAAATGTATAGTTTGAAAATGTAAATTAGAATGATGTTGCTCGTTACCTCCACCAAAAGCATTATTCCCACTTGCTAATCGATTAACAAATCATGTCGAAGGTGGAAAGGCAAAATGACTAAAAAGCCATGGCTTGTTAGTCATTCTGCCTTTCCACCAGCGATATTATTGCACAATAAGTTACATCTATGAACTTTTATACATAATATGAATCAAGTACAATACGAGATTCTAGTTCCAGACCAAATAAAAAAAAAGGAATAAAGTCATCTCCAATAAAAAAAGATCCTTCATTTTTTGATTTCAAAATTTGAAATACATGGTGTAGAGAGACCGAGAGACCAATGTCCAAACCAAAATATTTTATAACAGCACACAAATAAATAATATGAATTTTTGAATAACAATGATTAAAACTATTTGTAAAGCACCATTGTATTATTTCTATGAAGCATGGTTCCATTGCAATGTGTTTTAGTACATACTTTATTGAACAAAGTACATGAAATGAACAGTAAGGCCCTTCGCTCATGGAGAAGCCGAAACCAAACTAAAAAACTAGTTGGCGACTCAATTTATGGCGCAATTCAGCTTTATGATTTCGGTAATTATATCAGTTTGTTTAACAAAATTAATAAGTTATCAATTATCAACCTTAATAATATCAACCTCCTGAACAAAATCAATATTTTCCTGCTCGGATATCTACATATCGCAAATTACTTGAAAACTTGACAGGTCGTGAAACGCAACCATGGCAACCCGTCAACCTGGCAACTGAAATGCGCCGGCCGCGGCGGCTGGCACGGCAAGTTGCGAGTGAGTGGTTGCGTCGCCCTTGACAACTGGTCTTTGAGAAGTTGCCTGTGTGCAGACCACCAATGAAAATCGCAAGTTACTTTCCTGTGGAGAGCGATTGAGTTGCCAACTGGTTTTTTTAAGTTGCCCCATGAGCGGATGGGCTGAATCTGCTAAATGGTATTTTCTAAATTGAATGCAACATATGATACCGATAAGTAGTGTATGACTTTTTGTTGACCAGGTGAATTGTATAATTAACTTGATTTATATTTTTTGACCAGGTCCCAAAGGATTGGGTTCATGTAATTACTGCATTTTATATAAGCTTTCAAATAATTGAAAGCAAAAGACAGAGGCCACTATAAAAAATGCTTGTTTAAGAAATAAATATGGAAGTAATATCGATTGTACCTAAATGGATTAATTGAGAATGTTAAAGTACACAAAATGTTAAAGCAATTGCAATTGCATAGTTGAATCATTTATAAACCCTTAAACCAAATGAAACAACAAAATTCTAAGGAAGTCATAAACAAAAATGCACAATGAAGAATAACACAATATGAAGAGTAATTTATCTTATCTGATGTTTATAATACGTAATATATAAAATTAGTAATTACTACTCATTCTCCAGTTGAACTACAGCTTAATGTTTTATCTGGTTCTGATAACAGCATCTATAAAAAATGTACTCATTGCCATGAGAAAATCAGCATTCTTGGAATAATTGTATCCAGCCTTATCAAAATGAATCACACATTTAAAGTTTTTAGGAAAAAGTTTCTATTTCAAAGTCTGCTTGTGGTTTCCTTGTGTTGGTTTATAATTAAAATAATGACCTAAATGTCATTTTATCACGCCAAAACAATAAATGAAATATAATCAGAGCTTAACCACTAAGATTGATTACAGTTGGTGATATTTTCTGGTGTTTTATAGAATTATTTCAATATCGGATTAAAGAACCATGGGAATTTCCAGCTTAATATCACATTCTGGATTTCTCACTCCTTCATGTATAACATAATAATATTGGCTATTTACCCTTAAAACTAAACTAAAGAGTCGAACATCTCTTCACTAAGGCCACGGGAAAAGAGGTGAACGCCATTCGATAAGCAATTTTTCTTTTTGCAATATCTAAAAGGGATTTATAAAATCTAAATATTCTGCAGAACCGGAGGATCACAAGACACAAATAAAAAGACAAATTTAAATCCCTATTATTAACTTGTCCTATACCTCTGAAATAAATTGTATAATTTTATTCACAAAAATGTTGCACTGAAAAGCAAGATGAAATTAATTTCTAAGATGGAGTGTTGCACAGTCAGGTCTCAAACAAATAACTTAGAGAGACGAAACAAACACTGACTTGTGTGAATGAAAAGCTACAATTAGATAATAATAATATGGTCCAGCACAAAACAGAAATGTTAGTTAGGAGAGTGAGATTATTTATTTTTGATTAAATTACTTTTAGAGTATGGATTTTGCAGGATCCTCGGTGTGGTCTCCATGACACGCAGCAAGAGCTCATCCAAGTAGTTTTCCAGGTCCTTGACTTTCTTCTTCTGGTTGTCCACTTCATTCTGCAGGCTCCACGCCATCACCACAAGATCTTCTCGACTCTTGGCTTCAAAGTTTTGTACAATGTCCTTTGGTAACTTGGTGTATGCTGGGTTCAATTTTACCTCATCAATTATACCTTCCTCTCCAATGATGATTCTTTCTCCGAGTGCCTTTTTCGATTTATCTTTTGTAAATTTCTTGAAGAATTTTGGGCTGTCAGTTTTTTCTTTCAACACAGTGGTAAGGTTTTCGACACTTTTATTGTTTTGGGAAGATATTTTTTCTTTTTCTATAAAGATTTGACTTTGCACTTTACCTTTGAGAAGCTTTTGGGACCATTCGTCTTTGCGTACAATCTCAGGTGCTTTAGGTGCGTGCGTAATTTCCTCCAAGCCTAGTCGGACGGGTTTTGGAGGAGGAGACTTCTCCGGGACTCCGATGCCACCGCTGGTGGAGCGACGCAACAGTTCTCCACCTCCCAAGTTTTCCAGGGAAGCGTTGGCTGGAGAAGGGATGAACTTGTTGACCCTGGGAAGGGTACTGTTATTATTGACATTTAGAGAACTGCCGGAGCTCTTGTGGGAGAGGTCGTCAAAAGCAAACTCATCTTCATCCTCACTGATGACTCCCGGATCCGCCTCCCCCACAGCCTGGCTGGATTTCCCATGGAAGGGACTGCTGGGGACAGGTTTGCCGGTGTTCTGTAAACTTAAAGCACTTCCTCCCAGAGAAGATGTATCACTTTTCTTCTCCTTTTTATTTAGATGCATCTTGGAACCTAAATTCTTGGCAAACTTTTTCAATCCTTTGCGTTTTTCTAAGCTTCCGATACTGAGAAGACTGCCACCCATATTTTGCGCCGCGAGAGATAATTGGCCCATGGAAGATTTGTATTTTTCTTTCTTACTTAAATCTGTGAGGCTTCCTTCTTTGACTGTGAAGCCAATTTTGACCTCTATGTCCCCCCGGTTCTTTGTGCTCTCTTTACCGGATTTGCCTTCGAGTTTGTACCACCGATTTTTAGGTCTTTCATAAACATCGAGTCCCGCCAGCGGTATGGTGACTTGACCTAGAAACTGATCTCCGATGAAATTCCTGTGTAATACGGTTAGGCTGACCTCGGCAGTATTTCCTTGGGTCGGTATCATCAGGTCACATTCTTCGTGCCACTCGACGTTTTCTTCCGCCTTTTCCTTTACGGATGTTTGAAATTTCTCCTTGCCCAACCCAATGGTGACGAAGCAATCGTTAGTCCCATGTTTTCCCTTGGTTAATAAGCTTTTCGCTCGTTGCACAGTAACTTGAACATGAGTCGGACTCCACATTACTAATTTTTATATAAAACTATCAACAAAAACTACAAAACAATAAAGAATCCGACTGCGACAATAACAAAAGCGCTGTCAGCAATCACCAATGTGTCATGTCAAATAAAGTGTTGCTACTGGAATAAAAGTAAAGCGTGCACCACAGAAATCCGAGAAAATTAATTTGTGTTGCTCGCAAGAGAAATAACGGCGTATCGCGGCTAGTGATGGGCGTAATCGAACTTGAAATGATCGAAAAAACCATTGACACGAAAATCGATTAATGAATTTAGGAAATAATCTGCATTCAAAGAGTTTATTTGAATTTCCTATATTATATTTCTTACATTTTTGTTTTTTTACGAAAAAAGGTAAATTTTTTAGTATTATTTCACCCACCATGCTAGGGATGTCCCTGTGTCATTGCAGGTGAAGTTAACAGATTGGAATTGTACTTAATATGCTTGTCAATAATAGTAATTCGATTATATAATTCAGATTAAGTTAAAAATATTTTCATAGTATTTAAATTAGGAAAACTATGTACGGATTGTGGGAAGATACGAATGTAGATTAGATGGATGGAGTGTAAAATGTATGGGTATTATGATTGAAATGTATTGCAGATGTAAGGTTACATACATTAATCGATAATACATGTCCTGAAGCCTTTATTTCATCTATACAGGGTATAACAGGACGAACAATACAATTCAGGGTGTAACAGGACGCACAATTTAACCATCGATTCCTGACATTATTTGAAGTAAAAAATGTAAATGAAATTTTGGTCCCGGTGATATTTTTGATTTAAAAAAAAAATTATTTTTTAAATTTATTTTTCTACAAAAACATTAAAAAATGGTAGGTGTTGGACAGTTGGAGGTGGGGTGAAGGTTTGGTCGGTTACTCGGCTGAGTGACCAATGACAACAAGCGGAAGATTTTTTTGTTTGTTCGAATTTGAAGAAAAGAAATTTAAAAAAAAAAAATGTCATCAAAAAGTCACCGGAGACCAAAATTTCATTTACATTTTTACTCCAAATTTGCTCAGGAATCGCTGGTTAAAATCCCTCGGGTACGTCCTGTATACATATTTATATATTTACACAGTAAAGAACCAAGCACATAAATAGAAAAAATGATAACAATAATAAATAAATAATCCATGCAGGGCGTGTGTATTATGTAGGGCGTGGTCTTGGGTGAGCTCGGGCCCAACGCTCACTTAGGAATGGTGCTTGGTGCTGGAAGGGTGCGGTCACCACCGTGTTGTCGGAGGCCATTAGCAGCATCCTCGCTCCAGTGACCCAGTGATTAGGCTGGCGAATCCATGGAGTCCTAATTCCATAAACATTGTTGGTGCGCCTTCTGTATCTAAATATAATTCCGCCTGCATTATTATATTGGATCCAGAGTAGTCCCAATTAAAAATGCATTTATCACACCGACTATCAGATAATACCCACACGATGTCATCGTTAAAGAATTCCAAAATGATATTATAATACCTTCTAGCTTGTATGGGGCGGTGCTTAGTGCATCGGCAGAAGAAATGAATAATGTTAATATAACGATTAATTAATTACTTAAGGTGATACTTAAAAGAATTCCCCTTTTGCATGTTACGCTTTAAAATATACGAATTAATTGTTTGCGCCCGTACATATTCAATATAAATATGACGAAATACTTTTGTCCATAAACGAACTCAAAACTTTTAAGAAAGGCTAACAAATACAATATTGTATCTATCGGTTCAATCCAACATTGTATTTGTTAGCCTTTCTTGAAAGATTTGAGTTTGTTTATGGACAAAAATATTTAGTCATCATATTCATTTTGGATATGCACGTGCGCAAAAAATTAATTCATCCATTTTAAGGCATAACTTGCAAAAATGGTTTTAACCTAAAATAATTCACTCCTTCACTTCTACCACCCTAATTACGGTCTCAGGTAATAAAATTATACTTGCCTGTTGCAGAATAATTTGTTCAGCTTTCGACTTTTGTGTATTTACGGCCGTTGGTAGGTATATTTTCTCTGCATACCCATTCGGAGACTCTCGGTTATATTAAGTGTAAGTAGTTACAGTGTATTTCCTAAACAGAGTGCACTTATAAGCACGTCGTATTTTGTTATATTTGGCCGTATAGACACACCGCACGCCAACCGAATTATTGTTAGGAAAAATATTTGTAACGCGAATATTAACTCGAGACGCCTGCAGATATAAATATATCGACCCGGATCAACTGTCGGTGGGCTAACTGCCACCGGGACAACTGTCGGCGGACCAATTGTTGTCGGATCAATTGTAATGGAACCATTTAATACATATTGTGAATACACAGAGCGTGAGATTCTGAATGCATGGACAGGAGAAATAAACATTGGTGGTCAAAAAATCTCAAATCTCCGATATGCAGATGACACAACCCTTGTTAAATTAGAGAAAACCATAATTATAAGAAAAAACATAAGAAAACCATAATCCAGGTATTCTGATCAACAAAGCCAAAATAAAACTGATGGTGATCAACAGGGAAAACACTTTTGTAAGAACAAATAATGCGCTCACATACTCAGAGACGATGAACGACTATAATAAAATACACAGGCTGGTCTGTACGTCGTGATGAAGGAGGTTGTGAAACAGAAGTGAAAAGAAGAATTTGCAAGACAAAGGACGCAATGAGCAAAATGCAAAAGATTTGGAGTGACAGAGGCATAACGATGGCCACTAAGATGAATCTCGTCCGAGCGATGATTTCCCCATATATGTCTATACGAAACATGGATACTTAGAGCCTGCGAAAGAAAGCGGATAGATGCCATCGAAACGGGGAGTTGGAGAAAAATGCTCAGGATTCTATGGATAGTCAGACGCACATTGCACACAGTGTTCATTCTTGAATAACTAGGCATCACAATAAGCTTTTTAGTATTTTTAGATACTTTGGACACGTTGCTCGCCAAACTGAGGACTCAATTTTGGAGAACGTCATAGTTTCTGGCAAAGTGGAAGACAGAGGAGAAGAAGCAGAGGAAGGCCACCAATGCGCTGGTGTGACAAAATATCAACGACGTCCGGAACGTCAGTGTCTATGGATATCCACGCAGCACAGAACCAGGAGAAGATAGTAATTGCAAACTAGGAACAATGGTTCCTAATTTCTACTATATTGTGTGTTCCTAATTTCTACTATACATTTTTCATTTTAAATTTGTGCCTGATCTTTTTGAAACTTTATACCTATAGTGAGTATACAAGTGAGAAAATATTTAACTGGTTTTTCCAATTCCAACAATTATGAAGAATCACATTTTTGTGTTGTTTTCGTTTTATTGAATTCGTGTAGGTCAGACGTTATAGAATGTATTTTTATTCTTTTGAAGTCATGATATTGTATTTTAATGTACCTATTATCATATTATATTATTATAAAATTAAAGCTTCAGCAGGTATCTGGTCTTTAGTGACAACGACGAAAAATTGTAATGTTCGTAGAAGTAAAGATTTTCATAAAATCTCAAAAATGTAATGAGTTACCTTAAGGGAAGAATGAAGAAACAATTGACGGATGATTAGCAGATTATTTATTGACAAAAATCTAGATAGTCATAATAATAATTGTATTTATAGATAATTACATATTTAAATTAACCTTATAAAATAAATTACGGGATAATAATATTTACAGAAGACATAAGAATACGACTCCACTTGAAATGTGTCTTTCTTTCGCACAATTCAAATAAAACATTTTAAAATTTTTCATCGAATGCCTAATAATTAAGATTTTCCTAAAAGTGTTATTATGAATATTGCTGAAAATTAAATCGAAATTAGGAAAAAACATGTTCAGATGATATTTCAATAATTATTATTTATTGCACCGATATTTTTTTTTATCTACCTACTCGTTTCTGAAATGTAAACGACAGTGGTACATTGGTAAAATAATTAGAAGGTATTATTCTTTAGATACCTACTATTATAGAATAAAAAATATAGAAAACGAAACAGTTAGTTAATTAAATTACCACATCATTAAATTAATTACCCCTGCGCAATATTACCCTCAGAACAAGATCTTTTTAAACAAAAGGTTTTCTGAGGAGTGTTTTCAAATCTAACATAAAAATCAAATGTTTAAAAGAGGTTAAAAATAGTTTCCTGATTGATATCTATTTCACAGTATTTTTCAAATTGATGACGAGCATAGAAGATTTTGAATATATTATTATTATATACCTATGTATGTACTTCCTTTTTCTTCCACCAGAGGCAGCATGAAAAAAATGGGGACCGGACAACTCAACAACTTACAACTTCAACACCTCCATTGTAAAGTCATTAAAGTGGAAAAAATGCTTAAATAGGTTACGTTATGTTAGGTTATGGGCAATTTTTAATTTTTTTTTTCATAATTTTTAATGACTTTTAACCCGACGGGATGGGGGCTGGGTCAAGATTACCCGCGCCTTTTAAGTTTGCCTATAATTTTAAAACTATTTTTGCGACATTGCCGCTTTTCTCAGTAGCTGGAGTTATTGAGTGCTTCGACAAGTTTCTGGAGCGAAATCAGTCAGGCATTAGCCGCGTTGTGAGCTACACGTGCCAAAACTTGAAAAAGGTAATTATTACCCATGCCCGCATTCGGTGTAACTTTTCTTTATGTGAGAATTGTAGCAATAATGATGATGTTAATTAATGTTTTCGACTGTTTCCGTAATTGTTTATGTAAGTAGATTCATAAAAGGAACACTTAAACAATTGAAGACTGATAATTGTTATATTTAACTTTGATTTTGCTAGAAGGAGCCAAAATTTGATGATTTTTTTAGACATTAAGTTTCAAAGCCTTGGTCCTATGATTAAAAGTTTATTTCTAAGATTTTTTTAATATTTTATTACACTGATAATATTAACATAATGCTCGTAATGAATAATATTAATTTCCTTAAATAATAGGCGTTGAAATGCCATTTTGTTGAGCTGTCGTGGAACCGAAAAAATGCTGTGTTCATTTTAAATAGTTATGTGAAAATACACATTAGAATTTTCTAAACATGTAAATAATCGAAAAAAACTTAAGAAGTCTTAATATTCACGAACATTCATACAATTAATTGCAAATGAATATTAAACATTTCAATATAATAATTACCTAAAAACTGTGATGATTTAATGTTCTGAAAGTAACGGTAAAATCGAGTAAGTATTTCGAAATGTATCCCTCGATTTATATGTAATAATAATTAAGCTTTTTTTTATCGCCAATGAGTACAGATTTCACACGGACTTCGTGTACACCGCCTTTAGTGGTTTGGTAGGTATTACATTACATCACAGTGCAAGTAAGAGAAAAATCATTATATCCTTTGATGAAGAGAAAACATGTAGTTCCTACAACAATAACGGTAGGTATATAATTTTTACAAGATAAATAAAGGTACTCTATTACATAGCTCTACATATTATATTATTATAACTTAATACTTATCGCGTAATAACACGATTTGACAATTAATAAATATGTAGTTAATCATCATCCTCATCACAAAACATTCTATAAAATAATGACTTTTATACAATTTAATTAAAATTTAAAACGACTATCACAATGTCCAATTGATTTCCATCGTGAAATACCATCTACCTACTGCTTGATCCCATTTCCATTGAGTATGTAATCAAGAACTAATACTTAAAAAAATTATACATTCTTAAATAGAAGTTACTTACTCGTCGATACACAGAAGGTTTATTTTTTCAATAGAACTTTATTATGCTTGATATTTCAAAATCGATACTTTTCTCGTTTTTTGGCAAAGTTTTCTATTTTTTTTCTATAATATTGATCATGGAAATCGGAAATGCTGTAAAGAACAAGATGTTAATTTTTTAATTTATATCTTTTTAACTTTATGAGTAAAACCTCAAATTGTAATATTTAATTAAATGAAGACAATATTGCGAAACTCAATGAAAATCAGGAAACAGAAAAATCAGAAAAAGATATTGACATTTTAAAAATAAAATTGATAAAAATTTATCCAGACACTATCTAGATAGCATTTAGTTCGGGTTTGAATCTTGAAATCATACAAAAAGATAGCGGTTTTTAGTCGAAGCATGACACATTAAAAATGACCGAATCGGATTTCGACACCTTGGCGCAGTGGTTAGCGCAGTGGCCCGGAAAGCCGAAGGTCCTGGGTTCGAGTCCCAGAGGTGCCAATATCTTTTTCTGATTTTTCTGTTTCCAGATTTTCAAATGAGTTTCGCCAACATTGTCTTCATTTAATTGAAGATCTTAATTGTTCAGGAGAGCGAAAACAATTTTTTTTTACACAAACTCATCTACTGTTTTTGTAGACCTACAATTATGAATTTTTATTATAAAATAACATAAATAGACTAGATCTTTCAGGATACTTAACATTTTTCGTAAATTTATTTAATAACAATATTTAATTTATTTAAAATTTTTCGTTTTAAAAATCTTCTTAAAATGCACGACGTAAACACCTTTTTTCCTAGAATTATTTTGTCAACGCAGATCGAAAGAGAAAAAAAAGAGAAAAATTGCATATTTATATATGAATTTAACTCTTTTTTGTCCTTTACAGCATTTCAATTTTTCATGTTCGAAATGTTTTCGAGAAAAGGGGAGGGTTGCAAGGATTCTCTATTTTCTACACATTCACACAAAGTTACTAACTATTACATTTTGTCTGGTTAAATAAAAATTTATATCGAATGTAAACACAACATAATTTTAAATTTTTAAAAAGAAGAAAAAAAGTGTTTTTTTAAAGACAATGAGCAATGGTGGGATTTCATTCCTTTTATACACATTGGAGTAGTGCTTTTGTAAACGTGGCATTGCTATTTTACATCGTTTCCTGGTTCCAGGTTGGTTCTTTAAAAAGGTATCATATTTTATTTCACATTCAATAGAATAATAATCTTTAATTTCAAACCTTTTAATGGGAAATCTATTCTTTCTGATATAAAGCAAATAAATGCATTTTAATAATTAATGTTTTATAATCATTAGGCGGTCACTCAAAAAATAGGCAAACTGCAAAACACAACTAAGTTAATTAAGTCGTTAATTAACCATGTCAATAACTTCATTTCATCGGGGGTGGTGGACTTTTTTTATAGTAAAACACTTTTTAATATGGAGTCGTTTTTATTTACAATCACTTTTGAATTTACAACTAATGAAATCAACACTTTTATAACTAAATTTGGCCCGGACCCCGCCTGGGGAAATAAGGGGACTGTACCCTAGGTATCGATTAATTAAGTCGTTAGTTAGTTGTGTTTGCAGAGTGGCTATTTTTTTATTGAGTAACCGCCTAATGGATTCTCCAAAGTTTAAGAGTTTTTCTGATGTCAATTTTACATTAATTTTTCAATTATTATTAGCTGTTTAAAAACAAACCAACTCTTAAAACGTAGGGTAAATTGTTATGAGTTGTGAAAATTTTATCACACGTTTATCAATTAGTTGAGGGTTAGGGGGCATACATTTATTACGTGAGCAGTTTTTCTTCCAATCTAGACCCCCCTTGGTGAGATAAATTTGGGCCACTTCGTATATTCTTTTGAAGTAACGTGAGATTTTGCTGGACCCCCCCTTTTGAGCTCGCGTAATTAATGTATGCCCCCATAGACTAAGAATTAAATGAAATTTAAGGCAGTGAATAGTGGTTAAGCTACGATACATTAAAAAATATTTTTATTGTTTTATTGGAATTCAAGTTAAATTGATCATAAAGATTTACATTTTATTCATATTCTTAAAATAACATAACAAAGCAAAAACATACATAATCGAAATGTAATAATAAAACAGATGTTAAACATAAAATTTAGATAAAAATTTCACCAGTGATTAAAAATGCCATATAAACTTTCGATATGATAATATGTATTATAATATGCCATAAACGTCACCGGACTTAATTGATTACTTTGATGTTTATGGCCATTGCCTACTTTGACAGCACAATCCGTAAAGCCGGCGAGAATTAAAATTTACATGTAATGATAATTTTTGGTGTTTTGCATAAAGGGCTTAAGTCAGTTTGTGACAAAAACTGACTCAAGTCATTCAAACAAAAAAAAAAGAATTTACACCCAAGTGGATACTGTAACAAGAGAATATACCTAATGACATATTGTGTAGGTACTTTTTACGGCCAAACACGACTAACGGCATCCACAATCGTTCTAACATTCAACGAAGCGGCGTAAAATAGCGACCGGCATTCGTTACAGCCTTGTGGCACGACAACCTTCCGCTATTACACGGCAAACTAACAATGGCTAATTAAGAAAAAATATTTTTATATCGTCGCAAAATTTCTCCACTTAACGCACGCACGAGAGACTCGATAATCGTAAAAATAAAGCTCCGACTTTAAAACGTATGAAGGTTCGCACGAAACGCGTGTAAAATGCTTGACATTTACCCATTATTAATTTATGCGTACAGGATTTATTATTACTAATAAGTACAGGACTTTATTCAAATTCCGAATTAAGTTGAAATAGTTGAAACCATAGAAGAAATAATCAAAAGAAGCGCAGGTAACACAATTAATCTGTGAATATGGCGGGAAAAACATAAAGGGTTGAAAAACGCAGAAAGTGTCAGGAGAGAGAGACGAAGTTTTATGTGGTAGAAGTGTCAACGAATTGAATAACTAGTTGGTTAAATGTGAAGGCATGTTGGTAAATATTTGTATTATTGTAATCAGACAGTAAAGGTGCCTACCCATCTACTACTTAATTTTTTCTTATTCCTTCAGAAGGCAGTAGATAATTTTGGTTTCCTCGCGTTCTTCCTCAAGTGATAGGAGATAAACACAAATAAGTATACAAAGCTGAGTTTATTCTGTCGATGTAACTCTAGTTTCTTTCCTGTTTATAATCTATTGATGAAAAGTCGTGTTTTAAGATAATTGCGCAGAAATTTGATAATTTTTAAGCATAATTTAGCAATTTATAATTATTAATTCATTTTCATGTAAACACAAATATATAACAGATAACAGTGATAACACAGTTTGAGCATTGCGGAAAGAGGGACCATAATAATGATAATAATAATAAAACGTATATTATTATCATTATTATGGTAAATCTGGTGCGTAAAAATACTTTGATAATAAACACGGATTCAAAACAATAATATTTTACAAACACTTTCTATAACATGGATGTCAAATAACATTATTTATTATATTATATTGCTTCGCTTTTTGCGAAATTGACTTGTATCAGATACATCATGTTCACTAAGTAAGTTTTTCTAACAATTAATTACATTCGATCAAAAAATACGCTTGCAACATGATATCATTTTATAACAATAATGATATAATTTATTTATAACTAAAACATCACATATGAATTTTATTCGACATTTTTATCATATTTTTTTAAATGAAAAATACATTTTCATTCAACTCACCTGAAGCATACAATTTCATTCAAACTATGAAATAAATTGGTACGATAAAATTAAGCAAATCAACATACAATCTTTTACATTTTAAGAATAAGAGAATTTTTAAAGCATATCTATCAACAAATAATATAGGCAATAGAATCGGCATTCGAGTCATTAAACTTTTGTTGTATGCATTTAATTTGTTATGAATATCTAATCGATAACTGAAATATAAACATGTATGTATCCAATGATAAAATAAGATTACATTTATAACATATTAATATCATGTTTATTAAAAAAAAATAATGATTATAAAGAAATCTAGAAAAGAAACTGTTTTCATTAACAGTTAATTAAAGTAATTCTATCAAAATAAAGTCTAACATTAATAAGTATAAGGTAACTACGTGACAAATTGAAAACAAGTATTTACAGTGACTTAGAGAAGATATTTTTAATCATGGTCAGATTACATAAAAAAAAATGATTTAAAAATATGTGATAAGAATGTATATATTTTTAAAGTGCGTAAATTAATAATCTCAATGGTAATGATTTTTTACAGTATTTTCTATGAAAAATTGATTGTTTTTATGAAGTGATAACGAAACATAATGTTATATTGTATTCTTAATTCAATGTATTATAACTTAAGGGTGCTGGCAGACTGGACGGCTTTACCGACCGGTTTTACGCAAGGTTGGACACTTAAACCGGCCATTTGTGCTAGGCTTGTTGAAAAAGTATCGATATATCGATATTTTTAATGCGATATATCGATATTTTCAGCCGATATATTTTGATCCGATATATCGATACAAAATATCCAATATCGAAAATTGTATCAAAAACGATATTTTTTAAAAATTTATGTATTTAAAGTCACTAGAATCCAAAACCGTATAGGAACAAACGGAAAAAAGTAACTGTATTGGGTCATGACATCTGGTGGTTGAAATTTTATCTATTAATAGCTTACAAATTTATTGTCTTTGCATTCGTATTTGTGATCACCAATACTATCTCATGTGTGTAGGTACATACATAGAAATATATGCTATTTTTCGCCATTTTTTTCTAAGCCACTCCTATGTGTTGGTTCCCAATTGTCTATGATTATAGACTATACCTTGTTCCAAATACGAAGTTCTTTTTGACAGATTAATACGCCAATAGAATGTTACTGAGATGCATACAAACTTTGTATGCGTCTCAGTTTACATATAAGTTAGAAGACAGCTTTTAGTTTTTGATATTTTTGTAATTATTACGTAATAAAAATGAATAGTGATAAAAATACCTTCATTTTTATTGAGATTTTTGTAGATTAAAAAAAGCAAATTGTGTACAAAAATTACTATTGATAATATTGAGCTGAATACACTATTGTTTTAAAAACGCAAAATCTCTTGAAAATTTGACCGACATATCGATATATCGATATTTTTTCCTCGATATATCGACGTCGATATTGATATTTTAATAAATATCGATACATCGATATATCGATATTTTTTTCACTTTCGACATCCCTACTTTGTGCACCTTTTTCAACAAAGTTGGATAAGTTTTTTCAAAGAATTTTAGTCATTCAATAAAAGTTGTTCAATCAAAATTGAAACATCTGAATCCGCTATTAATAGCTAGCAATGGGCCCGCTGGTATGCATCGCATTCGTTCGAATTAGGGCGCGAACGCACACCGACTTATACCATAGTTTCCCAGACACTACTGGGATACATGATATCTATGCTGAAAACTGCCTAGCACAGAGGTCGGTAACCTTTGAGTCGGAAGAGTAAAAAATTACAATTTACAAAATTTCTAAGTTTTTAAACAGCCACGAAAATTTTTCTTGCCAACAATAAATAGTACTTGCATAAATATTTTTTTAGGTACCGGGGGGAGGGGGAGGGGGTGGAGGGGAAGAGGGGGGGGGGGGGCAAGGGGGGGGGGGGGGCACCAGTTTGCCAGCACGCTTAGAGAAAAATATATTTTCTTATTGATTATGAAATATAATTAATTATTACTGTTAAAGTCGGTTTCACGAAAAAGTATCTTACCAGGATGGCTACATTTAAGCTTATTTTAGTGAAAATTTAATTTTGGTGTCAGATTATTTAGAACACTTTTCTACCTAATAATATATACTTAAATGTAAATAAGTACTCGTACATACCTACATTATTTGTCATGATTTTTTCAGATATTTGTTATTTTTCAGAAAAATGATATAGTTGGATTCTTTATACCGGAGAAGATTATTTCCTTTTATCTTTTTAGATTATTTAAGTTTTCAGAAAGCGTTGATTAATCTATTTTGAAGTCAAGAATCCGAAAAACAGCAATACCTGGAAAAGTCACAACCCGCCACTGCCAACTAGAATCAAAATATTATATAATTTATTCAAACTAAAGCACTTTTCTTTCCATATGTATTTTCTTTGGTTTTTAGGCATATTATTTGGTACTTATGCGTTCAAATTTTTTGACTTATAAAACTACTTGTTACGATAAAATGTTTTTTTACAAGAACTCTTCCAATATTAATAATGCGTCTGAATCTTGAAGATGTGGTAAGTAACTAAAGCCGAATAAATAAGATATCTTTTCAGAAATCTCAGTGTTCAACAATGGTTTTCAAGAATATGTGATTAAACTCCATTTTTTGAGAGGACTGCCCAGTCAACACCGATTTAGACAGGGATCAAAATTAATACATCCTCACAGCCGTTTGATGTACCACCAAGACCTAGACTACTAACACCACTAACATTTCAAATCTTACGCTGCGTCTTCGTAGGCGATGTCGATACGAACGAAGTTAAAATATCAAACGTTCTCCGCCACTTGGAAGTGTCCTACGTGATAAATAACACACTTCAGCTACGCGGTCAATTCGTTTGACTTTTTCGCGTGAAGTGGATGCAGCGGCGGAATATCAAGTACCTACTCCTATTTATTTTAATAAAATACATTTTTTTTAATTTTCGCTTATTCAAAACCACCATCAATCTGTTTTCAACAGAAATAGGTATCATGTAAAATCTTATTAGAAATAAAGCAGTGGACACGTAAAGGCCCATTCACATATCCGTTTATTTATCTATTTACGTCGGTAGGGCTTTTACAACAATCATATAACATAATTATAATAGAATAATAATTGAAATAGAAACAAAAATATACCAAATAATTTTATATTATTGTTTCTCCACCTTAACTTATTAATAGAAGTGAAGCAGAATTTTAGAAATTTCTGATATTCATTTTGGTAAGGAATAAATGAAAATATCAACGGAACCGAATTTATTTCCAAGCCTATGTAGTCTTCGGATTGGAGAGTTAATGAAATAGTTAGTTTTCGACGGATAAACAAAGAACAGCTCTGGAAGCCTAGTGTCGCGACAATAGGCGAAGTTAATAAACGGACGTTGTTCTGCTTAAAAATCGGATGCTCTAGTGGCTACAGAGGATACATGTCCGACAAGGTTAGAAAAACGGATCCAGCACGTTTTGTCGGGTGGATGGCCAACGCAGCGCTTCCGTTTAAAATCGTGTCGAAACTCGCTCGCTCATAGGTTTATATGGAGCGGTTCACATTCCCGGAAAGTAATTCCGGCGTGAGCCCCGCAACACCGCTCAACCCGCCCGCTCCAGTCGCAAGGAAACATGGACGCAGCGTCTGCACGATCATCCGATTCTTTGTGGTTCTGTTTTTTTAAACGGACGTGCGAAGAGGGCATCTGATATCAATTTTTTTGACGTTCCTTTTTTTAAACGGAGGTGTGAACAGGGCATCCTAGTCCGGATTTTTGTCGTCCGTGTGTTAAACGGAATTGAATGGGCCCCAGGGCTTCGCCTACCTAAGACGCAGTGTAAAACAGAATCTTGTATCCCAGGCAGTTCTCCAAAAAATAGACTACAGATTGTCATTTACGAGTACAATGGTAAAGAGTATTCTGAATAAGTACTTATTATGTGTTTAATAAACTCTCCAAATAATTTGAGTATTGCATAGAGATTTTCATTGTAGTTTAACGTTTTCACGATTCCCGAAACTTGCAATTACGATGTCTCGAATCACAAAAACTTGTATTAAAAATATTTTTAATATCGTTAAAGGAGCACTTCATTTTTACATTATGTTAGTATGTAGTTCACCGCAATGTATTTAGTTCACCGGTTCACTGTCTATGAGCGGCACTCGAGGGCCCCCCGCCAGGGTGCTCCTCCCTCGCGGGGGTCAGGGCGGGCCTGCCCCCAGTCCAGGGACCCTCAGAGGTAGTTGGGGCGGGACATGCAGCACAGGAGCCCCATGTTCTTGTACAGGGAGCCCCGCCGAGCCTTTCCGGCCCAGAGAGCGTTTGCATCGTCGCCGGTGAGCGCCACATTTTTTTCTGGAAATACGAAAACAACATGACACTTTGGTTAACGTAAGGATTACAATCTTTTAATATTTTTCTTTCGTTCTTTGTTCAAATCTTGAGAAGAGGACTATGGAATGTTGGGTACATCAAAGGAAACATGATATATTTTATTAAAGTGTTCAATAATATCCAAATCTCCGAGTATATCGGAAGCTACGAAGGTAAAGAATTTCTACCCATTATTTTAATACATAAATGGAAAACATGAGTACCTATTATATAGTAAGCAAAAGTAAGTACATATATTAAAGCTAAAGTAAGGAATGGGAACCCACAACGGCACTGCCAATTTGTGGGTAATATTAATAAAAATACTAAAATACATTGACAAGTAAACATTATAGAAGAATTGTCGAAAAAAGCTTGTGGCTTGAAATTATACAGAATAAATAATCAATGAATAATTAAAATAACTTTATTATAATTTATATTCGTCGACTGGTTTCGGCTGATCTCAACCTTCTCTAGGACAACAAAATATAAACTGAATTTCAGGACAATAAACATATAAATTTCTATATTTATTATCCTAAAGAAGGTTGAGATCAACTGAAACAACGAATGTAAATTATAATAAAGTGGTTTTAAACACAGAACTTGCTTCATTCTGTTTCATAAATGAACTTCACTGTACACGGGTACATTGTAAAATTAAGCGACAAGTACACGTTGTAAATGAATTATCGAAGAAAGTGTTGCTTGAAATTACACAGATTATACAGAATGAAGCAATTTCCTTGTTTCAAACTACTTTATTAAAATTTATTTTCGTCGACTGGTTTCGGCTGATCTCAACCTTCTTCAGGACAATAAACATATAAACTGAATTTCAGAAAAATAAACACATAAGTTTCTATGTTTATTGTTCTAAAGTAGGTTGAGATCAACCGAAACCGGTCGACGAATATAAATTATAATAAAGTGGTTTTAAACAAAGAACTTGCTTCATTCTGGATTATAAATGAACTTCACTCTAAACGGGTTAACAGTTTTATCTCAATCTTTCAAAGGAAATAAAAATAAAATTTTCATTCAATTAAAAAAAATTCCAAATTAGGTAAGTAGGTGGCGCGGGTATTTCTTCCTCGCCTTACCCCAAGAGAGTTGAAATAAATCAAGAATATTGAACATTTCTACAGAAACAACGTTTACTAATAATAGTAATAAATATAACACCTGTGGCGAGGTTATGAAAATTTGAGATCAAGGTTAGGAAAAAAATGAAAATAAGTTTGTTATTTTGAAAATATTATCAAACAATCAAGAGTACCTATATTATTTTGGGTAATGCTTTCACGTGTATGTAGTACTACGTGATATATTTATTATTGACGAAATACGAACTGGTTCTGCTACAAAAATATTCATTTGCACGCACTGGCGTGTTTGGAGATATAACTGATGAAAATAACCCGCAAAAATAACTAATAATTTTATCAAAAACAAATCGACATTTATTTTGTAAATAGATATTTAATTTTATAATTAAATAAAATTAATATTTGATTATTGATATTTAATTTTATATTTATATACAATTGGAAATATGAAAATTATAGCTCAGATAATTGGTTGGAATATGCGTAGGGATTTTTTTGTAAAATATTACACATTGTCTTTAAGATTTGGTTGTATGAAGAATGAAGATTGGAAACCTTACATGTTGGGAATTTTCATCTTGGAAATTCTGAAAATTTGTTGGAAAATAGGCGAAGGTGAAGATTGTAAATTTTTAAATGTTGGGTAATTTGTATTTTTCCTTTGGAAAATATAATTTTTTTTTTGATTTTTTCATGTGAAATTATTCATTGAGGAAAATTATAAATCTTCCGGGATTATCCGGGATTTTTTTGATTTTCCTAGAAAAATGTTAAATAGGAAGAAAAAACATGTCGGAAAATTCTACAAAAGCTATCCGAAAAATTCCAAGTTTTTTAAAAATTATTTTCGACATTTCCTCATCGGGGATTGTGTTTGAAAACTTCAACAGTTCTTTTTTATAATAACAGAGAGACCCACTTCAGTTTACAGTAACCCTAACTGTACAGTCATTAAGATAATAATACAGATATCAGATTTCAAAAAGGATGTTTAAAGGGTTTGGACATGTAAACTTTGCATTCTAGAGCGAATGATGGACGAAGAAAGGAGTATCAGCAGAATATATGATGAGAAAGAGAATGGAAGTAGATGTCGGGTATGCCCGTAGAAACATGACACCATCTGTTGAATCTAATTTTAAGTCAGGTCATGTGAAGAGCTGGCATAACAGTAATAAGTAATAAAATATAAATGAAAATGCAGCTACGAATGCGTAGGAATCTTTTTGTTATTTTTGGTCATTTAGTAGGTATTAAGGTTTATTTAGTAATTATTTATGGTTATTTGGTTATTTTGTGGATGTCATTTTGGTTATTTAGTTGATTTTGTTCTTTATTATTTTAGAAATAAACAATACCTAATTAAAATGAGTGGTTAACCATGGTTTGGAAATTATTATAGGGATCGGTAAACATACTCGTGTCTCAGTGAAATATCTGGTAAGTGATTATACATTTTACCTGACGGGGATTAGTACGTGCTAAGGAAGGATTTGAGGTAAAGATAAACCATAATATAATTAAAAAAATGTACATGGTGTAAACATGTATGTGTGTATTTGAACACGTATGTGTACGTGTGTGTCTAAATTGTATTATGGAGTGGAGAGTTGTGAGGGTTCATAATGTTTTTTCAAATAGAACAACAACATGACAACATGTTTTTTCAACAAACATGACGGGAATTGAATTGGGACAAAGATATTTGTTTATAGTGTACAGTGGTTTTGTGTGTTTTGCGTGTAGTATTATTTTAGATGAATAATAATTGAAATTGCAGTCTTACCTAAATGGTTTTCTTGTTGGGGCATGTACTCCTGTAAGTCTGTGAGGATTCTGGTTATTTCTTGTGAGTCCTTTGTGATGCTGCACAGCTCCTCCTGGTTGAAGTCCGGCGTTATCGTCTTGCAGAGCAGGATTTGGCTAATTACGTTCCCCAAGTTTGATGGACCGGCCCGATTTTCTGAAACAAAGTGGGTTTAGAAAGATAGTATCATAGCGTTTATCAGACATTTGTCAGACACTACATTACGAGGTTTGCAAAGTATATTTTCTTGGGCTTAGTAGGTACTTAATTTATAAACAATTGTGTTTACAAAAGATATGTATATAGACCAAGCACATGATACAATATCATAATGGGTCTATAAATTGTATTGACAAACTGGGATGCAAATTCTCATTCGAACAAATCCAAGATAGTTTCATTATGTATATTCATCGCTGAGCAATCTGAGAATATTAATAATGATAATTTCTTTGGATTTGAGCCTCAAGTTCTGGGAAGGACGAAAACCCATGGCGGTCTTCTAATTATAGAAGCGATTGAAATTCATACGCACCCGATTAACATTTATAGGGACGACGGCTAAACACTCAAAACTTCCTTCACCCGACATTGAATTAGTTCCAAATAATGGCCAACAATTATCTAAGACTACCGTAATACGGGCTTGGACCTGGTATGGTGATCGAAATAAATTAAAATATTTAAAAGTGTTCAATTAACAAGACAATAAAATGATTATACCTACTTCTCTAGTTTTTATTTTTGTATGACAAAAAATGCTACAGTCAGTTCATACATAAAAAAATTCCAAGGTATCTACTTTGATATTTATTTGTTATCTTGTTTTATCCCGTTGGACTGTCTACGTAGGTACAATAGTATACATTATTATACAGCGCACCCATTTGAAAATGTACATAAGGATCCTTGAACACGAAGCTTTTTTATTTCCAGAGAGAATCCACTTAGTCCTCTCACCGTCAGTGTCATGTCTCAGGCACGTGAACAAAAATATCGACATCTTATAATATTATGATACAAGCAACCGACCAGTTGCGAGAAAAATAAAATTATTTTCCAATAAGTCATCTAACATATTTCGTGCTAGCGAAATATAAAGCACATTTTGAATTCAAAACACAGCTTCGAAATTTTTTGGCTTTTATTTTTTCGATCTACTTTACTAGAAGGTTGTGGGCAGGGGAAAGAGATGGGAAAGAGGAAGGCGGGAAAGCCTCTGACTAATGAGATCTGGTCACCAAACATGGCTAAAGCCATTTCAAGCAAAGCTTCAGTCTGAATGATAGTCTTATTTATTTATATTACTTTTTCCTTTTTCCTTTTTCCTTTTTCCTTTTTCCTTTTTCCTTTTTCCTTTTTCCTTTTTCCCTTTTCCCTTTTCCCTTTTCCCTTTTCCCTTTTCCCTTTTCCCTTTTCCCTTTTCCCTTTTCCCTTTTCCCTTTTCCCTTTTCCCTTTTCCCTTTTCCCTTTTCCCTTTTCCCTTTTCCCTTTTCCCTTTTCCCTTTTCCCTTTTCCCTTTTCCCTTTTCCCTTTTCCCTTTTCCCTTTTCCCTTTTCCCTTTTCCCTTTTCCCTTTTCCCTTTTCGCTTATTTTACTTTTTACTTTACGTTGTTATACTATTCGTTAGGTTAATCAAGTAAATCGGAGCAAACCTAAAGAAGATACAGCGTTTCAAGCGACCGGCCCTCGTGCTCGATTTAAGTGTATTTCGAATATAAAAAAACTTTAAATCGATTTTCTCGCAAACAAATTTTTGAAGTTCGTGAACATCATAACTCAAAATCTACTCGACCGATCCTCTTGAAATTTTGTGCACTATTTGTACACATAAATCAACAGGTAATCAGGATGAGTTTTTTTTGCCATTTTTTTCCATTTTATGATAACAAATTCACCTTTTTCAAATTAAAAAAATAAAAACTCTTCCTGATTACCTGAGAAAAAACATCACATTTTAAACGTATTTCGACTTTTTTTGTTGCAAATGATCCGGTAACGAGTTGTGATGTTCACCGCATAACAACTTTTTTTCTAGGCGCCTCCGGAGATTCGCTCTCACGGATGTTTCAGATGTCATTCTATAATGTGTATATGAAGTAAATAAACCAACATTATTCATATCTCCTACAAACATGAAAATATGCCCTTTTTTCGCCTATAAAACCTTACCTCCCCTCCTTAATTATGTTAATGGAACACGTTGAGCCGTTTATATGGAAAATAAAATGAATAATTATGCAGTAATTCGCCATCTCCGTGCAGTTTTCATGCCGGTACAGATTTCAGAAGTTGCGAGCGTGCCACTGCTGCACTATCCACAATCCACGCGGCTTTTCTTTTCTCTTTGTAACGACGTGATCCGTCTCTCTCAACAGGGAGCTTTTCTGTGCAGGCGATTATGGCACCTGAGGCGCTGAGTTTTTCCTCCGGGGAAAGAATCACAATGGTAGAAATAAATCTTGCGTACGTGAGTACCGCACTTCTCACACCATTCTGTTTTTAATTTACGGAGTGAAGGAAATTCAACTTTATCTCCAGCGTTAGAATATTTAGAAAACTGTTTTTTTTAAAGTAGGAACAAAACAATTTAGGGTTATACATTTCAGAAACCTCTAAGAAAAATAGAAAAAATTCATTTCGCATGATAAGTTTTAGTGATAAGTCTTTTTGATTGTCGGGCCCAAACAAACAAATTGATCTATCTTCTCTTGCGACACTTATTACGACCAACTTTAATTTCATGAGTTACTTAAAACACTTAGGACGGATTGTTAAAAAAAAATTAACAATTCATCAAATATTTTAGGTTAATTTTCACGTTCTGTGAAAGTTCTATTCAAGTTCTGTGATTATTTCAGATTTATGAAGCAACTGGCCTATAATGATAAATATAACTTACACTGTAATGGTCCGCCACCCTTGGCTTTTGACACCAATTGTGATGAACCCTACCTAGCTGATTTACTTTTCTAAGCTTCTACCTCGTAGTTTAAATCTCGTAGCTCCTGTCTCGTAGCCACGCTCATAATTCTACCCTTATGTCCTACTGATCACACCACTAGGTATGATGGCCTGACTCAACCCTCCTTTCGGTTTATTTCTACCTCAGGCTCGTGATTTCTAAACCCCTATACCTTATAATCTAGCTAAACCTACCCTATCTTCTTAAATCCCTGCGATTTTCTCACAGTAATCAAGATTTAAGATTTTAGTTCACATTATTTCTATAATCTGCGTTGTGTATTTTTTGTTTTAGATTTTACATCTGTTTGCATACTTAATATGCACACATATGTAGAGAAGATAATGTATTACGTGTGGTAACCCATAGATTCTTTTAGAGAAAGGGTGAGAATCTTCCGATTTATTAATTATTATTATTTGAGTATCTTTTACCGAGTTTGATAAACTAACCCCGCCTTAGACTTTGTGTCTATTTGATTTCCGTAGGAATTTAGTGTGTTTATTTAATTCTTCCTATCACCGCTGATACATCGATAACATAAACAACAGTTAATAAATTACATCATTTCAAGAAATAAAAAAACCTTACCTTACCAGTGTAGAATGTTCGTATTCGAGAGTCCGGTTTTCTCAATTGGAGTTCTTGTCTGCAGCTTCCCCTAGCATAATGTTTTGTATACATAGTTAGTGTTATTTGTTAGTATTCGCAAAACTGTTGAAATAGTAAGGATGGATGGATGTGGGGAGGGGGATAATATGTTTGCTGAAAAGTCGGCTCCTCCGCTAACCAAGTGAAAACCGATGAACAACAATTACAAACTCGAATTCTCCCAGTACGTTTGCTAGGCTTGTCCTTAGATCCGAGTTTTACTCTCTTCGACGAGCGTCTCATGCTATGAAAGGGGCCCTTCACGCCAGCAGGGGGAATACCAAGTCTTCATGCCGTTTTCTGTCCCACTCCGACTTCCGACGCCTCCGGGTTGAATTTAACTCTACTGAGTCTAGAAGGGGTATTTCATGTCTTCCCTTATCATGTCTCTATCCGGTAAATGTGGCGTAAGCTTGTGACGGGCAGATCCTTCCTCCCACGTGACCGACCCAGCGTTACACTCCACCTCTGACTAGCTGACATAAAACTCACCTCGTGAACCTTATGTTTGCTTTCAGGTTTGACAAGAACTTCCGGTATGCGAATAACCTGTAGCTTTAATGCCGCGTCTGCGTATTGTCCGCACACGTCCTTCCTCTTCCCCGTATGCCCCACCTCGACAATACCGCCACAAGATCAAAGCTCTCTCCGTTCGGGAAAGGTTGACACTTACATTTCCGGATGGCTCATAAACACATACCGTAGCCTTGAAACTTACGTTCGAGAAAAGTTAGGATTCAGGACTGTATGAGTATTTGAACACCAGTGTTTTTTAAATGAGGTCACTAGCTCCTCGTGTATTAGGTTTTAGGATTATGGGTATTTATGGGTTCTTGGATACCTACTTGCTATAAGAAAGATTTAAAATGAGATAAGTCAAGTTGTCATTGAATCAATGACCTCCTGAAAAATTGTGATGAGCTCTCTTTGAGTTCGAAGCTAGTCGCAGTACTTTACTTTGCGAAATTTTGCGCGCGGAATCAATGCTACCTATTGGCGATTGCTCTAGTATAATCAGTTGTTTAGAATTGAGTGAATTTAACGTCGATTTTTCTTTCACATATTGGGCGAAGTTTCCGTCGTAAGCTATGATTGATAAACCTGCCCCTTGACTTTTGTGCTTTTGTTTTGTTTATTCGTTGATGGAATTTAGGTGACCGTGTCATTGAACTCTAATCGAAATTTTAGATACACAATCGAAGGTCATATAACATACCCTAATCTCGTCGGTGAAAGGATTCGGTAGGTATTAGCTATACCTATCAATTTGCTATTTCTATTGATTTTTGCGTTACGTATTTCATTTCTCATGGTTATTTGTTTATTTAATTTATGTGTTGTCGTTAATTTTTTTCCCTCGTCTTATTATTATTATTATTATTCAAGTACGCCAATGTAATTACCTAGAATGATTAAGAAGCACACTCCTATGACATCTTGTAATACCTAATTAAATTGTGCCAATAGTTAATTAACTCCGATGAACGAAAGACCGATATTAAATAGGTACATCATTTTTATGGTTTGTTTGTTTACTCTTCACACAGACGACCTTCGGTATACTGACCTACTTTGGAGATTGTTTATTTCTACGGTCATTGTCCTTTTGAAGCACGATTCATCGTTTAACTAATTATTTCTTATTTATTTGACCTAGTTTTTCTTAAACACTGATCAATTAAATAGGTACCTTGCTAACCTAGAGGTATCTGGATGACCTAGTTTCAACTAAGGTATAATTTGCTTGACCTACATAGTTCTGAGAAATATAGGTATTTCGGTTACGAGTCGAACTGATATCTTACGTCGCATTCCTTATACGCGCTTAAATAAACATTACACCTACCTAACTAAAACAAGTACTTGTATGACCTAATTTATAAGTAGGTATTTGTTTGTTTGACCTAATTTTGAGACGCTTGTATACTCCCGCACACGAAATATAGAATAAAGAGCTTCCACGATAGTCATTTATTACGTTCTACGCGCCTCGATTCGTTTTATATGAGTTATAATAAATTAGCGTATTTACCTAACTGAAGTAAATACCTACATATGTATCCTAACTCTAAAGCAGGTATTTCCTGTTTGACCCACTTTCGAGCAAGTGAAAATTGTTATTAGTGTGTTAGTGACAAACTTCAAAGGTCCGATTGATTTATTGGTGATGCACGCTCGTCCCTTTCTTCTTTGTCTCTGAAAATAATTAATAATTGGTTTTATCTTACCGCCCTCGATCGATTACAATTTTTCCCAGTCGGAACTTTCATAACTTCGACATTGTGATCGAGGTTTTCCTTTTTTTTCGTTTCCTAGCTAATGGATTCCTATCGGCCCTTTTTGAGAAAAGACTCTGATGATGAAAAAAACTCTTCAAATATCTGTCTATTTAAAATTCACTTCGGTATTTCGCTTAGTTCCTCAACCTCGTATTAATTACTGTTTTATTTCATTCGCCTTCGAGAGGTGATTCATCAAATAACAAATCAGATGTTTAATTTTATTGTCCGGAATTAGGTAAATTATTATTTATTCTCAATATTTTAATATCACTTTAGAATTAATAACCGTAGATACGCACGTTTTCCAAGTGTACGAATTATTATCACTACTGTTTATTACAATTTCGTTATTCAATTCACAAAGGATTTTTAACCGCTTTATTATTGAACCACTGTAGTTTAAACGTGACTCGAACAATTCGTTATTGTTATTTATTTTACATATGTCATGTTATTTAAAGTAAGGTTAAAGTTTTAATTATTATATCACCTATAGTTAATTTTAAAATCGCGTGTTATATTTTCTTTTATCCGGTAATTTGATTTATTTTAAGACACTGGATTTTTGTTAAATGTTATAAAACCACTAAATATAAGTTGTAAAAGAGAACCCCTAATATTATTTAATCCTTATTTACTGACTTTAAACACTTTCATTATAAAACACACGAACTTTCACGAAGTATTATTTAGGCACTTTTCCGGACTCTCCGTTGATCGTCTTTGAAAATTTTATTCCTCAATTTTAAAGGGAAAATAAAACAATGAATTTACTATTTTTTTGCAAACACTTGTAGACATTTTTCAACTCTACTAGAAGCACTAGTTTACTAGTCTTCTTCGCGCACTTTTACATTTTTCTTGATCGCGCACTTCCCGTTATTTCATCCGAACTCTCCCTCAATCTCCCAACGAATTCCCTTTCTTTATCAAACCATGGTCTTTTAAAAACTTTTTAGAGCTCTCCTTTCATAGAAAAATCACCCCTGATCGCCCAGACTTTCATAGGAAAAGGACCAAATTCGGTTCCTCCGTATATGACCTTTTGTCAAATCTCTGCTAATTCCCTATCTCATGTCTTAGAACCAAATTAGTTTAGTGTCTCTCTCTCGTAAAAAATCACATAAATTTTCTCATTGACAGGTATTTATATTAAAAATTTCATGTACTTGCTCGTAATTCATTTTTTTAATGCCTACACCATAAAAGTAATGTTTTTATTTTAGAGTAAATATTCGTATTTAACTTGTATAATTTTGTTTAGGTCGTTTCGTGTTAATGATACCCTTAATTGCTTGAAATCATGTTCTATAATTTTATTTGGATAAAGTCATATCAACAAAGTGATAGCCAACCTTTTTTCTCTAGTCAAACGGTTAGCGATTCCTTCGACGGTTCACACGCATTTCCCAGTGTCAGGCTACGTTAAGCATCTTTTCCTGTGATTTGATTTAATTGTAGAGTGACCAAAATGTACCGTGGCCTTTGATATGCAATATTTTCAATATCCTGTTTATCGTGAATAGTGTTGTCAGATCAGAGTAATCCTTATATCGGTACTTATTAAAGTCAATTTAAGTAGTTCCAATCAGTTTTCTTTTGAGATATTTGGCTCTAATAACTTCGTTTCACCATTCCATTTCCATATCAATAGATTTTCCCACTTTTTCAGGTTATTATATTCAGTTTGTGAAAATTTCCGAGATCCTACCCGTTTTTTATGATCATTCCAGATCGGTTTTAATTAAATCGACCCCTGGGACCATTCATGTTACGTTTCCGTGCCCTTATCGATGATTTTTCATTTATTTATTTTCAACATTTCCGCCTAAGATTTTCTTGTTTCCATTTGAAACGTTAGGTGTCCAAAACCCCCAGTTCTCGATCGCGCCTTAAATAAACATGACCCGGGTCAATAATCCTTCAACTCTTTGTCTTTAGTTCTGTTTACAATTCCGTTCGTTGAACTTTCGTTCCTGTGGGAAAGAATTCAAGGCCGCTCAATCTGATCAAAGCCCACTAAAACGATACACGCCTATAATTTCTCTGATTGGTTCAAATTATTTTTAATCGCCTTATTTACTCCCTCATTGGCAGAATCCAAACTTCCTTTGTCCTCGAGATAGCTATGATATGGGGGTTCCCTCGCTCCAGTCTCTATGCAGATTTCTGTATAGTTCCCAACTGCTCGGACAGATGTCGCCGAATGTACCATTTTCTCTACATAATATTTAGAGGAAAAATTTTTTTTCTTGTAGGCTTCTCGTAGGTTGAAGGTTGGCATTCATCACAGCCCCCCTATAGTTATAATTCCAGCGGTAAACACGCCTCCTAGTGTTAGTTGATGGAATTAGAACTAAACATAGATCTAATTTTGTGCAATCTTCCTTAAATCTTCCCTTTTTGTTCTTTTCTTCAAACTTGTTGCGCGCCCCTGCCTTTCACTATTTTATATCGTAGAATCTTGTTCGGTTTTCCTCTGTGCTGAAACCATTTTTCAATGTACTCTTGTCTACTCAATGACCTATTTAAGTCGGCTAACTTACGTCAGTTGCTGTACCTACTCTTTGTCCTACCCCCCTAAGATTCTTACTCCCACAAACTCCCCCCTAAGACTCTACTTCCGTAACCTCCCCTAAGTTTTCCTTTCCGTAACCTCCCCCCCCTAAGATTTTACTTCACCGATCTCATTTAATTTTTTCCAATGAATTGAGGTATTTATAAGCTCACGGGCCGCTTATTAGGAATTGAATCACCTTCAATCATCGTTATTATAATTCAGGGAGTCATTATTTATACAATATTTCCCTAAACAATCTGCAACATAGCTATGTGCAATAATTTTTAATGCAACCCGGCTTTGTTTGTTTATTTATTTATTTGCACGTATATACAAATGTATAATGTACCTAAACCCCGTTTTAAACAAGTTACCCCCTCCTAAATACGGATGCGTTTTAAACCGCTCCACTTATTGGCTCTATATTGCAAATCGGAAATAATCCGGTTACCCGAGAAATATGCCAACCCCCGGTAAGTCTAAATTTTTAATTTATTCAGCCGGCATCCATGTAATGATGTATCTCCAATCCATCCCTGTTACACGTTTGAACGCAACGATTTGAAAATCTCACTTTATTTATGTGTAAATATTTTATTTTATTTTTATTCGTCCTTTGCTTTGTATGTTATGTTGATTTTATTTATTTTTATGTCACCATGTTGAAGATGTATTTATTTATAAAATCCTTCAACTCGAAGGAAATAATAATACCCTCGACCACTATTAACATAAACAACGTTATTTGATTGACTATCGTAAGTATCTCTTCTTTCACAGTAACATCTCGAGTTGTTCAATAACAAAGATTTCGGTCACAAAACCTTGTCACAACCGTACGTGTTTGTGACCATATCACCACTTCCTCGCGACAGTGTTTATTCAATTGTTTGTTTACATAACCGCGTTTTATTATTAGTGTTATTTGACTGATTTGAATTCGAGTGTTTTAGTCCGTCGGAGGTATGCAATGTTGTTTATATAACAGCTTTTTTGTTTATCAATACGCACCACCCTTCTAAATCTGGGTCAACATTCCTGGGTGTTATGAGATTTATGATTTTTATCTGGTATAAGGCACGTTTTTCACTTTTTGTTTTAAAATATTTGGTTTTTGAGTTATTATTTTTTTTTTTTCGACTGTTTTATTTAATGGTACGTTTTTTTTTTCCACTTGTTTCACGTTTAATGAAGATGTTTTAATGGCACGTTTTTCACTTTTCGTTTAAATTATTTTTTTGATTTATTGTTATATTTCTACTGTATAATTTAATGATGCGATTTTTTTTTCCACTTGTTTTATGTAATCTGAAGTTGTTTTAATGGCACGTTTTTCACTTTTTGTTTAAAATATTCACTTTTTTTTCCAATTAATTATAATTTCATTTATTTGTTCATTTTATTTTATTTTTATAATATCTCAGAATTCTCTCAACTTGTAACCTTTACTCTCCTGGTCCGCGGCAACAGTTGTAATGGTCCGCCACCCTTGGCTTTTGACACCAATTGTGATGAACCCTACCTAGCTGATTTACTTTTCTAAGCTTCTACCTCGTAGTTTAAATCTCGTAGCTCCTGTCTCGTAGCCACGCTCATAATTCTACCCTTATGTCCTACTGATCACACCACTAGGTATGATGGCCTGACTCAACCCTCCTTTCGGTTTATTTCTACCTCAGGCTCGTGATTTCTAAACCCCTATACCTTATAATCTAGCTAAACCTACCCTATCTTCTTAAATCCCTGCGATTTTCTCACAGTAATCAAGATTTAAGATTTTAGTTCACATTATTTCTATAATCTGCGTTGTGTATTTTTTGTTTTAGATTTTACATCTGTTTGCATACTTAATATGCACACATATGTAGAGAAGATAATGTATTACGTGTGGTAACCCATAGATTCTTTTAGAGAAAGGGTGAGAATCTTCCGATTTATTAATTATTATTATTTGAGTATCTTTTACCGAGTTTGATAAACTAACCCCGCCTTAGACTTTGTGTCTATTTGATTTCCGTAGGAATTTAGTGTGTTTATTTAATTCTTCCTATCACCGCTGATACATCGATAACATAAACAACAGTTAATAAATTACATCATTTCAAGAAATAAAAAAACCTTACCTTACCAGTGTAGAATGTTCGTATTCGAGAGTCCGGTTTTCTCAATTGGAGTTCTTGTCTGCAGCTTCCCCTAGCATAATGTTTTGTATACATAGTTAGTGTTATTTGTTAGTATTCGCAAAACTGTTGAAATAGTAAGGATGGATGGATGTGGGGAGGGGGATAATATGTTTGCTGAAAAGTCGGCTCCTCCGCTAACCAAGTGAAAACCGATGAACAACAATTACAAACTCGAATTCTCCCAGTACGTTTGCTAGGCTTGTCCTTAGATCCGAGTTTTACTCTCTTCGACGAGCGTCTCATGCTATGAAAGGGGCCCTTCACGCCAGCAGGGGGAATACCAAGTCTTCATGCCGTTTTCTGTCCCACTCCGACTTCCGACGCCTCCGGGTTGAATTTAACTCTACTGAGTCTAGAAGGGGTATTTCATGTCTTCCCTTATCATGTCTCTATCCGGTAAATGTGGCGTAAGCTTGTGACGGGCAGATCCTTCCTCCCACGTGACCGACCCAGCGTTACACTCCACCTCTGACTAGCTGACATAAAACTCACCTCGTGAACCTTATGTTTGCTTTCAGGTTTGACAAGAACTTCCGGTATGCGAATAACCTGTAGCTTTAATGCCGCGTCTGCGTATTGTCCGCACACGTCCTTCCTCTTCCCCGTATGCCCCACCTCGACAATACCGCCACAAGATCAAAGCTCTCTCCGTTCGGGAAAGGTTGACACTTACATTTCCGGATGGCTCATAAACACATACCGTAGCCTTGAAACTTACGTTCGAGAAAAGTTAGGATTCAGGACTGTATGAGTATTTGAACACCAGTGTTTTTTAAATGAGGTCACTAGCTCCTCGTGTATTAGGTTTTAGGATTATGGGTATTTATGGGTTCTTGGATACCTACTTGCTATAAGAAAGATTTAAAATGAGATAAGTCAAGTTGTCATTGAATCAATGACCTCCTGAATAATTGTGATGAGCTCTCTTTGAGTTCGAAGCTAGTCGCAGTACTTTACTTTGCGAAATTTTGCGCGCGGAATCAATGCTACCTATTGGCGATTGCTCTAGTATAATCAGTTGTTTAGAATTGAGTGAATTTAACGTCGATTTTTCTTTCACATATTGGGCGAAGTTTCCGTCGTAAGCTATGATTGATAAACCTGCCCCTTGACTTTTGTGCTTTTGTTTTGTTTATTCGTTGATGGAATTTAGGTGACCGTGTCATTGAACTCTAATCGAAATTTTAGATACACAATCGAAGGTCATATAACATACCCTAATCTCGTCGGTGAAAGGATTCGGTAGGTATTAGCTATACCTATCAATTTGCTATTTCTATTGATTTTTGCGTTACGTATTTCATTTCTCATGGTTATTTGTTTATTTAATTTATGTGTTGTCGTTAATTTTTTTCCCTCGTCTTATTATTATTATTATTATTCAAGTACGCCAATGTAATTACCTAGAATGATTAAGAAGCACACTCCTATGACATCTTGTAATACCTAATTAAATTGTGCCAATAGTTAATTAACTCCGATGAACGAAAGACCGATATTAAATAGGTACATCATTTTTATGGTTTGTTTGTTTACTCTTCACACAGACGACCTTCGGTATACTGACCTACTTTGGAGATTGTTTATTTCTACGGTCATTGTCCTTTTGAAGCACGATTCATCGTTTAACTAATTATTTCTTATTTATTTGACCTAGTTTTTCTTAAACACTGATCAATTAAATAGGTACCTTGCTAACCTAGAGGTATCTGGATGACCTAGTTTCAACTAAGGTATAATTTGCTTGACCTACATAGTTCTGAGAAATATAGGTATTTCGGTTACGAGTCGAACTGATATCTTACGTCGCATTCCTTATACGCGCTTAAATAAACATTACACCTACCTAACTAAAACAAGTACTTGTATGACCTAATTTATAAGTAGGTATTTGTTTGTTTGACCTAATTTTGAGACGCTTGTATACTCCCGCACACGAAATATAGAATAAAGAGCTTCCACGATAGTCATTTATTACGTTCTACGCGCCTCGATTCGTTTTATATGAGTTATAATAAATTAGCGTATTTACCTAACTGAAGTAAATACCTACATATGTATCCTAACTCTAAAGCAGGTATTTCCTGTTTGACCCACTTTCGAGCAAGTGAAAATTGTTATTAGTGTGTTAGTGACAAACTTCAAAGGTCCGATTGATTTATTGGTGATGCACGCTCGTCCCTTTCTTCTTTGTCTCTGAAAATAATTAATAATTGGTTTTATCTTACCGCCCTCGATCGATTACAATTTTTCCCAGTCGGAACTTTCATAACTTCGACATTGTGATCGAGGTTTTCCTTTTTTTTCGTTTCCTAGCTAATGGATTCCTATCGGCCCTTTTTGAGAAAAGACTCTGATGATGAAAAAAACTCTTCAAATATCTGTCTATTTAAAATTCACTTCGGTATTTCGCTTAGTTCCTCAACCTCGTATTAATTACTGTTTTATTTCATTCGCCTTCGAGAGGTGATTCATCAAATAACAAATCAGATGTTTAATTTTATTGTCCGGAATTAGGTAAATTATTATTTATTCTCAATATTTTAATATCACTTTAGAATTAATAACCGTAGATACGCACGTTTTCCAAGTGTACGAATTATTATCACTACTGTTTATTACAATTTCGTTATTCAATTCACAAAGGATTTTTAACCGCTTTATTATTGAACCACTGTAGTTTAAACGTGACTCGAACAATTCGTTATTGTTATTTATTTTACATATGTCATGTTATTTAAAGTAAGGTTAAAGTTTTAATTATTATATCACCTATAGTTAATTTTAAAATCGCGTGTTATATTTTCTTTTATCCGGTAATTTGATTTATTTTAAGACACTGGATTTTTGTTAAATGTTATAAAACCACTAAATATAAGTTGTAAAAGAGAACCCCTAATATTATTTAATCCTTATTTACTGACTTTAAACACTTTCATTATAAAACACACGAACTTTCACGAAGTATTATTTAGGCACTTTTCCGGACTCTCCGTTGATCGTCTTTGAAAATTTTATTCCTCAATTTTAAAGGGAAAATAAAACACTGAATTTACTATTTTTTTGCAAACACTTGTAGACATTTTTCAACTCTACTAGAAGCACTAGTTTACTAGTCTTCTTCGCGCACTTTTACATTTTTCTTGATCGCGCACTTCCCGTTATTTCATCCGAACTCTCCCTCAATCTCCCAACGAATTCCCTTTCTTTATCAAACCATGGTCTTTTAAAAACTTTTTAGAGCTCTCCTTTCATAGAAAAATCACCCCTGATCGCCCAGACTTTCATAGGAAAAGGACCAAATTCGGTTCCTCCGTATATGACCTTTTGTCAAATCTCTGCTAATTCCCTATCTCATGTCTTAGAACCAAATTAGTTTAGTGTCTCTCTCTCGTAAAAAATCACATAAATTTTCTCATTGACAGGTATTTATATTAAAAATTTCATGTACTTGCTCGTAATTCATTTTTTTAATGCCTACACCATAAAAGTAATGTTTTTATTTTAGAGTAAATATTCGTATTTAACTTGTATAATTTTGTTTAGGTCGTTTCGTGTTAATGATACCCTTAATTGCTTGAAATCATGTTCTATAATTTTATTTGGATAAAGTCATATCAACAAAGTGATAGCCAACCTTTTTTCTCTAGTCAAACGGTTAGCGATTCCTTCGACGGTTCACACGCATTTCCCAGTGTCAGGCTACGTTAAGCATCTTTTCCTGTGATTTGATTTAATTGTAGAGTGACCAAAATGTACCGTGGCCTTTGATATGCAATATTTTCAATATCCTGTTTATCGTGAATAGTGTTGTCAGATCAGAGTAATCCTTATATCGGTACTTATTAAAGTCAATTTAAGTAGTTCCAATCAGTTTTCTTTTGAGATATTTGGCTCTAATAACTTCGTTTCACCATTCCATTTCCATATCAATAGATTTTCCCACTTTTTCAGGTTATTATATTCAGTTTGTGAAAATTTCCGAGATCCTACCCGTTTTTTATGATCATTCCAGATCGGTTTTAATTAAATCGACCCCTGGGACCATTCATGTTACGTTTCCGTGCCCTTATCGATGATTTTTCATTTATTTATTTTCAACATTTCCGCCTAAGATTTTCTTGTTTCCATTTGAAACGTTAGGTGTCCAAAACCCCCAGTTCTCGATCGCGCCTTAAATAAACATGACCCGGGTCAATAATCCTTCAACTCTTTGTCTTTAGTTCTGTTTACAATTCCGTTCGTTGAACTTTCGTTCCTGTGGGAAAGAATTCAAGGCCGCTCAATCTGATCAAAGCCCACTAAAACGATACACGCCTATAATTTCTCTGATTGGTTCAAATTATTTTTAATCGCCTTATTTACTCCCTCATTGGCAGAATCCAAACTTCCTTTGTCCTCGAGATAGCTATGATATGGGGGTTCCCTCGCTCCAGTCTCTATGCAGATTTCTGTATAGTTCCCAACTGCTCGGACAGATGTCGCCGAATGTACCATTTTCTCTACATAATATTTAGAGGAAAAAATTTTTTTCTTGTAGGCTTCTCGTAGGTTGAAGGTTGGCATTCATCACAACACAGAACGTGAAAATTGACTTCAAATATTTTATGAATTGTAAATTTTTTTTCAAAAAACCCGTTATTATTAGGTAGATGAATTTTGTCATTTTTCACATTATACAAAAATACAACCATTGTTGTTTAATACACTTATATATCCGATCTATGTATATCGATCGTCCATTTGATTAGTCAGACATCTCCGAAAAATCTAAATTTGGGTTGAGTATGCAGTTATATTTAAAAGTATACTCTTTATCTGTAGCCCAGTCATTCCGTAGTTTTACCTTGCAAAAGGTCATGTAGTAGCGATTTTGATATATGTTGTTAAGATTGGGACTCTAAAGGAAAAAAAAAGTTTTCGACCTCGGGAGGGTCGAGCTCGATCCGCCATCTTGGATTGAAGGTCCCAAAATTCGGTTTATTCAAAATAATTATGAAATCGTTGATTTTACAACCAAGTTGTTCAAGGTGAACTTAAAGAAAACTAAATTACGTACATTTTATGTTCTAAGTTTTTTTTTGTAAGTCTAATAGGTAACGAGTTACAGTGGCGGAAATGTGAATATTTTTCTAAAAAATGATGAAATTCCCAATTTGTGTTATTTTTTCGGGTTATTCATTACATAACTAGCTGTTAAAAACTCGCTCCGTAGGGTTTTACTGCTAGGCCCTGTAGGCAACTTTTGGTTTGGCTTCTCCCAGTTAGTGTTGGTGACCATTTTATCCATAATTATATTATATAATATATTTTTTATCATATAATTATAATAATTTTGTTAACTCATTTCTACACCACCATGAAGTAGAGAACATAGCGCATATTTTTATTGTGGTATCCCCTGTAGGTCTACTCCACAGATATACCAGCGATGGTAGATTTCGAAATTATTTTATATATTGGCTATTGCGTAATGATATTTTTTTGTTGATGCCGGTTGGTTGATATCGACATCTTACAACCCGCTAATGTTGTTCCAGAGAATGTGTATTTTGAAGAAATCCGACGAAGAATTGAAGGATTACCTTAAATTCGAACTCGCCCTATTTCCTTTGTCGCTTTTCTCTGAAGAAGGAATGCGCAAAGGTACGAAATCATCATTTTATGGTGTTTTTGAACAACTTCCAGAAGGCGTGCAACTTGAAGGTAGCAAAATTAATGTTGTGGATGGAGGATACCTTTTACATAAAGTTGTATGGAATCGTAATGATTTTTTTGGGTCAATTTGCGAGAAGTACGTTCACTATGTAAGACATCACTATGGATCACATGCAGTTATTGTTTTCGATGGATATCCGCTAGATGATGGTGAAAAAATACAAAAACCGCAGAAAGACTTCGCCGATCGAAGAAGCATATGTCTGCAGATGTTCTTTTCGATGAAACAATACCAGTTCAAGTTTCACAAGAACGTTTTTTAGCCAATGAAAATAACAAAGTCCGTCTGATTTCGATGCTTACAAAGAAATTTATACAGGCTGATTTTATAGTTAAGCAGGCTGAAGAAGATGCTGATGAGTTGATTGTAAATACTGCGATTTCCTTGTGTTCATCATTTCACGCTGTATTCGTTATTGGCGAAGACGTTGATCTCCTAGTTCTGCTAACAGCATTGGCACCACCCGAAAGAAGTATATATCTTCGCAAACCCGGGAGAGGCAAAACTTTTGAAAGACTGTATTCCGCGAATAGTGTGAAATACAAAGAAGCGGCTGAGAATATTCTGTTTCTCCATGCCTTTAGTGGCTGCGATACAACATCGTCCTTCTTCAACCAAGGAAAAACAAAATTTTGTTCACTTGTACAGAACGACACAAGACTCAATGCCATAATAGGAATCTTCAAACAACATGATGCAAAACCAGAAGACATAGCAGATGCAGGAACACGCTTCATTGTTGTTTTGTACGGGGGTGACATGGATAAGGAAACCTTGGAAGAAGTCCGCTACCAACGTTTCGCAAAGGCAACAACAAAAAGCAAATTCAATCTTGCCTCTTTGCCACCAACGAACGACGCTGCACGGTACCATGCATTTAGGACATACCACCAAGTCCAAAAATGGTATGGAATCCAAAAAAATCCAGAAAACTGGGGCTGGAAACCAGTACTGTGGCACCAACGGGCTTGTTCCAGTAAGAATGACTAAGAAACCAGCACCCGAGACTTTATTGAAATTTATTTCATGTGGTTGTAAAAAAGGATGCGGCGTTGCATGTGGCTGCAGGAAAGCTGGTTTTGAATTGTTCTATTGTGTGTGGGTGCTGTAATGGTCAAACATGCCAAAATTCGCCAGAGGTTCATATCGATGTCGAGGAAGAAGATAAAGAGATTTTGTCAATGGAAGCCCAAAATCTCAGTACCACAGTCAATGAATAGATGATGACATTGATGAAGACTGTTATTAAGATGTCGATATCAACCAACCGGCATCAACAAAAAAATATCATTACGCAATAGCCAATATATAAAATAATTTCGAAATCTACCATCGCTGGTATATCTGTGGAGTAGACCTACAGGGGATACCACAATAAAAAAATGCGCTATGTTCTCTACCTCATGGTGGTGTAGAAATGAGTTAACAAAATGATTATAATTATATGATAAAAAATATATTATATAATATCATTATGTATAAAATGGTCACCAACACTAACTGGGCGAAGCCAAACCAAAAGTTGCCTACAGGGCCTAGCAGTAAAACCCTACGGAGCGGGTTTTTAACAGCTAGTTATGTAATGAATAACCCGAAAAAATAACACAAATTGGGAATTTCATCATTTTTTAGAAAAATATTCACATTTCCGCCACTGTAACTCGTTACCTATTAGACTTACAAAAAAAAACTTAGAACATAAAATGTACGTAATTTAGTTTTCTTTAAGTTCACCTTGAACAACTTGGTTGTAAAATCAACCATTTCATAATTATTTTGAAAAAACCGAATTTTGGGACCTTCAATCCAAGATGGCGGATCGAGCTCGACCCTCCCGAGGTCGAAAACTTTTTTTTTTCTTTAGAGTACCAATCTTAACAACATATATCGAAATCGCTACTACATGGCCTTTTGCAAGCTAAAGGCCTTTTTAACTACGGAATGACTGGGCTACTGGTACAATACTCAAATTACTTATAAACACCACCAAATCAATTAAAATGCGCAAAAACTTGTAGTTAAATAAACGAAATGTTTTTAAACAAATGTTTTCTGGGTCACTAGTATAAAATTTCAAAATGTAATACTAATAGTCCAGTCAACTTGTAAATTCATTACAACTTCTTTTAAATAAATGTCTATGTGTGATGAATATTTTAGACGATATGAAGGAATGTTTGATGAAAAATACGAGGTAAAATGATTTTTTTCTAAAATATCCACATTTGTGGAGCGTGTAACTCAAAAACGGCTGGGATTTAGAAAATTACATAAATAATAAAAGTTGTAGATAATTTTATGCGCTTTTATTTATTTTAGGAAGTTTTCCTCTGCGACGCACCGTTTTTGAGATACAAGCGGAAACCCGAAAATTGGGACTTCCCCCCCCCCTCCCACCTAGATCACCACCTAGACGTCAGGACTTTTATTATGTTCACACCTTAAGCACCCTAAACAAGTTTCTGAAGGAATCGCTTAGGTCCCTGCTCACGCAGTCTACACCTCCTTCCTTGACTGGACTATAATGTGTCGGACCGTTATGCTTCCCGGTGATATTTTATAGCATATTTAATATGTAAAACACAGATACGTGTAAATGTTATTTGATTAATGGCGAGTATTGGTTTCCTCATTAGTAATAGGAGATGTCTGACTAATCAACTGGAATATCTATATATACTGTTATTTAAAAAATGTAAATGTACAGTAAATGTTTAGTAAAATGGACGCGTTTTAATTCAGATGTAAAAATTATCGTGGAAATTATTTTCATAATTTTGGCCAAACGAAAAATGACGCCATTGACCATTTTTAAAACATATACGTGCTCTTAAAACAAAATCGTACTATACGTCCATTATTGTTGCTTCAATGCCAAATTGTTATCACGCATGTAATAGCACACATAGAGCACACGACAAATAAAACACAGATTTTTACTTGTCGTAAAAATTGTGTAATGAAACAAGGTAAACGTATAATAAAATGTCCTGTCTTTGGCAAAAATATATGCCATGAACTTTAACTAAAACAAATTTGTTTAATATAAACGCTTGTCATTAACGGAGACCCTTCGCCAGATTAGGAAGTGGCAGCATGACAAACGACCTCTGAAAGTCGTGACATTACCCACCCCTGCTGATAAACTTTTTGATCCTGAAAAGAACTGAAATCTCACTTAATTGCTTCCTCCCCTTGATATGCAAACAGCCATAATATGTGGACGTTCGTAATAAACGTAGGCCTGCCACAGGCCTGTATATGGCCTGTTATACAATGGCTTCATTGTACTCGATCTGAAGGCCTAAACAAATATGTTTATACCCTTATGAGAAGCCTTAAGCTTATCGCCATCCGAATACTTTAGGTATACCTACGTGCATGCTTGTTATTATAGGCCGTGTGTAAAATAATGTTACTAATTATACATATATTGTATAACCGTCTGCTAGTGGCGTAAAATCATTAATAGTACACATAATACGCCAAAATTTGTGTCAGCGAATACATTCAACGTTAATGCCTTCGTTACACACTCAATGGAGAACATACTTCTGAAGATATTAGCTTCGAAATGTAGCTTAATGATCTTGCTGAAACGCGTTGAATAAGAAAACCTATTTGAATGGGACTTTCGTAGGCGTTTAAATCCTCGGCATCAGTTCCAGGGTTCGCAGGTTTAAATAACGGCTGGTGCACAAAATTGTTTGAATTTTTGCGTTATTTCACAAAAAAAATAATGTACAATAATATAAGCATAGCTGTACGCAAGAACGCTACTAAACTGGGTGTAATTTATTTTATTTATTAATTTTCAACGCCCTGATGGGCTTTTACATGACAAGATTATAATACAGAGACAGTTTTTTTTTAATAAAAAAGATGAACTATAAAAATATAACTAGTAGGTAAACATCATACAGATAAATTTAGGAATGATAGTGCATTACAATAAAAGAGAAAGTTTCTAAGTTGTAAATGACATAGAAATAAACTAGTAGGTATGTTAGCAATTAAAAATTTTACAGGTGACCGATTAAATGTCATGAATAATACATGACAAAATGCAAGATACATAAAAAGAAAACGTTAACAAGTTTTTACATTGTAGATTAATATACAAATACACAAATATATGCAATAGACCCTAGGTGATGCTCCTTAGATATCAAAATATTCTACATAAAAATATTGTTCAGATATTTCTTGAATAACGGTAAACTTATATTAAATACATCGATATTTGAGGTGTATTTGTTCCCTAGTGTGTGAAGTCGAGAAATTGATGCATGTGTGTGATAGTTGGTTAGAGAATTATTGTTACAGAATAATATGTTTTGCCTTGTCGCTCGGGTTGGTACCTTAAAGTCAATGAGATGCAGGAGTTCACAACAGTTTAATTCGGAGTGAATAATTTTAAACAAAAAAGTTAGGTCAATTATTTTTCTTCTGTTTTCTAGGGAATGCAATTTAAGTGTATTTAGTAGGAATTTATAGTTAATGTGTTGAATAGGTATATGTAACTTGAAGTTAATAAATCGTAAAAATTTGTGCTGCACTCGTTCAATATTTTTTATATGAATTTGATAATATGGGGACCAAACGATGGAATTGTATTCCAGCAAGCTGCGTACTAGTGACAAATATACAATTTTAATAGCTTCTAGTGAATCAAAGTCTTTGATGGTTCTGATTATAAATCCTAGTGTCTTCATGCCTTTGTTGGTTATTTCTTGTATGTGGTTTATAAAATTTAATTGGGTGTCAAATAAAACTCCAAGATCCCTGATTTCTTTGACTTTTTCTAAGATTTTGTTATTTATTGTGTATTCAAAAGATAACGGGGTCTTTAATCTACAAAATGTTAGTGTCTTACATTTATCGATATTGAGGAATAAGTTGTTTGCAACACACCAATTGTGTAATTTGTCAATGTTTGACTGTAGGATAAGGCAGTCTCTTATATTAGATATTTGTTTATATAATTTGATGTCATCGGCAAAAAGCAGAACTTCTACATCGTCGAAACAACTTATTATATCATTTATGAATATAAGGAAAAGGATGGGTCCGAGATGACTCCCTTGCGGTAGACCACTAGTTGCATAAAATAACTTAGATTTGGAGTGTTTAATTTTGACAAATAAGATTCTGTTAGACTTGAGAACCAATCCAACAACTTGCCTCTCAGTCCTATTGCATAAAGTTTTCTAAGTAATAATTTATGTGATACTTTGTCGAAAGCTTTGGAAAAATCTGTGTAAATACTGTCAACTTGTTTTTTTTTGTAAAAGATTCTGTAATATAGCTATGGTAAAGTAACAGGTTAGTAGCAGTTGACCTACCAGAAACGAATCCGTGTTGGTTTTTATCTATAACTTTTAATATTGACGGATAAATTAAATCGAGAACAAGGGATTCAAAGATTTTCGGGAGTGCTAATGTTGTAAATAAAATTAAGTGTCTAGTACTTCGAATGCATACATAAAATCAGTCTCCCTTAAAATGTTCGCCCCAAAAGACGTCACCTGGAATGCTGAATTGTATCCACGAAAATTCTTTAAAAATCTCTATTATGCCTTTAAAGATTCTGTTGGTTCCAAAAAAATACGGCAAGTCTGTGTTTTCCTACTGTTCAACAAATTCTCGGCATTTATTTCTTCCATTTCAAGGCAATACAGTTATTGCAAGCCATTGACAATCCACCTACTGAAATGATGTCATGCCAGGTATAGTCCAATGCATGGTCATAATTTTCATTTCGGCAAACGATTCCAATTCGGCTCAATACTAACCTTCTATAGAGTCTTTCATTAAGAGCTTCCTTTCTTTAAATTTAAATAAAACAGAGTGTGTGTGAGATATCATCGAAATATTTTTTTTCGTTTGAAAGGCCTACCCATTATATATGAAATATAATATCGGTCAAATATCTGCCGCAACTTCTATGGGTGGCGCGCTTCCGAAATGTCCAATTTTCTATGACTCTGGCGCATTAATCAGGCTGTATTTGACCGATGGCATGGGTTATGTTGGTTTTGAGGGATGCTGTGGTTTTTGGCTTATTTGTATAGACCTACGACTTAAGAGAACCCCACATGAAAAAGTCTAATGGGGTCAAATCGTCCGATCTCAGTGGCCAGTTCACATCACTTCCACGTGAAATGACCTTGCATTCAAATCGCCCGTGCAGGACGTCCATTGTGACATGAGCTGTGTGGCACTTAGCGCCGTCGTGTTGACACCACAAGTCGTCGGTGTCCATATCATCCAATGCAGGCCAAAAGAAGTTGGTGATCATCAACCTATAGCGCTCGCCATTGACGGTGATGGCCTGGCCAACGTCGTTCTTAGAGAAATGTGGACCGATGACGCCGCCAGTCCAAAATCCACACCAAATAGTGAATTTTTCGGAATGCATTGGACGCTCTTGGATCTCTTAAGTTGCAGGTCAATGCGAATAAGCCACAAACTACAGCCCTCAAAGCCAACATAACCCATGCCATCGGTCAAATTCAGCATGATTTATGCGTCAGAGTCATGGAAAATAGGACATTTCGGATGCGCACCACCCAGAGAAGCCACGGCAGACGTTTGAAGGATGTTATATTCCATACATAATGGCATCGATATGCCTTCCAAACGAAAATAAAAATTCGATGATATCTCACACACACTGTTTTTACTGTTTTATTTAAATTTAAAGATAGGAAGCTCTTAATGAAAGACCCTCTATATACCGATTTGAAACCAAATCGGTCCAGGACTTCAAGATGGCCGCTATTTTTTTTTGACATTGGATTCGAATTCTAGGTGCGCCTACGCCTACCTATAAAAACTAACTATTTAAAAAATACATGCTTTAAATAATTTTAGTTTTAACGTATTTTTGCGTATTTTAATGTAAATTTGGGAACATCCTTTGTGTGACAATCTTTCTAAATAAGTATTATCTCCGCGTGAAAAATGTTTACTTTTTATTAAAGTAATAAAAATGATGATGGGTCAAAGTGTCAATGCACAATAATTCTTACCCGAACTTGAAAAACTACACACCCTTGCTCATAAATCAATGCGCGCCGCTGATGTGTAGTATATTTTTAGCACGTTCCAGAGTGGCGGACACTGTAATTAGAGAGGGTCAGCACTTTCTCAACGGCATTATTGGAAACAGATTGTTTACCTCCTTCGTCGCACGTCAACACTCTATTTTTTCTTGTTTTTAAAGGAAGCTATTTTTAAATGATACCTTTAGTGTCATTGCACACAAAATAATATATTAGTAGGCATGTATTCACCCTTAAAACTAAACGGACAAAGTTGGCAATGGGCCCTACTCACCATTAATTCGTTTTTAAATAATTGATACCAAACAGCAAAAAAAGCATTATTTCGTAAATCTGTTGAGAAAAACATTTTATAGCATATTTATAGGTCAATAACATGGCAAATGTATAATAATAGCCTAACAACGGCATGGAACGCTCCCACCGAGAAATGACGAGAAATTAGGAGTCGGAGTCTTGCTACACACGATCGGTCATGCCGCAGATTGGGGGAAAATTGGAAGCCATCCTCTTCCAATTTTCCATTGGCCATTGCCCGACAGGAGAATAGTAGTAATGCGGCTGGTGGTTGTGTCTACTAACAATCCGATTTGCAGAGACTGTGCGAGCCCTGTACGCATTGCTGCCGGATCTTGAAGAGGCCGTTTAACAACAAAAGTTGGTATGCTCTCCCCGGTGTTGATGATCTAGCTCAGGGGTACCTAACCCAAATCGTTTGATGGGCCAAAAAATATTACTGAACATAGGTGGGCCTAGGTGGAACTTAGGTGAACTTAGGTCGGCCACACATATAACAAAATAACTGCGGAGGAGGGGGGGGGGGGGGGGAGGGGGAGGAGTCAGCATTTGCTGAAATACTGAACGTTAGATCCGTCCATCAATACAGGTAAACAGGGGATATTTAATTTTTACCGGCATAATATCCGTAAAGAAAATTTCAGTAAATTTGCAATTTCTATGCATAGTGCTTGTCGTAAAATACTAGTGCCGATACTAATATTTAATTTACGAGGGACCAAGAGTCGGATATTATTAAACAACAATTTCACCCTTCACTTATTGAAATTAGGTCAGTTGAATTCGATCTTCCAAGAAATGTGCGGAAAAAATATACTGCTTGGAATTGATTGCGACAATAAATTCCTAGTGCGGCTATGTGTCTGGCACTTTTCAAGCAGTAAATCAAATAAAGTTATAATTTCACAAATAAAGTAACACTAGCTGACCCGGCAAACGTTGTTCTGCCATATAAATTATTTTAACAATATAAATAATTTAGTTCTGTTTGAAATACAAACGACTGTTAAATTTGTTCATACAAAAATACTAAAGTCCCAATTAAAAAATAGGAGGGTCGCGATTAACAAATGGGAGGGTGGGGGTAGGAGGGTGAAAATTTGGGATTATAGGTATTTTTTGATGCAAACAAAAAAAAATTGGTAAATAAAATTTGTGGATAGGGACACCTTATCACCTAGCGGTAAGAAATATCCTTTACGACCTATTCCCATAACTACCAAATATGCATGAAAAATTTCCCAAAAATCGGTCGAGCCTTTTCGGAGGAGTGCGACCACAAACACCAACACACGAGATTTTTATTAATATATATACGAGGGCTGTCCGTAAAATAATCCCCACCACGATGCACCCTCTGTGACGCTTAGTCTCGGAGTGGCAGCCGTTCGCGTTGGACCTTGCGCTCGCCGCACCCGCCAGGGGTATATTGCGCTCTATAATTAGTTTTTTGTGAAAAAAAAAACCGTGGTAGAAATTCATTCTCAGCTACTTGAAGTATAGGGAAAACAGTGTATGAGTGCAAAAACGTGCACATATGTGCAGAGAATTTAAAAACGTGCCGTACGGCCATCGGTTTCACACGAAAAAATTGCCAAAGTGGAAAAAACAAAGATTGCAGGTCGACGGGTGACGGTTCGGGAGCTCTGTGATATGATCCCTGATGTCAGTAAGACCACTATTGACAAGATTTTAAAAGAACATTTGGGAGACCACAAAGTCTGCCCAAGGTGGGTCCCAAAATGCTCACTGAAGATCACAAAAAACAACGGGTTGAAGAGGCCTGCGAATTTCTTAAGTGCTAGAACATCGATGGCGCAGAATTCTTGGACTCAATTGTGACTGGGGACGAGGCCTAGATACACTACATGACACCACACACAAAGAAACAATCCCAATGGATTCAGATTCGCCGAAGCAAAGTTTAAAAACGAATTACAGAGCGTAACTCACACCTGGCGGGTGCGGCGAGTGAAAGCTCCATCGCGAACGGCTACCATACCGAGACTAAGCGTCACAGAAGGTGCATTGTAGTGGGGATTTGGCAAGGGAAAATCAAGCTATACGCCAGTGTTAAAAGATTGCGCGTAAAATCGTTTTTCGCGACTTCAGTACCTTGGAGACCTTATTTTACGGACAGCCCTAGAAGATATATTATATAAACGTGATAACTTTATGGGATTGATTTATTTGTATGAATACCAAAATCCAAAACATAGGAAGCAGATAACTTCATTTTGGGCCGCAAAAAATCTTCAATTGGGCCGCAGGTTGGACAGATCTAGCCAGAAGGAAGAATTGGTAAAAAAAGAAGATGGCAGATACTGTCAGTATAGCCCTGGTTAAAGACCACCATTCAGGATAAGAAACTTTACCCGAAATGGCTTCAGCCGTTTTTGGTAACTAGATCTGAAAAGCCAAGGATATCTCAACCTACATTTTCCCTATTTTCTTTTCTTCTCTACATCCTACAGCCTAACAACATACCCCAACTTGGGATGTCACAACCCCACTGGCTCCGGGCATGTAGAATTCTTGTGCAGTATGTACACGAAACCAAGTGTAGATAACACTTTTTTAACTTTAGACATCTAGAGCTTTATAATGTCCCTTTTGTTTTTCAAAGTTTTCAAAGGGACATGAAATTCGAACGGAACCCGTCTATTCTGTCTTCTTTCCTATTTTGATGGTGTACCAATTTTTTCATGAAAATAACTAATTATTGTTATAATTATTATTTTAATAATTAATTTGAACGAGACTTCTATCATAATATACTTAATGAATATTTATGCGTTGACTGGAAGCGATTAAATTAATCATGCTTTCTTATACGAATATGAAACAAAGGTTTAGTTGACTTATTACCTACAATGAAAATACATAAAAAGCTTTCTCTCTCACACACAATTTCATATTTTGTCATAATATTATATTTGTTCACGTTATGGTGTAAACTTACGGTTTTATTATAATATCGGAAAATCAAATTAATAGTTTTATTGAATAATGCGAGCAATGTGATATAACTAAAGAAACGTGAAAAATCACGGGATGTAACTTGAAAACCATTATTCATTGTTCAACTCATAGAGTAGCCTGCCAAAATAAGCGATATGTATAGAAATAAATGTTTGTGTGCAAAAATATGGAGGTTGATTGGTTTTTGGTTTGAATGTAGGTTTCACGAATATTGTATAAAATCTAGAGTTCTTCATCGATTTGATTTAAAATCGGTATGGGTGATATTTATAGGCGGCAGCTGAATTCAACATTTTACACAATTTGGGCGACCATCTTGATTTTCTAGAGTTCGCTCACCGATTTAAGTCAAAATGGGTATAGGAAAAGTTAAGGGGAAGCTGAACTCGAATCAAAGTTAAAATGCAAATTAATTTTAGCGGCCATCTTGAAATTCTATAATTTCCCACCGATTTTGTTCAAAATCGGTAAAAAGGGGGTATTAGAGAAAAGTTGAAATCGGACCCAAAGACAAAAAAAAAAAACGAGTGTGCTATAGACCACACGACTGAAGTTAAACTCCTGCTCCATCTATATGACAGGAAGAGAGAAAGAAAATGTGCGCGCACTGCTCTCTCTTGCTCCTACAGTGTGATACAGACAATATGCCTGCATTGTGTCTTAGATATACGAAACGTAACTGGCTATGGGAGAAAGAAAATGTGCGCTCGCACCTCTCTCTCTTGTCCCTTCAGTAATAAATACGAAACGTAACTCTCTCTCTTTCTATCTTCACTGACTTATATCTCCCTCTCAACTACCGTTCGCCTCGCTTTTCGTAACGCTCTCGTCATGCATTAGCCAGCTTAATTCCCAAGCGTGCGTAAAGAAGTTTTACTTAAAAAAACCGAAATTATCAAAAAAATATCTTGATATTCAAATTCAAATTCAGTTCCGTACCGATTTGGTATTAAATCGGTTTAGAGCAGGCTAGGATTGAGCTGAATTCGAATCGTTTGCCAGAATGAAAATTATAACCATGCATTGGATTATGTATACCAGGCATTACAACATTTCAATAGGCGGACTGGCAATGGAAGGCAACTTAACTTTAACACCTTGAAATGTAAGGAATATATAAATATACACACATATTCCTTTTACATTAACTCCACACAGGAAGCCCTGAGGAAAATAATTCCCTGACATCTTTGGGGACGCTGTTCTTTTGGGGGTCTTTTTAGGAAAGGCACGAGAGGAAGTTCTGAAAAGGAAGAGGTATTAGAGGTGGGCAGGAATCTGGTGGTCAGTGTGTCCAGGAGTGACGGAGGTATGAATCCATCCCTCCCACTGCGGTGCAAGGCGATGTTCCTAGAGAGTACGGCTGGAGATGTCAAAGGTACTCCCTCAATCACTCTCTCCCAATCCAGCCTGCCATGCAGCTGGTGGTCATACGCATCCGCCAAACCCCCCAAACCCGGGCACTCCTGCTAAGTCACCAAATGTATCGAACCACTCGGCGTGACCTATGGCAGAGGTGTTGGTTATCCAATAAATGGTTCCCGGGCGACGGTACCCATACCCGCTTCCCGAATTGTATGTATTCCGGAAATGTATTGCACAATCGTAGGAATATAAAGCTTTGTCATATTTTTTTTCGTACCACCGGACTTTAAAGACATAACTATGTCATCGTTAGGGATGCTGTGTGGAGGGTCTTTTTAGGAAAAGGAAGGAGAGGAAGTCGTGGAAAGGAAAAAGGTGTGAGGGGTGGTAGGAATCTGGGGGTCAGTGTCCAGAGATGTTCCAAGAGTCCTGCTGGAGAAGTCTACAGGTTTTCCACAACCATTCTCTCCCGATCCGACCTGCTACGCAGTTGGTGGGAAGACGCATCAGCCATCAAGATCCGGACAAACCTCAACCCATAAACCCAAACTCCCTGCTTAGTCACCAAACGTAGCGAACTACTTGGGGTGACCTATGGAAGAGGTGTTGGTAATCCAATAAATCGTTCACCTTTTCGTGATGCTTTCACACACAATTCACAAGAGTGTCGAACTCGTTCACAGTTACAAATCAGTTCAATTTACCGTAATACCCCGTCATGTCCATGGGAACTAGTTGCACCAGTCGATGGCACTTGGCCAGCTCCCTCAGGAATAGTTGCGCCATGAAGAAGAGCAGCACCAGGTGAGGATTGTCCACTGGAATACCTTCAGCCACAGTACTGCAAGGAAATGAAACAAGAAATGTGGTTATAATTTTAAGAATGGGTACATGGAAGGGCCGATGGAACTATGGTTATCCACGCACAAGCCAACGGAAGAAAGAGAAGGTACACCAAACTAGAAGTCTTCAGTTTTTAATTTTAGTTATGGTTTTTAAACCGAAAAACGAAATCGTCCAAACACCCTCAGTATGGCTAGATAAAAGGAAAATGAATGTTAATCACAGCGTTAAATACATGGGACATGTCATCACAGACGACCTTAAGGATATCGAGGTCATGGAAAGGCAGAGAAGAGCAATATCAGTTAGAGCGGGTATGCTGTCAAGACGTTTTTACTCCTGCAGCTCCAAAGTAAAAAGAATACTGTTCAACGCTTTCTGTACCTCGTTGTACACATCGTGGGTTGACTACACTGCAACCCAATGGCATAAGTTAAAGGTTGCTTACAATAATGCTTATCGCCAACTTTTCCGCCTACCGAGATACTGCAGTGCTACGGAAATGTTCGTGGAGGGACGAGTACATACTTTCCGGGCACTTCTCCGCCACCGCATGGGAAGTTTATGGCGCAGACTGCGCCATTCGAAGAATGCGATCATCACCGCCATGACTGCCTGGATGGAATCTCCCCTGATGACCCTCTGGAGACGGGAGACGATGAAATACCCTCCGTAAACGGCTATTTACATTCATTTTAGTGTTTGATACATACATAATTTTTTTTTCTCAGTTTCATTTTTCATGCTTATTTGTTTATTTAATTTAATTTATGTGTTGTTATTTACTTTTTACCTTAACTTATTATTTATCTTTTTTTGTTATTTTACATTATGGAATGTATTGCATTGCACTTCCCCTGCAAACATTTTGGAATTACGCACCAGATTTAAATGTCCGGGTTAAATTTTCCCCCAAAAAAAAAAAAAAAAAAAAGAAGGAAAAACTAAACCCTTTCATACACTTCCCCAAATGATCATCTAGTGAATCCACGTTATGCAATTGCACTATATAAGTATTATAAATACAAAACAATACAAGAACAACATGTCAACCTACTAGAGACCAAATGGGAATATAATTCACTGACTCCAGATATTTTCATATCAGAGGGTTCGGCTCTGTGGCATTTCTAATTGAACCTATAAATCCTACTGATCCCTCAATATAAATATTTAAAAAATCTTTTGTAATCCTACATGTATTTAAAATTACTGCTTTTTGCATTTTTATATACAAATTCTTTGACAAATCTAATATGCTTAAATTTTGAATCAGATTCCTAGGTATTATGCCAGTGGCCGAAATAACAAATGGTAATATTTTTATAGTCCGAGAATGCCAAATTCTTTTAATCTCATTTCCTAAATCTGTGTATTTTCTAATTTTTTCAGAAACAGTTTTTTGAATATTACAGGAATTTGGAATAGCTACATCAATGATATAAGTTATTTTTTTAATTTTGTCATGTAAAACTATATCAGGTCTATTATGACTAATTGTTCTGTCTGTTAGTATAGTTTTATCATAATATATTTTATAAAATTCATTTTCTATAAATGAATTTGGTTCATATTCATAATAAGGTACTACATTACGGCAATCAATCAAGTTATGTTTAATTACCAAACTTTGGTGAATTATTTTTAAAACCTGATTGTGCCTAAATGTATACTCGGAAGGCGCTAATATAGAACATCCCGATATAATATGTTCTATAGTTTCGGGAAAAGCCAAACATTTTCTACATAAATCATCAATTTGATTTATATCTTTGATTATATGCTTTCTATAATTTTTAGTATTAATGACTCTATCTTGAATTGCAAGCATAAATCCTTCTATTTCTGCGCTCAACTCTCCAATACTCAACCATTTGTTTGACGAAAGTTTGTCAACATACGTTTGGTTGAGATAATTGAAGTGTTTTGCGTGAATAATTTTATTTGACCAGGAATCTAATAATTCCTGGTTAGTATTTTTAAGAATGTTGGCATTCTCGTCATATAAATTTAAAGGTGTAATATTTCTATCTGCCTTGCAAATTATTTTGTGCATTTCTGAGCTATTAGCTTTCCTATGGAAAAAATTTCTAAGCATTTCTACCTGATTGTGTTTCAAAGATGTTATTTTGACTACACCTCTACCACCTAAATTTCTAGGTAAATTAATTCGTTCTATAGCTGAATTTGGATGATGGCAATTAAATTTTGTTAACGTAGTTCTAATTAATCGTTCTAAACTATCTAAATCTGTATTGGACCATTTAATTATGCCAAATGAGTACGTTAGTAGAGGTATTGCCCAAGTATTTATTGCTTTTACTAAATTTTTAGCAGATAGATTGCATTTTAAAATTTTTCTGATCCTAGTTTGAAATTTAATCCTAATATCATTTTTAATACTAGTGTGATCTAATCTATTCGATTGCGGGTATCCTAAATATTTATAAACCTCATCCCCTTTCATACTTTGAATTTTGAAATTTCTAAATATACCCTCGTCTCCATCTACAATTTTGCCTTTCTCTATATGGATAGTTTTACATTTATCTAAACCAAAAGTCATTTTAATATCATCTGAAAAAATTTTAACTACCTTAATCATTTTCTCTAAATTTGATTCAGAATTTGAAAATAATTTTATATCATCCATATATAATAGATGTGAAACTATACTACTCTCTCTTGTATTACCCTTAATTTTTATTCCAAACTTGCTTTTAATTAACATTTTAGAAAGGGGATTCAATGCTAAGCAAAACCAAAGAGGGCTCAATGAGTCTCCTTGAAAAATCCCTCTTTTTATTGAAATGCCCGGTACTACTATTTTCTTACCTTTTAAATTAACTAGCAAATCTGTATTCCAAAAGGACATAATATTTTTCAAAAAGCTAATTATAATTGGGTTAACTTTATATATTTTTAATATTTTGATTAGCCACGAGTGCGGGACACTATCAAAAGCTTTTTGATAATCTATATAACAAGTATGTAAATTACGCTTTTGATTTTGAATTTGTTTTAAAATTACAGAATCAATAACTAACTGTTCTTTACATCCCATATGTTTTCTGCGACAACCTTTTTGTTGTTCAGATAAAATATTTTTTTCATCCAAATGAGTATATATTAAATCTGTCAAGCAAGAGGTTAAAATTTTGTATATTGTCGGTAGACATGTAATGGGTCTATATTGAGAGGGATTATTAATATGTTCGCTTTTAGGCAACATATAAGTAATGCCCTTAGTTAGAAAATTAGGAAAATTTTGAGGTTCTCTGACAAGTTTTGAAAGATTTTTTGCAAAAAGAGGATGTAAAGTAGTTAGACGTTTGTACCAAAAATTATGTATCCAATCGCAACCCGTATTATTATTATTATTATTAAGATCAGCCTTAATAGGTACCTAGTGCCTACCTATATTATTTTATTCCACAAAATTGTGGAAGATGTTTTTTATAATCGTTACGTTTCGAAGTAATAATCTCTTGGAAACCTCCATGATTTTCCACTTTACCACTGTGAAGCTGTGATTTCTAATCCTAGGGGATTTTTTAAAAGTCTTCCTTGCGGCGACAGAAAATTAACTTAACTAACTTATTTCCCAACTTCACGGTAAAAGCACAATCCTCGACTTAGTTATTTTTACTGGAAACTTTCAGTCACATTTACTTAACTGTTAATTAGTTTGCAGGCTGCTCTAGAAAACGTTAAGGCAAATTTCATTAGTTTATCTTATTCGTGTTAAATGTTTTAGTTGAAATAATGATCCCGCATTTCTAGGAACATTTATTATCTCCCAGCGAAGGAAACCACAATTCAATTGTTGACTTTTAGTTCGTTCGGGTTTAATTTGTTACGATTTAATCGTGTTCGTTCCACAAACTTGTTCCTACGAATCGACTGCGGCAAAGGGAATAATGTTTAACCGATAGCTTGCGTAAAACACAAACACATATTTACTTTGTATTAAATACACTAGAGCAGACCCGAGAAAAATCACGGGATACAAAAATAAATGTATTTAAAAATATAAAAAATTTAAATAATAAAAATTACCAACCTCGAGAACCGAACTCCGATCAACTGCTTGGAAGGCAATTATTAGTCTCCGACCGAAGCAGGATTTTCTATTTCAGTTTCGGCCAAAACCGAAGCCGAAACCGAAACTGTTTTTGGCATATTAAAAATCTATAGTTTACTGAAAAATTTCAGACACTTATACAAACAGTTAAAACGTGTTAAATGAAATAAAATCATTGAAGCATTTGAAATTTTTTATTTTTTATTTTTATTGCTGCTATAAAACAAATTGGGAGGCGGGAACGGGTACCGCCGCCCCGGAAACCTTGATTGGATAACCAACACCTCTGCCATAGGTCACCCCAAGTGGTTCGCTACATTTGGTGATTTAGCAGGGGTTCCCGGGTGTCCTGGAGATGGATGACCAGGACACACTGAACCCAGATTCCTACCCACCCCTTAAACCCTTTTCCTTCCAGAACTCTCCTCTCCTTCCTTTCCTTAAAAAAAAACCCTCCACACAGCATCCCCAAAGATGACATAGGCCCTTATGGAAATTATTTTCCTCAGGGCCTCCTGTGTGGAGCTCATGTAAAAAAAAACCAAAAATTATAAAAATTAACAAAACGTGTTAACTACTTCTTGGAACCAATTTTTTTTAATAATCAATACTTACATCATAAATGAAGGACCTCATTAATTGAGTGTTTTAATTTAATTGCGTTTACAATCACAACATTCTTATTACACGTGTTAAATGAAATAAATAAATAATAAAAAACAATAATTGAAGTCTGTAAAAAAATATATTTTTTATTTTTTTGATATTACTGCTCAAACAAAAATTAACCAACATGTTAACTAATTCCTGATAACAAAACTAAACACTTATGCGCGAGAAATATAACATAAACTCACAACATAATCACGCCGGACGGGCCGGCAAACTCAGCTGATCATCATCGCCATCGCCATCGCGGGTGACAATCGAGCCACGAACTTTCCCGAAGTCAGCCGAACGACGCGCGATCGTTCACGAATGCAGAGTTTCGAGAAACTAATTTGCCGAAACTTGCCGAAACCGAAACCGAACGTTCGGTCGGTCACCAATTGTATGGATAGCGTAAGTAAAAAAAAGTTTTTCATCAAAAACATTTTTCTCCGAATTTTTTTCTCTCTCGTTCTTTGTCCTCGAAATATTTCTAGGAAAATAAGAGCATTTAAAAAAAAAATATTACCTAAATATTATTATTAAAGAAATTTACAAAAAATGTTAAGTATTCTAAAAGATCCATTCGACGATATTTTATAATAAAAATTCAACATTATAATAGGTCTACAAAAATAGGAGATATGAACGTATTTTCAAAAAAAAAACAAAAAAAAAACTTTCTTTTCGCTGTCCTGAACAATTAAAATTTGGTCCTTTACTGCATTTAAAATTCCGTGATCGATATTATGACGATCAACTATTGTAAGAAACGCCGAAAAAATTAATTATAAAAAGTACTGAAAATACCTATGAGAATTACGTATTGCAGATTGAATAGTTTATTCAGAATGTTGCTTACGTAACATTCGAAACTATATTGTACAATAATAAATTTCGAGGATAGTAGACAACTACTATCACTAACGCCTTGTGAAATGCCACCGTTCAGATACGAAACGTTACTTGCAATGGTTGTTGCCATTTTTGGTGGCAGGATTTGAATACCCAGATCACGTACAACACACCCTTCAGCCTCGTAATATAATTAATTTATGCTCAATTTATGGGAATGCCATAAATTAAGCTAGTTCCGCTGGTTCTTAGGACTTGGTTAGGACTCGCGTGTGGTATTCACGTAAACCATTTTTTAATAGGACATGGTTTAAAGTTTCTATTTTATGGAGTCCAGTGGTTATTAAACGCGAAAAAACATGTATTTAACTTTATGTTGGGTGGGTATAGGTAATATTTAATAAATTAATTCTATCTAGTCAGACAGTAAACGCATCCGTTTTCGTATGTTTGCCACGACATCACTTACATTACTTTAAAATCTACCTCAATTTTACGTACAGACACACCAGTAGTTCTGTGAACAGTAGACCTGGCGTACTGAATGTTGATTATTTCGATATGACAGGTCGTACGCCAAAGCGCACGAATATAAAAGTAGGTACTTTCAATCACGGGTACCAACTTGACAGGACTGACCGGACCCGAAACACACAAAAAACAAATTTGCAGATAGACGAAATGCAAAGTGGTCGATACAGGACATCGCAACGCTATTATTACCATTATTGACCTATTATTTCAAAACCTTGTAAAACCAGAATAATTGGCATATACATATTTTGTATTAAAAGAGGTTCATACAGTGCCATAATAACTGCGTGGTTAACAATTACCTGGTTATGGAATTGTCCCGGAGTCAAATCCCGGTGGTGGGAATAACTCTTTTCCCTAAAGTGTTTTGCGAGTATAAAGGCGGAAACACATTATTAAAACCCGACGCGACGCAACGTGTCAACACCCGATATGCACCGTGCACATTACCAACACGCGACGCCACGACATACTAGCAATTTCTGAATACAGTTAGCTAACAGAAGTGGAAGTGTACGGTTATGAACTATGGATTTAATAAATAACGAGTCAGACTTTGAAGAAGATTTGATGCAAACTTTGGGTACATATATGATACTTAAACGACTCAAGAAAAAGAGAATAACTAAGCGTTACTGGGTACATGAAATAAATCAAAAGAGAAGTATGTGTGGTGAATATCATACTCTGTATCCAGACTTACTTCAAGATAATGAAGGATTTCATATGTATTTTTGGGTTAATAAAAACCCATTATTTTTATTTATTCTTCCCATACATTATTTCTCACAGTATGAACCCTGTATAAAGCTAAACTCGTGTCATATAAAACAGGATATCGTTTTACCAACTCAATTAATTGTTCGTCAGACATTTCGCTAAATAAATGCAAAAAATATTATTAATTTGGCATAAATTCCGAATATGCTCTGTGACAGTTCTCGAACGACTGACGCGTGGCGTCGGGTGTTGTCTAGAAACATACCACGCGCGCCGCGTCGGATGGCGTGTTTACCCCCACCTTGGGCAACACACCGACCTGGCACGTCTGGATCGGGTGGCGTGTGCGCGCATGGCGTCGCGTCGGGTGTTCATAGTGTGATTCTGGTCTATAGAAAACAATACATTTGATTCGACTCAACACGCATCGCGTTTCGTCGGGTCGCGTCGGGTTTTAATAATGTGTTTCTGCCATAATGGTACGGTACGCAATGTACAAACAACGGTAATTTAAAAAAAATAATATAGTTCTTTTAATAATAGAGTACGAAATGTACAAACAATGGTAATTTTTTAAATTTATTTAGTTCTTTTAAGAATAGTGTACGAAATTTACAAACAATGGTAATTTTTAAAAATAATATAGTTCTTTTAATAATAGTGTACGAAATGTACAAGCAATGGTAATTTTTTAAAAATAATGTATACTTATTATTAAAAATAGTTCGTATATTTCATGGGAGTATATTTCGATAAGGTTTAAGTTTGATTAAGTGTATTGTATTGAGAAAACAAACGTTAAATAGTTTATTTTTACTCCGCCGTGGGTAAAATGACAGGATAGTAATGAAATTTCCAAATAAAGTCACTCTTTTAACAAAAATATGCACCTTAAAAAAATTGTATACCAAATTAGTGTGTGATTCTGATGAACACATACATTGAAAATATTATGCTTTATTTCCCTACCCCTAATTCTACGTCATTTCGCTACCCCAAGAAGGCAATGAAAACTAAATTAAAATTTTGTTTTATGGAACGAAATTGATGAAACCTTTAAAGGACCGGCCTGAATGAACATAATATTGGTTTTCAATAGAAATTGGACGTATTCACTCTTTGATATAACCAACGTCGAAGTCTTTTGCTTTGAAGGTTTGTCTCTACTCGTAATGCCAATATCTTCCATAATTTTGTTTTCAGAGGGCAATTTAATTGTAGGTACGTACCTTAACTTTGTATTGAGTTTAAATTTTAAAATAATTTGTTAAAATTTATTGTGCCAGAGGAAACAATCAAAGTAAAAGTAGCAGCTAAAATAAATTACAAAATTTTAAATTTTTCTCATCCTGGTGTGAAAAATACCAACACGACTTTACTAATAAACGCGGTGTAAATTTTACACAATTGATTAACAGCCGTGTATGTGAAAACCTTACCAATAAAGTTAAAATGACTAATCTGATCATTAACAGCCGTAAAAAATTATACGCATTGTTTGAACAGCGGAAGAGGGTAATTTATTTGTTTTGGAAACTTGAAATTTCTCATCGAATTTCGAAACATTTCGAAGGTACTTTAAATGTACCATATTTTTCTTCTTTTTAAAGATCTCGTGAAAACAAATTCAGAAATTATCACTACCATTTTTAGAAACTAGATAAAATGACTTTTTTGATATTTGAACTTCAAATATTTATAAATTGAAATATTTTAATTTTAAACATACAAAAAGTTTTTACAAGGTCTTACCCCTTGACAACGGAGGCCGTCATATATTTGCGTAATATAAAAGTTGATTTCTTGGATGTGTAATTACCTACACATGTATATGTTATTAAAAACATCACTTCAATGGAATTCTAGTTAAACTCACGCGGTAACAGTCAATTAAAAAATAATATATCAGAAAATACCAAACTTTTTTATTTAATGTAAAATCTTTAATAAAACACCGTTAAACGTGGGTTGGGTGGTTGGGAAGTATTTTTTTATTAGTAAGGTTGTCAAAGTATAAGAGGAATTAAAAAAATGTTTTTGTTGTCAAAAAAAGACAAGAGATCTGAAGTTCCATCTGCGTAAGACAAAAAAGGATAATAATTTTTAAACTTCGTGGTTCTAACCACAGGAATGTAGCTGATGTAGCTAATACATAGTTTCAGGCACTATTACTCGGTCCAAACCGCAGCGCAAAATCCGTAATAAACTTTTTGTAAGAGCACGGTAGCCGCGGTCAAACAATTAGATGACCCACACAAATTTTCTCTACCGTCATTTATTGAAGTGAAAACTTCTTTAACACCGTTATAATTTGAAACTCGACGAAATGGAAAAGAGCGACACTAAAAAGATACAAACACATACTTATACATGTATAGGACTTAGTCTGCGAGAGAATGAGATGGAATGAAACCTTACCTACGTACAGTATCTACGAGCGAAGTCTTTTATACAGACAAAACAACGTTTAATAAATCCGCCGGAAGACAAAACATAATCGTCGTAAGAAGCAACGAAAGTTTAACATGTGGTAATAGTGTTCTCCGGTGATTTTTTTAACATTTTGGCATTGATTTTCGAATATTACAAACTATAAATTTAACTGTTTCCCTAACCGAGGTGTTGTGTACAACTAGGGATGCAAGGTTTTTAAAAATATCGATATCGATATATATCGAATTAAGTCGATATTTCTCCTTTTTTTAAAAGCTTATAGGAATCCAATGTACTTAGTTTTAGTTACATCAAATATTTATCGATTATTTATGTATATATTTTTTATACTAATCTATGTAAATAATCACAAAATTTGGAAAGGTATGTAAAATGTGTTTTTTTTGTTCATAAATTTATTTAAAAAAAAAATTTTGTACCAGCTATCGAACTTAAAAATAATAATATTTAATTAAATGAAGACAATATTAGCGAAACTCAATCGAAATCTGGAGACAGAAAAATCAGAAAAGATATTGGCTCCGCTGGGACTCGAACCCATGTAAGAAAAGGGTTCTGGGTTCGAGTCCCAGCGGAGCCAATATCTTTTCTGATTTTTCTGTCTCCAGATTTCGATTGAGTTTCGCTAATATTGTCTTCATTTAATTAAATATTATCATTTGAGATTTTACTCATAAAGTTTAAAAAAAATAATAATAAATAAAAATAATAACTTTGACAGTCTGCTTCCTTGTAGCCGGTTTCTGCTTTGAGTTATAGTGGCCCCCGTCTTTGAAAATTGACCTTCAGAAGGAACACTTGTTGCCACAATTGGCAGATGACTCATTGCCACTTTAAAAAGACACCTTGCATCCCTTGCCATCTTACAAGAATGTTTACTTTTAGAGTATTTACAGGAGCATTAAGACGTTTAGTAAAGTATTTTATCCGATTTTGTCGATATCGATAAATATCGATATTTTTAGGGGTCGATATATCAATATTTATCGGTTTTCCGACATATCGTTGCATCCCTATGTACAACGGTCCAAGTGGGCGCATTGGCCGCTGAGGCCATTATGACCTCACTTTTCAAGGCTCCTTTTAGTTGAGATTGTGTTGTGAATTTGTGATACCTCTTGATTACAAATTGAAACAAATTTTTGAAACTCGATGAAACGAAAAATAACGACACTAAAAAGAGATAAACCCACACATCTATAGGATTTAGCCTGCGGGAGAATGAGATAGCATAATCGGTCTCTTTGTGCGGTGCTTCGTAGCCTATCGGTCTCCTCTTTACGCAGTGCTTTGTAGTCTCCCACTCTTACCAAATTTAGTTGTCTGAAGGTTTCACTTCAACCGCATGTGAATTACATACTCTGATTTTTTTCTCCTGAAAGTTGTTATCTTTGAATTTTATTTCGGGATCCACCAATTAAACATATGGTTAGTTTTTTTTCCGGCATTCTTAAATTATTTGGTGATGATGTTTATATTTCAATGAGCCATAACTTCAGGGAATATATTTCGTTTTAGGTCAATCTAACTGAACAACCAACATTCTTTTGACGAGAGGATTTTTCGCGATGGTTTGCTGGTTGGTTGAAATTATAGCCAGAATATGAAAACTAAAAAAGTTAAATAAAAAAATAGCTTTAGAAATAATTTTATTCTTCTGGCAAAGTCAAGGCCAAAAACCGAAGGCGAATCCTTGGCTTAGATATTACTTCTATTTTCCTGCCTCTGATAGTTCCATTATATCTATCTTTCTATTACATTATTGTCGTTCTGAGTGAGAGGTTGGAACGGATTCATCAATGGCAAATCTTAAAGTATATGTAATCCACTAAAACTATGGAAGTCAAAGTGGTTAATATGTCAGCGAACTAAGCAAATTTACAAGCACATTGCAAATATATCGATCGTCTAGTTGATTAGTCAGATATCTACGAAAAATCAAAATTTGATTTGAGTGTGCAGTTATAGGTACATAAACGTGTACCCTCTGCTCAAATAATGCTCAAAATACTCATAAACACCGTCAATCAATGCAGAAAACAATGAGTGTGCTTTAGACCACACGACTGTAGTAAACTTCGCTAACTTATATCTCCCTCTCAATTTCGCCCGACCGTTCGCCTCGCCCGATCACACTTTTCATAACGCTCTCGTCACGCTTTCATCAGCTTACTCCCCAAGTCAAGCGTGCGTAAAGAAGTTTTACTTCAAAATTTAGAGTAGAGCGTTGATGTTTTCTGGGTCACTAGAAGGAGATTTCAAAATGTCATATTAATACAGGTTGTCCGGGGGTAAAGTGCATTAACTTCGGGAGGTGATTCTACATGATAGTACAAGTGAAAAAGATAAATAACTTTTTTCGAAATTACAACGTTTAGGGGTAATTTTGAGGTAAAAAGATAAAATTAGTCCGGCGTGTGCGGCCTGATTTATTATTTTCCGCTGTTACGATACGGGCCAATCACAATCGGGTCGGGCGCCCGGCAGGCTCTCAGTAAGTAAGATCGTACCTCACACTAAGGATTTTTAGTAGGTATGTCTTTTTGTATGGGGAAAAAAAAGTTGGAATTTCGGAAAAAGTTGTTAACCTTTTTTACTCCTACCATCATGTAGAATCATCTCCCGAAGTTAATCTTACCCCCGGACACCCTGTATAACGGACCGTTATGCCTCCCAGTGTTATGTTATAGCATATTTAATACGTGAAACACAGTCACGTGTAAATAATATTTGATTTATTGTGAATATTCGAATTTTACTTTTCTCATTATCGCAATCAAACTGGACGATCGATATGCACATTACAAAGATATTATGAACCACCGTAGATAATAATATGTTATTAGAAAAGTAAAGCATATTATAATAAAACAAATATAAATTTTTATTCCATTTTATTTTATTGACCGTAACCGGTTTCAGCTCGTTAGAGCCATCTTCAGACTGGTACAAATAATTTTTAGTCTACGGTTTATACACATAACATATGGGGGAGGGGGAGAGGGTGGTCTACAAGGATTTTAATCAATTTAATTAATAACTTATGTATGTTTTCTATAACATACGAAATATTTTAAACAAGAAAACTATCAAAACTGTCAATTTATGCATTAATTCAGTCCATATTACAGTACGGCATTATTGGGTAGGGAGGGGCTTTTAAGGCTTCCTTACAGACCATAATTATAATTCAAAGAATAATTATAAAAATCATCCTTAGGAAACCATACGACTTCTCTACTATAGAGATATTTCGGGAATTTAATATACCATCTATCACAGAATTGTATAAAAGAAACGCCTTATATCAAATTTATAAAGAATATTTTATTAAAAAAATTCATCACTCAGATAGCAAAAGCAATAGATTTAAAACAAATGGCTTAATAGCCATCCCTATGCTTAGAACGACCACGGCTCAGCACTACTATCTGTATTTAGGTGTAAGATGGTACAATATATTATTGTCCAAAAACAAAAATAGTATAACAGAAACACTGAAATATGAATTATTTAAAAAGCAAAATAAGTCGCTGAAATTGGATAATGATATATTTAATGTAATTTACCCTTAATTAAACTGTAATATTTAATATTAAAAAAATATGCATTGTTATTGTCCTTCTATAACCATTTTTTTCTAAATTGTGTACCTATCTAAAATAATGTTGATATTTATTTCATAAGTTCTTTGATAATTGATTATACATTTCATTAGAACCACGACCAAAATACAAGACCTACTGAGGTCTGCAAAGACCAAGTTTCCTCTGGAAAGAGATGGAGTATATAAACTCAGCTGTTCCGGATGTGATAAGGTCTATGTTGGCCAGACAGAGCGGACGATCTCCAAAAGGATATCGGAACACTTTCGAGCATGTAAACTTGGCCACCCTGACAAATCGGCAATCGCCGAGCATTTAATTGAAACCGGCCATTACTTCGGATTTGTTACTGAAGTCCTGGGAAGACCCAAAACCTATAGAGCACGCTTAATTACAGAGGCAATTGAGATTCATAAAAATCCTATTAACATTAATAGAGACGACGGAGCTAAGCTCAATAGTTCTTGGTATCCGGTAATTGACGGCTACACCAAAGCTAAATACAAAAAACCATCCTAAAAGTATACTGTAATGCCAGCCCGCAGTGGATTGGTGCTGGCAACACGGTATTGCTTCGAAGTACTTAAGCACACATTTCGTCTCTAACATTTACACATCTGCCCTGATGATGGACACTGTAACGCTGTCCGAAACGTTGGCTAAAGGAGGAGGTAGCGCAACACGGCATAATACCCCAAAAGGAAATAACCATAAAATTTTTGGCCGTGAAAATCTAAAATTATATCATTTCATTAGAACATTATTATTATTTTTTTGCATGTAAATACTCCTCCCATAAACACGAGCTCCTAGAGCTCAACTTATGGAGTAGTTGAATAAAATATGAATTATTTTATAACGTTGCATATGTAATCATTTGTAATGTATTAAAAAAAATCTTGAAATAAATAAAAAAAATATATATTAATCATATTTGTTCCCAAGTCGTTTCAGACTGTCGAATTTGTAAATATATTCTTTTATATTTGTTTTATTATAATATTTTGTAATATATTACATATTACAATATAGTATAATATATTACAATATATTATAATGGGGTTCCACCACGAATCGTCAGTTTCAAAAATAGAAAAATTGAAAAGTAAAGCTGTTGGCCCAGGATTCGATATTTGGAAACCATAGTTCAACTGAGTACTGAGCAGTGAGCACTTCCTAATATTAACAATTAAATCTCGGCAGTTGCTAACGAGTTGTTAATGATTTAGCTCGTTATGGTGATCAATCAAACCTCAACCTGCTTTTGTGAAAATAATCTATTCATTTCAAATGAAAACTTATTGAGAAAAACTACCATTTAAAATTTTTAACGAACTAATGTTGCTTTAGGCACGATACCTGACTATATATGAAATAAAATTGAATGCAAATAAATTTTTAATAATTTTATATTAAATATATATTCTGTCAACCATTCCCTTTCGGGGCTGTGAGAATTCCAATATACTCGTAGAAATAAAACTGGTAGGTATTAAACATTTAACATTTTTAGTTTTTATGTGAAAAATTATTAGTTATACATTACACCTAGACTCGCCATTATCTCACAAACTCAATGTAGAATATGGAAAGTAAGAACCACCGTTATCTTTTCAGTAAATTCTTAATCCTAAAGTTATTCATGTATTATGAAAATAGACATTCAAAGAATGTGTGTGTATTGTAAATTAATAGTTATTATGTTAAAATAAATATATCTTAGAAAAATACGTTATACATTACACCTAGACTCGCCATCATCATTACATAGTATAAAATGAAGTCGCTCAAAATGTATGTGCGCAAAGATCTTTTGAACTACGCAACGGAGTTTCATGCGGTTTTCACCAATAGATATAGTGATTCAAGAGAAAGGTTTGTAGTATAATACATGCTTATTATAGTAGAGAAAAGCCGAGAAATTCGTAGCAGGCAGCGGACAGCTGGCAAGCGGGTGGTGTGGATTTTATAAAGGTTGGGTAATGGCGTTGTGTTTCTTTAGCCACAGCAACGTGTGGCCGGGTCTGTTAGTTATCTCATAAACTCAATATAGAATATGGAAAGTAAGAACCACTGTTATCTTTTCAGTAAATTCTTAATCCTAAAGTTATTCATGTATGATGAAAATAGACATTCAAGGAAGTTTTGTGTGTATGAACGACACAGATGTAGAACCGTGCGGCGTTTTCGTATTTGTGCCGAAAACTGCATTCCACACCACGGGTGTAACTAAGACGCTAACGCTAAAACGAATACGGAATGCTGTATGAGACGACCTACTGTCCTAGGTTATCCTTCTTATACTTAATTATTTGCTATCTCACCTTTTCTAATTTCGCTAAAAATCTTCGGGAAACAATCAAAATAATTGTACTCTTTATAATAATAAATATTTACGACTGAAATATCATTCCCAGGCTTTTACTAGTGTTTGCCGTGTAATGGTACCATTTTCTCATCACACACGAGGGCATTTTGGCGCTTTTTACTTACTGATAGGACACGTGGCAGTTGAGTACTATGGAATCAACCACGTACAATACAATTGCCTTGTCTTTGACTCACGACTTTGAGAATTTTACCACGCGTGTATATATTATACATAAAACGTCAATGATATTAGATTTATTTTTGATGTTTCGCCAATAATTCAATTAACTCTCTGGAAATCACGTACAATGATTATTACATTGCCACCGATCAAAACATCACACGAGATAGGCAGATAGATACCTATTTACTCTTTCCCTCCTGTGTTATACCTACTCTTGGCAAATAAGATAATTTAATATCATATTAAACCAACTGCTTAAACAACCCGCTACTACACGATTCGAAGGTTTTAGCGCATTTAAAATGGCTTTAAAAAATAAAAATAAACAATAAACAGATTGTTTGTAACGCTGCAGAATTTTGTGTGCAAATGGACGGAAATGGAACGAAACAAAAGAGTATCAGAATGAACGTTCGAACTTGTTGCGTTGCGTAGTATGGAGCTCAAAAATTTAATGCGTGGATTCTTCCCACGTCATTTATTCATAGAATCTATATATCAGTGAAAACAGGCTTTCTGTGGCATATAGTGCGTCCAATGGAAATACAATCAAATTTCGTTTAAATTATTTACTTTAGAACTACTATAAAATGGAGAAGTTTGAGCGAAGTAGAATATAGCAAGATAACGCGTAACAATGCCTTTCCATTTTCAAACGGTTCGTTCTAAGAAATACATAAAGAGGGATCTCAGCTTAACTGAAACCGAATGAAAGAAAAAATAATATTACCCAATGAAGTCATATTGAGATGCAAGATTAAGTTATTCCCTGGTAAAATAAAAACAATTCTCATGTGCATGTCCGCAACCGGGCTCGAAAAGAAGAAGATGGAGAGATACGAAATTACGAATGTTGGAGGAGAGCGCTATCATTTACAGCGACAAAATCGATGCGAAAATTGCGAAAATGTTAATAAAACACGACTCGTTTAAAATAGAGCAAAAATCTCGCGGGGAGCATCTTAAGTATCATTTAAAGAAATATTGTGAATTTTTTCACATAATTTATAAGATAATAGAAACAGACTTGTTTTTAATAATTTTTAGAGCAAACTTTGCGATTTTTTTCTATCGAGGGAATTTCATATAATTTGCATTTCGGCACGGGCAGCATCTAGATATTGTCTTCAAAAATAATTACATATTTTTTAAGAGCTTAAAAACTTCAAATGTTTAAGGGAGACATGTAAGAAATCGGTCGAATTTCGGGTTGCGGGCCCTTACGTGAAACAGTTCACTGAACAGAAAGTGTGATGGAGGGAATGTATTTTTATTAAAAAAATATGTAGGTACGTTACATTATAGAAATCGTTTCTTAAGTATGGTTATTAGTATAGGTAAGAATGTATGCAGGTATCGATTTCTCGAAACTTCTTCAGATATATGACATTTTAAATTTCGAACATGAAAATTTTTATATATATTATCGGATAATTTGAAAAGCACCCTTTATTACTTCAGAACACAGGTTCTAAACGTGGGCGATAACGCCCCTTTGTGGGCGTTTGAGACATTCAGGAGGCAGTAGAAGACCGAGAGAAAATAAGGGGGCGTTGAGTTGGCTTTCTTTCAGTGAGGCGTGGGCAGGTAAAAAAAGACAAAAATACACGCTAATCATGTACTTATAAAGTAAAGTAAACTTTAACATCATTATTCAGATCTACAATATATTAGATAATATGATTTTTTATTTTTTTTTATTGTGTAATAATAATAATAATAATAATAATAATAATATTTATTTCGCATAAAATTATACAATGAAACATATGTGGAAACTTTGACTAGCCAACTAGGAATGGATCCTGTTTTAGGCCAGTCAAATTGACAAATTTAGTTCATATCATAATTTCATATTACATTGATAAATTATATACATATTATTTATTGAATGAAACAAGTGTTACGATTAAATTCCTCGTAGAAGCTTTAGTTAATAACTACAATTTTGAACTCATAAAAAAAAGAATAAGCGAAGAGAAAAAAACAATGTCTTAAAGTACAGATTTAGTATCGAATGCTTGTTTAACAATAGATAAATGTTTGGACATGTGAATCGCTAGCAAAAATTGAGAATCGAGACCAGCTTCAAGTGTGATGACAAAATCCATATTATAATTAAAGTGGATGTTTAAACATGATTACAAAAAATAAGTATAATTAACGTGAGTGACGTATCCCTCAACTTTACGAGCGGGTAAAGAAACTCAAAAAGAATGTGACTCGAAAAGGATGCAGCAAATGAATAAAAACAATTTGTATATAAATATGTCTTAAGTTAATGTATAAATAGTGACATGAGAAAGGGGTTGATAACCAATTGTATTTATTTCCCTTTCCTTGCGTCATTTTTTCATCCTACTAAGATATTTTCCCTTAGAGCACTTAATATAAAATAAAACAGGTAAAGTAAGTAAAATCCAGATGGTAATAATAAAAAGAAAGATCACCGCAGGAGATGAATGTAGAACAATGGGAAGGGTATTGATAAAATAGTAGACAATTATGTTCTGAAGTGATAAGTACGTGTTTTTGTAATATTACGCATAGTACGTAATTTTGTATAATTTTATACGTATTATGTATAAATTATAATTTACGTAATTTTGTATAATAAAAAGAAAGATCTCCGCAGGAATTGAATGTAGAAAAAAATGGGAAGGGTATTGATAAAAGAATAGACAATTGTGTTCTGCAATGGTAAGTACGTGTTTTTGTAATGAATGGAACTATGAGTGAGTGTTTTTTTTTTATTTTGTTTTTTTTTTTTTTCTTATATATTTTTAATTTTGTTTTATTTTATATGATGAGACTAACTATTGGTCAACATATCTTCGCTTTTGATCCTCCCTAAATCAAGGAGCCAGTCGTTGATCAATTTGCGCAAAACATTTGCACTTTTAGTTTTCCAATCATTAGGAATGATATTAAATAATTTAGGTCCTAAGTACGAAAATTGCCGTTGGCCGAGGGACGTCGTGATTTTTATTGGGACTATTGGATTGTTCCTTGAAAGTCGAGTGTCGTGAAGATGGTCAATGGACGGGAAGTGTTGACGTTGTTTTTGCACATGTAATATAATCTTTCTAATATACAATTGTCTAACATCAAGTACTTTTAATTCCGTGAATAATGCATCACTGGGGTACCTGAATGGTTTTTTAAGGATGACTCTTAGTATTGATTTCTGAGCTTTAGCCAGGGAGTCTAATATTGTTTTGGCACATCCACCCCATCCTAGGGATGCATATTCGAGTAAAGAATTACACATAGCATAGTATATTGATTTCATATCTTTAACAGAGAGAATATTTCTGATGGTTATAAAAAGATGTGTAAGTTTTCTGACTTTTGAGGCCGTTGCGTTAATGTGTTCGTCCCATCTCAGATATTTATCTATGGTGATCCCTAGATATTTTAAACTATCCACGCATTCTAGGTTATTGCAAGTACAAGAGTTCGGTTCATTGCAAATGTGAATAGTAATATTTAGTATAACCTTGGGTTGACCCGCTTGTGTTGCACTAAAATGTATAAATTTTGTCTTATCCGTGTTAAGAGTAAGAAGATTATAGTCTAGCTAATGTTTGACATTGTTTATTCCAATTTCTGCTTTTCTGTGCGCTTCATACCAGTTTTTGCCCTCAAATATTAAGACCGTATCGTCAGCAAAAGTGATGATATGATCGGCAAGGTTGCTGTTGCAAAGGTCATTGATATAGATATTAAACAATATCGGTCCTACAGTACTTCCTTGTGGTACACCAAATACGATGTTGGCTGGATCGCTTAGAGTACCACTAATAATAACTCTTTGGCTCCGATTTTCCAGATAGCTTCCTAACCATTTAAGTAACTGCCCCTGTATACCGATTAGCTGTAATTTTTTCAAAAGGATTTTGTGCGAGATGGTATCAAAAGCTTTAGCCAGATCCAGGAAGATCGCGATGCTTTTGATTCCTCGATCGATGTTATTAGAAATTACTTTAGTCAGATTGCCAATGGCATTTTCAGTACCTAAACCCGGACGGAAGCCATATTGTCTCTCAGAAAGAATGTTATTATCTTCAAGATAAAAGCTAAGACGATTTTTGACAATTTTCTCTATAATTTTTGAGACTGAATTGACCAAAGATATCGGCCGGTAATTTTGAATCGCAGATTTATCTCCATTTTTGTGTAGTAATACAACAACTGAATGTTTTAGATGGTTAGGGAATATTCCTGATTTGAGACTTATATTGGAAATGAACGCTATCGGAGATGCTATGAATGACTTAGTTACTTTAAGCAGATTAGTCGAGACTTTGTCTGGTCCACAAGCGTTAGATGGCTTTAGGTCGTCAATTATTTCCAAGACTTCATTCGTCGATGTTTGTATATTGTCTATTTTATGGACGAGGCTAGAGGTGACCAACTTGGCAAGTTCGATTTCTGTTTTATTGCATTTATCGAGAATTTTTTTGGCAAGTGTGGTTCCCACCGATGTGAAGTATTTATTAGCAAAATTCGCCATATTTTTAGGATTAGAGGAGTTTACGTTACCGATATCTAACGATTTAATTTCGGAAGACCTGTTTATTTTTGTTTTACTAATATTTCGAAATGCTTCCCACATACGTTTTGGAGAATAAGAATTTTCGTAAATGAACGTTTTAAAATAATTTTCCTTTGTATATTTAATAATCTTTTTGCATAAGTTCCTATATTTCTTATAGTGAGTTTGTACTAAAATATTATCTGGAAACTTTTTGGCCCTTTTGTGAAGTTGGTTTCTTTTGTGAATCGATTTTAAAAGGCCGGGAGAGATCCAGGGCGTAAGTTTAAACTGGCTGTTCGAGATGTATTTGTTACTTGTATGTTTAGATATATATATATGTAGAATACAAATGAATTCTTTCATCGCAATGTCAGTGTCAATTTGATCAAATACTTTTTGCCAGTTTTCTAAATGCAAGTCCTCAATTAAATTATTAAAATTTAATCGAGGGACGTACTTGATTTTAGCAGGGGGGGGCGGTTTATCTTTAAAGCACAGGGCTGTCGTATAGTGGTCGGAAATTGACGTGTGGATAACGAATGAGTCAGTGAAGTTAATATTTTTTACGTTGATGTGATCCAAACAGGATTTGTTCGTGCCCTGTTCTCGAGTTGGTGTATTGATTGTCAAAATGAATCCGTTTTCTGTGAGCAGGCATATGTAGTCGTTGAATTGGTTGTGAAATGGAGATAAGGTGCTAATATTAAGGTCTCCTATAATGATTTGACGTTCAAATTTATTGGAATTGCTAATAATTGTTTGGAGTGAATTCAAAAAAGAATCTATGCTCTGGAAAGAAGGTGATCTATAAATAGCGAAAATACATAAATTATTATTCAGAACAATTCTGAGGCAGTTACCTTGTGATAATATAATTTCTTCGACTTGTGCTTGTATACCGTCTTTGATGTAGACAACAATCCCGCTAGATTTATTTATATTTTTAATTGAGTGATATTCCGTGTAAGTTTGTATTATTTTAGAGGTGTAGTTTTTATTGATCCAACACTCTGATAAAATTAAAACATCAAAAGTATGATTGAAATGATCTAGAAATATCAGAAAATCATCAAGGTTTGACATACTTCTGATATTCTGATGGATAATCTTTAAATTATAAGACTTCCAACTGAAATTATTTAATTTGTTGAGATCGTCAATCACATACGTGTTGCACGTTACATCTGTGTCATTGTAAATATCAGGAGGTAATTGAATCATGATTATTCAGGTGAGATGTGATGCAATGGAAATTTCACTACTATACGATTATGATCCATTTCTCGTGAGTAGGTATATTTGATTCGAATGATTGGATGGGGATAATCACAGGATAATAATAGCAATAATAATAAAAGAACCTTCAACTTGTAGTCGTTGTCTGAAGTAGTAGTAAGTAGTAGTAGTAGCAATAGTAATAATAGAACCTTCATCTTGTAATCTTTGTCGGCAGTAACCTTCATCTTGTAATCGTTGTCTACAGGAACCTTTATCTTGTAATCGTTGTCGGCAGTAGTAATAAGTAGTAGTAGTAATAATAACAATAGTACCTTCATCTTGTAATCATTGTCAGCAGTAGTAATAAGTAGTAGTAGTAGTAGCAATAATAATAATAGAACCTTCATCTTGTAACCGTTGTCGGCAGTAGTACTAAGTAGTAGAAGTAGTAATAGTAATAATAGAATCTTCATCTTGTAAACGTTGTCGGCAGTAGGTATATTGTGTTTGAGATAATCATAGGGAAGCCAGCTTGCTTTCATCGGATATAAGAATTGCGCCTGAACCTGTCTCCCTCCGCAGGTATATACGTCCCTGTTGGATCCATGCAAATTGAAATTGTCTCGCTCTAGCAAATTGGCGAGTTTTATACCAAATTTGTTTCGCCCGAAATGTTAACTGCTCAGATACATAGATCGGCAACCGTGGGCCGGCGAGACCGATATTTAACGTGTTGAGTTTATCTTCGGTATTGGGTTTATTCTTGTTGAAAGATTTCACATCAGCTAGCAGTTGATTTCTAGCCATGTTCGATTTTAGTTTAAGAACAATTGTCCTGGGTTGCTTCTGATTATTGTTATTTTTTTGAAGACGATAAACAGCATCGATATCCTTAGTTTCTAAGGGAGATCCTGTTGTTTTGAAGATGTTGAAGACCACGTCTTTTAGTGTTTCGTCCTTGATGTCGGGGATGCCTCTTATTTCTACATTACAAGACTTTAAGGCCCGCTCTTGGGAATCAAGACTATTCTCCAGTATTACGATTCTAGCTTCCAGTGCAGTATTCTTCGCTGTAAGCTCATCATTACGGTGCTCGACGTCACGGATTCTGGCCATAAAGTCTTCATATTGTGCGTTCATGAATTGTATGCTTTCCAGTATCTTGTTGTTTTGGTCCATGATGTCGTTCTGTTTTTTATCCAGGCTGTTCGTTTTGGTCATGACTAAATTCTGGATATCTTCGAGAATAGCGGGGGACGAAGGTGATGATGGAGCTACTTGATCCTTAGTGGCCGTTGTTTTTTTGGGCGGTTCCAAAGATGTGTTATCGCTGACGGCGGTCGACCGTGTGTCCCTTTTACACTGCTTACACTTCTGTTGTTCTCGACGTTCTTGAGTGAGTCGACGGAAAGTGCTTTCCGTTATTCCTCCACAGGCTAGATGGTAGGTGCCTTTACACACTGAACACACAAATAATAACAAATAAGTAATATTATCATATAAGTAATATCAATATCAAATAAGTAATAATAAATAAGTAATATTATCATGTTTCGTGTATTATTATTATTATTATTAAGAATATTGACACTATAATATCATGAATACAAGAAAGGGTGTAGCAACTTGGTACTTAAAATACAACAGAATTGCTTTCATAAAATTCCTTACAGGTAGGTATATTGATTCCGTGACAATTGAGACCCCCCTCCCCACAAGTAAAAAAAATGGGGGGACTTAGAAAAAAATGTTCCCAAAGTGGGAGGTGGGCAAAATAAGGTTGAGAACCTATGCTTCAGGAGATTCTTCACAAGGCACTTCCCAAACGGCCCCCTTCCACTTCCTTCTGCCACACAAAATCCTGGTTGAGGTTGGTATAAACTACTGGTTCTACCCTAAGCAGTAGAGACTCTTTTTCCAAATATAGGTACATTAAAAATATAAGTGCGTAAAAAACTTATGTATTCAATATCACATAAAAGGCCTAACAGCGCGAGAAAATTCATACTAATTTTATAAATGCGACAGTGCGTATGTTTGTTTGTTGCGCTTTCACGTCTAAACCACTAAACCGATTTTAAAATTTCTTTCACCAAGAGAAAGCTACATTATCAGCGAGTAACATAGGCTATATATAATGGCAAGCTCTCGCGTTATGAAATTTGTATAAATGAAAATGCGTGCATTATATATTTCAGCGGCAGGGAGGAAAGTCAGGGAAAAGGTGGGTTTCGCGGAGAGGGAAGAGACGAGGGAGGGGGAAGGCGGGGATGGTGGGAGGGAACGGAGACGCACGGGAAAGGACATGCAGGGAGAATCAATTTATTTCTTTGAATGGCATTGCAACGCATACCGGGTACCAGCTAGTAAATGCGCGATATTACGAACTGTGTCGGACGTTAATTCCGCGAGCAGGTACTACTGAGTTCTAGTTTGATAGGTACTATAGGAAGTACCGCACCTAAAGGCCGTGACAAAACTCGCCCGTCAGTTTGACAAATTGGAGTACACTCTGGCAACATTTGCCGTTGATATGGCGGTTAGTGCGGCGGCAGCTTTCCCGCTAAATTAACCCAAATGTCTCCATTTCCCATCGTGCTCTGCGAAGAAAATGAAGAAAAACGGACGGAGACGGAATGAGATAAATTATTTATTTATCGACGACTTCGCATTAGTTCATTGTCACGTTGGAATTTTCATTTATAATATATTCATTCAAAAATTAGTAATTTAGTTTCTACGTAAGTAACTGGCGCTTCCTACATAAAAATAATGGACTTTATTCCAGAGTAATATTGAATAACCGAAATAATCTGTTGAAAACATTGTCTATTAAAATATTGCCTCCCAAATGGACACTATTTAAAATAGTGTCCATTTGGGAGGCGGGTAAGGGTACCGCCGCCAGGGAAACCATTTATTGGATAACCGACACCTCTGCCGTAGGTCACTCCAAGTTATTTCGCTACATTTGGTGATTTAGGTCTAGGTCTTGGCGGCGGATGGGATCCTTTGATCTCTCCAGCTTATCTTTCTCGACGTTTCGTCTTGTACCGCATGAGGACAAGTCCTCATGCTGTAGAAGATAATAATAATAATAATATAATAATCCTCGCCCCTGCTTCATCTTTAGTTACATTAGTAATTTTGCAGATCCTTCTCAAATCCATCTGCGCCTCCCCCAATGACATGTGCAGGCTTGAGGCTTGATCAGACGACCTTGACTATCCTTTGTCCTGCCTCTGACTACCCAACGCTGAATTTTCTTTTAGTCTTCGGGTATTTTACCCCAAATATTCAGTTAACATTCTTTGAGGCTTCACTGAGTGGTTGACCGAAAGCTATTCACATTTTTTGTTGGTACTTGCCAATTAATTTGAGATTTATTGTATTACTTATGTTCTCTATTTTATGTAGGTGCTTGCTTGTTTTTATAGATGCAATGCCGCCTCATGGAGCCTCATGAATGAGTTTTTCTTTTGCCCTGTTTAATTTATCATTGTCTTACTTAACCTATTTTTTGCATTTTGTTTTTCCTGTTAAGCACTTGCATACTGCTTACTAACAACGTATGCAAGGACACTGAAGGTCTAGATTCGTTCAAAATAAATAAATGTAGCTTCGTTTAACAAAAAAAATTAGAATCTTGCGAGAGCCTTGAAGGAGTATCTAACCATCAGTTACTTATACCAGGGCGGGTAAGAGGTGGATTACCTCCACTGTACCGCATGAGGAGGGATGGATTCATACGTTCGTCAATTCTGGACACACTGACTCCTAGATTCCTAACCATCTCTCATATATTTTGACTTCCCAGAACTTCCTCTCCTTCCTTTCCTTAAAAAGACCCTCCACACAGCATCTTCAAAGATGACATAGGTCTTAAGAGAAATTATTTTCCTCAGGGCTTCCTCTGTGAAGTTAATGTAAAAAAAATATATAGATGTGTCATGCCTTACATTTTAAATTATTACATTTGTATTGTCTGCCATTTTTTCTTCGAGTGAGATTGAGCAAAATGACGAAAATGTTGTTTGAATTGAATCAGTAATTACTATTTTTTTTAATTTTATAGATTCTTTCGTAATCCTTTAATTAGCCCACTAACTACGGCTCGATTGAGATGAATCTACGTATTTAGGAAAAACATTAAGAGGGCATTACCAGAGAAAACCAGAAATATGTCATTTTCAAATCAGATTTTAGACGTATTGACTCTTTTCCACAAAAAATTATAAATGGATTTCGAAAGATTGTTCTTTTATATAGCATTCGCATGTAATAAATTTTGAGATTTTTTTAAAATTTTTAGTATAATAAGGTTATTCCATAGGTCGTTGCCAGATTTGTTAAATTTTCAAAAAAGATTTTGTATTATACCACACCCATTTCAAATAATATAATCATGCAGTAAAATAAATCAATACCTTATCTAGCAAACGCATGTTTTAGAATTTTAATTTTAGTTTCGATAAAATCATTAAAAAATATGTACGTACATGTGTTTCTTGACGAAAATTGGTCCATTTGTGTATTTATTTGCGCACTTACAAACTAATATATTTCAGATTTTTTTAACATTCTTATTAAATATAGACATTATTGAAAAATGATAAATACTTAAAATCCAAAAATAACTACAAAAAGTACATTATTTTAATAGTTTTATCATCACGCCTTTCAGCATTTTTGGATGAAGGTATAAATTAAAGCTAATTTGAATTGAAATAAATTCGATATTGAGTTATAATTTTAAAAAGCTGGTACGGAGAATAATTAATCTTTCTCGTTGCAACCGCCCTGCACGATCGTAAGTACAACTTTCGACGAAATGTGGATTTTCGTCCGCTCGCTGGTTAAACGCATGACGGTTGGAAATTGGTAGACGGGAGAATGCAGTAAAATCATTTCACTTCGAACTAATTGCAGTTAACCCATATGAAAAGTTGTCAAAAAAGTTAGGATAGCAGTCCACAACGATGTTTTGATAACCCAACCCGACTAATTGTAGTGAGGTATGGACTCTTCCGTTTTATCATGGATAAAAGTTGGATAATATTTAGAATGCCAAGTTGGTGGAAGTTCAATTCACATGTTTTATCTTCATCGTTTTATGATGAATTTGAAACACGATGAAACTACAGTTAGCTCCATAATAATCTGTAGAGTTTAATCTGGTTGTTGCTTATCTCCCGCAAATTTAGAATTAACCAAAGCTTCTAAATCTAAATTATGATCATGCGCTAGGCACAAACCGCATCACATCCCTGGGCGAGAGAAATATAATTTCGTTATCTACTTTTCTCGTGTGCACAATCCTTCTGTCAGATTCCGTAGAATATTTATTTATTTATTTTTTCAGGTTCTCCATAAAACAGTTATACACCGAATTATTACGGAGAAGATTACAAAATATAAGAGAAAAAAAGGCCAAGGGGGGCAGTTTCACTATGCTGAGACGTATGTCAAAAGATAGTTACTGAAGATGTGAATGCTCAATGCAGAATCGTTAAGCAGTTAAATTGCTCTATTTAATGGGGCATTCTGAAAGGAAGTAGTTCTCGCATTCGGAGCATAAAAAAGTGTGTGGGATCTCCCACGAGTATATGCGTTAGGGACACATAGGTTAATCTCCTTCAACATAGGTGGATTCAGTACAGTACCGGAGATCAGCTTAAAAAAAATGTTTCCCCAAAAATATTTTTCGGCGGGTTTCTAAGGTATTAAGATCGAGCATTCCTGTTAAGAATAACGATGGATACAGGAATGGGTAGTATGTATATTCCCTCATATACAGGTAACGCATAAACCTTTTTTGTACTTTTTCTATTTCTAGGATATGGTTTTGTTCAGAGGGTGCCCAAATAATGGAGCTTTATTCCAGGATGCTGCGGACAAGTGCTTCTTATGTTCTTCGTATTGCAATTCCATTAGTAAATATTATCTGGGTTGTAAAATTGTTTCGCGCCTAAAACTTTCTGAAAGACGTATTAATAATAAAACAAAATGTATACGATAATAATCACCATGTTTCATGAGCGTAGGCACGGTGGGGCAAGCTCGGGCGTTTGTCCCACTCTAGCTGGCCGATGCATAACCTCTGAGTTTGTCGACCGAGTCACGTTTTCAAATTTACAGCACTTCATAGGATGGTTTTTCCTTCTTCCGTTCATATTCATTGAATTCATTCAAGTAGGCTTTTACAACGAATTCAAAGCATGAATACGTTGTAGAAGCCTATTTTTTTCGGCACCTGTTCTAGATCTTTATTTTTTGCCCCACCCTAAATTAAAACCTGGCTACGCCCACGCTATATTTGTAATGTGTAGGAGAAAAGTTTTTTTTAAATAAAGCTCTGAATTAAAAAATCAGTGTCGGTAATTTTCATTTTTATAAGAATGACTGTGGGTACCTTGGTCAATGGTGCATTCTTTCCTTTTCTATTTTTGATTTTTTTTATTTATTTATTTATTTGTTTGTTATTTAGTACAATAATATACATCTATATACATAATTTATCAAATTTTGACTGCCCAACTAGGAGTATTATCCCGTTTTAGGACAGTCAAATAATTATGGGTATGAACATGTTGAACATGATTTGTACAAAAAGAAAGAAAGTTGATGAAATAAAAAGAGGAAATAAAAAGAAAAGAAAGAATATAAAATAAAATAAGTTTAAAATATAGTTCTTAACTGTTATTTGTTTAGCATAGCAAAAGAGAAAAAAAGTGAAGAGAAAGAATAAATTAAAAATGAAATAACCAATTAAAACATAAATGTAAATGAAATAACCAATTAATAACATAAATGTACATACAGATAGGTAGATACACATAATAATATAGATTAGAAGGGGGTATCTTTTACATAGTTCATTAATTTTTTGTTGGAAGAATTTTTGTTGTTGTTTTTAGTTTGTGTTTGATTTTATTTTTTATGTAGTAAAAGTTCACTCTCCTTTCTCCCTAATTGTTGAAACCAAGTAGTGGTCAATTTACGAAGAACACCTGTGCTTTCCTTTTTCCAAGCATCAGGCATGAAGTTGTATAGTTTTGGACCTAAGAAAGTGAAGTGTCTTTGAGCGAGAGATGTTTTGGTTGTGAGTGTTACAATTGGATTTCTCCGTGAGTGTCGGGTGTTGTGAGAGTGGTTAATAGATGGGTAGAGGTGGCGTTGTTTATGGGTGTTTAAAATTAATTTTCTCATGTACAGTTGTCTAACATCCAGAACTTGTAAGTCTTCAAATAGTGCATCACTGTGATATCTAAATGGTTTTTTGAGGATTACCCTTAGTAGTGATTGTTGAGCTTTTGCTAGTTTGTCCAAAACAGTTTTTACACATCCACCCCAACCTAAGGATGCATAGTCTAGAAGTGACCCGCACATAGCATCATAAATAAGTTTCAATTTTTTTTTACGTAAGATATTTCTGATTGTCATAAACATGTACGTGAGCTTTCTAACCTTTGTGGTGACTAGATCCACGTGACCGTCCCATCTAAGATATTTGTCTACTACGACACCAAGGTATTTTATATTGTCCACGCATTCTAATTTATAGCAAGTACAGGTAGTTGAGTCAGTGCATTTGTGTACAAAAATATTATATGCTTCCTTGGGTTGGCCGGCTTCTGTCGCACTAAATCGTATAAATTTTGTTTTTTCCGAATTGAGTGTTAACAGATTACTGTCTAACCAAAGTTTTAGCTGTTTTATTCCATCTCCTGCTTTGCAGTGTACATCGTGCCATGTTCTTCCTTCAAATATTAAGACAGTATCATCTGCAAATGTTATAATGTGATTGGAAAAATTGCTGTTACACAGATCATTTATATAAATACTGAACAAAATAGGTCCTAAATTACTTCCTTGGGGTACACCAAATTCTACAATGGCCGGATCACTAATAGTATCATTAATTTTAACTTTTTGGTATCTGTTAGCTAAGTAACTACCCATCCATTTGTGTAGCTGTCCCTGAATACCTATAGCCTTCAGTTTTTTTAGAAGTATTTTATGCGAGATGGTATCAAAAGCTTTGGAAAGATCTAAGAAGAGAGCAATAGATTTATTTCCCCGGTCAATATTATTGGAAATAATATCCGCCAGTTTGGCAATTTTAGACAATATTTAAAAAATTCGCACAACCCGAAGAGTGTCCAGGTTTGTCCGACGCAGGGGTGTCCAGGTTTCATGGGGTTTAGTATAGGTCTTAGCGGTGAATTCGTTTGCCCTCCTACTGCGTGGTGGGCCGGATTGGGAGAGACTGGTTGAAGGAGACCTTTTGACCTCACCCATCGCCTTGCACCGCAGTGATGGATTCATACGTCCGTCATTTCTAAACACATTGATTGATCCACGGATTCCTACCCACCCCTCATACCCTTTTACTTACCAAAATTTCCTCTCTTTGCTTTCCCTAAAAAGACCTTCCACACAGCATCTCCAAAAATGACACAGGCCCTGAGGATTTTTTTCCCAGGCTTCCTGTGTGGAGAATAATAAAAATAAATAAAAGACCCTTTGACCTCTCCAGCCGATCTATCTCAACCCATCGCATTGCGCCGAAGTAAAATCTATTCATAGAGTGATGTATGAATACATCTATTCATAGAGTGATGTACTCCTCATACCTTTTTTCCTTCTCAGAATTTTTTGCTTAAAAAATTCCTTTGCTAAAAAATACTTTCCACACAGCATTCCCAAAGATGACACAGGTCCCGAGGGAAATTATATTCCACGGCCTCCTGCGTGGAGGATACTTTAAATTTTCCCAAAATTATTGACACATTAATTTTATAATCGCACCAAATGAAAAGTAGTGAAAAATCACACGGCTGTGCTTTTGTTATTTTCAAATATAGCACACAGTTAACACTGTGTACTAAGTACCTATATTTGAAAAGTTTTTTGCAATTACAAACAATACAAATTATGCAAACTTAGCTATTTTGAAAACAGTGCTGTATTTGAATATCATCACGATATTATCTAAAATCGTATTCTCTAAAAATGAAATAGGGTTATTTAATATAATATTTTGATTACATCTTTGATCAAATTATAATGTGGGTAGGTGTCCTGCTTTAACTCGACCGTTTGACATTTCATCTGTCTACAAATTGGTTTAAACGTTTCAATTCCGGTTTTAAAATTCAGCTGCTTCTACTTAATCATTCAAGAAAGACTGTCTTTTGAAAAAAAAAACTGTTGTTCTATCTTCTTTCTTATATATAACAATGAATCGCTGAATGTGTTGCTAAGCGCAAATCTCGAGAGCAGCTGAACCGATTTCGCTAATTCTCTTTTTAGAATATTCCTTGAAGTACGAGGATGGTTCTTACGGAGAGTAAAAATAAGAAAATTGCGCAGAAAATTGGATAATTTCAGAAAACCTAACGACTGTCGCACGTTTGACAGTTCGCGTGTTTGAGAATGACATTTTGCAAAACAATGATTGTTGAATCAGGATTCTATTTTTGAAAATCTTTAAGTTGATAAATTTATTTAAAGTAGGTACACCCCTAATAGTTTGAATCGAATCAAGAATTTTAGATTTATTAAATAAGTACCTATGTTAGGTACCAAATTTAATATACATGAAAAGTGGAAATTTGAATAAAAATTGTAAAAGGTGGCACGCGGGCTGTTTAAAAACTGAATGTTCTGGGATTGTATATATTGAACGCGGGAGGAGGGTTGGCGGGACGAGGGAGCGGGAAAGGGAAGAGGGAAGGCGGGGAAGGTAGAAGGGGAACGCGGAGGGGAAGGGGACGTGTGAGGGGGGAGGGGAACTCGGGAGGGGGGTTCGCGGGACGGGGGAAGGGGGGGAGTGGAGTGGTGAGAGGGAAGGTGGAGGTGACGGAGTGGGAACGCGAGAGGGGAAGAGGACGCAGGAGAAGAAGGGGAGGCGGAAGGAGAACGGGACGAATGGGAAAGGACACTCAGGGGGAAACAATTTCTTAATTAAATGGCATAGCAACGCATGCCGGGACCAGCTAGTTTGAAATATAAAAAAGTATATTATTCTTACCCCCACATATTATGATTTCAGAGGAAATTTTGGTTTTGATCTGTTAAATGAGAGAAAATTAGAAACATACATTTCAGACTTTTTTTTAATTTTGAGTATGAATTTATTTTTGTTTTCTTCTATTTTATTTGAAGTTCACAGAACTACTGGTTTAGATTGAAACGGAATCGAATAATCCATTCGGTAAAACATCACCCGACTAGTTTGCCTTCGCAGTAACGAGTTTTGCTGACATCGTTGGAAAGTATACGATACGAAAGTATGCGGCATTTCGTTTGCAAAAGTTCCAGTAATACGCTATCTTGTTTCCTGCCGTACGTTGAAATGTTTTCGGTCCAATTCTAAAGTTTCACTTTTGCGTGATAAATTTTATTGGACATTGTATTTTCGAAACATGCAGCGGATAATCTCGAAATACTTCGGAAGATTCGCAAAGCCGATGTAAGTTATGTCAACGATGTTTATTCCACCAGGCTACAGAAATTATTAAAATTTTATTCAATTCGTAAAGATGTTACTCTCACGGGTCTGTTCAATATATAACCGTGATTTGTTAGAATTTTTAGATACCTTTCACATTCACTTAAATATGACATGGGATTGGTAGTGACACAAGAATTTTAAAAAGTCAGTATGACCTAATAAAAATATCAGTATTATTAGAAATATATTTCGACTTAGAACCCTTGGTAGAGTCAACAATATAAATCAGACAAATATAATTATTATTATTATTTATTTATTTGACATAATATCTAACATTTTTAAATAAAATTCAGCAATGTCGGCCTCACTGGGTAGCTCACCTGTGCTGAGGCCTTCATTTTATAAAACAAAAATGTATACGTATATTACATTAAAAATAATATAAAAATTATGCTGCATAAAAAAAATAAAAAAGCTAAAATTAACTAAAAATAAAAATTAATCATTTAGGTAAAATGTATTTTTTTTAATGTTGTGTTTTATATTTATTTTTGTGTGTTACGTGTATGTGTTTTATTCTTATAATGTAATGAGATTTTGGAAATATTGTCTTTTTCTTTCTTTAATCCAATTTTTAATTTTGAGTATGAATTTATTTTTGTTTTCTTCTATTTTATTTTCAAGGGTAAAACTGTTGAATGCTTTTATAGCATGATATTTATAGTGCCCTTTTCCAAAGCTTGTATTCACTGTCGGAGTTTTTATGTTATTTTTGTACGATTGTCTGAGTATGAGAGTAGTATTGTGAGTATGACAGTGAAATATTCCAAAGTTCATGAAACAAATTAATTTATTTCTGCTTTATAAGTTTAATATAATGACTAGTTATAAGTTTAATATAATGATTGCCTTATTGCCGTTATGATGGAAAAGTATGGCGAACCTTGCTCTCTCAAATTATCCTGCCGAGCGATTCTATATCTTTTGTGGGATCGTTATCGATATAACGGATTTGATCTCCTGTCAGATTTGTGTGATTTATTTGCTTTTACTGTGTAAAACAGCGCCCTTGAGATGATTTTTCATGAAAACGGCGCTTTATAAATCAGCCAAATATTATTATTAAAACGTACATTAAATGAATAAATAGTCATGCGTACTTGCAGGAATTCGTGTTTAAAATGATCTAAACTAAAATATGTAAAAATCACACAAATCTGGACAGGAGTTCCGTTATCTCGAAAACGATCCCACATAAGATATTGACTCTCTCGGCTGATCCCTATACACTCGTCTACATTCACATAATTCATATACAATCGTATACATCCTTATATATTCATATAGATTAGTTTAAATTAATGCACGGATATATTCTTATTATATGCATTTCGTGGTTAAAATTTTATCGTCAACTTTACTAGTTTCGTTTTTGGAACATTACCTTATGCTTTTAGAATAAAGCATTGTTGTCTTCCTTGAGTAATGATATCCAAGCATTTCCAGCTCATTATTCTCCCGTTTAGTAGTAAAGTACCTCCCCTGTGTCCGTCTCGGAGAGATTGAAAGTCAAACACAAGCGCAGGTGCCCTACAACTAGGGTTGCCAGACGTCCTTTATTTTAAAGGATGTCCTGTATTTCAGATTCAAAAATTGATCTTGTCCTCTAATTAGAAATCTTAAATAGAGGACAATATTTTGTCCTTTAATTTGGAAAAAATGAATCAGCGTGGTTTCTGTATATTAAAGCCTCTCCTGACGAAAATTATAGACGATAAGAAGCGTGAAAGTGTTCTTGAAAATTGGATTCAGATTCTCAAATCTACGAATGAATACAAGAATCTGCTAAAAATAATACAATACGTATTTTCCATCCCAGTTTCTAACGCCCAAGCCGAAAGGATTTTTTCCTTGTGTACACCAAAAACCGAAATAAGTTTGATATTGGATATGATTTTAGATTTTCACGGCCAAAAGTATTTTTTTTGTTTGTTTTTTGGGTGTTGTGCCGTGTTACGCTACCTCCTCCTTTAGCCAACGTTTCGGACAGCGTTACAGTGTCCATCATCAGGGCAGATGTGTGTCCATCATCAGGGCAGTTCTGCCCTGAAGATGGACACTGTAACGCTATCCGAAACGTTGGCTAAAGGAGGAGGTAGCGTAACACCCCAAAAACTAACAAAAAAAAGATTGATATTGACACTCTAAAAGCAGAACCCCAAATAAAGTCGAACTTCAACATGAAATGCAAACAATTTTATAATTTCATTATAGAAAACAAAGAAGCTCTTAAAGTAGCCAAAAGTAATACCAAGTATACTTTTAAATGCAAAAAGACTACTTAAGGTCATACTACTTACTTGGCTTCGATTAACGACAAACTACGTTACATTGCATATTAACAATGTATTTTTTATTAATAAATGTCGCTACTGACACCATAACAGCATTTTATTAAAACAATATTAAAGTCCTTTATTTTCATCCGATGTCCTTTATTTAATCGTATCAAATCCTCTAATCTAATGCATAAAACGGGAGCTGGCAACCCTACCTATAACCTACAATCTACACTTGACCCGTTTCTGGCGTGATGGCTTGTTCTTGTTAGCACAGGTAGTCGGGAGTCGGGGCCGGTATTGTTTAGGAGGCACGGAGCTAACTGGATGGACCTCTGCCCTTATGACCTAAAAACAGGGGATGATTCTCGGAACAAATTGACAGCCCATTTTTGAGTTCTGATGAACGGAATACAGGGGATGATTCTCTAACCAAATATTTACAGAGCTAATTTTTCATTCTGATAGAAATTACACTACAGTTATTTTAGTTCGGTAGCCGATATATAGTTGATTGAAGCAGCAAAAACTCTCGGAAGGTGAGCTCTTTCGACATTAAATTTTGAAAAATGTTTATTTGTTATATTTTTGAAATTGCAACGTCATAGATCTAATGGGCCATAAGCCTTGAAATATTCTTTTAACCGTAAAAAAAGGTGCGATAACATAAGAAAAAAGATTTCTATAAGTAATCTACTAGTAGACATAGGTAGTATAAATTTTGGTACAATACATTTTTCTAACAGCTTTCAAAATGCTTTCAAAATGCTTTTTGTTTAAGAAGGATTATGTTCTTACCAGGGGTCTTTCTGATAACATAAGGAAGAAAAAACATCAAAAATAAAAATGTTATGCATATTTTAATATAATCAGGGGTATTATTTTTGACCGAAACCCAGTGAGGTTGTAACAATCCGCAACCTTCATAGAAATGCTTCTTGTACGAAAAAGACCTTTCTGGGAAACTAGTTTTATCAAAGAATTTCCTATGCAGAATAAATGATAAGTAGGAGTTCGTCCTAAATATAATGTTTCTCGGCTTAACCGGATATCATGGCGAGTACCTCAGGAAAATCCCTTGGTGTATCAGGCGACGTCATCAAAACCTCACGTTATGTTTCTGATCTTCAATACGACACCCTTAACCAAAGGTCCCGAATCCCTTTAACAACACCGTGTTCAAACCATCTCAAAAGTTTTACAGATTTTGTTGTGGATTAACGTTGTCAGGCAATATATTCTGAAGCGTTTTCGTGAAACACAAAATCTAGAACGACCAATGATTGATTATCGTGTTAAATTTTTGGGATATTATGCCTTGTTTCACTTCCCCCTTCTTCCGCTAATGTTTTGAACAGCATTATAATATCCTTCAGAGTAAGGGCAATACGGCAAAATAACCAACGTCATGATAATATTTTTGGCCGAGAAATCTCAAATCATATCTGAATAAAATTGACGCTTGGTAAATTATTATTTGAAAAAAGAAAATATTAAAAAAAAACTACGCATACCTCGTCAAAAAATATTTCAATAATTTATTCATTTATTTTTTTATGGCATAAAAAAGTTCATTATGATACAAGTTATAGATATATTAAATACAGGTTGTAGTATCATGATGATATGTACGCAGTGCCTATCAACGAATAAAAAATTACTGTAAAATTTTATGAAACACCTGTATCAGTAAATTATATTATATTACAATGAAAAAGTCAAACGGATGGACTTTATAAATGCTTATTTAGTGTTAGATAGCATTTTAGAATTTTTGATCTCATTGAATTGTTCAAGAATATGGTTATTGGGGTACTTTTCATCTGGATTTTCGGTTTTTGGAAAGATGACCGTTTGGAGAAATTACTTAGTGATTTCGGCTTTCGAGAAGTTTTCGGTCAGGAATTTTTTCAGCTTCATAAAAACCACCTGTCGCACCTAAATGACCCATGAACTATTTGCTTGTATTTAACAGAAGAATTATGGAATAACACACTTGCAAGTACATATGCATGAAAACAACCCCTCTGGACAAACGAAAATGTCTGGCTCAACAAAGTATTTTAAAAACAAAAAAAAACGAGTGTGCTTTAGACCACACGGCTAAGTTAAAACTTCACTAACTTATAAAATAACATATTATGACATTGACATTGACTTTGGTGTGATATATGACATTGGGGTGACATATGACCATGGGGTGACCTACGACATTGGGGTGACCTACAACCTTGGGGTGACCTACGACCTTGGGGTGACCTACGACCTTGGGGTGACCATCCTTATCCTTATCACTCCCCAAGTCAAGTGTGCCTAAAGACCCGACCGTTCGCCTCGCCATCGATCACCGCTCGCATCGATTACCGTTCACATCCCACTTTTCGTAACATCATACTTATCGTAACATCACACTTTTCGTAACGAATTCACCAGCTTACCCCCCAAGTCGAGCGTGCGTAAAGAAGTTTTACTTCAAAAATGTTAGATTAAAAATACCGAAATATTTGGATTTTAGTATAACACTGTGCCATTTTTCCAGTTTCCGCCAAACTTAAGCATTCTACGAGTACTCAGTAGACTAGGTTAGTAGCCGAGACGTGTAACTTGAGATTGGCAGAAGGCGCTGTTGACTCATTTGTCGTCAGAATGAGGGATAGCGAGGCTAAATTGTTGGAAAAGGGAAGATTCTGGGAACTACTTGACAGCAAATGAGATCGTAGAACTATCGTAGAGGGACTTATGCGTTGCTGCTAGGTGAGTGTGTAGTGTGCTGAGTGTTGGAGATAAGGTTGTGGCTAAATTAAGGATTGTTTTTTTGGAAAAGGGTGTGGTTCAAAGTTAAAAATATGTATTTTGTTGAAATGATGATGAAATTTCGAATGACGAAAATACGTGAAATAATTAAGAGATTTTTTTTCTCGACATTTTTTGCGAATGTTTGAGTCCCAGTAACTTGTTTATTTCTATTCTCGTTCATAAAGTTTAGACGGATAGTAAATACCAGTAATACAAAAGTGTTAATAATCAGTAACTGTATATTAACGGTAGTAGTAATGTTTTGTGAAAACCTCACTAGGAGAACTTATGTTGAAGTGTTCGCATGTTTTAGATAAAATGTTACTTGCCGCCAAAAGTAAAAACACAACATCGTCCTTGAGACTCGAGTATTTAAAAACTTAACCAAATAATTGTACTCGTACCATTAAAATGTGTGAATGTTTCGAAAAATAATTGGGCAACTTATGGACGAGTAATTTTCTTCGATACGATTAAATTTGTTTTTATTTTTTTAATTAAAGTACTAGCTGACCCGGCGAACTTCGTACCTCCTCAGAATCAATAACTGTTGTGTTAACTTATTAGCTGAATTAAATAAAGTTTTTTTATTGGTAAAAATTACACAATGAAGCAATTATCGATGCGCAACTATCTGTGTTTTGTTTTTGTCAGTATCAGAGTATTGTGATTTTATTACTTTTCCACTTACTTCCGGGAATTACGTTTTATTTTCTTGAAACGTATGAGGGAGATTTATTATAATTATTGTATTTTTCCTTTGGAGGGGTGCGGACAAACGTTCTCCGTTTGTCTCATTTTCAACTGTTGAAATAAGCGTAGAAGAAAGAGGGACAGCATTATATATTTTAGAACAAAAGCAAAACAATCAGCGCATTGACATTTGACGTTTTTGAATTTTTGGAATTCATTCGCTATTTAATATTATACTTAGCACAATACTGCTGCAGTTCTTTCAAAAGATGAGAATTCGTTCCATGGAAGATGTACGAGGAAAAGAATTTTCTTCATAATTTATTTTTCTGTTGTTTTTTTCGATGTTTTAATAGCTATTCCATGAAGTCGTACGAGTATGTAACTCCTTTAAATTTATTGAATTTAATGTTACTGTTCTTAGTACAAATCGCCTCACGTCATTTTTACCTCTCAACTTTTACCTCTTTTTATGGGTGTTATCACCCCATCCAAGAGTACTCCTGTTTCGGTGGACCGGTACATCAGAGGTCACGGACTTGTTAGGATTTGGAACACGTGCTGTAAGGATGGGAAGGATGATGAAGTTTAAGCGACCGGTATAGAGGAAAATTTGGAAACAATCTAGTAATACAAGGTGGGCGGTAATAAACAACGATTAATTACCGTTCTGCCCATAATATTCAAATTAAACAAAACACACGAAGAACATATCCAGCTATCGATATTTTTGTTTGTGATTTTTTTTTTATTGTTTAAATTATAAACACTGTTAGAGTGTTATGACAAAAACAAAACAATGAAATACACTTTTGAAGCATTTCTACGCAAATTAAGAGATCTAGCTCTTGAGCTTGGTGTAGAAGTTATTTCATAATTATACTATACTAGAGTGTACAATAAATATAATCTTAAGTATTAGGATGTTGTTGTTCATATTTTAATATGGCATGAAATTAAGTTATAGCATTTTGATTGGTGATGTAATAGATGTTAAATTTTTTAAAGATTAATTTGACTATTAAAATATTTTATGCCTTTATAAATATAATTTTTGTGCATTTGTTGGGTTGAAAACATAGGAATTTGGATGTTATATATAGGCCTTGATATGATCAGTTAAGTTTAAATTTTTTGATTACATTTGCTTTAAATATTTGTAATATTGATTCTTTTTTATAAGGTTCTTCAATTTTTAGTACTTCGATAATTTTGAACAATGTTGCTGAAGAGAATATTGGTTGTTTTTTCAAATTTACTTTAATGAATATTTTTTTAACCACTTTTACACGACAAGGTCAAATTATTTTTTTCGTAGCTCCCCATCCAATGATTCCATACTGAATTAATGATTGGACTAGTGCGTAATAAACGTTTTAAGATTATTTAACTTGGGAATATTTCTTAATGTAATAAAAATATAGATACATTTCCTAACAAGTTAACAAGTTCACATATGTATGTGTTTGTTCCCAGGGCTGGGCAAAAGACATGCTTTGCTGTAATTGAAATACAAATTACAAAATACTTTTTCGCATGTATTTAAAATACGAAATACAAAATACTTTCAAGTCGTGTATTTGAAATACAAAATACAAAATACAGTATTTTAACCATTTTTTTCTTTCAAATACCAAATACAAATTACAAAATACAAAATACATTTGGTCTTGGTAGAACCTTTGGTTGCAATAATTTGTCGTAAATGCCCTTATCTAAGGGTGCGTTTCCATAGAAGCAATGTTGAGCAGAGTGAAACAGAGACGTGCAAAAATTGACCAATCATATTGCTCAAAAGACACATCTCATCTCCGCTTCACTTGCAAAATTTGTGGTAAAGGACTCAGGTGTTAGGTAATATAATAATACCTTAAAAAAACCCTCGACTCTGTGCAGAAACCGGTGGTCCAATTGATAGATTCTCTTAACACAAACGGATTGCGATCTTTAGAGCATATAGGCGTCAGGTGGGAATCTGTCCTTGTTCTACCGGTAATACAATGGAAGATACTCCGAGGAAATAGCGCCATTGATCCCCTCGGCACTAGCGCGTAGTCGGGGAACATGCCAAAATGCGCCCAACATATGTACACGGTTGACATTAGTCACATGAGAACGGGTCATTTCTATGACTCATTCTTGAGTTCAACAGTTCGGCTGTGGAACCCGGCCTCTATTTTTCCTCCCTCCTTCCTCTCCCCAAAAAGACCCTCCATACAGCATCTTCAAAGATGACATACGCCCTGAGGGAAATTATTTTCCCCAGGGTCTCTCATATGGAGTTAATGAAAAAAAATGTTGTGATTGTAAACGCAATTAAAATTATAATGCTCAATTTATGAGGTCCTTACTTAATAGTGAATATAAGTGTAAAAAATAAGCCGAATTTCAGTATTATAGCACAGGACGTGTTGCCAACTCTAAATATTAACACACATAACATATAGCTCTGGATTCTAGCGTTTTTAGTCAACGTATTATCTATGTCAGTTTATTTTTCATTATCATTTTAAAGATCGCTAAATGTATTTGAAAATGTATTTTGAAGCCATAAATATTTGAAATACAAATTACAAAATACCCCGGCCCCAGGTAATTGAAATACCAATTACAAAATACATTTTTAGGAAGTAATTGAAATACAAATACAAAATACGTATTTGTATTTCAAATACGTATTTCAATTACAAGTATTTCAAATACTGCCCAGCCCTGTTTGTTCCATTTCATATGTTGGTCTACTACCATATTAAACCATACATTCAGTTGTATGGTTTAATATGAGCTATTATTGTGTATAAGTAGTTCAATGTTATGGTAAGTTCTGAATTTATTTAATGAGAAAAATTTATTGAGACATTTTAATTTTTTATTTTTTTTACTAAGACAAAAAGTAAATGTTTACAATAATCAATAGTAATATGTTACATATCATTCATCAGTTTTTGTGGTTACCCAATTAGTAGAGAAATATTCTCGGGTCTAATTGGGGAGCTAGTTTATTATTATAATTAATTAATTCTTCTTCTTCGTTTGGTTGAAGAGTTTATGATTCGGAATATTTGGAAATATTCGCAACTGCTGATGGGAGTGACGAAAGTTATTTTATTAAGAGTTTTTTAAAAATTATCAAGACAGGAAGTTGGATTTTCATTCAAATAAACAATTTTTTTTATTGTATTTAGACATGGGCGAATTAACAAAATGGTTTATTTATGACCGGCGAATCGTTATTCAAATCATTCTTAAACATTTCAAATATATCGTGAAACCAGTCGATAATAAAAAAAAATTGTATGTGTACGACATTATTTATTTTAATTATCAACTCTTCAGATGGTAACGATATGCTAATAATATTATGATAACACACGTAGCAAATCTATGAACATAAAATTCGGTGACTCCCAAAATAAAGAAATCAAATGAATCGCACGAATTTTGTACGGTTTGGAATACATGAAGCACGCCACCAACGTTATTTTAATAATTTACCTTTTTGGTCTCTGCATTAGGTTTTATTAGTTATAGGTAAGGAATTCCTGTTTATGAGACTCTTACTAACTCCTAAAACCATGATTAATTAGTAAACTTATGTATGTGACAGTTAGTTTTATAGGTAAGCCTACAAAGTACAATGACGTGGAGGCGAGCTTTCAAGAGCGTATAATATGTCTCATGTAAAATTTCATATCTAGATCGAGAAAGGAACTGAGTAATAACTCTCTAGGTAAAATAACAAATTTACAAAGTACAATGACGTGGAGGCGAGCTTTCAAGAGCGTATAATATGTCTCATGTAAAATTTCATATCTAGACCGAGAAAGGAACTGAGTAATAACTCTCTAGGTAAAATACCAAATTCACAGCCCCACTCGTAGTGTAGGCACTTCTAGTAATTCGATTTTTATTTAAATTTTTTATTTATTTTCTTTCAATTGCCACTGCCTGTTAGCTTGTGTCGCTCTCCATAGAGAGAAAATAAATGGCCTTATATTTAAACGCCCGGGGTCTCAAAAGTTTTGTATGATCTGTAGCTATTCGAAAACGTAAAAATAAATGAAATTATTGTTCACTATTAGCCCACTAAAATAGCCGGAAGTTTTGAGAAAAAAATAGATTTCGTGATTTGGAAAAAAAATAAAACAAAGGGTTCATATTTTATATTTTGTACCAAATTTATTTTTCATTCCATAACTGCAGTACAAAGAACACAATTTTTTTTTTTTTTTTTAATATATGTGAGGTGTTGGTTAAAAATATAAAAGGGGAAAATAACACATTTTCTGGATAAAATCAGAATTCTTGTTGACTAACTTGTATTCATAAACTTGAACTTTTTTTTTCATTTTTTCAGTTATACACATTTTTTAATAATAAACTAACGTTAAAAGGTTAAATTTCTGAAAAAAAAAAATTAAAATTAAAAAAAAAATGGTTTTAGGTTTGTTATCTAATTGTCAATGCATTTTAGCGGGCTAATTAATATCCATTTTTTTAAATAAATTTAATTGCAGTTCTCATTTTCTTTGTGAGACGCAACTTTTAAGACCCCGGACGTTTCTGAATTCAAAAGTTGAAATAATTGACACACCCTACTGCATGTATGGAACACGCATTAAATAACAGAGCGGTTTAAAAAAACAAACGGTCATTCTGTTTAGAATGTCGCTGACAATAACTTCGTAGTTTCTAAATATTATTTTAACCTCCGTATTTTAAGCTTTGTCTGATAACATCGCGTTTGTGAATCTGTGTGCTTAACAAAGTTAATCTTTATTTAAATCAATTTGGGAAGCGGGTATGGGTACCGCCGCCCCGGGAACCATTTATTGAATAACCAACGCCCCTGCAATAAGTCACCCCAAGTGGTTCGCTACGTTTGGTGACTCTGGTGACGAGCAGGGGTGCCCGGGTTCATGGGGTGAGATTTGTCCAGGTCTAAGTGGCGGATGCGTCCGCTCTCTTGCTGCATGGCGGGCCGGATCAAGAGAGACTGGTTGAGACGGCCTTTTGACCTTTCCACGTGGACTCTCGATCCATCGCCTTGCAACGCAATTGGAGGGATGGATTGACCCTCCATGCAACATCCCCTAAGATGACAAAGGTCTTGAGGGAAATTGTTTTCATAAGTGGAGCTAATGTAAAAAAAGCAATTGTAAATATAATTTCTTATATAATTTCATTCATGCTTTAGTACTAGGCAGTGCGCATTTTAAAATACAACCTGTTTTTTTGTTTGTTCACACGTGGTTCACACAAAGATTCAAAATTGCTCAAATTAGAACAAATAGTGATGTTTAAGAGAGCTTAATTAAGGTCTATGCCCACTACACCGTTCGATACCATGACCGTAACCGTAGCGGCGCATGCAAAAAAATATTCTTTGTATCGATCAGTATGAAACGCTGCCCACTGCCCCGTCGCGTCACCGACCAACACCGTCACGTACCATGACCGGACTGACGGCAAATTCTCGATGACAATATTTTGCAGGTGCCGGTCCGCTCTATGCATGGCACGCGACGGTGTTAGAACGGGGATCATACGCGGATGATCCCCGTTCTAACCGCGTTGCCACTCCGTCAGTTCGTAATTTGTGTTCAGTTCTGTGAGACGTGCGTCAGCGGTAGACAGACATTTGAACGGGGATGGTACGGACACTAACCGCGGTGTGTACGGTTATCATACGGTCACTATACCCGTTACGTACGGGTATAATACGGTGTTAGCACGTTCTAGTGGGCACAGTAGGGCGTAGCGTGTTTATTTCGTGTCTGATACGTTCATAGTACGGTCATGGTGTGGAACGGTGTAGTGGGCATAGACCTTTAAGCTTAATTGGAGAAATGTTAAGAAGTATCTGGCTAAGGGAACGTACCCATACTACGTGACCAAATTTTTAGAAAATTTTAACCCCCCTCCCCCGGTGACCAAATACCTAAGCACCCAGCCGCTCATTTGTACCAAGCGTGGTATTTTGAAGACCCCCCCCCACTAAACGTGTCACGTAGTATGGGTACGTTCCCTAATCAGAACTGCTAAAAAAAACACTGCTAAGGTCACTCAACTAACCTTTCGTTTCTGAATGGCGGTCTTTCTCCATGACATTACTGAGAGTATCTATCAGTGGAAAAGGCATTATTATCATTTCATTGCAAATCCAACAAAATTTTATTGTTTTTGCGGTTTTCTAAATGTAGACTAGAATTATTTTAAAACATCGAAATATGTTTTGAGTGAGGACAATATTAATTTATTATGAACGGTCCTAGCCGAGGAATAAAGAAATTCTCACTCTGTCACTAACTGGGTCACCTTACAGAGAACCTATGTTCAGTAAAAGCATTCATTACGTTTTCCATATGACGTCATCTTATGATAAATGGTGAAATCATTCATCATATTAAAATTTGACGTGTTGACCCACATTAGAGTATGTCTCTCCGCGCAGAATGTAGGGACTGGGACAGGGCTGGAATGAAGTCACTGCATAATAGAATAGTAAGGGTGCCTTTGTTAGGGTAGCAGGTAGAAGCACCCCACAAGGGACATTTCCAATCCGTGCAACCCTTCACAATAGGTGTTCGCGTGTCACACAGTGAATGAAATCAATTATTGATTAATGAGTAGATTGGCAAAACATATTAATAATTTACCAGGCCTGTCATATTTGGAGATGCTGTGTGATTTTTTTTTACATGAATACCGCACAAGAGTCCCACCTGCTCCCGTCTGGAGCCAGTGGGACTATGGCATCCCCAATTGGGGTATGTTGTGAGGCTGACGGTAGTGGGAAGGGGAAGGAGATAGGAAAGAGGAAGGTGAGGAAGTACCTGGCTATTCAGATCTGGTCACCAAACACGGCTAAAGCCATTTCAAGCAACGTTTCAATTCTGAATGGTGGTCTCACACCAGGGCGATACTGAGAGTATCGCCCTGGTGTGAGACACCAGGGCTATCTTACACTATCTTACACTCTCTTACACTATCTTACACTCTCTAGAGTGGAAGATACTCTCGTTCTAACGTGCAGCAAATATACTATATTATTTTTTAAATGAATAATTGTGAAAAAACACAAATTAATCAAATAAAATTTATTTGACACGCCGCGGCCGGGATTCAATCCCGCGACCTTCGGAGTGCAGTCAAGAACTTTACCACTGAACTATGCCGGCCGTGGTTTTTAAGGAAAGGTAGGAGAGGAAATTCTGGGAAGGAAAAAGGTATAAGGAAAGGATAGGAATCATGGGTTTAGTGTGTCTAAGTCATCCGTCTCCAAGAAAGACCCAGACAAACCACACCCCATCAACCCGGAACCCCTTGCTAAGTCACCAAATGTAATCAACCACTTGGGTGATCTATGGCAGAGGTGTTGGTTATCCAATAAATGGTTCCATGGTGGCGGTACCCATTGTTGAATAATATTATATGAAAGAAAATTTACATGGAGTTCTACAAATTAAACGTGATGAATAATAAATAAGTATCAATATCAATTCATTTTACGTAAGATTAAAGGAGTACCATGATAGGAAAATAAAGGACTTGGCGTGGGAGGAAGTCCATAAATAAATAAATTTCGCCAAAGAATAATAACACTCAAGCGCAACATCACACGGATAAGAGACACGTTAAAGGAGCTAAAATTTATGACGGTGAAGCAAGCCATTTGAATATATTTATTTTTATACATAAAATTAACGCGGAGATCTCAAAAGAAAATAAATTACAATCACGAGATACACGGACACGGGACGAGAAATGTACATCAAATTAGATTGCCAAAAAGGAAGAAAGCAAGCACCAAAAATCACTTATGTACCAGGCCGTACAATTTTGTAACCAAATCCCGATTGAAATGCTGAGATTGCAAAATACAAGTATTTAAATTTAAATAAGAATTAAGAAATTATGTCCAGCTCGTATATTAGTGATTGAATACAATTTAATTAAAAATATTTAATGTTATATTATGTTTACCAAAAATTGCAAATTTTTTAAATGCGTGTTTCTCAAATTATTAGCACACACAACGATGTGAGCTAACTCAAGATTAATGAAATAAATAAATATCAGAAAGTTACATCAAAATTTTTTTAGGGATTTTAAAAATTTTAAAACTCTTGTTAGAAGCCAACTAGAATTTAATTCAACCCTTTGGAATCCATATTACAGTACACGTGAATATTCCCTTGAGTGTGTCCAACATAAATTCTAACGTCACATTAATTTTAAATTGGTAATATCAATTAAAAACATTAATTACTTCTCCCTGTTACATCTACTGGGACTTGATACATTAAAAGAAAGAAGAATTTGTTCTGATTTATTTTATTTATTTAAAATAGTTAATAACTTGTTGAACTCTCCTGAACTTTTTTCGTTAATATGTTTTCATGTACCGAGTACAAATTACCTTACCATTGTAATAATACAGGATCTAATGCTGAGTTATATGCCATAATAAATCGCCTGCATATACTTGGTAACAAATATGTTGTTGATGATGTGATAAATATTGAAAGATTATCAACATACAAACATTATTTAATTAAAACTGTTTGTCAGCGCTTCTCAGTTAGATTATATTAGATTATAATCTAATATACTTTGTATGTTTATATTCTTCATCAATGTTTATTTCTGGAATTTTTAAATTGATTACTACGTACTTCACGTAGTAATTTTTTAGTTCATAATATCTTGTACACATTCATGTACATGAGGTTTTCTTTTTCATCATGAATGTATTTATAATAGCTTACTATTTTTGCTTTTTACTGTCACTGTGTGAAAATGTGCTCTTTAATCTTTTGTCATATTAATTTTTTTTTCTTAACTATGTATATTCTTTCAAATTATTGCCATTTCCACGTAATAGCCGTTAATCGGCGTTAATTCATAATAAATAAATAAAATAAAAATAAAATAAATCGAACATGTGCGTCCGGCCTAAAAAAGTGCGGCTTGCCAAGTTCCTATGTACTTGAACTTGAGAAATATATTCCGTCATACTTGTTAGATTCTTACGCCTCACTTCAGCGTTGGTATAGTTAAGCCGGCCAATTGATTTGACAAAACCTATTCCCTTTAGCCTATCAACATTTTCAACATTGGGAAAGTCGTAGTCCCACTGGCTCCAGAGCAGTTTGGGCACTTTAATAACATGAACTCTTTCTTTCAATTTCGCGTCTGTATCACATTTTATCTTCATTTTTATATATTCAAATTGTCTTTATATCATTTTTTCTATGCTTTCACGTGAAGCAAAAATGTTAAATCATTGAAAACTATTATAATAATCAATTCCTTGCTTAAAATCAATTATTCCATTTATAAAAGTCTACAGCCAGCGAGCATCTAAAATTTTCTCAATTTCACCTTTATAGCAAGCTTGTTTATGCTATTCATTATTATACAAGTAATCTAACATTATTCGAATATTACCTCCAACCTCCACCAATACTGTGCGAAAACCCCTTGTTTTGGAAAGTGACAGAAGTCAACATTAGAGCTCGATTTACGCTCGCCACCAGACCTCCAGAGACCTATAAGGCCCGTACAGATACATTTGAAAAGGAAAACTATTTTCACTATTCTTGGTTCAACCTGCAGTATTTGGACCCAAAGTGACGGAAATATCGGTTATACAAGGGAGGTCTTCAATTATTTAAGGCTTTTAATACCTATATATAATTGTACTTTGAAAACTGTTCGAGTATTATTATCAAACGAATCAATCATAAGTTTCATAAAAATACACAAGAAATATTTTTATTTATCGTGCTAAAAGAGAACAATGCTTTGTTCACAAAAAATCAAAGTGTTATTTCGAAAAAACTGGGTTATTTTCTTTGTACCAAAAAGTTGTTATATAAATATTATTAGTTTGGTACAAGTAATGGAAACATAATGGAAAGTTGATTATAAAGGAAGACATAACGATCCCAAAGGGAAGTTTAACGACGGTCTCTGATTTGATAGATAAAAACACACAAAGCTCGCTTTTATATTCAAAGCCGTAAAACGAAAAAACAATTTTATTGGGAACGTGGTACCTATAACCACACTTGGTAGTTGAAAACAGATAGGGGGGACTCATGCAAAAGTTCTTCGCGTAAACGCCGAAAGTGTCAGTAAAAAAATAGATTAGGCATTCTTGCGTAAAAGAAAATTGCATTATTTTGCACTACGAAGGGCTACTAAGTCCCAATCTGCGTGACACCGTAACTCAAGGCTTGAAACTTGCAAGTGCGCGCGCAATTAGGTTCCATGTAATGACAAAACAGAATGTTATATATTGTATTATTATTTTACCCTCTTCCCAACTGGTGCACTTTTACAAGATCATTTATCATAAAAATAAATAAAAATATGTGCAGTCTGCTCGCAAGCTTTCGTTTGACAAGAAATTATTTTGATTAATGGCTGTTTCAGATAAACCTGCGAAAAGGTACACATATTTAAAAAAAATCTTTTCAAGTTGATGGTAAGGTGGTGATGATATCGCATGACATTTCAACTTAACATATATGTTTCCATTGATTTTCATTAAAAACGTTATACTTAAACAATATTTATGCACTTTTATTTATTGATACATAGCTTAACACCATATTTCTTAAACAAATAAACTAACAATGATAATCTAACGCGTCAAAGGTGTTTTCCCACCCTTAAAAGCTTCCGTAGTTCTAAAGTACGGTGAAGATATTTCACTCCCGACACTTTACTCGAGAAATTCTTGACGAGGAAAATTTTAATTATGATAGTGGGGAAGATTTTAAATATAATGAGTTTACACTTTGTCCTTTTAGCAATCTAACCTTACAAGAAACGACTTCATTTTTAATGACTTGTGGAAACGAAATAATACTCTCTTCCATATTTGGAGTAATTTTCACAACTCTCGTAAACAGCAATTATTATTTTCGTTATTTGTTTTTGGGGTGTTATGTCGTGTTTATATATATATATACCTCCTTCTTTAGCCAACGTTTCGGACATCGTTGCAGTGTCCATCATCAGGGCAGATCCGGCAGATCCGGTAGATGTCTGCTAGAGATCTGCCGGATCTGCCCTGATGATGGACACTGCAACGATGTCCGAAACGTTGGCTAAAGAAGGAGGTAACGCAACACGGCATAACACCCCAAAAACAAATAACGAAAATGCTTTTGGCCGTGAAAATCTTAAAACTTATTAGCAATTATTATGCCTTAAATCTTGTGATAGAGCACAACACACTGCACATTTTTGCTCAAAGATTAGAAAAATATGTTAAAATTATGTATTTTTAAGATTGTTTAAAATCCTTTTCCAGTAATTTGCCAAATGACACACAGAACATGATTTTCTGAATTTGTTTTTCGTGTACCAGTGACTGTTCAAATTTCAAATCTTTCCATTTTTGAAAATACGTAATCCATTTCATTGAATCGCACGTATTGAATAGGCAGGCCACTTGCATGGATTTCAAATCGCATGGATAGATTTTTTTTTACTAAAATTACGAAAATGTTAGTAAATTTTTTTAGAAATGTACAGTTTTTTTTCGTCACTTCATGAAAATGTCCTGTCTCCGAAAATGTTCCTATTAATTTTGTAAAATTCCACACTGATTTATTTTTTTTATATTGCATCACTTTGATGTAAGGCGAATTTTTGAATTTGACATTTAACGTTCACTAGATTTATTGTTTGTTCTCCGCGAGCTTATCATTTGGTTTGAATTTTTGACGGATGTTATGAAGAGAACCCCGTAAATTTTACGCTGTCTGTACGTGTTTTAGTAGTATAATGGTTATGGTGCTGATTTCAAATAAATCAAATTTTATAATATTCTTATTACTATTATAATTTACAAATACAATTATATTACATTTTATTTAGTAATACAGACGTTGTACATTATAATGATTTATGATCAATAAGATGGATCAAGGAAAAAAATATTTATGAGATGTAATATTTGGTATGTCTCTTTATTCTCCTGTGCCATTCATGTGGAAAACGTTCGTTTTTAAAATGATTTTCGGCTATCTAATTATCGTTTTTTCGCACCCATAAAATTATGTCCCGTCTTTCCGGTTGATAAAAAGATTTTTTGGATTGAAATTTTCAAAAAATCCCCAGGGTTTCAAAAATACGATTAAAAAAATACAGAATGTCTTAGAATATTTGCCTAAACCCGAAAAAAAAATTTAAAAATGTTATGTAAGTGGCCTATTGTTTTTATTTGCTACTAGCTTTGCCCCCGGCTTCGCTCGCATAGTATTAGGGGGTTTCACCTTCCCTATCCCCACTCCACCACCCCTCCCCCTGGTTCCTTCACCCCCTCCACTCCCCCTCCCCCCTCCTTGTTTTATTTCATCAAATATGTCAATTCACAAAGTGACTGCTTTCTACCAAAATAGAAAATATTTCTTTCATAAAGTGGGATTGTAAAATGATTTCAGTATGTTAACTAATTAAAACCGAAGCTTGATTATTGGAATATTTACTTTCAACCGCTAGATATTAATGTGTTTGGTGACAGATCTGATTAGCTAGGTACCTACTTCCCCACCTTCCTTTCCCCATCTCCTACCTCTCCCCAATACCTTCAGCCTCACAGCGTAGGTACTCCAATTAAGGGCCCGCAACCGGGCTCAAAAAGAAGATGATGGAGAGATATAAAATTACGAATGTTAGAGGAGAGCGCTAACAGTTAAAGCGTCAAAATCGATGCGAAAATTGCGAAAATGTTTAATAAAACTCGAATCGTTTAAAATAGAGTAAAAATCTCATGGGGGCTGTGTCAAGTACAATTTAAAAAAACATTGTGAATTTTTTCATACATATAACTTTTAAAATAACCGAAACAGACTTGAATAAAATAATTTTCGGAACATACTTTGCGATTTTTTTCTATCGAGGGAATTTCATATAATTTGCGTTTCGGCGAGGGCAATGTCTAGATATTATCTTCAAGAATAACATATATATTTTTAAAAGCTTTAAAACTTAACGTGTTTAAATGAGATATGTAAGAAATCGGTATAAATTCGGGTTGCGGGTTGCGGGCAGCATCTAGACATTATCTTCAAAAATAACATATATATTTTTTAAGAGCTTAAAAACTTCAAATGTTTAAGGGTCCGCTACCCGAATTTCTGCCGATTTCCTGCATATCCCCCTTAAATATTTGAAGTTTTTAAGCTCTTAAAAAAATATATTTTATTTTCGAAGATAATATGTATACATTCCCTACCCCGAAACGCAAATTATATGAAATTCCCTCGATAGAAAAAAATCGCAAAGTATGTTCCGAAAAATATTTTTTTCAAGTCTGTTTCGGTTATTTTAAAAGTTATATGTATGAAAAAATTCACAATGTTTCTTTAAATTGTACTTGACACAGACCCCATGAGATTTTTACTCTATTTTAAATGAGTCGTGTTTTATTAAACATTTTCGCAATTTTCGCATCGATTTTGTCGCAGTAAAAGTTAGCGCTCTTCTCTAACATTCGTAATTTCGTATCTCTCCATATTCTCGTTTTTAGGCCCGGTTGCGGAGCCTTAGGGGAGATATGTAAGAAATCGGTAGAAATGCGGGTAGCGGTACCTTAAGAATGCCATAAACCCATTGACTTCAGGCGTTGTAAGTTTGGACTCTTGTACGATAATCAACAAAAAAGACGCTCGCAGATTTGTTTGTAATTTTTAAGAACAGTCGATATCGATTTGATTCACGGGCAATGCCGGGTGCGGATTGCCGGTAACTTTATAAACCCCATTCCGTCACAAATTATTTCGAAGCGAACAAAACGTTCAGTTTGACTCTGCCCTCCACCTAGAGAATTTATTATACCAGTACTTTATTGAATTCATTGTATACAACCCCTGCTTTATAAGCCTACATCCTTTGAAAGGAGAAGGCAATCTCCTTCTCAGTCACGTGTGATCTGGTGACAATGGAAACCCTTAAGGTTAGGTTTTCGGGAAGTAAGAGGTGTGAAGTGTGACGGTGGAATGAGAGCGGAGCGCAGCGGGTTAACGGATTTTCTGAAGGCAATCGTCCTTTCAAGAAGATTCTTGAAACTTGAGACAGGTGTCATAATGGATTTAAGCATCTTGTCGAAGAATCCCGAAACGATGTTATTTTTTTTATAGCATCTATTATTTATTCACTACAATAATATTCGTGTTGTGTTCGTTTAAGTTACAATAAAATGTAGACTACGATAAATTAGATTAAAATGCAAAGTACAACTGGTTAAATATGGAAGAGGCTATATATAATATGTATATGTGTTAATTTGTATGCATATGTAAATGTATGTATGTGCGTATGTATGTATGTGTGTCATGTGTACGCGTATGGTGTGTGTATGTGGACATGTATTTGCCCACGTATGTACGCATGCACACACACACAACTATAAACAAGAATTATGTATTTGAATATTATCTATTAATCTTGTGCATAACTTTCCTCTTTTCTTTTCTATTTTCTAGTTTCTATTACAAAAAAATAATAATAATTCTCATTATAAAGTTTCCACTATATTTTTCCTAATTTTCAACATGTTTATATATTTAAACTAATAGAGATACCTCTATTTTTGATGCTGAATTATTTAGGCCTAAATAATGTTTCAATAAACACAACAACAAAATCTCTATAAACAGTATGAAATAACGAATAACATGAAATGCTGTTAACACCGAATGCTTGTGTCATACCTACATTTCAATACAATGACTGGTGAGGAGTGACGTCAGCACTAAACATTTAATAATACCAACTTTACAGTGTGTTTTAACGAGACGTTTAAAAATGCACTTTATAATATTTTTTATTAAATTCTAGGTACGTTTAATATTATATAAAACTTATATATTAATAATTAGCGTTTATTGGTCTATATAAACATATTGTTGAAAAGCCATAATATTTTTCACAGGAGTTCCTTTTTGTCGCTGGAATAAAGATTGCAACTTAACAGAAAAAATAGATGCCATGAGGAAATATGCTTCAAGAGACATTGAAATATGGGCAATTTGATTGATAAAAAAATAAGATATTCATTTTTTTCTTCGTATTCCTCAGGAAGAACTCTGATAGTGAAAGGGTTAATAAGATAGAACATGAGGGTAGCAAATTCTGTATCCTTGGGAGACTTGTTCTTGTACAATAAGTGTCTTCTAAGAAGTCTTCTAATCTGCAAAGGTGGATTCAGACCTAAAGGATCTCCGTGTCTGCGCTAGTTAGAATGTGAGATAATCACCAAGCTCAGACCGAAGCCCTACAGTTAATCCCAGGAACTGATACCAACCCTAATCTTGACTTTGAGCGTCGTTCAGCGGGGATTATATCGAGACTCGAGGAAAGTGTCAACAAGCTCATAAAGCCCACAGACAACTCCACCGTGTGGTCATCGCTGCTGTTAACCTTCCTGTACTCGCGCATTGGTCTCTCAGACCGACAAATCAATAATTCATTGTTTTCTCAAAAATTAACAACAATGGGACATTGAGGTTTTCAGTAGATTCTTAATTTATTGTTAGGCATTGTTTAGTGCGGCGTGTGGACAACTGGACGTGTGACATATATTTACTGTTATCGGTGTTTTAGGTAAGTTACAATTACTACCCAAAAATCCTAATAATGATTAATCCTAGTTTTTATAATATTTTTATATTCTTGATACTTTCGTGTATTAGATTTCAAAGTTTTTTTATAAAACAAGAAAAAGTTTATTTATGTTATTAAAGAGTACAAAAATATGTTATTTTTAAGAGATATCATTAAAGTTTTTTCTCACATACGTTTTTGGTTTTTTGCCGAATGCAATAAGATTCTTAAGATAATTAAATCCCATTTTTGTTTTGAAGAGTTTTAATTTTCAATGTACATTTGTACAAATGTACATTGAAAATGAAAACTCTTCAAAACAAAAATGTCTAGAAATTGTTACATAGTCAGTGCCCAAGAAATACAAAAAATAATTAAATCCCACCATGATTGTTTACTTTTTCAACCTTATATTGATTCATTCAATGATGGGTGAAAAATTAACTGCATTGAACTTAACGTTGATAAATACAAATTTTGTCCTTTTATAGAACCAAAAAACCTATTCAGTTTAATAATAAATTAAACAATGTTTGTCTCTCTTCTTTCACATCTACCAAGGACCCTGGGGTCACTCTAGACTGCAAACTTTCTTTTCGTGATCACATTAATAACATCGTAAAAAAATGACTTAAACTACTCGGCTTCACTCGTAGAATTACCTCTGACTTTAAACATATAAATATACTTAAAGCTCTTTACCGTTCGTTGGTTCGCCTTCATCTTAAATATGCTAGTGTTATTTGGTCCCCTTTCTGTGCTGTCCACATTTGTCATCGAATCTGTACAACATTGCTTTCTACGAGGAATTGCTTGGAAGTTAGGGCTTGCAAGAGGCGAGTACTCGTATGATGAAATTGAACAAACTTTAAACATTTGTTCTTTAGAAAAACGTAGAAAGCACTCTTTACAATATGCATTTTCAAAATTATCAACAGTATTACTGACACACCTGCTTTGTTACACCTCATCCAGTTTAACATCCCTTCCCGTAGACTCCGAAATAATGAATTGCTGTTCCTCAATCAACATTCTACTAATTATGGAAATCATTCTCCTTTATCAAGAATGTCGAGAATTGTCAACGCAAATCAAAGCAATGAATTTTTTGGTGTAAGCCTAAATGACTTTCGGCACTCGATACGCAATGCGATTTTTTAGTCTTTTCAAATCCATCTTCAAGCTACTTGTATATGTACTTTTACATTATATGTATTTTGTCAATGCTCTTCATCTATATGTACTCTCCTTTCATTGTCATCTCTCTTTTTTACTATGCTTATGGTAATATTATTAATTGACTATTTGTCGGTAAATAAATAAATAAATAAAAGAGGCTAAGTGAAAAGTCTGTTTCTACCAAATTAAGTAAAAGTTCTTACATTTTTCTTTTTTTTGTAATTCAATTATCCCCTTGTTATTTTTTTTATTTTTTTTTTTATTAGTTTTTATATACATATACATGTAATATAATCATGAGTAATTACATTTTCAGGTTACAAACGGATTAAACTCAAATCATTAAATACTAACATGCAACATTGATTATAAACAGTATAAACATATATATGTATATAATATATAACCTTTACGAGAGTGTTACTACTCGTGTGTAAAGGGAAGAGAAAAAAAAAAAATATATATTTTTTAAATTAAAAAAATTAAAATTATAAATTATAACACATACATTATATTTACGTACTTACATAAATCGAATGTGTAAAAAAAAAAAATAATATTAAAAAAAAAATAACAATTTAAAATAAATTTTTGAATAAGTATTGTTAATTAAAGGTTAATGCGGTTCTAAGTGGCTAAATTATTTAAGATATTATTGTTTAATTTATTTTTGAATTTATTGTAGTCAGGTTCTAATCTCAGCTCTATTGCTAGTTGATTAAACCACACCACTCCATTGTACGTGTAGTAGTGTTGTGCAAAACTGGTATGCATTAATGGCGTACACAAGCGACCCACTGTGTTTTGCCTATTGCTCTCAACGCGGACCATGGCGTGGTGCGACTTATTAGAATAGTCTTTGTGTATTTGAAGCAGTGTATTTTTTATATATGTATTTTTTAGAGGTGGGACTTGAAAGTCTTGAAAAAGTTGAGAGGTTGAATAATCTGATGGTTTCTTAGTAATAATTTTGATTATTAATCTTTGAGTAATTTCCAACGGTAAAATTGAGGTTTTGTAAGCTCCTCCCCATGCAACAATACCGTATTGTATTATCGAATGGGCTAGAGCATAGTATATATTTTTAAGAATTTTTAAGTTAAGTATATTTCTTAAATTAATAAATATGTATATAAGTTTTCTTAATCTATTTATAGTATTGGTAATTTGAGTCTTCCACTTAAGGTTACTATCTATTATTACACCCAAATATTTTATTTCTTTTTTATTTGCTATGAATAGACAGTCATTATTTTGGCATGTTAATATTTTAGTGGTGCATTTTTTTGAATGAATTTTAATATTTAAGGCGATAGGAGGAGATTTTTTGTTATTTATACTAAAAGGTATATAATAGGTTTTTTCAATGTTTAATGTTAATAAATTTTCGTCAAACCATTCTTTCAAGATATTAATATCATGATTAGCAGTTATTTCAAGTTCATTCCATGAATTTGCTTGGAATATAATTGCAGTATTATCTGCATATGAAACAAGTTTTCCTGTTATTGGTAATTCAAAGATATTATTAACATACAAGATGAATAGAAGAGGGCCCAAAATCGTGCCTTGTGGTATTCCAAAGTCGCTTGTACTCGGTTCACTAAGAATGTTTTTTATTTTTACATATTGATTTCTAGAGTTAAGGAAACTTTCTATCCATGTGTTAGCGTTATCTATAATTCCGATTTCGTTAAGCTTGTATAGTAATTTTTTGTGACTTATGCTGTCAAAGGCTTTCCTTAGGTCTATGAAAATTGCAAGAGATTTTTTGCCTTTGTCTAGTGCTTGATGTATTTTTGTTGTTAAATCTATGATTGCGTCCTGTGTGGTTATTTTTGCGCGAAAACCAAATTGTTGGTCACTCAGTATATTATTAATTCCAATAAAATTTTGTATTTGCTTTTTAGCTACCTTTTCAAAAATTTTTGAGATATTTGATAATACTGATATAGGTCGGTAGTTATTAATTTCTTTAGAGTCACCTGATTTATAAATCGGTGTAATAATAGTTCTTTTATATATTGATGGAAAGATACCCTTTTTAAGACTATTGTTTATAATATATGTAATAGGCTTTTTCAAAAAGTTAAGATGTGTCTTTAGATTTTCAACAGTGATCCCATCAAACCCTGGTGCTGATTCAGTTTTTAGGTTTTTTATTATATCAACAATTTCTTGTTCAGTTACCGTATCGAATTTTCCTATGGTTTTTTTTGATGATGTTACATCATTTTCTGCGGTAGATGTGGTATTATATACGATATTAGTTATTTTGCTTGCGAGATTTTTTCCGACATTAGAAAAAAATGTATTGAAAGCATTTGCACATTGTTCAGGGTTATCCAAAACTTGTACCGTATTGTTATCAATACGTAGCTTTAAAATGTCACTTGTTTTCCTTTTTTTATCAATTATTTCATTTATTGTTTTCCAAATTTGTTTATTGTTGTTTCCTGAATTCAATACCTTTTGTTTATAAAATTCCTCTTTGGTAGTTTTAATTAGTGCCGTTAGTTTGTTTCTGTATTTTTTAAAGTATGAGAGGATTGGATTATTTAGTGGATATTTTTTAGTTAGTTTAAATAGTTTTTCTTTTTCTCGTATAGAAACCACGAGGCCATGAGTGATCCATGGTTTAAGTTTATGAAATTTATTTTTATATGTTTTGTTCGGTATTTCATAGCTTGAATCTTTTATATGTTTTTGAAAGGTGTCATGAAATTGTGATGCACTTATATTCACATCTTCTGTGGTAAGTACAGATTCCCACGATTCGTGAGACAGTTTTTCATATAGTTCTTGCTGATTTATTTTTATTTTTGGAATGGCAGAGTCATTACTATTATTATTTATTTTTTGTTTTTCTATATTTAGGTTTAGTATGCATGTATGATGGTCCGTTATGTTGTTTCTCCATATTATTGTTTTGAGATTATCAGTGTAGTTGGAATTACACCATATATGATCAATACACGATGGCATTTGATTGTTAAATTCTCTAGTATACTTATTTATACAGGGTTTAAAGTTTAAAGCGGTCATCATGTTTATATAATTGTCTTTTTCAATAGTATGGTTATTTTCAGCAATGTTTATATTAACATCACCAATTAGAAAATTGTTTGCACATTTATTGTTTAGGATAATATCATTCAGTTCGGTTATAAAAGTTGGTATTACAGCTGAATGTGTCCTGTAGACTGTCATTATTTGTATATGCAGTTTATTATTAATATTCAATTTTATAATAATACAGTTTGCATTGGTCATATTTATTTCAGCAAAGCATACGTCCTTATATATTGCTTTAGTGTATATTACAATACCACTATTCTTATTAATATAATGTGAACTTTGAAAGTTGATGTAATTGGGGAGAGTTGGAACGATCGAGTTAATGTTTAAATGGGCTTCAGTCAGTATGATTATGTCTGGTTTTTTTTTAATAAATTTAGGTTTACTAGAAAATGGTCAAAATTTTTCTTTATGGATCGTATGTTTAAATGTATTACGGTAAAGGAGTTAGGAGTCATTTCAAGTATTGTGTTACAGTCATTTGTGTTGTCACAAATTAAATTTTGAACGTAAATTTTTTTTTCTAGTTGTTGAATAATGTAATCATCCATTTCTATTTTTACGTGGATTTTCTATATTATAACACAGTTTAAAATTAAGTCGCCTTGTCTTATTTATTGGTATGTATTATTTAGAAGGTGGTAACCCCTTCTTTATAATAAATACTAATAATTCTTAAAATGTTTATAATTAAAATGATATAGTCGAGATGAAATCTCGGTCTGAGAGACCATGCGCGAGTATAGGTGTTATGCCGTAGGGCGCGAGTACACGGAGATTAAGGAATAGGTTACACGTCATGCTTCCCACCACTTTCGCACAAAATGTTACAGCATAATTTCTCATTTAGAATTTCTCATTTAGAACTCATCAGAGAACTTCAGTCCAATTTTTTAATGATTAATGACATTCTAACTTAAATAACTGCATTTTTATTTTTACTTTAGAGTTAGTTTTAATAGTTAAAATAATTATCAACATTTTAATTTAAAGACCCCCGAAAACCTCTATAATAAAATAATTTCTCATTTAGAATTTCTCATTTAGAACTCATCAGAGAACTTCAGTCCAATTTTTTAATGATTAATGACCTTCTAACTTAAATAACTGCATTTTTATTTTTATTTTAGAGTTAGTTTTAATAGTTATAATAATTATCAACGTTTTAATTTAAAGACCCACGAAAACCACCGTAGTATGGTGAATCGTGTGACGTCATCACTCCTCAAAAATTCCATAGGATCGGGAAATGAGCTGATCAACTGCCGCCATTTTAAATTCCGTTGATCGAAGTATTCTCCCTAGAAATAGCATAACTATTTTTTTTGTGCAGTAGTTTTTGAATATTTTCAATAATAGAGATATCTTTATTTTAAACATTATTTAGGCTTAAATAATGTTTCAATAAACTAAACAACTAAATCTATATAAACAGTATGTAAATAAACGAATACATACATTCCCATACAATGACTTTACGGTGACGTCACGACACGTCGAACAGTGTCGTCACCACTAAAATTTCAATAATGCCTACTTGACGGCGTATTTTTACGACCCGATTAAAAATGGACTTTTTAATAATTTTTTAAAAATTCTACGTTTAATATTATTAAATAAAACTTATATATTCAGAATCAGCGTTTATTGGTCTATATTCTATATGAACATATTTTTTAAAGCCATAACATTTTTCACTGGAGTTCCTTATTGCGGTAGCCTGAGATTATTAAATTTATTTTTTTCTTGCACATGTACGTTACCCACCTCACCAGACAATGTCTGTTCCTTTTTTACTCCATTAGCTACACACGATAGGCGCTGATGAAAAAAAAATCCCTCAGAGCCCCAGAGGAATTCTGTGTGGGGGGTCTTTTCAGGCAAAGGAAAAATAGTAACTTCTCGGAAGGAAAAAGGTATGAGGGGCGAGGGATGGGTAGGAATTTAGGAGACAATGTGTCTAGAAGTGAAGGACGTATGATTCCGAGGCTGGAGAGGTCCAGGTTAGGACTCCCTCAACCAATCTCTCCCGATCCGGCCCGCCACGCACTCGTGTCGTAATCGAATTGGCCGCCAAGACCTAGACAAACTTCACTCTCTAAACTCGGGCTCCCCTGCTAAGTCACTTGGGGTGACCTATGGCCGGGATTTTGATTACATAACTAATAAATGGTTTACGGGTGGGTGGTGGTACCCATAGCTGCCTCTCGAACTGAGATAGGAAATAATGCTTGTAATAATTTGTATTTAGCAACGACTTCCATGTGTTTACGTATAAATTATTCATTTTTATTATTTTCAATCACCGAATATTATAATTCCTAAAAAGTTAATAAAAAAATGTTTTAAAATATTGTATTACGGGTTTACCTACTTTATCGCTTGTCTGAATATTGTTCTACGAAAACACGTCAAGGAGTTGAATCTTATCATTTCGTTACGTTATGTTATATTCGATTGGACACATCTCCTTTTCCTTACGGGCACAGAATTTAATCCAAACACGCTTTTTCAAAACCCTCTTCAAATTACCCGCATAACCCCGTAAAGAAGCCATTGTTTGCATACAAGAAACAGAGAGAAGTAAGAATAAAGTTTACCATCTCACGGAAAAAAATATTATTCTTCCATAATGTGAGTCACGTGTTCACTTATCCCCCGCAAACTCGTCTCTCCCAGCCTGCCAAGCACTGAACAAAAAATGCCTACAAGTGATATCCATGCAGATTTGAAAGAAAACAAACAACGTCTAATCGACGATAAACTCCTGGGAACCAGACAAGAAATAGAATTTCGGTATTTGAAAATGTTTGACCAATTTCACACGAAATGGGACTTAACATACTTCAGACAGACAGTCACGCCCATAGCTCAATTCTATCGGTTTATCTTTGCAGTGTTTCTAAGGAACGCTGAAGGTACATATTAGATGAAGATGGAATATTGATCAAAAGATGAATTATATGGTATGGAGTAACAGTGCACTTCCCTTCAACACACCCCGTATTGGAATAGGACTACGAAATTGTACGCCCTTTGTTGAAAATGAGCTCGAATTTATTATGCGCATAAGTTAAGGCTTATTGGAACGCAATTTGAAGAGCTGTTCTCCTTAAAAATATTGACAGACAAGGCAGTACTAAATTTGGGCATGCTAAGTAAAATAGATTTCTATTTACAAAATACCTAATTTGATTCTGGATCTAGAGGTCACGGGTTCAAACCCATGACAAAGGCAAAATTTTAAAAAAATAATGGATTTCTTAAATTCTAGAATTAAAATGTCCAGAATGGCGAAATCATCAGTGAGATAGGTAAAATCTAAAATGAACCACAAATGAAGATGCCATAGTTCGACTGGTTGCAGGATGTTAAACCTCTTGCGCGGTATCATAAAAAAACTATTCAAACGTAAATGCCCCAGTCACCTCAGTAGTAGTGATGTCCACAATCGTCATTATTATTATGTTGACTCAGTTTTGCCCTCTAAAAATAATTTTTAAACGATTTGTAAGTCAATTATTGAATCAATTGTATTGTTCATAATGACTTCTGAATATTAACACACACACACAATATTTTTTAAATTATTAATTCGTGCAATTATTAAATTTCGGGAACCAAAAAATTTTAGATTTTTTTTTTAAATTTGTGAACAAATATGTACTAAAAATAAAAATGATGACAATAATATGTAAAATTAACAATATTGTATAAGGCAGGTATATCGCATACATCCTACATAAGTCTGGTAATGTCATTTTATCGTGAAAACAAGCTTATGGGTCTGAGTTGTTAATAAAACATAACAATAAAAAAATAAAATAAAACAATTAAAAACGATCCAAAAAAAATCTGTCCTCCACTCACTGAACGATCTAACTCCATCCACAATAATTCAGGAATTTACCAAACACTTTAAAATAATTTTTCACAACTGGTGTAACAAATAAAAATTTACTTAAAATAGCTTTCACGTTCTTGATAAATAGGACAAACCTGCAGTTCATCTGTAACTGGAGAAAATTGATTTTAACGTTAAGTGCCAGCAGAATAAAGAGTTTCAATCATTATTATTGATTTTGAAGCGTTTTTTATCGGAAGTCATAATCATTTTAAATAACATACAATAAAAGTAGGGTAGGGGCAAATACAAATTTATCAATAAGTCGTCTCAATGAAACTAAACATCGTTTAATAATCGCCTTGAATGTCGAAACTGCTGTCACAATAGTAATAACCAAAATACCTGCAGAACTTAATTACATAATAAAATCGATTCATTTTAAATATTAAGGACCTTTAACCAGCCAGCGGCCAAAAATCTACATTTCGTCGAAAGATGTTCTTACGATCGTACAGGGCGGTTCCAACGAAAAAGATTAATTATTATCCGTACCAGCTTTTAAAAATTATAACTCAAAATCGATTTTATTTCATTCCAAATTTGCTTTTATTTATACCTACATCCAAAAATGCTGAAAGGCGTGATGATAAGTCTTTTAAAATTATGTATTTTTGTAATTATTTTTTAACATAAGAATTTATAATTTTTCAGTAATGTCCAAGCAAAATAATGGTGCAAAAAAATCTGTAATATATTAATTTGTAAGACGGTAAATAGATAGACAAAATAGAGAAATTTTCGTCATAAATAAGTATTTGGATATTTTTTTAATGATTTTATTTGAACTAAAATTTAAATTTTGAAACATACGTTAACTAGATAACGTATTGATTTACAATAATGTATGATTACATGATAAGAAATATGTCTTGTAAAATAAGATTTTTCGTTTGAGAATTTAACAAATCTGCCAACGACCTATGGTATAACCTTATTATACTAAAAACAAACATATTTTCTCAAAATTTAAAACATGCGTTTACTAGAATAAAGAACCATCTTTCGAAATAAATTTATAATTTTTTTGTGGAAAAGAGCCAATACATCTAAAATTTGATTTAAATATGACATGTTTCCGGTTTTCTTTGGTGATGCCCTCTTAATAAATCTCAACTAATATATTATAATAATACGAATGTAAAACTTTATTCCACTTAATTTTATTTGACCGTAACCGGTTTCAACTCGTCAGAGCCATCTTCAGACTGGTACAAATAATTCTTATACTACGGTTTATATACACAACATATTGGGGGGGGGGGGGGGGGGGGGGAAGAGGGGTGGTCAACAAGGATTTAAATCAATTATAATAATTATGGTGACCCGACAATTCGTCCTGCGACAATTCATCCGGCGACAGTTCATCCTGCGACAGTTCATCCGGCCGACAGTTCATCCTGCCGACAGTTCATCCTGCCGACAGTTCATCCCGCCGACAATTAATCCGGCGACAATTCATCCTGCCTGATCATTTAGAAGATTTTTATTAAGTAAGTATGCAAAGAGGATATACGGCCGTACAACCAAAATCGATATACTTATATCTGAAGGCATCTTGAGTGGAAATCCGCTGTAAAAATATTTTTACTAAATAGGTTAGGTTAGGTTAGGTTAGGTTTTTTTTTTTCCTGAATGTTCTTTCTATTATTTACCTGACACTGCGGAGTATTACAATTTGAAAAACAGAATTAAACCAAACGCTTGTACGGACCGAATGTAATCAGATTTATTTATTTTTTTGTGCAAATTTGTGCAACTTGACATGGATCGAAAGGAAAAATATTTATAATGAGTTTAGAATGAATTTAAATGCGAAGGAATTTAATTGTGATTGAAGCTAAACAACGGAATATTATTTTAAAATTTCTTACTGTTTGCTTTTCGGCTGGTGAAAGAACACTCGGTTAGGTTAGGTTAGGTTAGGTGAGGTTAGGTTAGGTTAGGTTAGGTTAGGTTAGGTTAGGTAAGGTTAGGTTAGGTTAGGTTAGGTTAGGTTAGGTTAGGTTAGATTAGTTAGGTTGTACGGCCGTATATCCTCTTTGCATACTTACTTAAAGAAAAAATCTTCTAAATGATCAGGCAGGATGAATTGTCGCCGGATGAATTGTCGGCGGGATGAACTGTCGGCAGGATGAACTGTCGGCAGGATGAACTGTCGGCCGGATGAACTGTTGCAGGATGAACTGTCGCCGGATGAATTGTCGTAGGATGAACTGTCATGGAACCAATAATTATATTTGTTGCTAAGTCGTTTTAGACTGTCAAATTTCTAAATATTTTGGTAATTCCATTAAGCTAATACTTTGGGTTTATAGCTCACTTCAATGATGATTAGTGAAAAACCTAACAAGTAATGTGAGTTACTAATGACCTAATTTTATTGTTTAATTGTTTTTATATTTATGAAGTATGGTATTTTTTTATTGCTTTTTGAAGGGATACATTTTTACATTGGAGTGGGAATGGTCTAAACTAAATACATATTTTAATATCGAAATTATTATGAAAATTGCACTGGATACAAAAGCGGGGTCTTAGCAAATGAATCTAATTGCTTCATCTTTACAAAGTTACTTTTTGAAGTGATACATGTTTACATTGGAGTAGGAATGGTCTAAACTAAATACCTATTTTGATTTCGAGATTATTATAAAAATTATACTGGATACAAAAGTGGGGACTTAATAAATGATTCTAATTTTATTCGTATTTTTTTATCCGTTTTATTGTAATATATTATAATGGAATTCCACCATGAATTATCACTCTCAAAAATAGAAATCTCAACTGGTTAATAAATCTCGGTCAAAGCCGTTCATTAAAGCGGGTTAATTATTTTTACATGCTGAATGCTACAATTTGTGAAATTCAGTCGGTATTGAATTGAGCACCTGAAATTCAGTTCCACGAAGTTCACAACACACGTGAGCAGAAAAGCGCTTATATGGAAATTCACATCAAAATTGGCACTTACGCTGCTGTTTTTTTCTGTGTGTATTTTTGCAAGCGTCAACATTCAATAAACTCTCGTGCCTTTTCTTTTTCGACAGCCGTACGTTACGCTTTAAACGAATGAAACATCCAATTCCGAAGTATCCACAAAGGAAAGCTCCGATACTTTTGTCGATTCAGTAAACTTTTGAATAAGTGATCCGATATTGTTTGATGTATCTTTTATTATGCATAGCAAAGCTGGGCATTAGGGAGAGAATGATTCCCATTCATTCAAATTGTTGAATTTATCTGTAAAAAAATGTTCAGCGAAAAATGTGTTTGTTAATTTTTTTGCCGTAACTTTTCCAATTTTCAGAAATGAAATGAAATATCCCTTTGATGCGGTGATAACTCTTCTCGACAAGGGCTTCTATTTTTATCCTGTAAGCAACGTTTTAGATTAAAGTGTACTGATATTCCATTTGTTTCATTGAATATTGAATATTTGGTATAGGTATTGAATGGTACCTATTTACATGCTTTTACAGTTTCGGCATGTTGGAATTTGTACACCAATTGATCACACAATAATCATAACAACATAGAAAAAAGACAAACACACAAAGAAAAGATTACAAGATATGCCACGTGGGCCTGTTTCATGATCCTAAAGACATGCCAATCCATGACAATCCTTGCTTGCATTTAAAAAAAACTAATTTCATCACCATTGTGAAATTTTCATTTTGATCAAAATGGCGATATAGGTGTCAGGCTACAGTGAAGTGTAAGAGAGATAGACCACGTGCTAAATGGGAAATAACAAAAAGGTAGGTAGGTACTAAGTCTTTTTTTTGTATTTCTTGGGCATTAACTATGTAATAATTTCTAGACATTTTGTTTTTTGAAGAGTTTTATTAAATGTACATTTTTTACTTAAATTTAATTTTAATAGAGTCAGGCCATAGCTTCAATAAAGAAAAAACAAAATTTAAACATTGCAATATAAATTCATACTTTAATCTTTGCGCTTTAGAAACGCTCGAAATAAACAAAAAAATTTAATCTAAAATTAATTTAGTGAATAAAATAATAGCGCCTTGCAAATCTCCTTTACTAACCATGTTTCCGTATAATATTGACTCCTCCCACCGCTTTCCCCCTCCCCCCAAAATCATCCCTCCCACTACTCCCACCTAATTAATCTTTGGTACTTGCATTTAATTTTTAAGTTAGTTTTAATTCTGCTCGTGAATGATACGGTTGTATCGAAACCGGTCGCGGAAAAATTATAAGTAACAAATGTACATTTAATAAAACTCTTCAAAAACAAAAGGTACTAAGTCATTGGCGACATCGATTTTCATTCAAATCTATAAATCTACTTTTCTAGTGTGCACTATCTATAATGCACAACAACAATAAACTAGCAAAACTGAACATCGATCAAGAGCCACGCTTAACACAGAGCCGCCCGGCCCTGAAACAAACAGCGCCTGACGTTTGTAAATCCTCAAGGGCGTTGTTAGGTGTTATATTTGCCGCTCCGGCAACCGTTTATTGGATAACCAACACCCCTGCCATAGGTAACTCCAAGTGATTTGCTACTTTTGGTGACGTTAGCAGGGGTGCCCGGGTTCATGGGTGAAGTCCATCTAGGTCTTAGCGACGAATGCGTTTGCCGACCTGAGAGCCTGGTTGAGGAAGAGCTAACCCAGATCTAATGCGGATTTTCTCGACATATCGCCTTACACCGCAGTGGAAGTGATGGATTCAAACTTCCGTTACTCCCGGCCCATTGCCTCCCAGATTCCTTCTCACCCCTCATACCTTTTTCTTTCCCGGAACATCCTCTCTTTCTCTTCTCTAAAATACCCTCCACACAGGATCCCCAAAGATGATATGGGTCCTGAGGGAATTTTATCCTCAGGGCCTCCTGTGTCGCCGCTCATTTGTACCAAGCGTGGTATTTTGAAGACCCCCCCCTAAATGTGTCACGTAGTATGGGTACGTTCCCTAATGTTAAAAAAGTATAAAAAAATCGAGTGCAGAGAAGCCTTGAAAAGTGAGGTCATAATCATAGTGGCTACTGAGCGCAGTTTGAAGCTTCGTAGGTATTGTATGCGTCATTTCCGTTTCATATCCCAACTAATAGGAGCCTTGAAAAGTGAAGTCATAATCAAAGCGGCCAATGAGCGCAGTATGACGCTCCGTAGGTACTGTAATGCATCATTTCCGTTTCATCCGAAATTCTAATCACAACTGGGCTAAAGAAGTTCCTCTTAAAAAATAATCAGCTCCTGGCAAGTAGCGTCCGGAGCTGACTGCTCCAATTACGCCTGCACAGAGCCAGCCCTGGACTAACACCGTTCTCTTGATTACTAAAACAGGCCTAACTGAAATAAAACAGGCTTTGTGTTACGTTCAATGCACAACACAGCTAGATTTATCCTTTTATCTAGTAGAACATTAGCTATCGAATAATGAACATGGCGACACCAGCCTCCGCGGAACAATACTCCACAATATATTGTTCCCCGTGATTCAGTGTAGATGAGCGGCTTCATCTAGTTCCTATACAAGTAGTGGAGATATTGTGGTCCCCTGTGACCGCCTACAGCCATTGGCACCGGTGCGGCCAAACGGAAAATTACTAACACTCAAATTAGCAGACGGAGCGATGAGGTGCAATTCCTTTTTGATACGGTTTTGTTTGAGTTAGAATTTTTTTTTGAACAGATATGTCTTTGGACATTTCTAAATGAAACTAAAAGAATAATGTGTTAGTGCGAAATAACGAAATAACCCGTACACACAAGCCCTGCTTATTTATGGGGGTTACATCAAGTACATATATTGTGTAATTAATTATTGTATAAAAAAATTTAACAAAACAAAAAAACGGCTTCAAAAAATGCACTAAAAAGTAAAAAAATAATATCGTATTCTTCTTCAACTTCATAATCAACTTACTTTTTCTAATCATCAATATGAAGGTACGATTGTTACTTTTGGAGTCGGTGTCAGTCTATGTAGGTTTGTAACTACATACATACATAGGTGAGATGTGCTTGTATCGCACAAGCGACTTGACGAGGCGAAAGGCGAGAACGGGGCCGCGGCGGCGCGGGGAGCTGTCAAGTGAACACCCCGGGCCGGGTACCTTTGCTGACACCGACTCCAAAAATAACAAGCGTACCTACATATTGGTGATTAGAAAAAGTTGATTACGAAGTTGAAGAAGAATACAATATTATTTTTTTACTTTTTAGTGCATTTTCGTTTTTTACTTTTTAGTGCAAGTCGTTTTTTTGTTTTGTTTAAATTTTTGTTTATTTTTTGATTTTTAGTGAATCTGAAGTATTCTGTCTGAATGTGCGTAGACCTACTAAACGTGCTGCTCGTATGAGACAGTCATAATTTGACCATAACGACGTTAGGGTCAAATTCAGAGATTCGGCCGAGTTTCGTTAATTTGTCATGGATCCGATAATCAGAACTTAACCAAATTCTCATAAAATTACCCTTGAAATACATCCTTTCCAGTAAAAAAAGAATCATCGAAATCGGTTGGCGTGATATTGAGTTATTCGTCCATTTGTCGCGCACATATGTAATTCAAATTTAAGACTTATGTGATTTTCTCACGGATGCCATTGTCGGAACTGGACCAAATTAAAATGGGACCACACGGCAAGCACCAGCTTTTAAATAAAAAAGAATCATCAATATCGGTTCACCCAGTCAAAAGTTCTGAAGTAACAAACATAAAAAAAAATACAGTCGAATTGAGAACCTCCTCCTTCTTGAAGTCGTTTAAAAAAAACGTAGATACCCGGAAAAGCGATGTACCTTATTAATGGATACATGTATTATATTCATAAAGCTTATTATTTTTGGGTTAGGGTATTTAACAAAAATGTTTTTATTTTATTTTTATTATTGATTATTTATTTATTTACATAAATTAAAATAATAGCTACATATAGATCGTCCTGTTGATTAGTCAGACATCTCCAAATACAAAGTTTTGAAATAACGCGGAATGCAATATTTGAATTATTGCTCGCCATAAATGTTATTTTTACATTAAATGGGTTATAAAATAACGCAGGGAGGCATAACGGTTCTGTAAATTAGAATGAAATTTTAAAATATCCTACCAGTGACTCAGAAAACATCAATATTTTGTTTAAGAGCATTTAACCAGCCAGCGGACGAAAATCCACATTTCGTCGAAAGTTGTTCTTACGATCGTGCAGGGCGGTTACAATGAGAAAGATAAATTATTCTTCGTACCAGCTTTTTAAAATTATAACTCAATATCGAATTTATTTCAATCCAAATTAGCTTTAATTTATACCTTCATCCAAAAATGCTGAAAGGCGTGATGATAAAACTATTAAAATAATGTACTTTTTGTAATTATTTTTTGATTACAAGTATTTATCATTTTTCATTAATGTCTAAATTTAATAAGAATGTTAAAAAAATCTGAAATATATTAGTTTGTAAGTGCGCAAATAAATACACAAATGGACCAATTTTCGTCAAGAAACACATGTACGTACATATTTTATAATGATTTTATTGAAACTAAAATTAAAATTCTAAAACATGCGTTTGCTAGATAATGTATTGATTTATTTTATTGCATGATTATGTTATTTGAAATAGGTGTGGTATAATACAAAATCTTTTTTGAAAATTTAACAAATCTGCCAACGACCTATGGAATAACCTTATTATACTAAAAATTAAAATTTTTTCTCAAAATTTATTACATGCGAATGCTAGATAAAAGAACAATCTTTTGAAATCCATTTATAATTTTTTGTGGAAAAGAGTCAATACGTCTAAAATCTGATTTGAAAATGACATATTTCTGGTTTACTCTGGTACTTTTTTTTTTTTTTTTTTTACATTAGCTCCACACAGGAGGCACCGAGGAAAACAATTTCCCTAGGGGCTTCTGTCATCTTTGAGGATGCTGTGTGGAGGGTTTTTTAAGGGAAAGGAAGAAGAAGAAGTATGGGAAGGAAAAAGGTAAGAAGGGTGGGTAGGAATCTGGGGGTCAGTGTGGCCAGGGGTGACGGACGTATGAATCTATTCCTCACACTGCGGTGCAAGGCGAAGGGTCGGGAGAATCCGGCTGGAGAGGTCAAAAGGCCTCCATCAATCACTCTCCTCCGATCCAGCCTGCCATGCAGTGGTTGGGCAAACGTATCCGCCACCAAGACCTAGACAAACCTCATCCCATGAACCCGGGCACCCCTGCTAAGTCACCAAACGTAGCGAACCACTTGGGGTGACCTGTGGCAGGGGTGTTGGTTGTCCAATAAATGGTTCCCGGGGCGGCGGTACCCATACCCGCCTCCCAAATAATAAAATGCCCTCTTAATTCGGTAAGATTTGGTGGTGATTATGAGTAATCTTTATTGTACCAGATATAGGATAGGTACACACTTTTACACATAACTGTATACTCCAATCACATTTCACTTTTTCGGAGATGTCTGACTAATCAACTGGAAGATCGAGTAAGAAGCCTATGTTATTTTAGGGATTACCGTGTGGGATAGTTTTAAGGAAGGGAAGGATTGGAAGTTTTGGGAAGAAAAAATGTGTGAGGGGTGGGTTGAAATCTGGGGGTCAGTGAATGAATCCATCCCTCCAACTGCTGTGCAAGGCGATGGGTCGAGAGAGTCTGACTGGAAAGGTCAAAAGGCCTCCCTCAACCAGTCTCACTCGATCCGGCCCACCACGCAGCAGGTAGGCAGACGCATTCGCCGCCAAGACCTGGACAAACCTCACCACATGAACCCGGGCACCCCTGCTAAGTCACCAAACAAAGCGAACCACTTGGGGCGACCTATGGCAGAGGTTGAAATGGCAGAGGTTAAAATGGCTAAAATGAAAATAAACAAGATTGAATCAAAAGATTTCTGAATGAATTATAATTACCAACACCTCTGCCATAGATCGCCCCAAGTGTCCCGCTACGTTTGGTGATTTAGCAGAGGTGCCCGGGTTCATGGGATGAGGTATGCCTAGGTCTTGGAGGCGGACGACCAGGACACACTGAACCCCAGATTCCTACCCACCCCTTAAACCCTTTTCCTTCCTAGAACTCTCCTCTTCTTCCTTTCCTTAAAAAACCCTCCACACAGCATCCCCAAAGATGGCATAGGCCCTGAGGGAATTTTTTCTTCTCAGGTCCTCCTGTGTGGAGCTCATGTAAAAAAAAAATTAAAACAATTTTGGATGTGATGTACGTAACACTCGGGAATATAAAATACATAATTGTTACCATTTTCAGTACATGTAAAGAATTTTTACCATCGATCCTACAATGTTCGGTATTTTGATTTAAAACTTTTAATATTTAATTTTTTTTTTAGTTTGAGGTTTTTGACTTATCATACTGGAAAGCGCTAGTCACATAATACTTATAATAACGCAATGTGGGAAAACAAAGAAATTCAAAACTTACGTTCTAATAAACTGTCTACCCTAGATAAAATCATTGTAAACGGTTACTAAATTATTGAAATAACTCTCGTTATAATAAATTTTTGAAAGTCATACCCATCAGTGTAATATATCATTGAAGAAGAAAATAATTCTAAACCAACATATTAAAAATAACAAGATAATAACAATAAATCTAAACAAAAATATGAAAAAGAACAAGAAACTCAGAAAAAAAAGGGAACGGTTGCAACTGGGAATCGGACCCAAGATTTCTTATCTTACCGGGAGGTAAGTTACCTTCTTATATTAGGACAAACATCCTAACCAACTCGGCTATTGGGACCACTTATTTTTAAATAATTTTTGTCGATCTCATATTTCAAATTCAGAATTTAAGAAAAGAAAAGTCTTCTAATTTTTCCCATATTTTTGGCTGCCACCCTTTTATATGATCAAAAAGTTCTAAAGAATTGGTTTGTAACCTAGATAATGTTTTGGGTAAACATATATGATTTTATTTATATAGGACACCTTTTCTAGAAGTCTAAATGAATATTTAATTTGAGGGTTCGTTGCATATTTATTTTTCTGAGTCTCGTTCTTTTTCGTATTTATTTCGAACATTTAAAAAAGGCAGCAGCCAAAAATATGATAAAAATTAGTCAAAGATAATATTGTTAATTCTGAATTTGAAATATGAGATCGACAAAAGTGATTTGAAAATAAGAAGTCCAAATGGTCTAGTTGCTTAAACAATTTAAAGTTTTCGTCCCGGTAAGACAAGTATCTCGGGTTCGAGTGTCACTTGCGACTGTTACATTTTTTTGTCTTGTTCTTTCTCATATTTCATAGATATATAAGTATTATTTTCTTTTTCCATGATAACGTTATTAGGTCATGAAAAATAATACAATAAAATTACTTATTGGTTACATGCTTGACAACTCCGATTCCACGAAAAATTCACCTTCATTATAAAAATGCGTTGATGATTAAAAAATTGAAAAATTAAAACAACGGACACTACATATTATTTTTATGACTGCTGTTATCCGTTGGTATCTTCGTATGCTTTAGAAACTACAAACATAAAATCATACTTTGATAGATTTATGCCAAGGATTTTAAGAATTCTATCTCTCAAATCTATATTTCTGGGAAGTGCCCATTACCTTTTTGCGTATCTGCACAACAACATCTTAACACGCGTATTTCCATTGCTATTTATCTCCTCATCTGCGATATATGCAAGAGACTGTATTTACAAATTGAAGATATGTTACTGCACGCCCCAAGTGCAGTAACATATATATATAATACTTTGTGATACACCAAGCGAATAGAAGCACAGGAGATCCAAAACACGCAGAAGGGCACATTACTCGGAGCAATGGGCGACACAGCGGTGTTTGCGCGAAAGCTCACAGCGAATTCATAACTGGAAGATATGTACGTAGGTATCGTTATTTTATGCATGAAAAGCGACAACATTTACAGTCAGGTGATGTACGGTCTTCTTTGTATTCGAGAGACATGTTACACGTTACGCTCCGATCAGTTACAATATAAATAGGTCCTACACATCGAGGGTTTTTGCTCAAATTCTTTTTGAGAGCAAAATATACACGTTTTTCTATGTTGAATTCGTGTTTACAGAACCTTTAGCATGCAGATATTCTTATGCCAAATTTTTTAAAAGAACTAAACTGATATTATTTACCTGATACTATTTAGCTGTTGTTATTTACCAATCTTTATTTTTTGTTAATAATTGAATGCTACTGTGGTATGGTCACCCTATGAATGCATCTGGTAAGCCACAACTAACAGGTACCTTGTATTTTTTGTTTACAGTATAATGTTATTGTTGCCAACGCTGAGCATACTGCCCAGCTATAATTAAATTATTAATAATCCATGTCTGAATAATTGTTCTCAGTGCTTCTTTTGTAGGTTTATAATTATATTTTTATTAAGTTTATATGTATGTTTTTTTAAAATTACATCGTAAAAGTTCATATCTCGATACAGAAATGCTCTAGTGAGATATGCAGCTTATGTTTTTCATGTATTTCTTATTTCTCAATAAATAAATAAATATTTATTTTTAACCCCCGACGCAAGGAGCGATGTCATAAGTTTGACTTTCTGTGTGTCTGTCTGTGGCATCGTTGCTCCTAAACAAATGGACCGATTGTGATGCGGTTTTTTTCGTTTGAAAGCTGACCTGATCGAGATGGTTCTTAGCTACAATTCGTGAAAATCTTTTCAGGCATTTCAAGGTCATCAGTTCTTTTTTTTGTGTCGGGGGTTACTTAAAATTTTGAATATTACCTATCTTATTTACAGTTTTTGTATCCTTTAAGGATGATTACATAACAATATGGTACAATTAGGGAGGCGGGAATGGGTACCGCCGCCCCGGGAACCTTTATTGGATAACCAACCCCTCTTCCATAGGTCACCCTAAGTGGTTGGCTACGTTTGGTGATTTAGCAGGGGTGCCCGGGTTCATGGTTCATCTGCCTCATCCACCATGAGATGGATGACCAAGACACACTGAACCCAGATTTCTACCCACCCCTTAAAACCCTTTCCTTCCCAGAGCTCTCCTCTCATTCGTTTCCTTAAAAAACCCTTCACTCAGCATCCCCAAAGATGACATAGGCCCTGAGGGAAATTATTTTCCTCAGGGCCTCCTGTATGGAACTCATGTAAAAAAAATAATTAAATTTAAAAAAAACAATTTTGGATGTGATGTACGTAACACTCGGGAATATAAAATACATAATTGTTACCACTTTCAGTACATGTAAAGAATTTATACCATCGATCCTACAATGTTCGGTATTTTGATTTAAAACTTTTACGTTTAATATTTAATTTTAAATTTTTTTAATGTAAAAAAAATTCGAATAAAATGTTAAAAGACTTTCTTCATGTTTTCTATGAATCGAAATGTATGGAATACATGTATACATTTATATTTTTTTACATATTTGCAGGTATTCTTTTCATTAACAATTTAAAATGAATTATTTTCATGGCGGTCTCCACGGTCGACGGGTAAGGTTTTGACGAAACCGGAGGTCGCGGGTTCGAATCCCAACATGTGCAAGAAAATTTTATTTATTTTAATTTTAATTTTATGTGTAAACCCTCATAGCCCCTCCAGACTCACGGCGAGAAGCCCTGAGAACACCCGAGAAGCGTGAATGTGATGAGTTTCTCGCATTCTCTTTCTCGGGCTCGCCTCTTCTCGGATCGCTCTCGGTAAATTTTGTTATTATAATATTTTGTTTTTAATAATTATATTATTTTAATTTGAGTGGTTGGCTAAGGGACACGGAAGCTAAGTGTAGTTTATGGTCAGACCGAAAGCCATTCACATTTTTTGTTGGTACTTGCCAATTGATTTGAGATTTATTGTATTTCTTATGTTCTCTATTTTATACATGTGCTTTTATACAGGTTTTTTACTGATGCAATTCCGCGTCATGGAGTCTCATGAATGAGTTTTTCTTTTGCCCTGTTTAATTTATCTTTGTCTTACTAACCCATTTTTTTTGCATTTTGTTTATCCTGTTAAGCACTGGCATACTGCTTACTAACAACGTATGCATGGACACTGGAGGTCTAGATTCGTTCAAAATAAATAAATGTAGCTTCGTTTAATCAAAAAAATTAGAATCTTGCGAGAGCCTTGAAGGAGTAACCATCAGTTACTTATACCAGGGCGGGTAAGAGGTGGATTACCTCCACTGTCGGTAAATTTGGTCGCTTCAAAGGATTTCTCGGACGAGAAGCGAGAAGACTACTACACTCACGTTTTGTCTCAGTGTTGTTTAGTGAGCGTTTGAGAGTAGACGTGCGTTATATTTTTGTTTTTGTTTCGAAAATTTTGTTTCCTTGTGTTAAAAATGTGGAACAATCAACAAGAGTTGCAATTTATCGCACAGAGCCAAACCTGCAGCATTTTGAATATCGTCTGTAATTTCATCCATACCTATGGGAAACAGATCACGAGTGAGAAAAATGAGAGTGTGAATAAGTGCTTGTTCTCGCGAGAAGTCTCGGCGAGAACTTCTCGCTTAGACTTCTCGCCGTGAGTCTGGAATCAGCATCAGATTGTAATAATAATTAAACGACGACAATATTACCGAAACTCAATCGAAAATCTGGAGACAGAAAAAGATATGGATTCTAGTCCCAGAAGTGCCAATATCATTTTCGAGTTTCGCTAATATTGTCTTCATTTCATTAAATTTTGTTATACATATCACAGATAATGCGTGGAAAATAATGCATATAACATTTTCGGCACGTTCCAGAATGGAAGTTACTCTCAGTATGGCCCTTGTGATAGACCACCATTCAGAACTGAATTGTGACTTAAAATGGCTTTAGCCGTGTTTGGTAATCAGATCTTAATAGCCAGGTGCTTCTCTATCTACCTCTTCCCCATCTCCCTCTACACCACTTCCTTTAGCCTCACAATATACCCTGATTAACATAGTCCCTCTGGTTGGAAGGTTGGGAGCAGTTGGGACTCTTGTGCGGTATTCACATAAAAAAAAATAGGTAACGTAAATAACAGTACAGTAGTGAAGAGCATAATGAATTTGACCAATTCTAAGAAAATCGGTTGGTTTAAATGGATTGATTGGATAATTAGGTAATTAACTTTAGCTAAAGGACAATTAGTTAATTAACGGGATTATGAAAAGGGATGCTATAGTGTGAGCTTTAACGTTAGTTATAACTAGTGTCTGACCGAAACAGGATTTTCTACCGAAACCGAAACTTTTTAGACATGTTAAAAATCTATTGTTTACTGAAATTTGACTTGTTTTTTACACTTATACATACAGTTAACACGTGTTATCTTAAATAAAAAAAACGATAGTTGAAGTATGCGAAAAAATATGTACGTATATTTTTTTATATTACTGATATAAAACAAACAAAAATTATAAAAATTAACAAAAGATATTAACTACTTCTTGGAACAATTTTTTTTCTGTAATCCACACTTACATTATGAAGGAAGGACCTCATTAATTGATTATTTTTATTTTAATTGCGTTTACAATCACAAAGTTCTTATAAAACGTGTTAAATGAAATAAACAAAAAAACAATAATTGAAGTATGTGAAAAAATATTTACTTTTTTTTTTGATATGCTGCTATAAAACTAACTATAATATGCCGTCATGCATATGTGATACACGAGCCACGAACTCGCCCGAAGTCAGCGGAATGACGCACGATAATTCACGAACGCGAAATTCAAGAACCGAAACTAATGCCGAAACTAGATTTTTTTGCTGAAACTTGCCGAAACCGAAACCGAAACCAAACGGTTTCGGTCGGTCACTAGTTTTAACATATTGAAGGGATTGGTCGTGGAAAGGAGTAGGTACTGTAGTGGCGCAAGCGGACAAAACGATTGTCGCAAGAGCACTTGCGTCGCGCATATAAAAAAAAAACTGGCGTCGAGCATCGGATCATTTCAGAATAATAAAACACATAATTGCCATCACTACCCAAATACTTTGTGTAATGACCAAAAAGCTTGTATGTAAAAAACTCCGTGTATAAATACATAAATACGTGTAATGGCTATCATTTAAAGATAATTATACATTAATGATTAGGGTACCTACCTACTGAATAATATGAGCGTTCTCATGGAAAAGTTAATTGGTTCCATTAAATTCCTTCATTGTTCATATTTATATCAATAGGTATAGTTTATTTTAATTGCTCTCACAACCCAAATAATCAATTTTCATCGATCGTTCGGAGTCTTATTATTTTTTTGTGGAGACATAATGTTAATACAGAAATTCATCCCACGATAGCATTTATTATAAATTAATATGAAGAGAACAAAATATTGAAATAGTAGGGGCCTTTTTTTATGTCATGTAACCAGGACTCAAAACACTCTACTTATCTGTAAAGCCTTGATAACACACGGCGAGTTACAAGCTACTATCTACTAAGTTTTAAAAGCGGGTAAATCGGCGAGTGAGATTGTCATGATGACACACAAAACTGTCCACTCGCTCAGAAGCGTAGGAAACTGAGGCCGCTGCTAGCGCCAGTAACAAGAATAACGACGCCTGCGCGAACTAATTCTTCAGATATTTGACAGTAGAAATCAGCTGTTTATCGGAAGACATATTGGAAACATAAATAAACCAATCACGAGCAAGCGGAGCATGCGTGTAGGCGAGTAAAGTTGACGACATTTCAACTTTTTTTCGTAGATTGTCAACAATCTGCTAGTCGCTGCTAGTTAGCAAGTGACACGATGACACTGGGCGAGTTTACTAACAGATAGTGAATTTCTTGAAAAGCTTGTAAACTAGCCGTGTGTCATCGAGGCTTAACACTCTGAACGTGGAGCGCCATTGTAATGCTTAATAAATGGGAACAACATTTTAATAAGACATTAATAGTCAAAATAAAAGAATTGTGGTAAAACAAATAAATTATATTATTCAATAACAAAAAAACGAAACCAGAACATGGACTCTAATATCACAAATAAAATAATATTATTCTAAAATTCTGAACTCAGGGTCGTGTTTAGCCTAAAAGAAACTAAATAATTTAAATTATTTGAAGCAAATAAAATCAATCAATAGCTTGTAGCTTTTAAAAAAGAATTAAATGTTTTAAAAAAAATATCATCACTGTGTAAAAATTATTACAAGGCCGCCATTTCAAATTGAACAGAATATTAAATGGTAAATTGATATTAATATATTAAACTCAAAACTAAACTAAGTATTAGCTCACAGGTCAATGGAGATCCATCGTAGTATGTCCTCCCTCGTCAAAACAAAGGCACAGACTCTCTGACTTTCTATTCGGAACTGTTTGAAAAATTACCTTTCCGATAGTGTGTTTTATGCAACAGAAGAATGCAGGATTCCATTTCTTCTAATTTTGTCTTTCCAAATGGGAATTAAAAATCAATTCGATTTAATGTGTCATTAATCGACTTAATGGCTAAGTGCTTACTTAGTAGATATTATAATTTCAAACTGTTACATGCTTACGAAAAATGTTGGTTTTTCAAACAATAAACGTTGTTAAAACTAGGTATTTTATTAATTTGCAATAAATAGGGTTCATTTCCTCGCACCGCAACGTATTGAAAGTTTTATTCATTAAATTTGGTTTAAGGACTATCATACAATTAGGTATAATATATTTATTCAATTGAGAAACACTTAATAGAATAATTGGGGAGCGTTTTCACGAAGAGAATTATCGACTAAAAACTTCTTTTCGTGAGATGGTTTTAAGTGAATAATCACTTGGGATTACTACGTTTTGATGATCTTTAAATGTAAATTTTTTGCAAATTCTCTGTTAGACATGATGAATAAATTATAAGAAAACACAATTCATTTGTGAAAAGTCATCTATTTTTTAAAAAGGTGTCGAAAATTGCGAATTTCCACCATAGCCAAATAATCTACACATTTGAAAAAAAAAGTTTTCACAAAACTAAATTTAAATACATTTGAGTTCAACAATAACATGATTTTTTTTTTTAATGTCGTAAGTAAAATTTTCAAAAATGTAAGCAACCCCCGACACAAAAAAAGAGATGATGACCTTGAACGCCTGAACAAATGTTTATGGATTGTATCTCGATCATTGTATCTCGATCACGTCAGCTTTCAAACAAAAAAACCGCATCATAATCGGTCCATTCGTTTAGGAGCTACGATGCCACAGACAGACACACAGAAAGTCAAACTTATAACACCGCTGCTTGCGTGTCTGCGTGAATCTAATTCCACCAAAAGTAATTAGAACAAATCTTAAATAATTTAAAAAATTATATAAAACTATCGTCGAAACTTCTTTATACAATAATTTCAAAATACCTAGGCCAAAATTCTTTAGGAAATAAAGTTTATTTTTTCACATAACTGGGGACCTACTCAGATACATTGAAATGAGCTGATAATAAGGTCCCTTTTACATTACCCTAGTTTTTAAACTTTTATACCGATGCAGGCCTCCGTGGACGAGGGGTTAGGCTCTCGACTCGTAATCCGAAAGTCGTGGGATCGAATCCCGGCGTGCGCAAATAAATTTTATTTGATTAATTTGTGTTATTTCACAATTAATTCATTTACGATAAAAAAATCGCTAAAACGCATGCATTTTGAGAAGTTCAGGCAAAATATTTAAATGTTTTAAGATAATTTTCTAAAGAATTTAATTTTCCACATTATACAATTAAATTATAACCGAAAAGGGACTCATTCTTATATAGGAAATTTTGAACTTTAAAGTATAGTCTTATAGGTCTGATACTATTTTTCTGGGCTTATAAAAAGACTATCCAAAAAATGCTTGATTGTTCAACTCGCTGTATTTAATACATAATTTAATCATCTGAATTTCAAAATATATGATTTTGCATGGCTTACAAGTGCATCACCTTAAGTACCTACTTAAAAATCTTATTTGATTTGAGAGCAAATGTTGGTATTGATCTATTACTAGTAAATAAGAGATAATTAGAATCATAAATTTTTGAGAACTAATAATTATTCAAGAGGCAGCTGCATAACATAATGTAGTGCTCGGGCTTCTTGGAAAAAGCAAAAGTGTTTGTAATGTACTTATGACGTTATGACATTCATATTACAGACGAGATTTAATCGATAACATGTATTTAGACTTCGCGGAAAGTAATGAAATTATTCCACCCTTTCATATTTGTGTAAAAATCCTTAACCCCTCAGGTCTCGACCATATTCTGTCGGTAGTTCAGAATATAACCGCTTTGCATTAAAATCCAAATAAATGGAATATTAAAACCTGTTTTTTAAAGGTGATAAAAAAAAACCGTTTTTTAAAGGTGATTTGGTTATTTCTAATAATATTTCAAATAATACTTTTGAAAGTAGCTATAACTTTGTGGTTATCCATTATAGGTAAATGAAACAATTTAACTTTGTTTGAACCACTTGTATATTTGAGTAAATCTGACCGGTTTCGGAACGACCGTTTCTTCTTCAGGGCAAATGTATACTGATTTGACAGTTTTGAAATATGGATGGGAACAATGTATTATTTTTTTCAAAAATGTGGTTATTTTCAATTATATGGTTAGCGAACTCAAAAAAATTATTATTATTAAGACGCCTTAAATGTTCTTTGATTCTGATTTCAAAAGTACGAGTTGTTTTTCCAATATAAAATAAGGGACAATCATGGATTTACTGAAATATAAAAGTGGTTCAAACAAAGTTAAATTGTTTAATTTAATTATTTATTAGATTAGGTTATTTCTAGTAATTTTTTAAGTAAGTTGATGACCTCCGTAGTCCAGTGGGTAAGACTCTTGACTCACAATCCGGAGGTCGCGGGTTAGAACCCGGCATCCGCAAATAAATTTTATTTGATTAATTTGTGTTATTTCACAATTAATTCATTTAAAATAATATATAGTATACTAGCTGACCCGACGAACTTCGTACCGCCTCAGAATCAATAGCTGTTGAATTAAATTCAGTTTTTTTATTAAATTAAAAATTACACAATGAAGCAATTATCAATGCGCAACTGTGCGTGTTTTGTTTTTGTCAGTATCAGAGATGGCGTTGTTTAAGGATTTATATTTTTGTGATTTTCTTACTTTTACAATTACTGCGAATGGGTGCCGCCGCCCCCGGAACCATTTATTGAATAACCAACACCTCTGCCATAGATCACCCCAAGGGGTTTGCTACGTTTGGTGATTTAGCAGGGGTGCCCGGGTTCATGAGATGACTTATGTCTTTGTCTTGGCAGTTGATGCGCCTGCCCATCTGCTTCGTGGTTGGCCGGATCGAGAGAGACTGGTTGAGAGAGGCCTTTTGACCTTTCCAGCCGGACTCTCTCGCCCATTGCCTTGCACCACAATTGGAGGGATGGATTCATACGACCGTCACTCCCTTACACACTGGCCCCAGATTCCTACCCACCCCTCATACCTTTTTCCTTCTCAGAACTTTCTATCCTCCCCATTCCTTAAAAAGATCCTCCACTCAGCATCCCCTAAGATGACATAGGTCCTGAGAGAAATTATTTTCCACAGGGCCTCCTGTGTAAAAAAATGCGTTTCATTTCAGAGATTTATTATAATTATTGTATTTTTACTTTATAGGTTTTTCAGACATACGTTCACCATTTGTCTCATTTTCGACTATTAACATTAATTTTATAAGAAAGAAGGGCAGCATTATATGATTAAAAACAAATGCATAATAATCAACACATTGACATTTGACGTTTTTGAATGTTTGGAATTCACGCACACTTCAATATTATACCTCTCACAATATTGCTGCATTTCTTTCAAAATATGTAAATTCTTCGACCTAACTAAAAAGTCGATTCTCAGACCTAACATATAAGCATAAAAAATTTCATCAAATTTGTCCAAAAAAAATAAAATAAAAATTCGGAGTGGAACACCCTTTACTTTTAGGGGTATGAAAAATAGATGTTGGTCGATTCTCAGACCTAACATATAAGCATAAAAAATTTCATCAAAATTGGTCCAGTACAAAAAAAAAAAAAAAAAATTCGTAGTGGAACACCCTTTACTTTTAGGGGTATGAAAAATAGATGTTGGTCGGTTCTCAGACCTAACATATAAGCATAAAAAATTTCATCAAAATTGGTCCAGTCCAAAAAAAAATAAAAATTCGGAGTGGAACACCCTTTACTTTTAGGGGTATGAAAAATAGATGTTGGTCGATTCTCAGACCTAACATATAAGCCTAAAAAATTTCATCAAAATTGGTCCAGCCGTTTCGGAGGAGTATGGCAACAAACACCGTGACACGAGAATTTTATATATTAGAAGATTTGCGCCATGTTCCAGAGTGGAAGATACTATCAGTATCGCCCTGGTGTAAGACCACCATTCAGAATTGAAACGTTGCTTCAAAATGGCTTTAGCCGTGTTTGGTGACCAGATCTGAATAGCCAGGTACTTCCCAACCTTCCTCTTCCCCACCTCCTTCCCCTCCCCACTACCTTCAGCCTCACAACATACCCCAATTGGGGATGCCATAGTCTCACTGGCTCCAGACTGGAGCAGTTGAGAGTCTTGTGCGGTATTCACTGTAAAAAAAAAAGTATAATTTTTTAAAACGTAAACTTTAAAAAGTTTTAAAAATGGTTCAGCTTACGTTTTGACTAACAATTACTGGTATCGAAAAAAAAAACAATAACACTCATATTTTATTACACAATTGTATTATAAATGTTATGTTAAAAAAATGTTAAAAAAATTCACAAAAATTTCTTAATTTTTCTTAAAATTGCGGTCGGGAACTTTGATTTCATGAAGGTGAATATTTTAATTATTTTGTGGTTAATTTTTAGATTTTAATATATAGCGTGGTGTTTTTTTCTTTCCAAATACCGCTTATATTTCTGACTATGATAGTAAGGGAGACACAACGATTTCTAGGAGACCTATTGAGTTATTCAGAAAGCAAACAAATTGGCCTGAGGGGTTAAGGTCGATTGGCAGCCCTAACTCTTTGACCTTATTATATTCAGAGAAGTTCTCTACCTCATTGTTGTAAGGCCAGGTCTAGGAATAAACAAATATTTCATTGTCAAATATTCCTGTCAAATTTTGAAATGGGCTCTCTAATTAATAGGCTGGGAACCGAATATAGCAAAGGCGCCAAGAGGTGTAATATAAATTTATAAGGATTCTAGAAAATTCCAATGTCGCAACTTCTCCAACTAAAAAGAAAATGGAAACGCATTGCACATATTATTTTGAAATTCTTAAATCTAACACGGTCTAAAAAAAACGTTTTTTTAATGATTTTTTTTTATTTAAAAGCACAAATGAAAAAAACAATATTGTGTTTTTTTTTGACAAAATTAATTAAATCACGAAGCTCCTTTACTCTTGATGGACATGACGTGTGGAAATTCCTGAAAGAAAATTGGTATTGATACCAGAACTCACCTTTCGAGTGTTTCAACTTGGTGTAACATAGATTTTCAAATGAAACGAACAATATTGTGTTTTGTTTTTTTTTTGGAAAGTTAATTAATATCACGAAGCTTCTTTACTCTTTATGGACACGGCATGTGGAAATTCCTGAAAGAAAAATTGCATTGATACCAGAACTCGCCTTTCGGGAGTTTCAACTTAGTATAACACAGATTTTCAAATGAAACGAACAATATTGCGTTTTGTTTTTTTTTTGACAAAATTAATTTTTAGTTTTTATTCTATTTTTATTTATTAATATTTCAACGCCCTGATGGGCTTTTACATGTAAGTTTATAATACAGAGACAAAGTTTTAAATAAAAAAAAGATGAAATTGAAAAAGCATCACATGAATGGATGGTATAATGATACATTTTAGTAAGAATAATGCATTACAATACAAGAGAAAGTTTTTAAAGTTGCAGATGGCATAAAATAGGATACATTGTGTATTTACAAAATTTACATTAAAACAATTCTTGACAACTCAAATAAAATGTCACAATACGTAAAAAAGAAAACGGCAACAGGTTTATTAATTTATTAATATCATGAAGCTCCTTTACTCTTGACGGACATGACATGTGGAAATTCCTGAGAAAGAAAAATTGTATTGATATCAGAATTCACCTTTCGAGAGTTTCAACATGATATAACACAGATATTCGAAATTTCTTAGTGTATAGGAAATGGTTAGTTATTACAGTACCTACGTACCTTCTTCCATCTATGTGCAAATACTAATGGATGAGTTGTAAAAATCTGGTTATAAAATAAATTAAAAGTTTGTAAAACAAATTTTCCTTCGAAATGCCATCATTCAAGGTTTTCGTCTCCTATTGACATAATACCACACCAAAACGATCCCTGTGGACTGCCTTACAATGAAACAGATAAAACCTTTCAAAGATCATTTAAGTCTACATCAGACAGCGTCATGTTTGATTTATATATTCCCAAAGCACTGCATACCACTGCCTTACGTTCACATTTTTTTCCGAAACCCACAATCTTCTCTTTTAGAAATATCGGCCTTACTGTGTTCTGAATCCGGGAACACCGAGGGATAAAAACATAATTCCCTATAGATTTCCCGCACGTGTTAGTTTTTGCAATCCAAGCCAAACCGTCGCGTTGGGTTTCACAGTTTGTATGGCTGAAAGGAATGGGTGATTGATGACCGGATTATGATGAACAAATAATAGATTTATAAAGCCGTAGATTGATAGTGTTTTCATCAGACAGGTGACAATGAATGTACGAAAATGTGTAAAGGTAGCAAATAATGTTTTTATATACGATAGCTGAAGTCCCCGGCACTGCCCGGGCTTTACAGAGAAAACAAAATTTTCCTATTATTTTGAATATTAAGTATGCGAAATTTAATCAAAAAATTTCGAAATTTTGCTTTAGGGGATGTGACAATGTGGTTTTTCGAAATCTCGTGTAAATATTGACCATTCTAATGTTTTGAGGGTAAAGTTTGCAAAATTTCACCAATCTCGGAATAAAACTCTCAAAATGGTAAGTGATTTTTTTTACATTAGCTTCACGAAGGAGGCTTTCAGGAAAATAATTCCTATCAGGGCCTATGTCATCTTAGGGGATGCTGTGTGGAGGGTCTTTTCAGGATAGGAAGGAGAAGAAGTTCTGGGAAGGAAAATAGTATTAGGGGTTGGTGGTTATCTGGGGGTCAGGACTGAAGGACGTATGAATCAATCCCTCCCACTGCGGTGCAAGGTGATGTTCCGAGAGAGTACGGCTAGTGAAGTCAAAGCGACTCCATCCGCTCCATCCAAACGCATCCGCTGCCAAAACTCAGTCAAACACCCCATGAACCCGGGCACCCCTGTTAAGTCACCAAACATGGTGAACCACTTGGGGTGACCTACGGCAGAGGTGTTGGTTATTCAATAAATGGTTCTCGGGGTGGCGGTACCCGTACCCGCCTCATGAAATGATAATGAAAAGCTAATCGATCCCATCAAATAATCTGTTGTTAAGTAATCGTTTTCAGTTTGCTGGATTTTGACTTAATTACATTAATTAAAACGTACGTCGCATCCGCAGTTTTAAAGTTCGAAATTACAACGAAATACTTAGGTACTCGCATTTTCATTTTCTTCCTGATTGTCTTACACCACATAAAACACGTGCTAACAATCTTCGAGTTTGTTCATTTCGCATTCTGATCTATTGTATGTTCATGAATATTGGTACGTCTGTCTGTATTATTTAGGTACATTCAGATGATATTTTCCCACGGTGGGTATCGTAGGCCTATCGTAGGCAATCGCCACCACCCCTAGTTTTTCCACTTCTTCCCATACAGAATAAGTACAAAAATGTATAATTTAACTAAATTCGATTTTCACCCCATTTCTTTAATCTACTAAATTTGTCCGGTTAATAGGCAATAAAATAGGCACCCAACTAGGCCTCTCATATTTCTCATGCCTGGACCAAATGAAATATTATGCTTAATTTAATCAACAAAAATTGATTTGCAATGACCTCGTACAAGACTGATTTGAAAAACACCACCGGGCCTATCTTCTCTTCAATTACCCTGGATTAATTATATGTTTTCCATTGGAAATAAGTATATTAAAATTCACTCGAATTATAAATTCAACGATTTTTTTTTGTAGAAACTAAAAATATGATATAAACGGTGATATCTAGGCGGATTGATTGGCTTTAAACCGGAGTAAGCAGTTCACATGTGTCAGTATTAATATTTGGAGGTATGATATTAATTAAATCGAATGGACAAATTGAATGCCAAACACCCATCACTCGAGTGGATATTTAGGAAGCCAGAAAATTCAAGTTTGAGAACAGAATTGTGGAGGTATGTACAGCGATGGAGTTGAGAAGAAAATATATTTTTTTTTACGTACTTGACTTTATAATTTGTTCTTTAGACATAGACGCTTGCCTTTGTTCTGGAAGTTTGAAAGGTTTTTTAATGCAGCTGGGTAAAGTTAATAAATTAAACTTAAAAGAAAACACAACAAAAATTATTACTGGGTTTATATTCTGAGCTCCGAGCCTTTAGTAGTCCTAGTGTTCTAGGTCTGGTAAATGATAAAATTTCATCCATCTCCCTCAAACTGTGAAAATAAATTGACAGAATTTTATATCAAAGAGTAGATACTATTAAACTATTTACGAGATTGATTTTTTCTAAGGTTCGTAATAAAATAATATTCCTTTAAACATTTTTATTTTATTTTATGAAAAACCGGAGAATAATTACCTACTCATAAAACTATAACAAAGATCGCTCTTGTGTAGTAACAGATTTAGAAATAAAAATTTAAAACTATTTTATCCCCATTTCTATTCTGTGCATTTGCTTTTAGAACATTAGAAAAGGTCACCAGTATCACATTTGCAATAAGACAAAATGTGTATTAAAAAAAACGCAGCCATATAAGTGTTGAGTACCAGGAAAGAGAAATTTCTGAAATGCACACTGCGCACTTAAAGTGAAATAATGCAAAACTGCGCTATATACATACAACGTTATTATTATTAAGAAATAATAAAATCAAAATCGCCAGATATTTCGTCTTCCAATTCCTCCTCACCCAGCCATTTTCTTCTGGCTTACAACATTCCCGAAGATGTTTATTGTTCTTTCTTCGATCAGCGGCACCCTTTTATTTTGTATTTGGGAATTTAACTGCTTTAAGTTATTTATTTAAAAAAAAACACGAATATATATATATATATTTTTTTTTTACATTAACTCCACACAGGAGGCCCTGAGGAAAATAACTTCCCTCAGGGCCTATGTCATCTTTGAAGATGCTGTGTTGGGGGTCTTTTTGAGGAAAGGAAGAAGTGAACACGGGTCTTGAAGAGATCCATGTTGTAAGAGGGAAGAAACACAGAGGCCGGCAAATCGTTCCACAGCCGAGCCGTTGAACTCAAGAACGAGTCATAGAAACGACCCGTTCTCATGTGACTAATGTCAACCGTGTACAAATGTTGGGAGCGTGTTTGGCGTGTTTCCCGACTATGCACCGGTGCCGAGGGGATCAATGACGCTAGTTCCTCGGAGCATCTTCCATTGTAATACCGGTAGAACAAGGACAGCATTCCCACCTGACGCCTGTGCTCTAAAGATTGCAGTGCGTCTGTTAAGATGGGATAATCTATCAAACGGACCGCCCGTTACTGCACAGAGTCAAGGGTTGTTTTTAGGTATTTTGCAACTCCAGACCAGAGGTGGCTGCCAAATTCAACCGTGGGGCGCACTTGCGATTTGTACAGCTAGCGGATGTGCACTATTAAAGTATCTGCGGGCCCTGTACAGTACGCCCAGTTTCTGAGAGGCTAACTTATGGTTTCGATGGAGCCCCCGTACCTGAGCTGGTCACTTAGAGTTACACCAAGCATATCCATATAGTCCACAACAATCAAGACATCTAACTATCTAAGTTGTTAATTATACCTACTTGGCGTATCTTTTAACTTACCAAAGACCACTGAAAACTATTTTTAATAGTCTAATAAAATATTATTTTCAGTTCGGATTCTGTATATTAAAAAGTGCTAAAACACAGTAAAATATCGTTTCCCACTCAACAATATAATATTTTTTCCAGAAGAGCAATAGCCGATGTTTGCCTCAACACCAAGAAATAACTCTTGTTTATTTTGTGTGCTTTTCTGCCATTCACATTTCATATTATTGATGTTCTCCACTTCGGCTCCATGATTGACACCGCAATCTTCTAAACGTCAACTCACGATGTCAAATTACCAACCAACCAGTATCTGTTTTAGCTTGAAGGTGACTGCTGGCACTGCTGCAACAAAATTCTGCCCTTATAATCAATAATTAATTGCACGTGTATTTTTTTCTTCTCATAATTTCATTTTCAGATTCATGAAGTGATTATGCTTTAGTTGTATGTTCTCTATTAAACAAAATAGCTTTTCGCCTCGATATATCTACGCAAGACGGTAAATATTTTATTACCTGACTATTAATTGTCGTACCTCTTGGAACTAATAGAGATTGTGTTACGTAACGAAATGCTAGAAGAGATTCAAATATGATGCTTTACTGAAATGCGCCGAAAATGCGTGCTTTACTGTGCAGACGGTTCGCGCAGCTAAAGGTTGACGAAAACACCCGAGCCCACGAACCGACTAGCGCATCCCGGGGGCAAACCCCGAACTCCTTCTTCTACACCTGCCACCTAAGAGTATGGATGCCTGCCACGCTGCGAGATAGACGTAAAAATATAATTTCTTAAGTATTACATGTTTAGTTTATCTCGAGAACAAAATAACAAAATGTGAGGTACAGAAATTCATCGCAAAATCACAAGAATACGCTGCATTCCGCTTTGGAGTTACAGAGGACTTGTATGAAAAACTTTTGCAGGAAGATCAATGGCCTCGTGGAGTACCGGTAAGACGTTACCGATACATAAAACCGAGACAAACTTCGGTTGATTTAAGCATATTTTATTTTTATTTTTTTTATTTATTTTAGAGAAAGTTGACAGCAAATCAGAGATTACAAAATAATAAAATAATAGGATGTTAATTATGCCAATTATGAAATTTCCACTGATGATATTTATAATAGTAAAGTGTGATATGTAAGTTTTATTTTTTAGTTACAAAATGTAAAAAAGGGAGGGGGGGAGGAGGAACATAGGAATAGGATTAAGAGGCAAAGGACGGGAATATATATATAGGGATTGAACTTTCTAGTTTGAGTCATGGTGCTTGTTGAGTTTTCGTTTTATGTCACGTAAAGTTGAGTTAATATCCAAACAGAATAAAGATGTCGCCGCGGAATGACTAGGCAGGCTAAAAGTAAATCCTATCCCTTGCACAATTTTCTATCAAAACGTGCGGGGATTGAGAACGAAAACAGACGATTTTTTACAAAGTGTAATTATACAAGACAACGATCTCATATTACTATCTGAGACGTGGCTCAACGACAACATCAAAAATTCTCAACTATTTGATCAACGTTACGAAGTCTTCAAAAAAGACAGGACCTCAGGTCAATCAAGGAGGCGTGCTACTAGCCGCGAGATGCGACCGCGTCACGCAATACCAGAGACTCACCTTTCTAGAAAGCGACGGCGAAAACTTATGGATTAAGGTCAAAATAAATGAAGTTTGTATTTACATCTGTATAGTATACATACCACCGGCTTCGCATATAAATATTTACTCTGATTTTTTCGACAAGGTAATAGCCAATTTCAACTTTTTAGTAGATAAAAAAATTATTATTGTAGGTGATTTTAATTTAAACTCCTGTGCGAGTAACAAAGCAACTCAAACAGACTTACCATATTTTATGGAAGTATTTCAAATGGAGCAGAAAAACTTAATCACTAACATAACTAACAAGATACTGGAAGTTATTATTAGTAATTTTGACTTAAAAGTGTTCAAATCTTTATACTCACTTGTTAGTGAAGATTCATACCATCCATCTTTATGTATAAAAATCGCAATCAACGAAAGGAAATCTTATTGTCAGAAAGCATTATTCAATGACAACAGAAATTGTGTTAAGAATGGATGGAACCACAGATAATAGAAACAAAGGGATGGAACCTTGAATGTGGTGATTTCGAACAGTTTTATTTCAAACTAAATTCTCAAGACTGGAAACCTTTGTTAATACTTGAAGATGTAGATATAGCAGTAGATTATTTTTATAGTGTAATTTATGATCTTTTTGACATGTGTTTTAAAAAAAAGCGTTTACCTAGCTCGGAAAGAAAATACCCGAAATGGTTTAATGGTGAGATTCTTAGGGACTTGAAAAAGAAAGACAAATATCACACAAACTGGAAGCGCACTGGATCGGTAGGAGATCGGGAAAAGTTTTGTTTTCTAAGATCCAAAATCAAACGTTATATAAATATTGCATACAAGGAGTATATAAAAATATCGAAAACAACGTCAAAAGTGATCCGAAATCCTTCTGGAAATTTGTTTCTGGAAAGAAGAAAGACGGTGGGATTATAAACCAAGTATCATGGAACGGACATACACATATAGGGCCCGATATTCCGGAAGCATTTGCAGAATACTTTAAGTCTGTATATGGCAAACAAAGTGCTGAATTTGACTCCTATACTCCCGGAGATTACTCTTCATTAGCTCATAATGTAGACATGATACGTCTGCACAAAAATGATTTCCTAATGGCAGTCAAAAAACTTAAACCAAAAAAATCTGTTGGACCAGATTTTATTAATACAATTTTGAAGGGATATGCCGAACCATTAATGTCACCTCTCTTACATATATTTAACATTTCTCTAAGTTCAGGTAAATTCCCCGACCGTTGGAAAGTCACGCCCCTACACAAAAGCGGCGATAAATCGAATGTATCGAACTATAGACCTGTGGCGATTCTTTCGGCACCGGCCAAATTATTTGAACTTATTATACATAAACACATCTATAGTAAAGTAGAACCTTTTCTCATAAATCAGCAGCATGGGTTTAGAGTAGGCAGATCCACAACGACCAACTTAATGGTTTTCACGGATTATGTCGCAAACACATTGGATAACAACGAACAATTAAACAAACACCATCCTTCACTTATAATTTCTATACCCTACACTGTAGATGATAATCCTAAAATCTCAAGATCTTATTATAATTTTAAAAATGCAGATTACAATAATAATAGGAAACAGTGGGCAAAAAAACCAAGACAAGACTAAACTTAGTCAATAAGCTGGCTGGTACTAGCTAAGGATGCGACGCCAACACGCTCAGAACGGCATCCATTGCCCTGGTTTTCTCAGCAGCTGAATACTGTGCTCTAGTATGGGCCAGAAGCGCCCACACTTCCATGGTCGACGTTCAGCTTAATGCCACAATGCGAACCATCAGCGGAACCTTAAAATCGACTCCTCTTCCTTGGCTCCCCGTACTTGCAAATATAACCCCGCCAAATATCAGGCGAGAGATTGCAACACTGAGGGAATACAAGAAGGCGCTGCAAAAAAGCGAAATACCCTTGCACGATGATGTCGTCTCGAAAACCCTTCTGGACGGAAGGAGAAAGACTCCTTCGAACACCTCTCACCCCAGAAGATAGGTGGAAGCTTGAGTGGCAATCAGCCAACGTCAAAAACGCCGATCTCGTGCAAGACCCCACTGAGAGACAGCCTGGGTTCTCATTGCCTCGCAAACTCTGGACTGCCATCAATAGAATAAGGTGCTCCCATAGCCGTTGTGCTCACATGATGCATAGATGGGGCCTTAAAGAGTCGGCGACGTGTGAATGCGGTGCGGTGCAGACCACCGAACATGTGGTCAACGAACAACGGTCATTCCCCGGCGGGATTTATGAGGTCCACAGGGCAACGCCTGAGGCCCTAGACTGGCTCGCAGACCTAGATGTCCCCCTCTGACCCCCCACCATACGAAAGAAGAAGAACAATAAAGTTAATGAGGCGCTGTCTAACATTGACTGGACAAGTCTTAATGAAGGTGATATTGATCAAAATACTGACTTTTTTTACTAGCAACTCTATAATGTAATTTCAAATAATATTCCTCTTATCCAACACAAAGAATCAAAGTATCCTGTATGGTTTACTAAATAATTAATTTGCTTGATAAATTGTAAAAAAGAATCTCATAAAATCTACAAAAAAAATAGATCTGTACCTAATTATATTAAATTTAAAAATATCAGGAAAGATTGCAAAAATTTGTCTAAAATTTGTTATAAAAATTATATAATGGAAGTCGAAAATACAATAAATCAAGATGTTAAACACTTCTGGAAACATGTAAATTCTATGAAAAAAAATGAAGCCGGGATCCCTGGAACTATGAACCATAAACAAAGGAGTTCTAGCAACATAAAAGAAATTGTTGACATGTTTGCCGATTTCTTTAAAGATGTGTTTGAACCCGGCATTTCAGATGAACAAATTCCGGAATTTAATTCTGATATAAATTTGCAATTATCTAATATTAAAATTAACCTCACTGACATTACAAATTACATTAAAACACTTGAATCCAAATTAAGTTCTGGACCGGATCAAATTCCACCCATTCCGATAAAAACAGCTTATCCATTCCATTGTTCATGTTATTTAATAAGTCCTTGTCAACGGGAAATTTCCCAAAACTGTGGAAAAAAGTTATTTAACACCAATATTTAAAAGCGGGGATAAATCTGCAATTGATAATTATCGTCCAATTTGTATCCAATCATCCATACCCAAGCTTTTCGAAAAATTGATTCTTATAAAGATAAACCCTAGCGTGAAATCCATCATTACAACTTTCCAACATGGTTTTGTCTCGGGCAGATCAACCTTAACCAACCTATCCCTGTACGAAAATTATATATCAAAGGCACTTGCTAATAGACAACAAGTCGATTCCATATATACTGATTTCAGCAAAGTGTTTGATAAGGTTTGCCTTAAAATTCTTGTTAACAAACTGGCGGAATATGGCATAACTGGTAACTTACTATCCTGGTTTATGAATTATTTGTCTAATCGAGAACTTACTGTCTGCATCAAAGGTCAACTGTCCTACACATTTAAAGCTACAAGTGGCGTGCCCCAGAGCTCACATCTAGGACCCATTCTTTTTAACATATTTATAAATGACGTTACAAATGTATTTACTCGTGTCTTTATATTGATGTTCGCAGATGATATGAAAATTTACCAAATTATAGACAATATTAATGATTGCTTATTCTTACAATCAAATCTCATTAGCTTTTCTGATTGGTGTATCCAAAATAAATTAACCCTTAATGTAAAAAGTGTCAAGTCATGAGATTTTATAGGAAGAATAACCCATTGATTTTCACATATAGGAGGAACAATCAAGCCTTAGTATCTGTACCCGAAATAAAAGACCTGGGGATAATATTTGACACAAAATTATTTTTTATCTCCCACATTAATAATATAACCACTAAAGCGATGCAAATGCTGGGTTTCATTTTAAGAACTTCAAAAGATTTCAAAAATTTAAAAACTTTAATAATATTATATTCATCCATTGTCAGAAGTCATTTAGAATTCAACTCAACCATTTGGAATCCATTTTACAATATTCGTGAAAAATCCATCGAGCGAATCCAACATAAATTTTTACGAAATATAAATTATAGATTAGGAATTCCTATTGAAAATATTAGCTACATGTCACTGTTGAAAATTATGGACCTCGCTACATTAAAAGAAAGAAGAATATGTACTGATCTATTTTTTCTGTATAAAATTGTTAATAACATGTTTGACTCCCCTGAACTCCTTAGGCTGATTAATTTTCATGTGCCTAGTAGAACGGTTCGTCAGATTGTACCTTACCATTGTAACAATTCAGGTACCAATTCAGAAATAAACTCAGTAATGAACCGACTGCACAGTACAGGGAATAAATATTACATGAATACCAACGGTACTGAAAGTCTATCAACCTATAAAAACATTGTCATTAAATCTGTATGTCTATCTAGATAAATTTGAAATGTTTATAAATTTTCAATATGTGTCGAATGTATATGAATGTGTATCCTTTATTTTATTCTGTTGCTTTTAAGCTGCAAGAAAATCACTTCTTTAAATGTATATGAATGTGTATCCTATAATTTACTCTTTTGTTTTAAGTTAAAAAATCTATACTTGATACTTATTTAATTGTTATCTCTTAATTCTTTGATTATAACAAATGTATTTTTAATTTTATCATATGTAAAAGCCCTAATTGGGCGTGTACAAATAAATAAATAAGTATCGTATAACGATTTTGCTAAAGCTTTTTATACAGTAGATCACTTCATATTACTAAAAAAGCTTGAATATTTTGGTCTCTCATATAGAATGCTTCTGTTCTTCCACAATTATTTATCTAACAGAAAAAAATGTAGTTTATGGGCAGTTTGCTTCAAAACCTTACTTCACAAACTCTGGGGTTCCGCAAGGGTCTAATTTAGGACCTCTATTATTTTCTATGTTTATAAATGATATAGCTCTGTTTATAGAATTTGTAAATTTTTTGTTATTTACTGACGATATTAAACTTTATACCAATGTAATGTCGAAAGCAGATTCTATTCGTTTACAAACCGATATCGACGGAATTGTAGAATGAAGTAATCTGAATAAACTCTATTTTAACAGCGAAAAGTATACAATTATGTGCTATACAAGGGCTAGGAGTACTCTATATTATAACTACAAAATATCTGGTACCTCGTTAAAACATATTTCACAAATGAGGGATTTAGGAATCACTTTTGACACACGCCTGACATTCCGTTCTCATATCGATTCGGTGTGCAACTCTGCGATGCGAATGCTAGGCTTTGTAATCTGCAACGCAAAATCTTTTTCCAACACAGCAGTCATAAAAATGCTCTACTTCACTCTGGTTCGCAGCATTCTCGAAAGTGGATCAGTAATATGGGGACCCGAAGATGCCCTATACGCAAATGATGTTGAAAAGGTGCAAAAAAAGTTCATGCGGTACCTGTACATGCGAGAGTTTGGGTACTACCCTTTGTTGTATCCCTCTGATTTTCTCGCGGGAATGCTGGGACTAAATTGTCTCTACGTTAGGAGAAAAATTGCAATGGTACTAGCAGCACACAAGCTGCTAAACGGGCACATTTGTAATCCTGATGTCCTGGAAAGGATTTCACTTTATGTCCCCGATAACTTCACCGGAGCAAGGCAACACAGACTTTTTACTTTTCGTAGAGGCAGGACCAACCTACCAATGGTTATGCCTCTGGGGAGAATGACCTCACTATTAAACCTTTCTTCTGAAATTGACATTTTTCAATCGAACTACAATCATTTCAAGAGCGAAATAAAGGTATTCTTTAGCACCTGTCATTATTAATGTGCCTATATAATTAATGTATTACACTATTAAATAAAAATTGTGAAATGTAATTGGATATATATGTTAACTGTTTTTCACAATAAATAAATAAGTAATAAATAAATAAACAATCTCTAATCTGCTCTTTTCTCTCAGCAATATATTTATAAATCGTTAGAATAATATATGTGTTTTAAGACTACTTACAATTTTGTTAAAATCGATGATAATGTTTACAGTCGAAAACAGACATTGTGTCAGCCTGGAGGGACCAGATATACTTAGAAAGGTATAAGCGTAGTTTATTTATTTTTATTTATTTATTTATTTATTTATTGTTTGAAACATTTACAGAGTGTTAACAAATTATTGCATTAATATTATTACATTGGAATATGAACTGATATTAACAATCCAATTAGAAATGTTCACAGCATGCGTAATTAAGGTTTAGTTGTTGCTAGACGGAGATGCTAGTAGTGAAAAGAATACAGAAATAATAATAATAATAAAAAAGAAATATAAGACATGAAATTTAAAACATGGTAAGTGTACAGAGAAAGAAACGTTTCTGGAAAGGATAATAAAGTTAAAATAAAGAAAAGACATAATAATAAAGCAATTAACAATCGTGACATATCATTAATCCTGACATATCATCAATTAAGAATAATTAAAAATCTTCTTCCATGACATATCATGATAGAAGATTTTTAATTTGTTTTTTAAAATATTCGAGACTGTTTGCGAAGATATCAATAAGGTCACATTCAATTGTGTTGTACAAACGACACATTCGAGACAATGGATTGAAGTATGCAATATTGTTATTAAATATTTCAATATGGAATATATTTTGACTTCTTAAGTTACGTCTATTAGGAACTTTAATATGTATGTTGCTCAGACAATGAGTGGTTAAAAGTTTATCATGAATAATTTTATATAAACATATTAAGTCAGCAAATTGTCTTCTTTTTTCCAATGTTGTAAAATTAAAGTGTTGTAATCGTTCCTCATAGGATTGGAGTATGGCATTAAATCCAAGTTTAAATGATAGCAGTCTTAGGAATTTTTTTTGCACAGATTCAATTGTTTTAGAATATTTTAAATAATGTGGATTCCAGATAACACTCCCATATTCCAAATTACTTCTGACCAACGAGTTGTACAAGGTTATAATGGATTGGGGGTATTTAAATGGTTTTGATATTCTATGGATGAATCCAATCATTTTCAATGATTTACTTATAATTTTACTGATGTGTACATCAAACATAAACTTTGAATCAAGAGTGATTCCTAGATCTCTTATAGTGGTGACTGCATTTAATAGAACATTATTAATGGAATATGCATAATCCTTTCGTCTTCTGTTACGAGTAAAAGTAATAATGTAACATTTTTCAATATTTAAAAACATATCGTTTTGAATGCACCAGTTATTTAGTGTGTAAAGGTCTTCTTGAAGCTTAAAATGATCAAAATCAGTGGAAATTTTACGGTAAATCTTGAGATCATCGGCAAATAGAACAAAATCACAGCGTAACATGGGGCCAAGGTCATTAATAAAGATTAAAAATAGCAGAGGGCCAAGGTTAGACCCCTGGGGTACGCCTGATGTTACAATTACGGGAGGTGATTCGTACCCATTAATAAGTACTAATTGTGTTCTATGTTCCAAGTAAGACTTAAACCATCTAAATAGATCACCGTGAATACCAATTCGATCAAGTTTCTGTAGTAAAATAGAATGGTTAACTTTATCAAACGCCTTTTGAAAATCTGCGTAAATGGCATCTACTTGAGTTCTTTCATTAAAAGCACTACAAACGTAATCACAAAAGTCGAGAAGATTTGAGTTTGTGGATTTGTTGGGAACAAATCCATGTTGATTGATGCATAATTGGGGTTTAAAGTGTGAAAATACAGAAATATAAATTATAGATTCAAAGGCTTTTGCAAAACACGATAAAATGCTGATAGGTCGATAATTTTTCACAAAAGATTGATCACCAGATTTGTGTATTGGAACAATATTTGCATTTTTCCATAAATCTGGGAAAGTTCCTGTAGTTAATGATTCATTATAAATTATAAAAAGTGGCTTAATCAGCGCGCTGGAACAACATCTTACAAACAAGGGAGGTATTTTGTCAGGTCCTGGGCCTTTGGATGTATCAATTTTTTCTAAACAAGATTTGATGGTTTCCATGCTAACGTTGATTTTGCCAAGATTAAATTGGTTGTTTTGTATAACTTTCGGCGTGGCAGTATATAATAAGGGATTAGATTGGGTATAAACGGATGCAAAATAATTAGAGAACAGATTGGCAATCTGTTGTCCATTATCTGCAGATATAGAGTCCAGGTGCATTAATTTGGGAATGCAATTAGTAGTGCGCATTGATTTTGAGTATGCCCAGAAAGCTTTTACATTTTCCTTTATGCCTTGTTCAACAGAGTTAATGTATGATGAATAGCATTCTTTTTGCATTTTTTTCGACCTTTTTCTTAGAATAGCAAACTCAGCATAGTCTAGTGGGTTTTTATATTTATTAGCCCGCAGTCTTACCTTATTTTTCTCTTTGAGGAGCTTGATAAGAGACTGACTAAACCATCTGGGGTAGTGATTTACAATTTGTGTCTTTTTTTTTGGAATATGTTTATCAATAATATCCCATAAAGTATCGTAGAATAATTGTACCTTATTGTTGACATTTGAGTTACTGAAAAGTGAGATCCAATTAACATTTGACAGGTCCAGACGACATCCTTCATAGTTTCCCTTCTTAAAATTGTATTTAAAAGGGCAGTGATTATCTTTTAAGTATTTTAATTTTTCATGTTTTAAAATGATTTCAAAAGGGGGATGATGAATGTCGACATTAGATAACCCTGTTGTTCTGGACAGATTAATATTACAATGATCGCAAAAAATCAGGTCAAGAATATTAGAATTTTCATTAAGAACATAATTAAATTGGTGAAGGTTACACACCGAGGCCAAATTGACAACACAGTGAGCTTTATGGCTAATGTAGTTTGACGGAGCAAGAATTTTGTTGTTAAATGCTATGTCAGGTGTCCATTTAATCCAGGTAAGTTAAAATCACCAATAATTATAAATTTAGATTTGGGATTACTATGTTGTAAATAAATATCCTGAATATTCTTGATTCTTTTAGAGTATTCATCAACAGACAAATTGGGGGGAATATAAAGTATACATATGTAAATAAATGAGTTCGAATATTCATGCAGTTTTATCGATAACCATAGATCCTCACCATCACTTTCCCAAGATGATTTGTTTGTTGTTATTAGTTTTTTATCAACTGCTGCTAAAACTCCACCGCCTTCTTTGGATGTAGAATTAGTGGATTCGCGATCTCTTCGAAAAACTAGATAACGCTCGTCAAACAATTCATTGCTAAATATTGATGAATTTAACCAAGTTTCAGTGAAGCAGATAACATCGTAATTGTTGATCATAATTTCATTTTTTATGTCATTTGTTTTTGTTCTAACTCCCCTTACATTTTGATAGAAAATTTTAATATCCATTTTGTTGTGAATTTGACATACATATTATTCATTATATAGTTATATAACAATAGAAAAATTAGGTAAGAGAAGCCAAGGAGTCATGATTACGGATTAACACCACGCGCGCGGAGTTTTCATCCTTTCGAACGAAGATACGCCCATTTCTGATCCACACAAATTTATGTTTAGTTTCTTTGGCTCTGATCCTTGTAGCTGCGTGCAGGGCCTTGTGTGCGGGAGAGAGGTGTTCGCTTACGTATATTGGTGATTTCGTGCCGTCAATGCCTAGGTGCGCAGAGTTTAGCTTGTTTGTCCTATTTTTCTTATTGAAGTTAGCCACTGCAGCCAGGACTTCATCCTTTACCCTCACGCTTGGGAGCTTTACTATGATTGCCTTGGGTCGGTTGGACTCTGGTTTGAACTTGGCAACACGGTGTATGTTTAGTATTTCCGACTCAGCAATGGGGCGCGTAATTAAGGTTCCAAGCCGTTGGACGATAGCTACCAAGTTCTCGGATCTATGCTCAGGTACACATTGAATCTCTACGTTAGTCTCTCTAGCCATCTGTTCCATGTGGGACACGCGTGTGTTAAGATCGTGTATTTGTGTGTGAAGTTTGGTGTTATCGGCTTGCAAACTTTTTAATTACCTAGTTGTAAACCAGTTTACAACTAGGTAATTATTAAACGTTATTCCTCACTCCCTTTTGCCTCAAAAGATTTACTGGCTTCGAGTGGTGAAATTCCTTAAAAAAATGTTTAAAAAAAAGAAGTTGTTCCATAGACATATGAATATTGCTAGATCTGCCCTAAGTGAGACAAGCGTATTATTTCTCCCTCCCCATACCGGTTCCATTGGAACCTGCTGGGATTGAGTATGGCTTCGCGTGAATCTAAAAAATGTGACGTCATCATTCTTCTGTGAGCCAGCGTCGAGCGCTCATCGGTGCATTTTACGAAATAACACCGCAAAAACCATGGTTCGTGTTTTGAAAACGTGTAAATATCACTCGAGATACATGGCGTGTGCTCGTCACATTTGTAAAAGTATCCTAACTAAATACGGCTACAAAATATTGGAGTCTGAAAATAGGCGAACTTTACTTTGCCGTATTTAGACTTCATAAATTTGTTCATTACGCGAGCAATTCGCGCTCCAATGTAAAAACGTCTATTCATTCAAAAGCAGAGTTTACTTTTAAGAACAAAATGGTGATATCATAATGCGAGATGCCTATATACTGTCATATTCAGATATTGACGAATCACATATCTCCAAAGGCATCTTCCCGCTCTGCGCCCCGCTGTAGTTGTTGTCTAACCCTCACCTTTATGTTCTGGTCTAGCAATATTCATATGTCTATGAGTTGTTCCTTCATTTGTTCGTGGGAGTGCAATAGATTAGTTCCACTCATTTCCGCAAGTAGAATTCTCGTGTTTCGTTAATAAAAATAAACAAAGGCAGTGAACAAAGTGGAAAAAGAGGACTTCCGAGTAAGTAAAATACGAAAACTTTGCAGGAATTCAGGAGAGCAAATACAAAGTGAAACACGTGAAATGTGCATTCATGTTTTGCTAAAAAAAGTACTTACTTGTTTCAATTACGTAATAATAATACGTAACGCTAATTGCAATCAAGTAACAATCCTCACTGAACAGAACTTGAAAGTTGAAAATATAAAACATGTCGGTAAATCTATTGAAACAAATAGCAATAGGCATATACCAATCTCAAATCAAAAAAATTATTTAAAAATTTAGAATTTTTGAATAAATTTTTTATTGACTGGAGGAAGTTCTCAATATTGACAAATTGAAAATGATGTATTTTTCCCGGTAAAATCATCCAATTTTGAGCAAAATTTTTGGGCAACGTGCCGGTTTGATGTACTAAATTTTTTACGATTACGGCATAGCGGTATGGCGAGATGCATTTAATTAATTGTCGAGCCTTTATAAATAACTAAAAACGTATTATTATAAAAATCATGTTTAATAATAATATAATATTTTCAACATTTATATTATACAAAAACGTAATACAGAAATATTTTAAAGAAATGATTTTTTCTTTGTTTGTCCCTTATGCGCTCCCAAACCATTCATTGGATTATGATAAAACTTTGGAGTTTTGATGTGCGCTTGCCCGCGATGATTTTTATACAAAATATTGAGCTCTGGCGTTATGAAATTATTTCCTATATTATTCATCTTATTACGATGAAACTTTGGTGAGTTGTTGTGTGACGTTAGCGGAGGTTTTTATATACAATAGTGAGCTCTGTCGTTATGAAATTTGTATAAAAAAGAACTTGCGCGAGTTGTGGAAAAATGATTGTAGTGACATTTACATGTAGTTTAGCGGTACGGAGGGTAGGCGGGAGGGGGAGGGGAATCCGGGAGTGGCGGAGGGGAATGAAAGGGAGATTAGCGGGTGGGGAGAAGGCGAGGAAAGTGTAAAGTAAATAATTAACGGGAGGGGGGATTTTGCGGGACGGGTGGAAGCAGAAAATAAGAGGGGAAAAGGCGAGAAAGGAGGGGGGAAGGAACGCGGGAGGGGAAGTGGAGGCGGTATGGAAACGGGGACGAATGGAAAAGGACACGCAGGCAGAAACAATAACTTTATTTAAGTGGCAATGCAACGCATGCTGGGAACTCGCTAACAATTTATATGTATATTTTTTTCAAAACAACGTAAATGATTTTAAAAGGATATATTTTATATCCCTCAAACAAATACCAATTAAATGCATTCACACAAAGTTGTTTTATTGGCCCTACCACATTATTTAATGTTTTATCATAAACAAATTCAATCAATATACGAACGTATTATTTATTATCAATAAATTAAAGTAAATCGTTGTGTGTACACCACTTATTTAAACCAAATTATCAAACCAAAATTACTATAACTCTAAGTTAAAACAAAAATATGGCTGAATGATTTAGAAATTGAAACATTAATTCGGTAAATGATTTGTTAATTCTATTTTTCTGATAATTCTATAATTCTGTAAAGTTATCTATAATGTCTATAATGTTGTGTAATTATGTTCTTAATTTAGTGATCTCCAAGAAAATAAAACATTTAACTTGATTAGCAAAGCGGTTTTATTTTTTCTATTTTTTTGCTATGGTGCCTTAATGAAGGGCTTAGTTGAGGAGCCTTTTTTTTTTAGATTTTCATTTACAACAAAGCCCGGTGGCGCATTTCCAAAACCTATACAGGTAGACTGAAATGCGGTAGGGTTTGTTAGTGCAAAATTACCTTCCAAACACTATACCGGTTCAGTCGCGGCAGCAACTGAAATGGAGATTCAGTCGCCAACGCGTTTCGTTGTTCTATCTGTTTCAGTGAGGGTGACGACCGTAATTATCGAGTAGTTTTCGATATTAATTTAATGTACAAATTTGATATTAATTAAATGTACAATACATAGCATGCATTATATTCCTAAAAGGAAAGATACTCAATGTGGGATCTTTAATAGTACAGTTACAGTACATTTTGAAAAAAAATTAAAACCAGCAATACATATTTCGTCATTTAATGCAAACTCCTTCCTTCAATGACTTCATACATTGCCAAATTTACATACAAGCCCATACCATATTTTTTACCTCAAGAACAGAAAGCAATTTGTCACACACGGAAACTTCTAATCTGCTGAATTTCTTGTTTTTCCGGGGTTCCCCAAGGGCCGATCCTAAGACCTCTTCTTTTTCCCATTTTAATTAACGACATTGCTGGAGTCATCCGTTTTTCTCGCTTATTGGTGTTTGCCGACGATCTAAAATTATTTCTCCTAATAAGAAATATTGAGGACTGCCTGCGCCATCAAGCTGATTTTGATAACATTTCAGAATGGAGTCAACGAAACCAGCTTTATTTCAATGTCTTGAAATGCGTAGTTCTGACTTTTACCAGAGCATTTTGTCTCATCTATCATTAATACACTATTCTCGGTCATAATCTCAAACTAGTTTCTAATATAAAAGACCTTGGGATTATGTATGAAAGTAAGTTGACATTTCGTCCTCATATCGAAGGAGTGTGCCAGTCAGCCACAAAAATGTTAGGTTTTGTTCTCCGAACCATTATAGTTTTTTCGGGATGCCCGTGCTCTGAATATTTTATACTTCTCCCTGGCCCGCAGTAGGCTGGAGAGTGGTTCGCTTATCTGGAATCTTCATGAGGTGGTGTGCTCCCTCATTTTGGAGAAGGTTAAAAAAAAGTTTCTAAGATTTCTCTGCTTGAGGGAGTATGGCCACTATTGATGGCATTATCAAACGAACTTTCTTCTGGGTATGCTGGGACTTCACTCCCTGCAGCTCAGAAGAGAGGGGTATGCCGCCACCCACTTTTTCAGACTGCTGCGAGGCTATATTGAGAACTTAGCCATTTTAGAGCGCGTGAGTCTCTATGTTCCTGATGACTATCTCAGACAGCGTCATCATAGATTATTCCACCTTTCTGCCTGTAGGACTAACCTGCCAATGGTTCTCTCGGTAGGAAGGAGTATATTGCTCCTGAACCAAATCTCATCCGAGATTGATGTATTTGGCTTCGGTGAGAAGAGATTCAAAAGGGAAATTCTTTCGATTCTTAAAAGAGTCTCTCCACACTGACGAAATCGTCACCACTGCCTGAGATTCTTTTTTTTTAAATTGCTATATTTCTTCAAATTTCTTTTATGTGTAAATATTTGTAAACAATTTTTTAAATATTTATATGGCGTTATTTCTTACATATAATAAATTAAAATTTGTAATGGTGTTAAAAATAATAATAATAATTATTATACCTACTGGTTCAGTAATCTCAACATACTATAATGCACTATCAAACTCTACCGCATTTCAGTCGCTATCTCGATATAGGTTTTGGAAATACGCAGCCCGGTGTATGAGCATTGATAAAGAATTAAAAAATATTTTTCCTCGAATAGTTAAATTACCATAAAAATCACGGGTCCGTACGGACCCAGTGTAGTGTTGACATTTCGCGAAACTTAGGGTTAAATCAAAGTATTTTGAAATTTTTACATTAGTTAGAGGGAAATTATTGGCCTTGGGAGAAATAATTTGCCTCCGAGCCTATGTCATCTTTGGGGATGCTGTGTGGAAGGTTTTTTGGAAAGGAAGGAGAGTAAGATCAGGAAAGGAAAAAATGTATGAGATGTGGGTAGAAATCTGGTGCTCAGTGTGGCCAGGAGTGACGAACTTATGAATGCCCACCTACCATGAAACCCCTCCCACTGCGGTGCAATACGATGGGTCGAGAGAGTTCCGCTGGAAGGTATTTATCAGGATTGTTACCGATATGTAAATTATATTACTTAGACTTAAAAGCATTTACCGGTAGAAGTTATCTTTACAAACACGCATATTTTATTAAGTACTTTTTTCAATTACGGAAAACAAAAACTGTTAATATTAATGAAAGTTGTTCATATTTGTGGCATGTTCCAGTACTTTACCAAAACCAAAAATGTCATCGCTCATAAGTCCCCCATCATCACACAAAAACATTAGGGCATAAGCGTATTTATAAAACGATAAACACACAATGTCATATTTTGTGATGGTATCACTAAACGTGACATATCCTTATTATTGTAGGGATATCATTAATGGAATCGAACATATAAATATCTTATAAAACCGTAAAAATACTGAAATCATTATTAGGTAGAGCAACTAATACTTTTTTAATGTCAACTACTCAGAATAACACGTACAATTGTTATAGAGTGGAATTGCTTAGGAAATATTAAATACCCACGATTGTATTTTTTCCGTAATTGAATTGGCAGTCAAAGGAACGAAATTTAAAAAGTGTGTAATTCTACAAAACCTATTATAACACAAAAATTAATTGTAAATTCACCTACGACATAAAAACAATGTTTATAATGCTGCCCATATATTTCCAGCCACGAATTGTGGGAAAGGAACGTAGCAACCGCAAGCGAATTTTTGTGGCGTTAATTACAAAAATTTATTACGATTCGTAAGTGTCTAATCCGCCCATCATTTGGTGGGTATCAATGATACGTACCCTTTGCACAACTTTGGTTTTAGTGCAAAGGGTGTAAAATGAATGATGTGTATATATTATAGACATATGTTACTGTAAAAGTCCGTGTATGTATATATGTATGCATTTCGTTGCAATCAAACTAACTAACTAACTAACCATCACGCCGTTTCCCCGCAGGGGTAGGCAGAGAGGACGGACCGCCAAACAACTCGGTCTTGGCACACACTCTTTGCCTCACTCACATTCATACATCGTCTCATACATTCTCTTCTATTATTCTGACTTTTGACACGGCCCGACTCAAGCATTTGATTCACTTGATCGTGCCACGTCTTCCTCGGGCGTCCCCGACTTCTTCTACCATTCACATTCGCGTCGTATATTCTTCTTACACTACTTTCTTCGTTCATTTGCTCTACATGTCCAAACCATCTGAGGGTCCCTTTCTTAATCATACTCATTATGCTTACATCAGCCTTACATTCTTTGCGGATATCCACATTTCTCACACGATCATACATTGTTTTACCACACATACTCTCAGAGATCTCATTTCAACAGCATTCAGCTTACTTTCATCCTTCCTCTGCCAGTTCCATGCCTCACTGCCATACATCAGGGTAGGTACCAGGACTCCATTGTGGACTGCTAGCTTTGCTTCTTTTGACAGTTTTTTATTAGCGCCAACGGCATTCAGTCCACCATTAATGGAGTTACCGGCATTCACCCTTCTTTCAATATCTCTATCAGCCTTCCCATCTCTCGTAAACACACTACCCAGATACACAAACTCATCCACCTGCTCCAAGTATTCATTATTCACAACTATGTTGCATACTGTTTACGTACTCTCTCTTTCAAACACCATGACTTTAGACTTACTTACATTCATCATTAACTCATTCTTCATACATACTTCATTCATTCTAGATACGAGAGACTGTAGATCTTCCATAGTATTAGAAATCAGCACCGCATCATCAGCATACAACAGGCAACATACTTTCAGATTACCCAATTTCGCGCCCAATCCCACCTCTTTCAATTCTTGCATACAATTATCCATGTATAGATTGAATAACCATGGTGACATTACGCAGCCTTGCTTGACACCTTTTGTGATGTCAAACCACCCCGTAAAACCACCGTTCACCCTAACACACGCAACGCTTCCCTCGTACAGAGACGCAAAGAGACGCGTTGCAATCACTTTACACAAATTAGTTTGTGCAAAGTGATTGCAACCCAATGCATACAGGGACGTAGATATTTGACTTACTTTAACCAGTGATTCCTGATATTATCTGCAGTAAAAATGTTATTGAAATTTTCATAACCAGGGACGACATGCGGAAGAATTTTTCTTATTATTCGATTTTTAAGAAAAATAATAAATAAAAAAAGCCAAAAAAGTCACCGGTGACCAAAATTTCATTCAATGTGTTTTTAAAAATAATGCTCAGTATAAAGAACTTTGTCATGGGCCGAGAGAAAAATATAAATAACCCTTTTATCGTTTAAATGAGAGGTCACTATTCATAATCAAAACATTGCTCGAAATGACTCAAACAATTTCTCAATCTTCCGCCTACTTCCGCTCCCCATTTCCTTCCGCCTTCCAACGTTCCTTGATAAGGGGGGATACGGTAGCAACTAGTTATGTGTCAACAAAAAAAAAATCAGAAACGCAAATAAAAATAAACGTCTTTGGAGCTTGTTTTTATAGATTAATTATCGATGTTCATTCAAATATTTTTATGTGTCTGCATGTATCTCGTTAGGTACGCCAAAAATATGAAAACTTAAAATGTACGTAAGAAAAACTAGTTTCGAAAAGCATGAGATTTATTTTTTGCATTAGCTCCACACGCTCATGGGGTGAGGTTTGTCTAGGTCTTGGAGGTGGATGAACAGGACACACTGAACCCCAGATTTCTACCCACCCCTTAAACTCTTTTCCTTCCCAGAACTCTTCTCTCCTCCCTTTCCTTTAAAAAAACCCTCTACACAGCAAACGACATAGGCTCTGAGGGAAATTATTTTCCTCAGGGGCCTCCTGTGTGGAGCTCATCTAAAAAAAAACACAGAACGCCTTGAGGAAAATTCCTCTATATCATCTTTGGGGATGCTGTAAGGAGGGACTTTTGAGAAAAAGGAGAAGAGGAAGTTCTGGGAAGGAAAAAAGTTAAGAGAGGTGGGTAAGAATCTATTGAGGGTCGGCGTGTCCAGAAGTAAGGACGTATGAATCGATTCCTCCCAATGCAGCGCACAAGCGACCCATTGTGTTTTGCCTACTGCTCTCAATTACAATTGTATGTAAAATGCTGCTCGCAATTAGAATAATATGTAAAGCACTACGCATACACATCGAAGCTCTATAAATATTTCTCCCCCACACTACATTTCCAAAGTAAAGTTTTATCCCAAACTAATAGCTCCGCACTTTCCCAAGGGTAGATAAGAATGATAAATTTTAGGGTAAACGAATGGGCTTTATTTTTTATAAAGGTCCCGAGGTTAACCGTATTGCAAACTTAACTTTTTGCGTGCAAGGAAACGTTAAAATATGCATGAGTTACGAGGTTATAAAACGCTTTTACCTTTGTGAATATGCCCGTACCTATCGTACAACATATGTGGGTTTATTCTGGAATCATGATTCAATTACACATACATAAATACTCTGAACAACAGAATAAGGAAACTAACATATATATTTAGATGCTTAAGAGATATAATGAATAACTTATTACTTTGTATAAAACCACTATATTTAAAACAATATCAACATGTTTCGACAACAATGTTGTCTTCATCAGGATATGTTACTATGATACAATAAATGAAAAACAAGTATAGACAAATTAAAATAAATTATAACATAGACAAAATATTAAAAAGTAGAGGTGATTAATTACTTACTAATCATAAAAATAGTTATACAAAATTAAATTTAAAAATTATTTAAGGAAAAATAAAATTGCATTTAGATAATAAAATTTTTTAAGAATAATTAATTAAAATAATTAGTCTAAATCAAAAAATCAATAATTATAATTAGTTGTAAGTATTAATAAGAAAATAAATTTAAAAGATGGCTATTTTTAAAAAGGTTTGGTTATTTATAATATTTAATTTACTATTAATGCTTTTTCTAATTTCTAAAATTTCTAAATTATCTAATTGTATGCCCGTAGTGTTAGTATGTAAAATTTTAAGACCTGTATTAATATCAAAAGAATGACTTGTTTCCAAAATATGGTTGGCAAATTCAGAATAATTATTATTATTTAAACATCTTATATGTTCCTTAACTCGAATGTTAAAATTTCTAGAAGTTTTTCCAATATAAAAAAAGTTACAATCATTACAAATTAATTTATAAACCCCAGATTTGTTCAAAAAATCACATTTATCCTTATTATTTAATATATAATTTTTTAATTTGTTGTTTGTATAAAAAGCTGGTTGTACATTATTTGGCATGTTTTTAATTATTAAATTTGAAATGTTATTATTTAAAAATAAAATTTTTCTCCAATTATTATCATTTTCAACAACATGTGGATAGATAAAAGATCTAAAAAACTTTTTCTTATATTTTTTGTTTAACATATTGTCTATTAATTTTGAATTATAACCATTATTAATTGCAATTTGTTTAATAGTATTGATATTGTTGATGAAAACATGTTGATATTGTTTTAAATATAGTGGTTTTATACAAAGTAATAAGTTATTCATTATATGAAAAATGATGCCACAAAATAAATTTGCGAAGTTTGAAGAAGTAGCTTAAGAGATATTTTAAACGAAAAATTACTTAGAACCACATACTTCGCTTTCTGTCAATCAATTATACAATACGGCATTATAGGATGGGGCGGTACACATACAAATCAAACACAAACAATTTACATATCACAAAAACTAATAATAAAACCAATTAAAAAAAACCCTACTCATATTCATCAGAACTGTTATTCAAACAATTTAAGGTCAGAAAATTAAGTGCATTATACTTTTAATACAAATTTATAAAGATAATATTCAAAATAAAGTTGCACCCTTTAAAAATAATAGAAATCTTAGACATACATCAATACTTCCTATTCCAAAATGTAAAAAAAACAATAGGACAGTTAAATCATAAATATCTCGGAGTTAAATTTTTTAATTCACTTCTCGAAAAAATCAGAAACATTAATAGTAATATAAAAAAAATTAAAAATACCGAAAATTTGAACTGAATAAAAAATAATAAATTAAACCAATATAATAACACCCCCCCTACACACAAGCCCTGCTTATTTATGGGGGGTACATCAAATACATATATTGTGTAATTAATTATTGTATAGAATTTATAGTAATTTATGTATCTTTTTGTGAATAAAAAAAATAAATTATAAAATATCTAATTATCTCGGTAAACCTAGTTTAAGAAATGACGAAATATGTGAAATGGGTGGTATTTAAACCTGTAGGTTTTCTAGCGATCAGCTCTACAAAAAATTATCAAAGGTTAAAAAATCATCCTCTCAATACACTTGAGTTTGGAGTTGTATATGGAGAAAATGAATATTTTTTTCGTCGAAATTAAAAGAAGCGAGACATAATCATTAATCGATGGTTAAAAATGTCCGAAATCGTGCTGCGCTCTCTGTAAAACTGCATTAATTGTTTTTTTTTCACAAGAAGCAATTACTTTGTGGTTAGACATTATATTATAAAAATAAATAAAACACTTTGTATTTAACCACGAATTTATTATATTACATATCGACCGGTTTCGCTTACATCAAGCTTCTTCAGGATATAAGTAATAATAACTAAATGTTAAGTGAGAGCTATGGCTTATATATAAGTTGAGTGACAGAGGGAGAAAGAAAATGACCAAGAACATAATTAGAAAGAGACAAAGTATTTGACAGAGGTAAAGTGGATAATCAATTAGTGGGAGGGAGACAACAATACAATAATCAATAAGTGGGAGGGAGACAACAGTATACATCTAATCACAAATAAAAACCAACAGTTAACGGTAATAAATGAGATATTAAACAAATTTTGATGTATTTTACATTATAAGGTACAATAAGGCCGACACTTGATTCGGCGGACAGTTGATCCGGCGGACATTTGATCCGGCGACAATTCATCCGGCCTGATCAAGGTTATACCATAGGTCGTTGGCAGATTTGTTAAATTTTCAAAGAGATTTTTTATTATACCACACCCATTTCAAAACATATAATCATGCAGTAAAATAAATCAATATATTATCTGGGTATCGCATGTTTTACAATTTTAATTTTAGTTTAAATAAAATCATTTAAAAATATATACGTACATGTGTTTCTTGATGAAAATTGATCCTTTTTGTGTATCTATTTGCGCACTTACAAACTAATGTACTTCAGATTTTTTTAACATTCTTATTTAACATAGACATTATTAAAACATTGTAAATACTTATAATCAAAAAATTGGCGCAGACGCTACAATAATGAGCTCTATACTTTGTTTAAGGAGCTAAACGTCGCAAAATTTATAAAATTGGGAAGACTTCGGTGGCTGGGTCATGTGGAGAGAATGACCGAGCATCAAGCACCAAAGTCCCTGCTGAACTTAAGACCAATAGGGCGAAGGAGCCTGGGAAGGCCAAGACTAAGATGGAGCGACAACGTCCTCAAAGACATATCTATCTTGGAGCTTCCAAACTGGAGAGAGCTGGAACAAAACCGAGATGAGTGGAGGAAGACTCTTGAGGAGGCCAAGACCCACCAGGGGTTGTAGAGCCAATAGTGATGATGAATCAAAAAATTATTACAAAAAGTACATTATTTTAATAGTTTTATCATCTCGCCTTTCAGCATTTTTGGATGTAGGTATAAATCAAAGCAAAATTGGTATGAAATGAAATCGATATTGAGTTATAATTTTAAAAAGCTGGGACGGAGAATAATTAATCTTTCTCATTGCAACCGCCCTGCACGATCGTAAGAACAACTTTCGACGAAATGTGGATTTTGTGCCGCTGGCTGGTTAAACGCTCTTAAATTCATGTAATAATAAGAGTATTAAAAAATTACTTATGAAACATGCCCTTCATTACACAAGATATATAAATTATGTATAAATGTACGGGGTACATTTGGATACAATTTGTAGTAACAGGCTCAAAAAGGCTGACAACCGCTGGAGTAATATACCTACACAATAATAACATTGATTGTTTTCAATTTTCTGCTTTGTAAAATAATAAAATAATTAATTTACGCATTGTACGGAAAATCGGGCACAATAATAATATTTATTCTGAAGAAACATGAAGTTAGAAACATAAAACAAAATGCGAAAATGACCTTGTTTTTGAAGTTTGGAAAGTGACGCCAATCTAAAATCTAATCTAAAATATCTGGAATTAATATTATTATGTTAAACGATTTTAACCTGAGCAGTATACTACCTTAATCATCGTGTAGCTTTTGGTAATATTAGTTATGAAGAAATATTTTAAACAGAGTCGGTTGGATTTTCATTAATCGAGAGCAAAAACTATTTAAGTAATGAAGACAATACTGGCGAGTCTCTATCGAAAATATGAAACCGAAAAAATAGAAAAAAATATTGTCACATCTAGGAATCGAATCTAGGACCTTAGTATTGATGACCTCCGTAGTCCAGTGGGTAAGACTCTTGACTCACAATCCGGAGGTCGCGGGTTCGAACCCGGCATGCGCAAATAAATTTTATTTGATTAATTTGTGTTATTTCACAATTAATTCATTTAAAATAATATATAGTATATTTGCGGCATGTTCCAGAGTGGAAGATACTATCAGTATCGCCCTGGTGTAAGACCACCATTCAGAATTGAAACGTTGCTTGAAAATGGCTTTAGCCGTGTTTGGTGACCAGATCTATGGATAACCACAAAGTTATACACTACATTAAAAAGTTTAAAACTATTTGTTTACATCATTTAATATTAAATTTATTTATTATTTTTTCGTGTAACTTCCTGAACAAACGTTTTCTTGGCAGCATGGTATACGTATTTTTAAACGTTTAAAGGACTTTTAAAAGGTGACAATTATACAATAAAGTATTTTAAGAGCGTTTAACCAGCCAGCGGTCGAAAATCCACATTTCGTCGAAAGTTGTTCTTACGATCGTGCAGGGCGGTTACAATGAGAAAGATTAATTATTCTCCGTACCAGCTTTTTTAAAATTATAACTCAATATCGAATTTATTTCAATCCAAATTAGTTTTATTTATACCTTCATCCAAAAATGCTGAAAGGCTTGATGATAAAACCATAAAAATAATGTACTTTTTGTAATAATTTTTTGATTATAAGTATTAACATTTTTCAATAATGTCTAAATTTAATAAGAATGTTAAAAAAATCTGAAATATATTAGTTTGTAAGTGCGCAAATAAATACACAAATGGACCAATTTTCGTCAAGAAACACATGTACGTACATATTTTTTAATGATTTTATTGAAACTAAAATTAAAATTCTAAAACATGCGTTTGCTAGATAATGTATTGATTTATTTTACTGCATGATTATATTATTTGAAATGGTTGTGGTATAATACAAAATCTTTTTTGAAAATCTAACAAATCTGCCAACGACCTATGGAATAATCTTTTTATACTAAAAATTTAAAAATTTTCTCAAAATTTATTACATGCGAATGCTAGATAAAAGAACAATCTTTCGAAATCCATTTATAATTTTTTGTGGAAAAGAGTCAATACGCCTAAAATTTGATTTGAAAATGACATATTTCTGGTTTTCTCTGGTAATGCCCTCTTAATGGGTGCAATTTATCGTATCAAAGACGAAGATTTTTATACTTTAATTAATAAGAAACAAAGTTAATAAGAAACTTCTCGTAGTACAATTAGCCATTAAAGACTATTTAATGGATGAATAATTATGATTCAAGTGAAAATTGTAAAATAATCCTCGTTAGCGTTTCCAGATGTCAGTCAGATTAAGCAACCAAAATAAATTCAGCGGGACGAGAAACGTATAAATTCTAAGAGAATTCAATGTAGCGAAAGTTTTATCCGCATTTTGTTTTGCAGACATTCCGCGAAGACTATAAATACGTCTTCCTTCAGAAAAGGAATATATACATTCAGAATAACAATAGCAATAGAAATACCTTCAAGTATTCGGGGAACGAATACGAAAATAATCCATTGTTATAAAATAAGGAGTAAGTATGACCTTTATTATATATAGAATCTCTTTGTATATGGGATTATTTAGAACTGCAAACTAGAACGACAGTTCTACAGTTCTGAATGAAAAGATTGTGAGATATGATTGTCATCAAATGTGGTGGATTTTGAAACGCCCCAAGTCAAATGGCGGTTTTTTTCAAGAAGCTAGCGTCTTATAGCTGTTAAATAAAACTTCGTAAACATCATTAATCTTGGCCATTAGTTACGAGAGGTATGCGAGCAGGTATTAATTAGACCAGAAATAGATTAGATGATCAAAAGTACATGGTTTTTTTAAACGATTTTAAAAGTAAACAGTGGCCTAAAAGTCGCAAAATAATAAGGGGTAAGACATTAAATATTGTTATTCATTGTTCATTGTTTATTCCTCAGGTATGTTTATATGCGGAAGCATGGGACCTATCCAAGGTTCACGCACCATATTGACTTACTTGAGGAAACTGATTCTGTGAGCCTAGAAACTAGAAGGAAAGCAAGTCTTGCTATTCTGTCTTTCAAAATTTGGAACAATTTCATCAATAGCCCATTTCTCTTGGGATGCTATGGTTTATATGTACCAGACCACTACTTTCGAAGTCGACATCATGACTTATTTAAAGTACCGAACGGCAGAACAGACGTCTTGGCAAAGCATAGCATGACGAGGGGAGTGGTGCTGTTAAATGAAATTGCAAACCATTTGGATGTAAGTGACTGTTCTTTTATATGCCTTAAAACATTATTGAAGAGTCACTTGCCTAAATGCTGATAAGGTAACTAAATTGTACTGTAGTTGGAATTATTCTGTTGTACAATAATAATAAAAATTAAAATAAATTGTTGAAATGTAAAAACAACAAATAACAATAATATTTAGATGATTTTTCCATCGCCTCATCAAAAAATCATCTTAAGGGAGCTGTACAAATATATATTATTCTAGCTTTTGCCCCCGGCTTCGCTCGCATAATATTAGGGGTGTACCCACAGCGCCATCACCCCTCCTCCCTCCCGCTATCCCCCCTCACCATCCCTCCATACCCGTTACATTCATTTTCAAACAGCTCGCGTGCCACCAATTGCAATTTTTGTATACAAATTTCATAATGCCAGAGCTCTATAAGCTATAGCCTATAGCCTATTCTGATGTGTGAGCTATATTATTGTAAAGTTTCATGAAAATCCATTCAGTAGTTTTTGCAGGAAAGAGTAACAAACATACATCCATACAAACTTTCGCCTTTATAATATTAGTAGGAAGGATTTCTACAATACTTAACCGCTTGACTAGAGAAGACTAGACAGACTATTATAACAATTTATTTGCATCCACCGGTTTTTCGATCAGAAATACAAAACTACATTGTATTTGACTACTTAACACGACGCTGCGTTATAACGTACAGAGAGGTTGGTACCTAATAACATATTTTAAATTTAACTTACAAAATGTTCGAATTACGAACAAGTTAAACGTATAACGAACCAGTTATGGTAATAAGTAATAACCAACTTAACACATTAAAAAATGGAATCTGATTTAAATGCCACACATCCTTCAGCTGCGTTTTTTTAAATAAAGTATTTAAGTAGGTAAGGAATTGACATATTATGTGTTTTTTTTAATACCGCATAAGAGGCCTAACTGCTCCCAACCGCTTGAAGCCAGCGAGACTATGTCATTTCCGATTCGAGTATGTTGCGAAGCTGAAGGTAGTAGGGAGGGGAAGGAGATGAGGCAGAGGAAGATGAGGAAGCACCTGGCAATTCAGATCTGGTCACCAAACATGGCAAGAAATATGACACGATACTGAGAGTAACTCTATCAAACTACATTTTTTTTATCTCATCTCACCTTCTTGTCCAAACATAAACATTTAATTATTTCTCCAAAAATGTTACAGAATATTTTATTTCGCTTTCATTGTTATGATGACAGACAATATTATGCCTCAGTCGAGGTTCAAACCGCGGTCGGTTGGGGGAGTTATTTGATGTAATGAAATATGAGGTATTTCTGACGCTTTATTGTTGCTTTATCTGCGTGGGAAAACGCACCGAGGAGTATAAATGTATGTTGGGAACTATCTCACAACACATTCTAACCACATTTTAAGATAATATCATCCGCCCATGAGCCTTATGTGGGGAATTCAATTTGCGCGCGTTTCTTCTGGATGAAAATGCTGAGCTTTTAAAATGATGGTTGTATTTTATTGTCAAATTTGGATATTGCTAGTTGGGAACAGGTAAAATAATAGAAGTTACTTGGATACCAATCTAAACAACCAAAATACTGAACGTATATTTTAACAAAAGTAATTGTAAGCAATATCTTGAAGTGGGAAGCTTCACCTTCGCTAAGATTGAGGATAAATTAACCTTTTTTTAAATCACCTATATGTATGCAGCGTTTGAATAATGATCTTGTAATTGTATACACAACATTATTAAATTACTACCTTATCTTTGAATTTTGTATTCAACAAATCAAAGCAAAAATATATCACTGCTCATTTAATTTCAAAAAGAAAACTAAAATAACTATTCTGGAATTTGGTTATTTGCGAATAATTAGTTCTTAAAAACGAAAGCATTTTTGCAATTTTTCATTGCGCGAACACATTTTATAATAGTTAATTTCTGAAACAAGTCCTACGTCAAATTAGATTTTTTTATAAAATGTTTCCGAGATTTAATAGAGAACTAATATTTATGTGTAATTTTAAAATCTTCAGTCATAGAAGCATGTTTAAAATTATTCCATTAACCAAAGAAATTACCCGTGGATTTGCCTTTAAACCATAGGTTTTTTCTTGTTTAAACATATTTATTTTTGTTTTTTTTGGGGAGCTGGCGACACGGTATCGCTTCGAAGTAAATAAGCGCACACTTCACCACAAACAATTACACATCTACCGGATCTGCCCTGATGATTGACACTGCAAAGTTGTCCGAAATGTTGGCTAAAGAAGGAGGTGGCGCAACACGGCATAACACCCCCAAAACAAAGAACGAAAATGTTTATTTTTGTGTTTTCATTTTGTTACGCTGTATTTCATAACTGATCCAATGTAACAAAAAATTTCAATGAAAAAATAAAATCCAATAAAAAAATCGTAGCAGGCGTCGTAGGAAAAATAATGAATGGCCTTACTTCGAAACCTGCTCTAACGCTACCCCGTGAAGTTCCTCTCAGCTGTCTTGCGATGCATCCTATAGTTTAGTAGATTAAATTTATGTAAGCCACCCCCCGTTTCGACAGAATACCTTGCAAAAAAGATTAGATCATCACAACTCGCGTCCCATGATGGGTGCCGGTGTGGCAAGCGACCATGGATTAATGAATTTTGTAGACTGGGCATTCGAATCGCGTTTTCGTGACAGACAATTAGAGTAAAAACGTCAATGTTACGTGTTTTTCATGATGATGGTCAAGCTTTAAAATGTTAATATTACCTTCAATCTAAAATAATAGATGCTTCGAATGGTTAGCACATTTGCCCGGAAAGCGAAAGGTCTTGGGTTCGAGTCCCATAGAGGTGCAAATATCTTTTTCTGATTTTTCTGTTTCCCAGTTTTCGATCGAGTTTCGCTAATATTGTCTTCATTTAATTAATAAAATAATAGATTTCATATGTCATTTATTTGTTCTCACAGGGACTACAAGGTATAATAATGATAAACTGTTAATCGCGTAATTAAACGCGTCCTTGCAATTACTGTCATTTGCAATTTAATGTGCTCGCCTTAGACTTCTTCAGCTACCTCTCCATCATTAATACCAAAAGGGTAACGAATCAGCTTTTGGATACCCTTCGATTCGGTTTTGTAGTAAATGAATAAATGTTTCGTGGACCACATATTAGATCTTGCGGATCATCTGTGGTTCAGAGACCACCAGTTGGAACCACTGTGGGTGGTTTGGTATATTTATGGAACCACTGCTCTATATCTTTCAGTCCAATTGAAGGATGAAGCTACATTGTAAAAAGGGGCGGATCTAAGACTCAAAAGTCAGTTATACACGGTGTCCGGAAACTCGTAGTACAAGCGGGAAACTGGTAAATCTACATCACATTCGGAGTCGATTTGTGATATAACTTTTTTGATTTGAGCTTTCGTTTTCTAGTAAATCGGGCCCGAAGTTGGAATTTTTTTTGGTTAAATTTGAAAAAATTGTTCACTAGGGGGTTGATTTCAGTGGTGTAATGTCTTATAAAATGCATCGAAGGGTAAACCGGGCTCAAAAATTTTTTTAACCCTTTATTTGCCGAAAAAATAGAAATATAGAAAAAAAATAATATTAAAATCGAAATGCTCTGATTGAAAAAAATAAGTTTTTTGGGTTCTCTACGTGATGAAGATTCACTAGTTTCCCGCTTGTACTACAAGTTTCCGGACACGTTGTATAGCATGTGATTTTTATGCCAAAAAATCACGTAAGAGGAATGATTTCGTGTTCTTTTGATACAAAACTAAATTTTCTATTTGAGGCCAAATTACCTGTGGGCTAACTAAGTTTGGGGGCAAATTTTAAATGACATGAACCTACGAGAAAACAGAAAAACTCTTCTATATTAAAATATTTCTATGAATTTGTTGTATAAATGTATTGTAACAAGGTGTGTGAATCATTTTAGATACACTTTTACTTAATTTTTTTTTAAAGAATAACATATATCCCCGGGTTACGAATAACCCGACAATATTTGAAAATCTCCTAATAAAATGTTGCTCGTATCGTGAAGGAGGACTTAGTCAACCGATGAATCGAACACGCAACGCCCGGGTGGGACCCAAACGCGATGCCAACTCAGCCACCTACCGGTCAACCTGTGGTTTCGGGTGTGGCTCCTCCAGTATTTACGCATTGACTATTTATCGGTACTCAATAAATATTTAAGGAAAGTTCAAATTATTGTGAAATAGAGTCCCACTGGTCATTAAATAGATAAGTTTGCCTTATATTTACATTAAATAACTAGAACATCCTTATTATATTATTTTGATAAGAAAGAAAACATTATTCACAACGGTTTACATTTGTACAACACGTGTCTTGACATATATTCCAATTTTACACAGTAAAATTCAATTTTTATTTATTTCTTTGTTTGTTCATGTTTAATTACCGGTATTTTAATGAAAGATGCTCTGATAAACTTTTGCACGAAACTGGTCAAACGCGCATAATATTTGCAAGCGATTGATATTTTGTTTCATGAGAATTATTCGCTTCTTCCATTGGTTGTTGCTTTCAACAGCTGCAGAATGATTTACCAGCTTCTGTGCTCCTTTCTCTCTTCAAAGCCTAAGAAGCCTTAAAGAAATAAATTTAAAAACTGCTAATAAGTGAGGCCGTTGTTTTACGAACATCTTGACGGAAATAAATATTTTTTAGACTAAACGCTTTCGGTAATGAAAACCGACGTCCGTCTCAAGTTCCCAAACCCATCAGCATATTAAAGTAAACAGTCTTGTGATCGATATAAAATGAAGACCAATGAGCCGCTTGCATGTTGATGTAATATATTTTTATTTTTTAATTTTTAACTTTATGAGTAAAACCTCAAATTGTAATATTTAATTAAACGAAGACAATATAAGCGAAAGTCAGTCGAAAATTTGAGAACAGAAAAATCAGAAAAAGATATTGACACCGCTGGGACTTGAACCCAGGAGCAAGAGGTCCTGGGTTCAAGTCCCAGCGGTGTCAATATCTTTTTCTGATTTTTCTGTTCTCAAATTTTCGACTGACTTTCGCTTATATTGTCTTCGTTTAATTAAATATTACAATTTGAGGTTTTACTCATAAAGTTAAAAATTAAAAAATAAAAATATTCATCCTAGACTTGCAGAAAAGTCAATAGATGTCGCATATGAAAATAAAATGGATAAAGATTTATCCAGACACTATCTAGAGAGCATTTAGTTCGGGTTTGAATCTTGCAATCATACATAAAGATAGTTGCCAATAATATATGCGTTAAGAGAATGAAGATAATGTGGGCGGTTCTTAGTCGAAGTATGATACAGTTAAAAATGACCGAATTGGATATCGGCACGGTGGCGCAGTGGTTAGCGCGTTTGCCCGGAAAGCAAGAGGTCCTGGGTTCAAGTCCCAGCGGTGTCAATATCTTTTTCTGATTTTTCTGTTCTCAGATTTTCGACTGACTTTCGCTTATATTGTCTTCGTTTAATTAAATAATATATTTTAATACACATTTAACGTTAACGATCTTTAAAGCATTCAGTATTAAAAAAAAAAAACACTTTTTAATCATATGTTCAAAGCCGTGGCAATTTTTAGACAACATATCTGTCGAAAATGAAGCTCTTTTGTGTATCTACCACTGAAAGTATTTGACGATTTATTAGGCATGTAAATTAAAAATAATAATATAAAAATGCATGAAAACACTAGTATTTATAATCAGAACAATTAAAAACATTGATTCGTTGGAAGTTATAAAAACCGTAAAATTGTCACTAGTACGCAGCTTGCTGGAATTCAATTCCATAGTTTGGTCCCCATATTATCAAATTCATATAAAAAATATAACGAGTGCAGCACAAATTTTTCAAGTTACCTACTCCACACATTAACTATACATTCTTACTACATACACTTAAATTGCATTCCCTAGAAAATAGAATAAAAATAAATAACCTAACTTTTTTGTTTAAAATTATTCACTCCGAATTAGACTGTGGTGAACTCCTGCAACTCATCGATTTCAAGGTACCCAATCGAGCAACAAGGCAAATCATATTATTCTGCAACAACAATTCTGGAACCAACTACCACATACACGCACCTATTCCTCGACTTCACACACTTGGAAACAAATTCATCTCAAATATCGATGTATTTAAAACGAGTTTACCGTTATTTAAGAAATATCTGAATGATATTTTTATATAGCATATTTTTATATATATTACCATCACATAGGGGCTATTGCATATATTTATGTATTTCTATATTAATGTACAATGTAAAAACGTGTTCCCGTTTTCTTTTTATGTATCTTTTTTTGTATTTTGTCACGAACATCACAATTAGTCAATCACCTGTACGTAAAAACTTTTTCTTTTATTGCAATCCATTATCTTTACTTAAATTTATCTGTATACCTACCTTTCATATGATGTTTATTGGTTATCTTTTTATAGTTCATCTTTTTTACTAAAAACTGTACCTACTATAAACATGTGACTCTGTATTATAAACTTGTCATGGAAAAACCTAAAAAAAAAAAAAAATCAAAAATAATATTTGCCTGATTTTTACTGCGCTGTTTTTGTAAAATTATCACCTCAAGGCCGCATGTATATATCGTACAACCGCAGCTAAACTGTCAAATTACGCTAACAAAATCGAGTAACCGTTTTTAAAAACCTACAAAATTAAATAAAAATGTTTAATAGGATTCATTTTTTTACATGAATACCGCACAAGAGTCCCAACTGCTCCCGTCTGGAGCCAGTGGGACTACGGCATCCCCAATTGGGGTATGTTGCGAGGCTGAAGGTAATGGGGAAGGGAAGGAGATGGGGAAGAGGGAGGTGGGAAAGTACCTGGCTCTTCAGATCTGGTCACCAAACACGGCTAACGCAATTTCAAGCAACGTTTCAATTCTGAATAGTGGTCTTACACCAGGGCGATACTGAGAGTATCTTCCACTCGTGAAATAATAATAATAATAAATAACTCATGAATAAATTGTGAAATAACACAAATTCATCAAATAAAAATTATTTGCCACGCCGGGAATCGATCCCGCAAACTTTGGAGTGAGTGCTAGTCAAGAGCCTTACCGCCTGACTACGCCGGCCGTCATTACCGTAGGAATAAAATATTATAAAAATAAGATAAAACATTGATTTGATTATTAGAAGAGAGAAAGGATATGGGAAAGAGGGAAGTCGCGTATTACCCATCAGCTGCGTGGTGGGACGGATCGGGAGAGTCTGGTTGAGGGAGACCATTTGACCTATACAACAGGACTCTTTCGGAACACAGCACCGCAGTGGGAGGGATGGATTCATTCTTCACTCCTGGAGACGCTGGCTCCTGATTCCTACCCACCACTCATGCCTTTTATCCTTTCCAGAACTTCATCCCCTTCCTTTCTCAAAAAGCCCTCCACAGCCTTCCCAAATATGACATAGGCCCTGAGGGGAATTATTTTCCTCAGTACCTTCTATGCGGAGTTCATTAAAACACAGTGCCTAAAATCAAAAAAATTGACAGGTATGTATTTTTGCCATGTATCAAAAAGCATCGCAAGCAATTTCGTATATATTCTATAGAATATCTGTTAAAATTTACCTACCTGGAAATTGAGGCTTTTGAATTTATATAATAAGTTTGAATTATCTTAAATATAAAAATTAATCGCTAAACGTGTTGCTTAGCGCAAATCTCGAGAGCAGCTGAACCGATTTCGCTAATTCTTTTTTTAGAATATTCCTTGGGGTACGAGGATGGTTCTTACGGAGAGAAAAATTAAGAAAATTGCGCCGAAAACTGGATAATTTCAGAAAACCTAACCACTATCGCACGTTTGACAGTTCGCGTATTTGAGAATGACTTTTTGCAAAACAATGATTATTAAATCAGGATTCTATTTTTGAAAATCCTTAAGTTGATAAATTTATTTAAAGTAGGTACTCCCCTAATAGTTTGAATCGAATCAAGAATTTTAGATATTTTAAATAGGTACCTATGTCAGGTACCAAATTTAAAAATGCATGAAAAATGGAAATTTGAATAAAAATTGTAAAAGGTGGCACGAGGGCTGTTTAAAAACTGAATGTACTGGGATTGAATATATGGAACGCGGGAGGAGGGTTGGCGGGACGAGGGGGCGGGAAGGCGAAGAGGGAAGGCGGGGAAGGTGGAAGGGGAACGCGGGAGGGGAAGGGGACGTGTGAGGTGTGAGGGGAACTCGGGAGGGGGGTTCGCGGGACGGGGAAGGGGACGCAGGAGAAGAAGGGGAGGCGGAAGGGAAACGGGAAGAATGGGAAAGGACACTCAGGGAGAAAAATTTTATTTATTAAATGGCGTAGCAACGCATGCCGGGACCAGCTAGTTTATTATAAAATAATCATCGCAAAAAAAACTCCATTTGAAAAAAATCTTAGTTGAGAAATCCGTTCACCAAAAAGTTAAAACCAGTTGAAAATGCATGCAAGATCCTCATTCCTTTGTGCTAACTATTATTTCCGAGACAATGCAGAACCCGAAATACTCCGTTTAATATTCCCCAGCGCGGTTATCCCGCGATATAATACTCGCGCGAGGGCACACACGGGCTTTAGATGAACTGAACCCCTACAAATAAATTACAATACACTAAATTTTGTTCACAAAGCTTGCTTACGATGTCGCAAATTGGTTGGCTCAAGGTGGGTACCCACAGCATTTCCCCTAAGTAAGTACTCTCAACTCATAAAGTATGATTGAAATTTTTTTGTTGATATTTGAAATACAAAATTTTAGAATTCTTATTAAGCATCATTATCATTGCATAGTATAAAATGAAGTCGCTCAGAATGTATGTGCGCGTTAATCTTTTAAACTACGCAACGGATTTTCACCAATAGATAGAGTGATTGAAGAGGAATGTTTATATGTATAATACATGTAAATTATATTAGAGAAAAGCCGAGAAATTTAAAGAAAACATATTTTTGTGTGATTTAAAACGGCTGGCGGGCCATACTATAGTCACTTTTGAAATTCGTTCTACGGAAGAAATTGGAAAATAGATGTCCTAGAGTAAGTAGGTATTTGATTTGAATTATTTTATTTGATGAAGTCGCTCAAAATGTATGTGCGCATAGATCTTTTAAACTACGCAACGGATATTCATGCGGTTTTCACCAATAGATAGAGTGATTCAAAAGGAAGGTTTATGTGTATAAAAACATGCTTATTATAGTAGAGAAAAGTCGAGAAATTCATATATTCAATTAACGCAGCTGGCAGCGGGCAGCTGGCAAGCGGGTGGTGTGGATTTTATAAAGGTTGGGTAATGGCGTTGTGTTTCGTTAGCCACAGCAACGTGTGCTTTTATAAACTAGTAGATAATTTATTTATTCACATTTGTATTGGTTTTTAGTTTTTTAAACTGAGAGGTAGGTAAATATATAACTTTTTTTGCTGGAACAAAGGCGCAGACCCTTAAAAAATCACGGTAAAGTCATAGAGGCTCTATTTCGTCAATATTATCACGCAAGTAGAGGTGCGCGGGAACAGGATTCGGTAGTTTCCGGTAGTTCAGCGTTAGAGCGTTGGAGGTCAAATTTGACTAATTGGAGGTAAAAAAAGTGGAAGTGTTTTTTTCGCTTAGTCCGTCATCTAAAAATAGTTACTTCATACATCAAAGAGGAAAGTCTGAATTCTCGACAAATCAGTCCTATATTGAAAACAGCAATTAAAATAATTTTCATTCAAGAAGAATATAACACTAATAATCTAAACGAAAATATGAAAGAGAATAAGACACAGAAAAAAGATAACGGTCGCAACTGGGACTCGAACCAATTCGGCCATTGCCACCCTCCATCAAACCGTCGTAATTGTCAATCACATATTTAAATATTTAGAATTGACAATATTATCTTCGACTAATTTTTCTATATCATAGGCAACTACCCTTTTCATTGGAAACAATCGTTCAAGAATTTGTTTGTAACCTAGATAGCGTCTGGGATACCTAAATGTATCCATTAATAGATTTTATTTTAGACGAGAGATTCTGGGTTCGAGTCCCAGTTGCGACCGTTATCTTTTTCTATTTTTCTGTGTCTCAGTCGCTTTCCTATTTTAGTTTAGATTATTGGTGTTATCTTCTTCTTCAATGAAATATTACATTGATGGGAATAAACTTCAAAAAATATAAAAAGAGAGTTGTTCTTATTAAAAATTGAAAATAATTTTCTGTTCAAAATATTTTATTGCTTATCTGAATTTTCCAAAAAAAACAGTTCCCATGCATACATACTTTCGTTATACCGTATCTTAAAATGTTGACGATATGTCAGTAAAATTTTTTGGCAATATTTGATTCACTTGATCATGCAATGCCTTTTTTTTAGCATCCACAACTTCTTTCATGCACTTTCATATTACTTACATATTTATTATTCTCCTGACACTCTTTTCTCTGTCCATCTGCACTGAATTTCTAAACCATCTGTGTGTCCCGTCGAACCCTTTCCCCCGTCTTCTGCAGGAACAAATTTGAAATCACGAAAGATATTTTCTTTACTTTTAGATGTCGATAATCAAAATTTGTCAACTACTTTACTTGTGGGAATAATGTAAATCATTATTTATCGTTTACTTATTCATAACTAGTCAATTTATTTCAAACTTTCAAGCCGTGGATTACTTTTCAAAATAGGCTCGAGTTAACGAAGTCCATAAATTGAGAAAAGCTTTAAGAATTTCAAAATAATCTTTGATCATCACCGAGTTCAAAAATATTCGCATTTCGTATTTTCGCAAAAGTTTTTATTTTATTTTGATAACTCTAACTTTCTTATTTTGGTAAACACTTTTAAAAAATGTCGAAAATATTTTGCAAACAAAATAAGACTAATGGGATCGGTATTCTGTTTGAAATTGCAAGGTGGATATTTTATGCCAAACATTTTCAAAGTCGGAAAAATACACATGATTGGAAATGTAAATGTTAAAATGTCTCATGAGAGTCACAGGAATAAATCAGAGTCATCAAACTGATGTTTTAATCAATCTGAATTTGAATTTTACGTAAGTATTCGCTTATCACGATAGTTTTTTTTTGCATATTTTTAATGCACTCCGCTTTATTTACGTCAATTTACCAGTCTATTCTTTAGTGTCGTTAATTAATTTTCTTCTTTGTCTGCCAAATTTTACTAATTGCCTCAACCTTCTTCATTTGAGATTAATTTGACTTTTATTTTTCAAGAAATTTCTCAACCATCGATTCAAAGTTGGAGTTTATTTTGAGCCGGCAAATTAAAAGCTCCGCTCAATTTTGTCTCCGATAAAATCAGCAAGTTGTTCAATTTATTTTTTCTTAGTCTTCCAAAAAGTTTTTTGCCAGATGGCTTTGCTTTATACACTGTCGAAATGAGACATTCATACACTGTCTTCTTACACGTTACACACATTACCAATCCTTGTTAGTCAACTAGTCCTTGCTATGTTGGTCAAAACCACATATTGGTTTTGACCAACAGCAGCATTCTTGAGAGTGGATCGATAATATGGGGACCCGAAGATACCCTTTACTCAAATGATGTAGAAAAGGTGCAAAAAAAGTTTATGCGATACCTCTACATGCGAGAGTTCGGATATTACCCTTTATTGTATCCCTCTGATTTTCTCGCTGGAATACTGGGGATAGAACGTCTAGACGTCAGGAGAAATATTGCAACTACACTTGCAATCCAGATATTCTGGAACGAATTTCATTTTATGTCCCTGATAATTTCATCAGAGCTAGACAGCACAGATTATTTATTTTTCCAAGGGGCAGGACCAACCTACCAATGATCATGCCTTTGGGGAGAATAACTACTTTGTTAAATCACATTTCTTCTGTGATTGACATTTTTAATTTGAACCAAAGAGAATTTAAGACAGCAATAAGCATACTATTTACCAAATCTGGCTAATCAGATAGTATTGATGTAATTACCCATGCAAATAAATATATATACTTACTCATTATAAACTGTAATTTATAAACTGTTATTTGTGAAATGTAAATGGATTATACTGTTTTTCACAATAAATCAAATGAGATCCCTGAGACGTATGTGTGGTAAAACCATGTATGATCGTGTTAGAAATGTGGATATCCGCAAAGAATGTAAGGCTGATGTATGTATAATGAGCAAAATTAAGAAAGGGACCCTCAGATGGTTTGGGCACGTAGAGCGAATGAGCGAAGAAAGTAGTGTAAAAAGAATATATGATGCAAATGTGAATGGTAGAAGAAGTCGGGGACGCCCGAGGAAGACATGGCACGATCAAGTGAATCAGATACTTGAGACGGGCCATGTCAAAAGTCAGAATAATAGAAGAGTATGTATGAGACGATGTATGAATGTGAGTGAGGCAAAGAGTGTGTGCCAAGACCGAGTTGTTTGGCGGTCCGTCCTCTCTGCCTACCCCTGCGGGGAAACGGCGTGATGGTTAGTTAGTTAGTCACAATAAATCAATAAATAAAATAAAAATAAATAAAATATTGATCTAATTTCAATGGTCAAATTGGGTCAAAGAAACGTAGTCTGCTACTGTTCGAAAATTAAGCAAACAATTTCCATGATGCTTTTACAGCTATATTAAAAATATAACGCTTTAATTCTGTTGGCCGTTTTTAGATAAAAATAAGAATGATCTACACTTCAATGACTAAAAATTATTTATCAATACGATTAATTAATATCTCACGTAATCTAGAAGTGATTGATTTAATACATCGGCTAAATCAAAGTTGATCGAATTATTAAACCAGATGAATCCTGAGTAATATTTTATGCCGATCTTGTACGTCGGAAATCCCAAAGGTTATTATTAAGTAATATTAAACGTTATAGATTTCTGTCGATGAACTCCAGATACAGGGTAGATACTTTGTCAAAATTATCCATACTTTTTTTTACAATAGCGCCCCACGGGAGGCCCGGAGAAAAATAATTCCCCTCAGGGCCTATGTCACTTTTGGGGTTGCTGGAGAGTCTTTTGAGGAAAGGAAGGAGAGAATGTCTTGGGAAAAAAAGGAATGAGAGGTGAGTAGGAATCTGGGGGTCAGTGATTCCAGGAGTAACGGACGCATGATTCCATCCATCCCACTGACGTGCAAGACAATGTTCCAAGCCAGTCTTGCTGGAGAGATCAAAAGATTTCCCTGAACCAATCCCTCCCGATCCGGCCTGTTACGCAGCTAGAGGGCAGATGCATACACCGCTAAGACCCGGAAAAACCTCACCTAACGTAGCGAACCACTTGGGCTGACCTATGGCAGAGATGTTAGTTATTCAATACATGGTTCCGAGGGCGGTAGTACCCATACCTGTCTCCCAAATTGTACCTAAAATGCGTGATTGTTATATAATGTATCATGAATATCTATTAAATTATCATGCAATCTTGATAACTCATTCGCAAGATAATTTGGCAAATTTATAAATGTCCTGAAGAAGACAAGATGAAAGCTGTTGGCGATGTTGGCATCAACAAAGATTGAGTGATGTGGGTATAACAATTTAATAATTACAAGTTCATGCCGCTTAAAACTTTGCACTGTTGTATTTGATATTTTAGTAATCTATTTAACGTTAAGATTCGGTATTATAATGTCCGACGGCATCAATGATTTAAAATTTACTTGGTAAAAATAGTAATAATAATGTATAAAGAAGGTTGGCAACATAGAGATTCTCGAAAACCGAAAATCACTAGTAATAATTTCTATATCCGCTACATCAACTTTCACTGATTCTGAGAAAACCGCAAAAAACTGCCACATCTCTAGCGTAAATAATAAATTGCATTTTATTTTTTTATATAATGAATTGGAGTAACATATATTAGAAAAGTGTCCATTTTTAAATGTATGTCTAGAAATATTCAAGTAATTTGGATAAATAAAATGGATATTGCGGATTTTGATACTCACTTCGTGATATGTATGGAATATACAGGCTTTTGAAACTCAACTGACCTGAGGGGCGTGTTTCTACACCCGCCATCTTGGCAAAATAACTGCTGGTGATTGGTTGAATTCCGATATAGCGGGTTTTGATAGTAACTTCTTGAATGGTATAGCGGGTTTTGTTTTTCACTCGCAGTTTTAACATAGTTTTTGGTCGTGATAAGGGAGGTTTTGAAACTCAATTTTAGGTTAGTCTTGTTCCTCGCAAAAATGTGAGCAAGATGTCATACTCAGATCATTTTGTCAAAAAATCGGATATAGCGGGTATTGAAATTATAGGACTCTAATTATTAGTTAGCATTAAACACATAATTATTATCATTTGTTCAGCAACGTGGCGCAATTGGTAAGAAATACTGTCTTATTGTTTTGAAAATGGTTAAAATGTCTGAAGATTTCCAAGAACTCTCGGCGTTGGTAAGATTCAATTCAATTTATTCATTTTAAAAACATTACAAAATTAACATTTCAAAGCATTTTTAAAAGACAGAAAATATTTAAGATAAGATAAGCAGATTTAAACTGACAGCAACAAAGCTTGCCGTCTAAATTGGGCTTCATTGATGTTAAACATATCGATATTCCAATTGATTATATTTAACAACGACACCCCTCTCTCGACTGGCATGACCATTGGCAAGTTAGTTCTTATAATAATCAAGATACATCGTTTTTCACAAGCCGCTTTCCTCTGTGGTAACTAAAGATAACGAGGGTAACAGGACTGGGCGTCGTATTCGTAAATGCCCGACGCGTTATCCATTCCGAATATTTCGGCAGCGCTCGGTAAATGCCCGAAGTAACAAATAAATACCAGACGTGTCAGACACTAACCCGTCAGTTATTTATGAGACTGGGTGATTGAAATTTTAATGTTTCAAATGCATTAGTAGAATATTGAATTATTAGGTGGGGTTAGGATAGGTTAGGTTAGGATCATCAATTAATGATATATATTCGTAGTTTTCTGGTTGATCATTTAAATCACGCACTTTTTCCGTTAAAAATAATACACGACGATCGAACTTTAAAACAATATTGATCAAAATAGAGGTAAATAGCTCACTTAGAAATCTCCACGAGACATCGGATATTTACTGAGCGCTCGAGCGCTGCCAAAATGTACAGAACGGATAATGCGTCGGGTATTGACGAGAATGCCAGGAACCATTAATTTGATGACCAACACCTCTGCCGTAGGTCGCCCTAATCGGTTCGATACGTTTGATGACTTAGCTCTTGGGGTAAGGTGTGTTCAGATGTCTGCATCTGCCCACCAACTGAGGCGGACTGGGAGAGGCCGGTTGATGGAGACCCTTTGACCTTTCCAGCCAGACTAACACGGTCCATTCCACTGGACGAATGGATTAATGCTGGACCAACCGACCCCAAAGATTCCAACCACTACCCACCCTTCATGCCTTTTTCATTCCCAGAACTTTCTGGCCTTCATTTCCTTAACGTGCCCTCCACACAGTATCCCCAAATATGGCATAGGTCCCGAGGGAAATTATTTCCCTCATGGCCTCCCGTGCGGAGTTAATATTTTATTATTTTAACAACCTGTTTCATTTCTACAATGACATCAGTTATGAAAGAGAATTATTGATGTATTGGAACTGACGTTAAAACGCAGAAAACTAACAACTAAAGTGTCAAGCTTTTCATTCTTGATGTACCTAGGAACTTGTAAATTTTACAAAGAAACATGAAAGGTCATTTTTAATATGATAATATCGCCCTATTTACTACCGTATAAGCTGTCTTTTTACACGCTTTGAAGAGAAATTTCCATGTTCAATCGAATAAATAATATTCTTGAGCGTATTGCGGTTTAAGTTTATACTTATGGAAATCAATACTTCGTTTGTGTTAAAGAACTGTGAAACAATCAGATAAAAATAAAACGTCGAAGACAGCTGAATTTTATTACTACTAAGCTTAATATTTATAACAAGGTTCAATTTAAAAAGTTTACATAAAATGAAAAAAAAGCAATGACAAGATAATTGTCATAAAGGTTAATAATTTTTTTTTACTTAAAATATTATTCGAAAAGTAACTGAAAAATCCTGTGATTTCAGAGGATTTTGGTTTTGATTTATAAAGCACTGGAAAATAATAATAATAATAATATATATCTTTATTCAATTAAATTGGCTACATTACAACTAAAAAAGTACACATTCAATGTAGATTACATCAGTACAAAAAAATTAACAAATAGAAAGTAATAAATGTAACAACGGTTATACAGAAGTAGCATAATTATACAATATTTTTAGTTGTGCATAGCCTGCCTCACTGGGTTGAACCTGTATTGAGGCAGAATTTTTGTTAAATGTTTCTTACAATTTTATCTATGGTTTTTTATAAAAGTATAATGTAGGTTTCTATACAGTAAGAAAAATAATAAGAAATACACTTACGTGTTTGGACGCGAGATCTATTGTTCACACTATTGTTGGGTTATATCTCACGGATAATACGGAATGTTCCTTTTTTAACTAATAGACAATCAAATATGACATTTGTTGGAAGTACCAATCCTATAAAATAAATTCTCTAAAATAAACTCGCATTTCATAATACTTTTAAAAACATCCCAGGTTTTGAATGGTTTGTTGGCAAAGCAGGGATTGTCTAGCGGGTTTGTGTAATTATTTTAATATATTTCTTTACATGTTCTACTGTTATAAATACAGGTACAAACTTGTCAATGTTGAATTCACTTTGTTTTATGTAAAAATATTTTTTCTATGATTGGCAGCATTGACGAAATGTTAAAATAAAAACGATGAATAAACATGGCGTTACCGCGCGAGTGAATTAATTTTAACGAAATTAAAATGTTAAATGAATATTTTTTGCATGTTTTTTGGTCTCCCCCGACATAAATAACATAAATACTCACTTTTCGTAATAATAAAGCTAAATCTAAGTAAGCAGTTTAATGCATAAATAATAATGATTATATTATCAGTACTGGTAAAGTTAGATAGAACAAAAAGGTATGATTCACATAACATTCGTAAAAAATACGACATGTCTTATCTCATCGGTTTGATAAGAACCTAGTCAAATTTTATTAACGTTTACAGAAATAAATAAAAATTTTATCACGTTTATTCCTTCAAAATTATCAATTGTATTATTGATTCATTTACTACTTATCCCTTTCAATATACCTTCACGTAGACTCATAAATAATGAACTGCTCTTCCTCAATCAAGACTCGACTGGTCAACTCAAATCAAGATTTTTTTGGTATGAGTCTAAATGGTTTTTATCAATCACTAAACAATTAAAGATATTTTGACTTCTAGCTAAGTGACTTGACTTGTCACTTTCTTGTGTTTATATCTGCTTTTGTCTTTGCTTTCATATACCATCCCCTACTGATATAATTTATTTTTTTAAATTTCGTGTTATTATTTTGTAAATTGTAGGTAAGTCCGTAAAAAAATAAATATGGTAAGCCAAATTTCAATACAATGATGTGTTAGGTGTCACTAAAACAATATTAATTAACTAGCAGACCCGGCCACACGTTGCTGTGGCTAACGAAACACAACGCCATTACCCAACCTTTATAAAATCCACACCACTCTGGCTAAGAACTGACGGAGCGATTTTCACCCGCGTCCGCCGCGGTTGCGGGCCCGCAGCCTTTGTAGAATGCAGATATTTATGTAAAAAATTAAAGCACATTTCACGACGCGTTTTACGCCCGCGGCGTGTGCGATTGTTTGCGGGTCCCGCTGCACCGGCGGTCATCTTGTACCGGCGGGCGCGGGTCGCGGTCCCGCAGCCGCGGCGGGTTGCACCCGCGCGCTTTGGGATCGGTTGGCGGGCGACCGCAGTGGGCAGCGGGGAGGGGTGTAGAGAAATCCCGACACCATTTTGCAGTGACTTGTTATTACTCGTTGCGCAGTGACGCGTTTGTGCACGTTTATCAACAAAATGGATATTCTCAAAACTCAACTGATCGTTTAACTGCCTGTCTTGCAACCGCCCGTCTTGCGATAATCAACCGCCAAGATTGCGAGCGATAACCGCAACCGCGACGGCTGCGTAATCGTACAAAACTCCGGTCTCGTGAGTTTTGAAAATAAAACTCTATTCCGCCACCGCAGCGGGCTCGGGTAAAAATCGCTCCGTGAGTCCTTAGCGTCTCTTGCCAGCTGCCCGCTGCCCGCTGCCCGCTGATGGAATTGAATATTTGAATTTCTCGGCTTTTCTCTGCTATAATAAGCTTGTATTATACATATAAACCTTCCTCTTGAATCACTCTATCTGTTGGTGAAAACCGCATGAAAATCCGTTGCGTAGTTTAAAAGATCTATGCGCACATACATTTTGAGCGACTTCATTTTATACTATGTAATAAAATAATAATATAATGATGATAATGAAGTGCATGCATCTATTTGTTTAGCAAGTTAGCTAGATGACGTTTAACGAGTTAGCTGCAAAGTGGAGAATGACTGAAGTTGACTCTACGCTATGTAATAATATAATACGTATATGCCTTTTCACGTCATTGAGACGATTAGTATGTAGATCAGGAAATTACTTGCAGTCTTCGAACACCTGTGTTCCTGTTTGCGCGACACAAGGATTACGGTTAAGATTGCCTCGGGATGCTGGAGTCGACTGTAATGACGGTCTTGTGAGACTATAAACATACCATCTCCTCGGTATTGCGTTCTCCGGGTTTGACATTTCCCCCTTACTAATAAACGCGTTTTTAATTGTACACCTGAGAAACGGCAATTTATGCATGGATAACGGTTGTTTACCAGTTGTGTTTAAAACATGTTTATGGAGTGTAAAAAAACCTTTTTTTGGAAATTCAAATTCAAATTCATTTCAACTTACATCTGCCGCAGAACTTAGTAGTGAAACGTTTGAATTAAATTTGAATTAATACCAACTGAATTAAAAGTAACCTATCTTTCTCCAACCTATATGAAACAACCATAATGCATAAACTAGTCCCAGTGAGAGCTCGTACGGACGTCACTGACGATCGTCCTCTTCTTTCAGACGTCTTGTATTTTTTTACATTAGCTCCACACAGGAGGCCATGAGGAAAATAATTCCCCTCAGGGCCTACGTCATCTTTAGGGATGCTGTATGGAGGCTCTTTTTGGGAAAGGAAGGAGAGGAAGTTCTGGAAAGGAAAAGGGTATTAGGGGTGGGTAGGAATCTGGAAATCAGTGAGAAGTGTCAGGAGTGACGGACGTAGAATCCATCCCTCCCACTACGGTGCAAGGCGATGTGCCGAGAGAGTAAAGCTGGAGAAGTCAAAGGAACTCCTTCAACCATTATATCCCGATTCAGCCCGCCACGCAGTGGTTGGGCAAACGTATCCGCCACCAAGACCTAGACAAACCTCATCCCATGAACCCGGGCACCCCTGCTAAGTCACCAAACGTAGCGAACCTCTTGGGGTGACCTGTGGCAGAGGTGTTTGTTGTCCAATAAATGGTTCCCGGGGCGGCGGTACCCATGCCCGCCTCCCAAATTGACTCCCAAATACTGTCCTTGTTCTACCAGTAATTCAATGGAAGATGCTCCTTTGGCAGCGGTGCGTAGTTGGAAAAGACTCCAGATACTAATATCTACAGCCTGTATGTCGGACGAATATCTACAGCTCATATGTTGAACTAATATCTACGAACTTCAGAGTGTTGACTAATATCTACAGAGCTAAGGTTGGACGAATATCTATGACGGTCCCAGTGTTGACTAATATCTACAGAGCGTAGGTTGAACTAATATCTACAGAGCGTAGGTTGGACTAATCGGCTAAATGTGTCCAATACTCCGATATTAGGGATTTTTACATATATACTTACATAAATTAAGTTTTTTAATCTGCATTCGCAATATTACGTTATTTTAATATGCTATACATATTTGCAAATCCAACCTCTGCCAGTGCTGTAGATATTCGTCAACATTTTGGTTCTCATAGATATTAGTCAGCAGTTTGAGCTGTAGATATTCGACAACACTTTGGTTCTCATAGACATTAGTCAACAGTTTGAGCTGTAGATATTCGTTAATACTTTGGTTCTCATAGATATTAGTTCGATTTTTTCAGTTTTTGGAATATCTGTAGATATTAGTAGACGCCTCCGTCGGAAAACACGTCACACGCGCACCCAATATTTGTACTAGCAAATAATACGTAAAATAATACGCAAATAATAAGTAACTACATTTAAAACATGAGAGCGTGTCATATCTACGACTCTAGAGTTCAAAAGCACAGCTGCGGATTGATTTGCCGGTTTATGTGTTTCTTCCCTCCTATAACATGGGTCTCTTTAAGATCAATGTTCACTCCTATCTCTCCTCAAAAAGATCCTCCATCTCTACAAAGATCTCTCAAGATGACATACCTATGCTCTAAGGGAAATTATTTTCCTCAGGGTTTCCTATGTGGAGTTTACGTAAATGAAACCATCGGTTGTCGACAAAATACTTTATTTACAACAATTAGGAATCGTCTAATCTCATTTTGCTTGGATTAAGTTGGCCGGAGATTACATTTTTTTAGATCTTTAGAAAAAATTGATGAAAAATGTAAAAACATAATGCGCGCTCCTGTCAGGAAGTTCGATTCATAAATTTACTAGATTCTATTGGAACTTTCTGCCCTTTATGCTCGTCTTTTTTGATATATTTAAATTACGAGAAGTCTTTTTCAATATCCGCAACCTCCCCCGTCTTCTCGTATGGAGTGATTGGAACTTAGTGAAAAATGTTAAACCGATGAGAATACGAGTATATTCAATATTCAAGTAAAGAAAATTTTAATACGAATTCGTGACCGACACAAAAATTTAGAATAAATTCGAGAATTTTAGTGAATAAGAATTGAGAATAAATTCGTTTAAACTGGGACAACTGAAAATTCCACAATAAAATAATTTTCTCTTCTTCACAATTGTCCAAACGAACTGCGTTTTGGCAGTGAACTCACATAAACAAGAAGAAAATATGCGTAATCTTTTATATATATACAAATCAATGCATATTTCTATGTAGGTACGTGAGTTGTCTATGAATTGCTGTATTAAGCATAGGAAATGTTTGAAACGTGAACGTTTTTGGATTATTACAACCACATGACAATACATTTGAAAGGTGTTTTTAATCATTAAAAAAACTCTCACGAATCTGTCAAAAATATCACAATTTGAGAATGACATTTTGCAAACCATCGATTGTTCAATCTAAATTTAATTTTCGAATAAACTCTTAAGATTAATGAATTTAATAAAAGTAGTCACCTATGGTACTAACCAAAATCGAACACTGTGAATCTAATAAAAAAATATATGCATTTTAAATAGATAGGTACCTATGTTAGGTTGATTGATTGTTCTTATAATATACGAAAATGAATGTTTGTAATATATGAAAAATTGCAATAGGTGGCAGGCGAGCTGTTTGAAAATCTGAATGTACCCGGACTGAATATATTGAACGCGGGAGAGGGGAGCGAATCGCGGGAGGGGGGTTCGGTGAGGGAAGGCGAGAAAGGTGGAGGGGGAACGCGTAAGGGGAAGGGAGCATGGGATTGGAAGGGGAGGCGGAAGTGAAACGGGACCAATGGGAAAAGACACGCAGGGAAAAGCAATTTCTTTATTAAGGGCCCGCAACCCGAATTTCTACCGATTTCTTACATATCTCCCTTAAATATTTGAAGTTTTTAAGCTCTTAAAAAAATATATGTTATTTTTGAAGATAATGTCTAGATGCTGCCCGCGCCGAAATGCAAATTATATGAAATTCCCTCGATAGAAAAAAATCGCAAAGTATGCTCCAAAAATGATTAAAAACAAGTTTGTTTCTATTATCTTATAAATTATATTTGTGAAAAAATTCACATTGTTTCTTTAAATGATAGTTAAGATTTTTGCTCTATTTTAAACGAGTTGTGTTTTATTAAACATTTTCGCAATTTTCGCATCGATTTTGTCGCTGTAAATGTTAGCGCTCTCCTCTTACATTCGTAATTTCGTATCTCTCCATCTTCTTCTTTTCGAGCCCGGTTGCGGAGCCTTGATGGCATTTCCCATTCGTGAGTTATGATTATCGGCACGTAACAGAGGTAAGAAGTTTAACTCAGATATTGGTATCATAATATCTTCTGCGTCAAAACTGAAATAAGTGAAGGAAGACTCTCGAGGAGGCCAAGATCCACCAGGGGTTGTAGAGCCAAGAGTGATGATGATGATATATTGTGTGTATTCAGCATCTTTTAAACAAAATTTTATCTCGAATGTTATGTCAGAACAGAATAATATTGTACTTTACGCGGAAGACAACTAAAACTAATACCGTTTTAAAACTGTTCTCCGAACACACAAGGTGTCCCAAGTGACATATCCATTTCGTATTCATTCAGTTATTGTGAAAAGGTGAGGTAGGAAATACATCAAAAGGTGAGGTAGGAAATATAACTTTTTCCGTACTCAAACCTGTAAAATCCCCCAGGAAGTCTTTAACGTATTGTCAACTTGACACCATTTACAATTTAATTTATTCATGGAACGAACAACTTGACAGACGCCTACATCGAAGAAGTTACATTATGAAATTAATTGATATCCTTAAAACTTCTATTTACATACTAAAGTTAGGTACTGTTTGTGTAATACGAGTTCCTGTAAGTGCCTAAGAAAATAACAAATTTTATGCTGATCAATTTTATCATGAAAATAATGTGATTGTTGCTGTTTAATTATGTACAAGAATGATAATCAATATTCTTGACTCCAAGCACAGAGGTTGTATATTTAAAACCGTTCAATAGAAGAAGATACTCTCAGTATCGCCTGTCCAGGATAAATAAAATGGAATAGTTTCAGACAAATCCCATAAATCGCCGAACATAATGAAATACAATATAATTGAAATCAGTGTCTGACTTACAACATATTTAATTATTTTTTTTATTTTTTTATTTATTCAACGCCCAAAGGGCTTTTACAAGTTTGGTAGTACAATTAATTCATGACAGATGATTTTTCAACAGATATAGAAATAATAAAAATAAAATTAGATAAAAAATGCACACAAGTCACAAAAATACAAAACAAAAATACAGCGATTTGATAAGTTTACAAAAATACAGATATGTTTAGGAATAGTTTTGGAATAAGTTTTTTACAAGATCCACAAAATTCACCAAGTTGATGTTAAATATGTCGACATCGCCTAAGTACTGATTCCCCATAGTGTGAAATCGTTGATAGGAGAGTGGGAAATGCCTCGCCCGATCATACTTTTCGTAACGCTCAAGTCAAGCGTGCGTAAAGAAGTTTTACTTAAATTAAACAATATGGTTACGTTTTTGGTGAAAAAAAGCAGTTCACTTCGCTCATTTTTTATTTCCGACTGAACAACATTATATTTCCTTCCTCGGGATTAATAACCAATAATAAAACATTGACTTTCATTCAATTGTGCTATCACAAATAATAAACGATTGCATAATCTAATTCGTGTATAATATCTGCACCAGCGAAATAAAATTTCTGTTGATTTTCTCAAAATTTATTACAGGTTTTTGAACCACAACACAACCCAGAAAAAAACGGTTTTGCGTTGAGTACTTTCATCAACTAGGAACCTACTAAATCATATTCAGAATAAAGAAAAGGTTATTTTATGATAAAAAGTTTTAAGCACGGAAAAAGCAGTACACCGCTCCCAACGTTTGCCGCATTTTACTACTTCGTAGCATGTAAGTAATTTATTATAATCAAGCAAGTTTTATTTCACTTCTGTAAATGGTCTCCACGAAAAGTATTTTCACTTAATTTTCTACTTTCACTGCCATTTCCTTTCACCAAAGGGTCTGGAACCCATTGCGTTGATAAGGTACTCACTCTAAGTGTATGTGGTATAACGGTAGGTGTTCTAGATTGGGGATAAAAAGAGGTAATTCAAATATGGGTTGAGCCGACGATTTAAGAGACTACTAAATTTGAATGTGTGGGAGTCATAAAGAGTCGGAAAAATAGTTTTGATGTTTGAGATAGGTTTATGTCCAAAGATGGAGAATTGTTATGCGAATACTATTTTTTTCACATTGAGGTCGCGTTGTCACGTTATTTGTAAGACAATAGACTGTCAGTCGAAAATTCTCGTCTACCATTTTTGTTATGGGAAAAATGTGCGAATGGTAAAGTTCATGATAATTTTTTTTTACATTAGCTCCATTCAGGAGGCCCTGAGGAAAATAATTCCCTTCGGCAAATTATTTTATGCCATCTTTAGGGAAGCTGTGTGGAAGGTCTTTTTAGAGAAAGGAAGGAGAGGAAGTTCTGGGAAGGAAAAGGTATTTGAATAATTGTAAATCTATTGAGTCTTTGTATTGCTCATTGCGATCTAACTTTAAAACTTTCATATAGGTAGTTTACTTTTCTATAGCAGCGCTTCAACAATGTTCACAGAAAGGACTCCATGGATTCGCCAGCCTGATGAGATACCGGGTCACTGGAGTCAGGATGCGGCTAACGGCCTCCTACAACACGGTGGTGACCGCAGCCTTCCAGCACCAAGCGCCACTCCTGAGTGAGCGATAGGCCCGAGCGCACTCAAGACCACGCCCTGCATAATAATGAATTATTTATTTTTGTTATTATTAATTTTTATTATTTTTTTTCTATTTATGTTTTTGTTTCTTTACTGTGTAAATATATAAGTATGTGTCACTATATGGGACGTGTGGGATTGCACTATCCTCCCCACATCCTGGAAAAAAGAAGTATTATTATTGTTACTATTATTATTGCGCTTCAACAATGTTCACAGAATTAGGACTTCATGGATTCGCCAGCCTGATGAGATACCGGGTCACTGGAGCCAGGATGCGGCTAATGGCCTCCGACAACACGATGGTGACCGCAGCCTTCCAGCACCAAGCGCCACTCCTGAGTGAGCGATGGGCCCGAGCGCACTCAAGACCACGCCCTGCATAATACTGGATTATTTATTTTTGTTATTATTAATTTTTATAATTTTTTTTCTATTTATGTTCTTGTTTCTTTACTGAGTAAATACATTAATATGTATAACGGTATGGGACGTGTGGGATTGCATTATCCTCCCCACATCTTGGAATAAAGAATTATTATTATTATTATATGTGTTTCGGGTTTGGTAAACGTAAAACCAATAAGTATATATGAACCAAAATATATATTTTCCACTTAATATACCTTTTGGATTTTTATATATTTGTATATTACCCTAATGTAGATTAATGAAGAGGTTTTAATTTTTGATAAGTACGCGTGTATTTATTTATGTAAATTAATTAAACGAACTCACCACTGTTTGTCCGAAATATTGTTACTATGCTTTCTTGTTAGTTTAGAACACGTAAAAATAATTTAAAAAAAAACACACACAATTTTAACCGAGGAGAGAAAGACTGATCTTGCACCACTGAACTCGAAGGACGGAATGGCAAATGTATGTAGAAATAAAATTCATGTGAGCTCCGTAGTTTTCGCTCGCATTCGGTTGAGTTCAAGCAGAGACGGCCGGCGTGGTCTAGCGGTAAGGATCTTGACTCGCAATCCGAAGGTCGCGGGATCGAATCCCGGCGAGGGCAAATAAATTTTATTTGAATGATTTGTGTTATATCACAATTAATTCATTTAAAATAATGTATATTGGAGGGGACCCCACCACTTTCCCAACGGCGTTATAAGGAAACATATGGTTTCCTCCTTCACCGCACACGTCAAGACTCTATTTTTTTTTTGAACGAAGCTACATTTATTTGAACGACTCTAGACCCTCCAATGTCCATGCATACGGGGTTAGTAAGCAGTATGCAAGTACTTACATTAACATTATACAAAAGATAAATAAAAGTAGCAGCCCGTGGAATGATTCTTCTGAAATCTATAGAGAAAAATATATACAGATAAAGGTGTTAGTAAATAAAGAAAAATAAGAGCTGCGCCCGGTTGAGGAGACCTAGTTAAGATATATAACGAAAAAGTAACAGTAATAATATAATGCAAGTATTTGCAAAAATAACTGAGAGAAGAAAAGGCATAAAAATAAAATATCTATACAGAGAAGGTATTCCACAAACCACCAGGCAGTCCCAATGACAATGTGTATGGCTATCGGCCCAACCGCAGACGAAACCCGGAGTCCGCGCCCTTTAGCCGACTCACCGATTTTGCCACGAAGAAATATATGTGGGAAAGAAGAGGAAGTTTTTGAAGACTCGGGGAAAAGATCAGCGTCGGATTGTCGGAGGGGGGGCGGAAGGACGTCGAGACCACGCGGCTGTTCCTCAGGCCTACCCATATCATTGGGGGAGGCGCGGGAGGATCGCAGAAAAACCGCTCCAGTATGGGTTCGCCTGGCTGTACGCACGGACGGGGTCTATCCCACCCCCTTTTATGGGGTGACGACGATACATAAATATGTACAGTTCAGCTGCACCACCAAAATATGGAACTAAAGCTAATGTAAAGTTAAAAAAAATGAAAAAAGCAATTATATATTAGAAACATAATTGTTGTATGATTACAGAAGTCATAATATATTGGGCGATGGCGTCTTCACCACCATCGCCCTCCAAGATAGAACATGGCCTGTTGAAGTAAAGCATAAATCAGTTTTAGCAGAAACGTTAGGAGATCATGGATGCCTGTAAACGGTGTGAAGTTAGAGCTAAAAGAAAATAATTAAAACAAGAAAAGAAAATGTTTCAGTACATACATAAGTCAAAACGAAACCAGTAATTTACAGGTCACAAAAGTAATTTTATAAACAGTTCGAAGCGTATACAGTAGTGAAGAGTAATGGAGGATATACCAAGGGAGACAGGAGCAATACGTGTAGCACCTGAAACAAAGATGAATTTAGTCTAGATCGGCGACTCTAAGTACAGACCATCTCTCCACCCAGGACTTGACAAACTTTTTCAGGCACTCGAAATTCTCTTTATTCGACACAAGGTCAGCGTTCCACGCTGGTCTTGTTGTTCCGCGCAAGCCATCCAACATTTCCTCTCGTGCTTCTTTCATCAACTCGCAGTGCCACAGAATGTGCCTGGCATCCTGGTTAGTATCACCACATGCACAGTTTGGATGGGGAGAAAGGGTCAAGCTATGTAGCCGACCCCTGAATTCCCCATGTCCGGAGAGCATCTGTGTCATGTAGTGATTCAGTTTAATGTGTGCCCCTTCCATTCTGAATTTAACTGAAGGGAAGAAGGAGAAAGTCCATCTGCCCTTCGTCGACCTATCCCATCGTTCTTGCCATACACTCAGAGTCCTTTCGCGCATCGCTTTGAGCAAGCCGGGGAGGGCCACGTCTCCTCCCGGTGTCAGTTCGACTCCAAGGTGGACAGCAGCCCTGCCTCTAATAAGTTCCTTTTTTGTCAATATTTCCCTAATTGCAAGGTCAATCGGCAAAACGCCGGCCAGAACCGGTAATGCATCTGAAGCTACAGTCCTATAAGCGCCCGAGAGCGCCAACAGGGGAGTCCGCTGGCCTCGTTTAAGAGCCGAGTTTATCAAGACATTATCCAGGCGATGCTCCCACACGGAGGCAGCATACGAGACTTGCGTCACATATACCCCCTCGTACAACAGGCGAATCGCCGGAGAACGCAATCCCCACTCGGCTGTTGAGATTCTTCTCAGTTTCTGAAACAAGGCCTGGGCCCTATCGGAGACGTTCTTGACGTGGGCTAGGAACGAAGAAGATCTATCCATAATGACGCCTAAATACCTGGTGTTTTCTGCAAATCGAATGGATGAGTCTCCCATTCTAATGAAGGGGTTCCTGCCTCGGCTAAGCATGCCCTTCATGAGGAGACCCACGGTCTTGTGGGGAACGAAGTTGAGTCTGTTTCTCTTTCCCCATTCAAGGATCACTTTTAAACCTTCTTCAGCCTTATATTCCACTTCCCTTCTACTGTCCCCAGAGACCAAATACAATTTGTCATCTACGTAGTCGACCGATGTACAACCTTCAGGTAAGGGTAACCTGGAGGAGTCGTCGAACAAGATTTTCCACAGGTCGGGTCCGAGGACCGACCCCTGCGGACATCCCATGTCGACTGTTCGGGTGATTAAAACGTCCCCGTGCCCTATGATAACTGTCCTACCATTTAGATAGTCACTAATAATATCAAACAGTTTACGCGGGCAATTCCTGCTTTTCAGCTTGGTAAGTATCATCGGCCACCACGCGTGATCAAAGGCACCCGAGATATCCAAGAAGATGCCTATGACGTACCTCTTTGGACATACCCTCACCCATTCAAGCGCATGCTTAATGGCGTGCTCCGTGGATTTGCCCGGGATGAAGCCGAATTGAAGTTCGCTGGACGGCGTCAGGGTGAGGCGTAGACGGTGCTTAATGATGATTTCCAATGCTTTGCCTAGAATTGGTAATAAGGTTATAGGCCTATAGGCTCCTATGTCCGTTTTCGGCTTATCGTTTCCCTTTGGTATAATCCGGAGCACGCCCTTCTTCCATTCTGTAGGGAATTTTCCCCTACGTAAACAAGTCTCCAAAACTTGGTAGAACTCCTCTTTGGCGTACGTCCAGACATTCTTCGCAATTATACCATTCAATCTGTCAAATCCCGGTGCCTTTTTCGGACCCAAACTCTTAATTATTACTTCAACCTCAGCTCGACTTAACGGTGGCATGCCCTCCCCCTGGGCGGGTACATTAGGTGGCAGCCGTGACAGATTTCTAATCTGTTTATGGTGGACACTTTCCCCTATTACTGAGTCTAATGGAACTAACTTACCCAGAAGTGTCTCAAGAGTGGAGGTAACATCAACACACTCGACAAATAACTGTCAGATCCTTTTCCCGTTTTTCTAATGACGCTGTGGATTTCCCACGGGCTGGCGTTACCCACTTCATTAACCCAATTGTGCCAGGCAGCTCGTTTTGCCAAAAGGACACCCGAGCGATAAGCACCTCGTGCGGCCCTAAAGCGGGCTTGGAGGACAATAGCCTCTTCAGGCGAGCACAAACTCTGCTTGACAACACTGAGATTCCTATAAGCGCTTTTAAAGGCTCCCTTCAGTAAAGTCAGCTCTTGTGTCCACCACGGCGTCCGAATAGCCTTTTTAGGGTTTGTTCTTCCCAAAGAAGCTTCAGCGGCTGATACCACCGCCGCGTTAAAAAAATTCCCCAAATTGTCCGGTTCCCTAGCTGCTACGTCGTGAAAGCCCCTTAATGATTGACGTAGCGCTTCCCCGAATTTATCCCAATCCGCCCTTGTGGTTCTGAAATTCCACGTAGACCGTGGAGCTTCTATCTTTGGAATACCCACAGAAAAAGTTATAAGTCTATGGTCAGAAGCTAACGCGCACTCGTGAACCTTCCACTGGGATATTTTGGCCGCAACAGATCCAGAGCATAGAGTGAGATCAATGTTGCTTTCGCCTCCGGCTCCTGAAAAAGTAGAAAACGTGCCTGGTTCATTGAGGATGAACAGACCTTGCGCCGCAATAAGGTCTTCGACAGCAAAGGATCTTTCCGTTCGGATTCCGTTATAGTCAAACCAGAGAGGCGATCGCGCGTTGAAGTCTCCACCGATAATTATGTTTCGACCTCTTAATTTGTGAAGCGCTCGCGTTAGGCTCAAAATATGCGGTTCAACAGGGTTACCGTATTTAAAATAAACGGAGATCACGATGATTTCCGTATTAGCTAATTTAATGGAAACACAGGTTTGGTAATCGTTTGAGAGTCCTTCCAGGAGTAAGGGTCTAATCAAGGAAGTGTTGATCAGGACACCCGCACCCGGAGAGGAGCCCACCTCGAGCATCGCACCTGGCCTATTTATACCAGGAGTTTTACCTTGCCACGCGTATTGCTCCTGAATAAGCAAGATGTCAATGTTTAGACTGGTCATGACCCGCTGGGCTTCAAGGGTGGCCACCCGAGATCGCTGCAGGTTTACCTGACCTATGGAAAGGAAATTAGCGGCGTCCATAGTCTGTCTTGCGCACCTGCACCTCTATGGCAGCTCTATGAGCGGGACAAAGTCTGTCACCTGTCTTATGATTTGCTGGTTTACCAAATCTCTTACAAGTGGCGCATATGGCTGCTTCTGTCTTCTTGGGGCAATCCTCTAAGTCGTGACCACTGGCGGCGCAATGCCTACAGGTAATCACATCTGCCGTACAAAATTTACTTACATGCCCGTATAAATGGCATTTAAAACATCGAGTAGCACCCAAGTAGTCACGCACACGACAGGCGTTCCACCCAAGAAAGCAGTGGCCACTGTCTATCAGTACCTTCCTGCTCTCAGGGTGGCAGGTAACAATCATATTCATCGTGGACCCATCTTTTCTGCCAAATAGAGAGACTCGCCGCATGGTGCGCAGATGGTCTTCCCTCGTAAGTGCGGACTTACCTTGAATATTGTTTCTAAATATCTCCTCAAATAATGCCTGGTCCCCAGCGGTATCGCCTTTAGGTACATCATATAAGACCACCTTGGGAAGATTTCCCTGTGGAAGAACCATTTTCAGGCCACTGGCCTCGAGTTTGGCTGCCGCGTTTTTTATATTGTTTAGCCCCCCTGTGCTGGACGTCTGCAACAAAAGGCCAGCACCTTTTATCTTCCTCGTTCTGACCGCTTGGAAGCCGTCAATGGTAGGATTTAATACCTTCATCAGCTCTTTTTGTGTACTTTCTGAAGTTTTACCATCCGGAATAGTAGGATAAAATAAGACGGTAGGTTGGGGTAGTGGTAAATCTCTTTCGGTGCCTTCGACGAATATCGAGGCTGAGGGAGCTCCTGAGGCGGCACCGGCCTACGTCTTACGGGCGGGGTGCTGTGGAAGTTGGACTGGGTGGGTCACCGGCGCAGGTCTGCTGATTAAGAGGTCCAACTTATCTGAGAAACCTCTTTGAGCCTTCAAGACCTCACTGAAGGTGTTGGCTCTGGCAATAGCTGAAGCATTTTCCGTAGCCAGGTTGATAAGCTCTCTCTTAATTACATCTATGCTTATCTTTATGTTGGAGCGGTCTTCTTTATTAAGTTTATTTTTCCCTTCTTGCACAGTTGCCGAGATTCTCGCCAATTGGTCCCAAATGGGAGCTAGGCGCTCCTCCCCGCTTGTTGGTGACCCTTCTGTCCGAGCCCTTTTTTTCTTCACCTGGTTGGGAGAAGAAATCTTACCTTCCTCTCCACTGGCCAATCTGGTTTAGTAATATATAATAATGTATAGTATATTCGCGGCACGTTCCAGAGTGGAAGATACTCTCAGTAGAGCCCTGGTGTAAGAACACCATTCAGAATTGAAACGGAGTCAGCCGTATTTGGTGACCAGATCTGAATAGGCAGGTATTTCCCCACCTTCCTCTTCCCCATCTCCTTCCCCTCCCCATTACCTTCAGCCTTACAATATACCCCAAATGGGGATGCCATAGTCTCACTGGCTCCAGACGGGAGCTGCTGGGACTCTTGTGAGGTATTCAGATAAAAAAATTAAAAAAGAGATATTATCTTCAACTGGTAGGTACAGCTGTCAGTAGGTAGAGAAGTTATCACTTCTGAGATAGACACAACTGGTACATACCTACATACTTATGTTTTTCATGTATTTAATTTTTTATCATTTTATGTGATATTGAAAAGATGGCTTTGTATATTATCTTTTTTACATGAACTCCACACAGGAGGCCCTGAGGAAAATAATTTCCCTTTGTCATCTTTGCGGATTCTGTGTGGAGGTTTTTTTAAGGAAAGGAAGGAGAGGAGAGTTCTGGGAAGGAAAAGGGTTTAAGGGGTGGGTAGGAATATGGGGTTCAGTATGTCCTGATCATACGCCTCCAAGACCTAGACAAACCTCACCCTATGAACCCGGGCACCCCTGCTAAATCACCAAACGTAGCGAATCACTTGGGGTGACCTATGGCAGAGGTGTTGGTTATTCAGTTAAGGTTCCCGGGGCGGCGGTACCCATTCCCGCCTCCCAAATTGTGAAAATGGAAAGATAATAAATGTATAAAAAAACATTATGTAGGTTCTCGAATTTTAGAATAAGTAGTACAATCACAGTTAGCGTTAAATGCCATCTTCAGTCATTATTCGAGTATAGGTATTCATAGTTATTCGTCACGATAGAGTTGACATACTCGGTCTTTAGTAGATCATTACGCAAATTATTGAATATATCGAGCTAAATGACAGATATTGACTACGCGTGCGTACATACACGTGCCGATGAGTCGTTCATAATTAACTACCGAGAGACACCGACTGTTCCCGAATCACAAGTTATTCTATCAAACACTCCTTGATTGCAATGTAATTGCTTCAACAGCAAGTTGATTGCTGTAAACGCAAATAGATTTCAATTAGCCCTTTAAGATTTGGGCGCGTCTAGATGTAGACACTGTAATTCAAAGGGAACTGAACATGAAGGTAAATCGACTTCTGAGAAAAATATTTTTAAGAGATGACTTGGAGCAGCTCCATTTGTATCATACTTACCCACATTTTTTGTAGATAAATGAGTCTATCTTCAAAGATATTCAAATAACTTCCAAAAAACGTAAATACTAATTATTTTTATGCGAGTTTAGAGATTTTTAAAAATCGTGCTTGTTTTGTATCGGGTTCTTCAAGGTTACATTATGAATTTGATTAGGTACATACGCTTATACTTTTTCCATTTCGTTTCACTTTTATATATTATATTAACACTAATTTATCACAACATGAGCACGTTTAATAAAACGATTAATTTAATAACACGTTTCAGTGGTGCCAACTGTAGTATTAAACCCTTCTCACACCGAGAAACGCAACTATTACAGATACGCAGACGATTCAAGTATCTTGGTGATTATCGCCATTAAGGCGGTACACAACCCTAACAATTTTTTTTTTTTTTTTTTGAAAATTTTTGATACAATACATATAATACATATAATACATACATGAAATAATGAAAAGTATATAAAAAAAACTTAATATAATTAATGTATGAACAAAAAAATCCCACAAAGGCAATGCCTGTGCGTGGGTATAATATAGATTTTTTACTTTTATTTCTATGGTTATAGTGAATATTTTAAGTATACATAAATAAGGGATTTAAAAAAAGTAACTGAATAAATGCATTTAAAAACTACAGCATAATAACAGTCTGCACTGTTATTATTGTATTTGTAAGTTTTGTAAGAATAGATGTTACAAGTGCAATTTAAAAACATAAAAAAACAAACAAAATAAACTAGCAAACAATATTATAAATCTTCTCTAAAAGCTGTCCAATAATAGATATATTTAATGGCTTTATTTAAACTTATAAGAAAAAAATATCTGTTTCAGTGTTTTTTAGCCAAATTTTGGTATATTTTTTATAAGATTGAAGATTTTGACATATGTTCTCTTTAAAGGTTGTACATAGTAAATTATACATTTTTGGAGCTATAAAACTAATATGCCTTTGGGACAACCTAGTTTTGCAGTGGGGTACTGCATACTTGTTATGTATACATATTTGTTTGCTCAAAACTCGCATTTTAATCATTTCCGGCGAATTCGTAACTATAACAACTTTTTTATTTCCATGTCGCACAAGGAATGCGAGTTATTTATGTTTTAGATTAATAAAATGAGTACCTTACCATTAATATATTTTATGTACAACGATTTTAAAACTTTATAACCCGTTTATCAACTATAAAGTTAGCGGTAAGCACCAGATTTTAATTTTCTATACGATGAATTAATAACTTCTTGAGGACAACATGGAGACACATTTTAAATATTTGTAACACGTTCTTCAGAATTAATTAAAAAGGGCGCGGCAGAAAGGTCGAATCTCCAGGCCTGCAAGGGTGAATTCGACTGTACATTCGTACGATGCGCCTTGCCTCGGAGTATATTTGTTTACACGCTTTCTTCACTTACGTCAAGATTCTTATTCGTCTTCTTTTTCTTCTCTTTGATAGGGTAAATTCGATAGTAGGTCCGTCCAATACACGGGTCACGAGTTGCAATTTGTATCCACAGCTTCTTTACTTACGTCGTTAAGATTCTGAATATATTTTAGGGTATATTGTCGTCTTGACGCCACCGCGGAGGTTCGTATACGAGCATATATTGCGGACATTTCGAAACTCGTCGGCGACGCCAGTCTCGCACGACCAACCGAACAAGTTTTTTGAGACTTTTAACATGGTGTCACTTGTGTCAGATATTTTGTATCAACGCGTTTGCTTTATATCAATGCTAGAAACAGTCAACAAAGAATGATAGGATATTAAAATGACTAGCTACAGTAATTGTTTGGTGGTGAGTGAGGTTTTATAAACATTCAAGATTAAGCCCTAAAATCGCCAGCGTCCAAGCAGACTACCGTTCGACTTTTGCCACGCGGCGACAGATCTTTTGGGGTGGGTAACAAAAACTAATCGCGAAAACAGTGGAAATAAGATCAGCAATAGAACCCATATTCCATACTATTAGGTCCTTACATATGAAATTGGCGTTTTGTATGGGAGGAACATGAAGTCGATTTTTTTAAATATAATATTTTTTTTTTGTATTTCTTGGGCCCTGACTATGTAACAATTTCTAGACATTTTTGTTTTGAAAAGTTTTATTTTTCGATGTACATTTGTTACTTTTAATTTTAAATTTTTTTCCTACCGGTTTCGACACGTCCGTATCATTGACGAGCAAACTTAAAACTAACTTAAAAATTCTATACAAGTACACAATTAATTAGGCGGGGGTAGTGGGAGGGGGGAATTTGGTGGAGGGGGAGGACGGTGGGAGGAGTCAAAATTACATGGAAACATCGTAAGCAGAGGTGATTTACATAGTGCTATTATTTTATTAACTAAATTAATTTTAGATTTAATTTTTTTTGTTGATTCCTAAAGTTTCTAACGCGTAAAAAAATAAGTAGCGTAGCAAAAAAATTTAAAATTAAAAGTAACAAATGTACATCGAAAAAAAAAACTTTTCAAAACAAAAATAATATATTTATTTAATCAAAATATGTACCATTGCTATCTATGCACTTTTGCCATCTCATAGGTAGTTCATACTCCTCATCAAGACCTATGTATGGAGTATCTTGATGTACGGCTGCGAAACATGGTTCCTATTCGAAAGAGATAAACGGAGTTTATCTTTAGACTATTACTACTTTTATTATTTAGACCAGAGGCTTTTGAGATGTGGTCCTATAGAAGACTACTAGGAATTTCCTGGAGAGACCACATCACAAATGAGGAGGTTCTTCAAAGAATCGAAGGAGGAAGGCACCTGCTCAGGACCTTGTCCGAAAGGCGCGCAAGATGGATCGGCCATGCAATAAGGCAAGAAGGCCTCTTGCATGCCATAATGGAGGGTATGACCGAGGGGACAAACGCTAGGGGACGCCCACGCCGAGAGTACCTGGAGGACCTGCTGGTGGACGTGCGCTGCTTATCATATGCAGACTTCAAAAGAGCCGCACAAGACAGGGAAGAGTGGAAGAAACGAATAGATGAAATTGCTGCAAACCAATCCCAGGATTGAAACCAGAGAGAGAGGTAGTTCATCGATCCCTTTACTAAAAAAACCATTCGGACGGGAACCAATAAAATTTTTGAAGGCGGTTTGGACTGCCCCATCGGAGTTGAATTTTTTCCCTTGCAAGAAGTTATCCAAATTTCGAAAAAAATGATAATCTGTTGGGACAAGGTCCGGAGAGTACGGTGGATGACATAGACATTCCAATTGGTTGTTTTTACTATCTTCCCCACAATTTTTGCATATTTACTCACCGTTTAAACCTTCCCTGGACTACGACAAATATTTTAAAACCAAAATCAGCTAAATCGGCCCAGCCGTTCTCGAGTTTTAGCGAGGCAAACGAACAGCAATAGATTTTTTATATATATAGAAGATAGAAGAAGAAGATAGATAGATAGATAGATTTATGTTCGGTTGATACAAAAACACGCAAATTACTAATCATTTTATCTATAAAATGTATTATATTTTTTACAAAAAGTTACAAAAATAAGTTGTTTTTAAGTGTTATTAGTTGTTATTACGTTCCTACGTTGTCCTTGAGAGATTTAAAATACATTTTTTATCTGTCGTTTATTTAATAGAGTAACTACTACTTAAATAAGGAGTTCCTATTTTGTATCATTATCATGATATAATTGGAGACGGACCAAATAACGAAAAAAAAATAAGATGGAGTACAGCGAAGAAATATGACTTTAAATTTTTCCACTTTAATTATGTTATGTTTGTTTAAGGTGTACTTCTTTAACGGTGATTGGCAAACAAGTCTTACGAAACAAATTTGATGTTTCTTAAATTGTCCGACATGATAAACTTATTTCTGCTATTCATTTTACGATTAATTCGTCGCCGGTCATAAAATGGAAGAGACGTCCAAAGTCTTCACAGTTTCCTTATAAATAACACGATGCCGTTAACTAGAACATAAACCATCTCTCATTATACGAATCCATTAAACATTAAATCTTCCGAACTTTCCACGGAATTTTATAGGCATTCAAAGTTCTACTCATTCCGTAGTCATGTTCATAACCGGTGGCAAAATTTAATTGGGGCTTTCGAAATACTTGCCTTTAGGTACAAACTATCATAAAGAGTCAATGCGGAAAATAGTGCCAAGGTTGTGCCAAAGATTTAGTTATACAGAAAAACGTGTGACAAAAACATATTAGTCTAAGCACTAAAAATATTGAAATAATCGATGATATCTCAAATAATCATAGTGATGATGACCAAGAATCTTAGTATCTTACCTTCTAAGGTTGGGAAGGATCAGCGAGCTGGTGTGCGTGCAGGACTCCACGCAGGACCGCCGCAGCTTCCTGATTCTCTCCCGCAGCTCGGGCGAGTCCCTGGCCTGCCCGATGTGGATGAGCAGATCCCGGAACAGAGCCACCTGCCCGTTCACCTCCATTATCAACTGGAATACAAAAATAAATATTTTATATCACTGATTTATCCAAAATAAAGTGCTGATTATCTGCAAATTTTTTTTATTACATTCACTCCATACTGGAGGGCCTGATAAAAATAATTTCTCTCAGGGCATATGTCATCTGGAATGCTGTGTGGAGGGTCTTTTTGAGGAGAGGAAGGAATGAACATTGGTCTTGAAGAGACCCATGTTGTAGGAAGGAGGAAACACAGAGGCCGGCAAATCATTTCACAGCCGAGCAAGAACGAGTCGAAGAAACGACCCGTTCTCATGTGACAAATGTCAACCGTGTACAAATGTTGGGCACGCGTTTGGCGTGTTTCCCGACCATACACCGGTGCCGAAGGGATCAATGACGCTAGTTCCTCGGAGCATCTTCCATTGTAATACCGGTAGAACAAGGATAGCATTTCCACCCGACGCCTGTGCTCTAAAGATTGCAATCCGTCTGTTAAGATGGGAGAATCTATTAAGCGGACCGCCTTTTTTTGCACAGAGTCGAGGGTATTTTTCAGGTATTTTGGAGCTCTAGACCAGAGGTGGCTACCAAATTCAATCATGGGGCCCACTTGTGATTTGTACAGGGTTAGCAGTTGTGTACTATTAAAGAATCTGCGGGACCTGTACAGTACGCCCAGTTTTTGGGAGGCTAACTTTACTATGGCTTTGATGGAGCCCCCATATCTGAACTGGTCACTTAGGGTTACACCAAGCATATCAATGGAGGGCCTATTCGGAAGATTGCTACCTTTGAAAGATACTAGATTTTCACTTCGATCCCTTTTAGACGTAATCAGACAAGATTGGGTCTTTGAAACATTTAATTCAACGAGAGTATTTTTACCCCGAGAGAAAACACTCTCGTGGTAACCGTCCATTCTTTGTTTCAAAGTCTTTTGAGCCCTTTGCCATGTCAAACAAAAAGCTATCATGGACTGTTCTGCCATCCGCGTAATAATGAATTTGGGCACATGACAAAAGGTCGTTGATGTGCAACAAAAACAAAGTCGGAGACAGAAACTAAACTAATGTTTTGATGTTAACATTAAGCAGCACATCTTAGATAGTTTGAACACGAAGAGAGGATAGATGAAATAGGGGTGTCAAGAGATGATATGACGGATGAATGGAAAAAGTCAGGAACGCTTCAAGAATGGCACTTTCAAGTGAATTGAATACTGTAATATGCATGGAAGAGGAAGATAGATTGGTAGAAGCAAAATGGAGTTCTAGTAGTAATATATAGGTATGTATTAAGGCGTGCTTGTGAAGATTCTTCCCCTTTCTTCGTTATTCTTCAAAATTCTTGATTACGTTACAGTATTTCAAACAGTAACATTGCAAACATCACAAAAAGTTGAGTTGGGTCATAGCCGGTATATCCGAATAATATATAGGATGCGGGGTAGTTGTACTTACTTGTACCTACTTGACCTACTAATTAGTGATTACTGACTTTATTTGAAGTAAAAAACGTAAATGAAATTTTGGTTTCCATTGACTTTTAATTTTTGTTTTCAAAAACTGACAACAACAAAAAAACCGTCACATGTCGTCTTGATCGTTCAGCCGAGTAACCTACCACGACCCTAATAGGCATATTATTTTTTATATTTTGTGTTGAAAAAAATTCAATAAAAAAATCATCGGAGACCAAAATTTTCTGCACATTTTTTACTCCAAATAACCTTAAGAAACACCGATTAAAGTAAGTTAGATACGTCTCTTTACACTCTGCCAATTTGGTTGATTATGTCTTTAGCGGCCCATCGACAAGCGACGAGCATTTTAGAAGGGATGTCCTCCGAACAATTCAATCCACGCATGCGTCATGCTCGGACTGCTAGCCGCAGACATGTTCGCCCGTTAGGAATAAGCCTACATTTAACAACACCGCAAAAGATAATGGAAATTTTGGGAATAATTGGTGGTCAACACGTAGTCTGATCGTTCTCCGGCCCATTGTTAAAATATTTATAAATAGCCTGATATTTTTTAACGAAAGAAACTCAATAAAACGATGAAAATTGAATTTACACAAAATTTTTAATAAATGTGCATTTTCATGCTACACAAAATTCCACGGGAAATTCAAAACAAACGTTAATGCGTATGAATAATTTACAAATTATTAATTCGTTAATTTTTAACGTTTTGTACCCTTTTCCTTTTAATTTTTTTGCAGTTGGAATCGGTTAACGTTTTAGTTAATTAAAAAATCCACAACTAAAATTAACCACTTTGGAAATAAAAAAAAGTTAAGTGGAAGAAATGTTCATAATTCACTTTGAAGGTTCTATTTATCTTTATGTTTTTGTCCCGCTAAAATTAGTCAGGTAAAATGAAAGAGTATTAAAATCCACCTTTTCACTTCTTACGAACTTTCTCCGTCTCGAATACATGAATAAGTAATCCCGGCCGAGGGACTGAACGGAAATTATTTTATGTTAATATTGAAAAGTGTTATTTACTGTGTAATAATTCAATTTGTAAGTTAAAAAATCAAGCACCCATTTAATCAAACAATTATTATAACGTGCCATAATATAAGGCTCAGACCTAGACAATACTCGCTCACCTGGCCATATAGATCATGAAAGAATCATAGAAAATTTTGTAAAATTCAAATGTAATTTTACAACAGTAGATATAACAGTAGATTCTGAGAAATTCAGCGTCCCTTGGAGTATTTGCTAACAAAAGGAATTTGATATTTGACATTGACATTTTCGAACAATTTTGAAAAACGATTTTAACGACGAAAAACCCTCAACTGAAAAAGTTTTAACTCATGGAAATTGTTACCTACGTAGCGGAGAAAAGTGTGTCGAAATGGTGATAAACTTTTAAACACATTATTGACTTTTTCGTGTTTATCGTTCCAAAGTCATTTCTAACGATTATTTGTATAAAACTTGAATAATCAATACTCTTGAATAATTTAAAATTTTCCTAAAATGTACGAGGGAAATTGTATGTAATCAGATGAGAGCTATTTTACTCGCAAGGCAGTAAAATGAAAATTATTTTTTTTTTGCCCGTTTAAATATTGCCCGCATGTAATTTCAAAATTGTAAAACCTGAAAAGGGGAAAATCTAATGAATTATGCATTTTATAAATTCGGTTTCCATTGTTACATTATTTTGTATTCCAGGGTTTCAGAATAGCTTTGGGATTCCTTTAAAATCACACTCTTTTGTGGGGTCACTGCCAGGTATCGTGTTGTCCAAAAGGGACATTTAAATATGCAGGTTCGAGTGAGATAAAGGGATTACAAAGGTCACACCGAAGCTCCTGGTCCCGTAATTTAGTAACTCAGTTGGGTCAGAGGCAGAATTCCTAAGTCCTTGCATCCTCTATGAGAATTCGTAGTCACCGCAGAAGCTTTAATATGTTTTGCAGTGTATTATTGATGTATTAGATTTAATTTTCATTATCATCATTAGAATTGTGGTCTTTGTGGTTACTGGTCGTTGTGAATTTTACTGATATTGCAGTGATAAAATACATCAACTTGTTGTTTTTTAAATAATTTCTTACGACGTCGATGTTGTTTTGTTGAAAAAATAAAGATACATTTTACGCGACGAATCGCTTGAAAGACTGTATCAAACTTGCCTTAAAAAACTCACAGAAATAAGTATTCAATATGATTTTCAAAAATTTGGTACATTATGAACTAATACTAATAAAAAGAAAAAAAGTTAAGGTGACGACAAGCTTACGTTATATCTTTCTACTCCTGTAAACACTCTAAAAATAAACATTCTTGAAACATGGCAAGAGATGCAAGGTGTCCCAATCTTTTTAAAGTGGCAATAAGTCATTTACCAATTGTGGCAACAAGTATTCCTTCTGAACGTCTTTTTTCAAAGGCAGGAGCTACTATAACTCTAAGCAGAAACCGGCTACAACGAAGCGGACTGCCAAAGTAACTATTTTTGAGGTCGATAGCTGGTACAAAATACTGAAATTATTTTTTTTAAATACATTTATGAAAAAAAAACACATTTTATATACCTATCGGAATTTTGTGATTATTCACACAGGTAAGTAAAAATTATATACATACATAATCGATAAACGTTTGATATAACTAAAACTACATTGAATTTCTATTAGCTTTTAAAAAAATAAGAAATATCGATATATCGGCCCAGTAGATCGATATATCAATATCGGCATAATTCGATATATGATTCTTGCATCCCTAGGTGCAGGCATGATACGTGAGAGAGGATCCATCAATTTCTAGTTTGAAAGAATATTTTCACGTTCCTCAATTTACGTCCAGTTACTACTTTCCATTACATCTAGGTCTGTTAAAAACATTTTTAACGACAAACACAATGATAAGTGAAACATTTAATTCATTGTTTCAGATTTCACCTTTTTCGCATTCGTCACAGATGTGGAAACATCGGAAGAGCCTCCCTCCCATATACACCGAAGAGCGTTCATTTTTGCCAAGTCGAAAAAAAATTGTTCAGCCAAGCGGTCAAAGAGAAGCGTGCCGTGAACAGTACCTGACGTTGACATAACATTTATATCTTTGACGTGCCCTATAAATCTTCCCCAATATGTTATACTTTTGGAATTATGACGGTGGAACAACATAAAACTGTTTTTTTTAATGTTATTTCACAACTTTTCCCATTACATGTAGCCATTTGAGGCTCAGGTATTATTACCTACCTCTGAGTTAACAGCGGTTAATGGGGCATAAAATACTTCTTTCGACGATAAGATATACGATCTCTTCGAGTGAAGACATTAAGTTTATTACAATATTATGTCTATTGATTGAATGCGGATTGATAAGAACTGATATAGTACTCTATTTAATCATTGATAATAAACGTACTATTTATCCCTTTCGTACCGTACTTCCATTGTACTAAATATGTATTTATATATGTATTTGAAAAGGAGGCGTCTTCTAATATCTACAGGAATTCCAAAAACTGAAAAAATCGGACTAATATATATGAAAACCAAAGTGTTGACGAATATCTACAGCACTGGCAGAGGTTGGATTTGCAATTATATATAGCATATTGGAATAACGTAATATTGCGTATGCAGTTTAAAAAACTTAATTTATGTATGTAAGTATGTATGTAAAAATCCCTATTATCGGACTATTGGATACACTTAGCTGAATATTAAGGATTTGGGTTTTTGTTTTGACAGCTTTCTTTATTTCGAGTGCTTCTAAATTATTTAGTCTGTTACCATGACCATTTCTATGCCAGTTAGGTTAGGTTAGGTTAGGTGAGGTTGTGGTGCCGTGTATTTCGAAATAAATAAATATCTTTGTATTATGACCTCCAGTTTGTTCAATAAATTATTGTCCTCGTAAACAGCAAAATATGTAATATTATGCAAAAACTTCATGTACTTTAAACGTTTAAGCCTTTACGTAATTAGTAATTACGTAATTGAAGCAATTTATGCTTTTCCGTACAACCTCTTGCTCAGCTGCCCTCTGTAGATATTAGTCCAACCTACGCTCTGTAGATATTAGTTCAACCTACGCTCTGTAGATATTAGTCAACACTGGGACCGTCATAGAAATTCGTCCGACCTTAGCTTTATAGATATTAGTCAACACTCTGAAGTTCGTAGACATTAGTCCAACATAAATATGAGCTGTAGATATTCGTCCGACATACAGGCTGTAGATATTAGTATCCGGAGTCTTTGAAAATACATACATACAGAGGGAATGAAAATTCTTGGTTTCCATTTTCCGATTTCTGGCATAACTGAATTTCAGCTACTAGTTCAGGCTGTAGACATTTATAAACTTATTTTGAAAGGTGATTTTTGAGTTTAATCTCATCTGAAGTTTTTCTCTTGATTTAATTTTTTTCAATTTATTTATTTCCCTTTTGTACTCGGTACATATGGCTACAATTTTTAATTTGTAAATTTAGTAAAAAAAGTGTTTTAATATGGTTTACAATTGGATTAAATGAATTAAAAATGTAAAATACTTTGAACATTTTCAGAAAAAATATTTTGCCATGAAAGATTTGTTTAGGTATGTTTTAAACATTGAATCAATTGTTAAAAATGTCGTTGTTATTTGTATGTTCATTTGATAAATTGAGGAATTGGTGAGTTTATTATCTCACTTATATTATAATCCATTTTAGTTGTTTAATTTTTTTTTGTAAAATATATATTTTTAAATACGGTGTACGATTTATCATTAGATGTCAAACACAATCTCCGAGCTCCAAGAAAGTAAAAACTTGATATTGAAATAAAAATTAATTAAACCAAAAATTTAAAATGACGAATTTTCAGTAAGCCACAAATACTACTGCCAGTTTTTAAGGGGTAGAGCTAGTATTAATAGTTACCTATCTTCGTATTGTGCTAGAAATTTCCGCTGGCGTCGGTGCTGTACATTCAGTGTACCAAAATTCTGAGTTTGGTCACGTGGTGAAGTATATGACGGCTTTAATACGCGGGCAAAGTCGGGTACTATCTAGTTAAGTATAACATAAAGTAATTCCCCTATTGTAATTCGTAAGATGTATGTGAAGGCGGGTAGTGGAAAGTCTATTTGATATCAGTTAACGAGCATCCAGAGGTGATAAAAGCGCTGTTTGCATGATGTAACAAGCGTAATGTGCTGGTCCTAGCGAGAGATTGTACGTGGCGTCATCGTTCTAGTAGCTTATGTCTTTTCGTTTTCGTTGTTTTCGTCGTCGATGACGTCCGTACGAGCTCCCGCTGGGACTAGTGTAGCAACCTTTTCACTAACATCTGCTTACACTTTGTAAATTTACTATATGTTCACCGTAGATTGTTGTTTTAATAGTGTACATAGTTTCCTAATTGTCTCCTTTTAATTAGTTACGTCGCTGCAACGTGTTCCAAAACTTAACTAGGAAGTGACCTTACACCGTATGGCCCTAATTTACGACAACTATTTTGATTAACAGTGTGTACCTGCTCACAGTAGCACTCTTAATAGTGCTTAGAAATGACTTTGAAAATTCGAAATTAAATGAGATAGTGAAATATTAAAATCAGTTTTGAATTTGTGATGAGTTTGCAGTGTGTAAACATGGATGAGAATAATATGATATTAATTAATACTGCAATGGCATGTTATTTTTATAAAACTAAAGTAGGTGAAACCATATAGAAAGTATCACGGTGCTGCGAAACACGTAGAAAAAAACACCACATTCTTCTAAATGATCCCCGATTCCCGAATGAAACATCATTTTAAGAAACGCGGTTATCCTTATCATTTGTTTTTTTTAATTAACTCTACACAGGAGGCCCTGAAGAAAATAATTTCTCTCAATGCCTTTGTCATCTTTAGGGATGCTGTGTGGAGGGTTTTTTCGTGGAAGCCTGGATTGATTGCGACAAGAAGTTTTATTTTCAGGTTAAAATACATGATCGCTGAGCATATGAACGAGTTCCAAAGCTGGTAACAAATATTGTTAGTAGTTAGATATTAATATGCATATAACCTTCAAATACAAATAACATATTTTATACACTTTTTTTACCGAAAAAAGTTCTACTTTAATATCCAAAATCAATCAATTCTTTCATTATCTAAGATTGGCGTATTATTAAAACAAATTTAGATCTCCATTTTAAAATACAAAATGTTCTTAGTGTTTCCACAATACAATAATTAAATAAGTTCGTTAACCTCATGAAATATAATCCAACCCAGGTACTGTATTTTAATTGCTCGCGTCGTCACTTATTAAACGTAAAAGTTTCCAATTTCAACCCCGAATAATTATACACCCTGAGCTCGATTCACGATCAATATGTGTTTGACTTTGTCGTCTAAGAAGTGAGCACACGAATCTGTTTAGCTATGTATATGGAGATATTTTGGGATGTGTGCCGACAAGAGTGGCTTTTTAAGAGAAATCTTTGTTTTTGCCCATCTACGTGTGCCAAATTTATATAGGAGATCATCTGATGTGTGTATACCTTAGAAACGTTTGTTGTGCTTTTTTTCAGGGTGCTCTCACCTACAATAGCATTTCTCAATCGTTTTTGTGCATTGTCCTACTATATCGCTGGTTTAGCATCGTAATTCATACTTCTTTTGGGTTTTTTTCGAATTAATTGTTAAGAATTCAATATTAATTTCATACCTCAAAGATGATTTTCCTGTCTCTATTTATTTTAAGTTGCACTGAATGTTAAGCGCTTGTTGAAATGCATCATGGATGGCATTCTAATATCCGTTTGGACAATAATTTTTTTATTTTTTTATTGCCACATCGGAATCCTACTTAATTTTCAGGAAGCCTAATATAATTTGTAAGAGATGCCCTTTGCGTAAAATATTGACCCAACTGGAAGTTAAAGAGCCCTTCTCTGCAGAAACACATCATCTGTTTTGTAAGGGACGACAAGGCCCGCACAAGAAAAGGAGAAACTGGCGTCTTAGAGGTTGCAAGCAGAGGCGAAATCAAGCGGCGAGTTGACGGCAAAGTCGAACGTAGGGAATGCAAATCTCGCGAGATTGAGGCTCAAGCGAGATCCCGCGAGTTTATGAATAACAATACTGCGAGATCTCGCCAATTTTGAGATCTCGCGAGATTGGCAGTTTTGTGTGGTTTTTTTGCAATAATCACAATATTTGAATAAATTAGGAAAAAATAATAAAAATTATAAGATGAACATTTATTTTGACGAATTTTTCAATAGAATTTTATGCATCAAACATTTTTTGTCTATAATTTTTTAATAAACTTCTAAGTAGTAAACTTTGACGTACGTATCTATCAAATAACAAATGAAAGAAACAACCAGTCTTCTCTTCTAATATCAAACAAAAATCTTTTAGTAATAAAACAGTTCTTTTATAACAAACAAAATAACGAGAATTTAAAAAAATGAAACTTATTGTCTACATAAGTTGAGTTGACTATTGAACTGAGATATTATTATCAATTAAATAAAACTATATCCACTCAGTAGATCCATTACATATTACAGATTAATTAACCAAATATGCCAATTAGTTAATCTATTAGAAATTACAGATTAATTAACAAAATATACCAATCAAATGAAAGATTTGTTCAGTTCAAATCACAAGCCATTATTACGAATTATTTTGAAAATAGCTCCTTAAGAAGCACAAAATGTCCAAAGAATCGTCTGCTAAACGGCTTCTTATTTTGTTGGCCAGATAACCAGCCGCTGAGAAGGCCCTTTCGGATTCAACGCTAGTTGGAACCACAGATCTCAGGCTACCTCAGGCCGCGGCCGCCTCGTGCGCACCGAACGAAACAGACAGATCGCAACTCCGTCCGTGTCGGTCCGCGCTTCGAGTAAGACGTTTTTACGTTCGAATGCAATCTCGTTAAACTCGCGAGATCTCGCCCTTTTTTCGTTCGAGATCAATCTCGCTAAAAAAGGCCGAGATCTCGCGAGAACGAGATTGCATTCCCTAGTCGAACGGTGTTCAGGTAGCACGTTTGTAGGTGATATTGCTCCGACCAGTGACTATTGCGATGGATTGAAAGATTGTTTAAATAATGAATAAATAAAACACGTTATTCATCAATAGATTTTTTACAATGTTACAAACATTTTGTTTATTATCATTGATTCTACTGATGAAAAGGTTACTGCTTAGCTGTAATTCAGGATTGCTCCTGGAATGTAGCTGGTTTTCAGCAGTGCCATGTACATTTGGGAATTGGGAGGCGGGTAAGGTTACCGCCGCCCCGGGAAGCATTTATTGGATAACCAACACCTCTGCCGTAGCTAACCACACCAAGTGGTTAGCTACGTTTGGTGACTTAGCAGGGATGCCCGGGTTCAAGGGGTGAGGTTTTTCCAGGTCTTGGCTGCGGATGCGTCTGCCCATCTACTCTGTGGCGGGCCGGATCGAGAAAGACTGGGTGAAGGAGGCCTTTTGACCTTTTCAGCCGGACTCTCTCGACCCATAGCCTCACACCGCGGTTGGAGGGATGGATTCATTCGTACGCTAAGCCAGATTCCCAGATTCCTACCCATCCCTCATACCCTTTTCCTTCCCAGAACTTTCTATCCTTCCCTTCCTTAAAAAGACCCTCCACACAGCATCCCCTAAGATGACATAGGCCCTGAGGGAAATTATTTTCCTTGGAGCTAATGTAAAAAAAGTGCCTGTTTTTTTATTTATGGTACCTGTTCAGTTTGTTTCATAATATTTCGAGTATTGCGCAATACAAAGGCGTCACTATTTTTGAACGTATGTAATGTTGCATATAACACCTTAATGTGTTATGATAATTATCGCTTTATAACGATTTACTCAATTCTCTGCAATATTTAAATTTTATAGATGCTTTAGTCTTAAAAAGCGTTATGAAACACTTAAATAATTCATCAAAATGTTGTGAAAAATATGTGTGACGTGCTATATTTATTGTCTAATTTTGGTTCCTCGATGTGTTGAAGTGTTAAAGTTTTCTCATCCAAAACGGTTAATTGAAAAGAATTGTAAATAAATATAGTGACGTTGTTACGTTGTGATGTAACACGTTCGATATAACATCGCTTATAGGTTAGTGCTACTTTTATGTGCATTTAGTTAATTTACAGGTTTACGATTTTGAGATATTTACGCTACGAATTAAACTTATTTCTTTTCTTTTAAGGGTAGAATGCCCGCAGAGTTTTGCGGCTATTTACATTCTCCGGGCTCATACAATAGCTTTAAAAATTTCAACCGCCTCGTAACGGAAAAGCACCAAATTTTTTCTGGGTTCCGAATCAAGTCGCATGTTTGAAAAGGGAAGATATGTTTAATTAATTACACACGAATTTAATAATAATACCTTTTAATAAACACCAACTGCATAGCGGGCCGAAACTAGTCCATCACTTCTAGACACACTGACCCTCAGATTCCTACTTACCCTTCATATCTTTTCCTTCCCACAATTTTCTCCCTTCGTTCCCTTAAAATGACCCTCCACACAATATACCCAAAGAAGACACAAGCTCTGAGAGAAATAGTTTTCTCAGAGCCTCCAGTGGAGTTAACGTCAAAAAAATATTCAGTTAATAGAAGAAATCTTTACTAGTTTAGTGAGTAAGTTATAAATATTTTGGTTCACAAATATCCAATCCGTTCCTGTACTTAGAGATGTGTGTAGCTCACCCGGAGTAGATAAAAAAAGCGCTTACGCTAAGATAAATTCGCAAAATGGGATACAAGTGGCCTTTGCAAAAGACAACATACTCCACGTTAGGGTGCAATTAATCTTCGTTGTAAACAAACATTGTTCCCAGTAAAGGGCTTTTGGAGACCAGCAGATCTAAAGTAATACACTGTATACGACATGTATGCTACTCTTATTTTTGTTTTACCAATGACATTATATTTTTTATGTTTCCTTAAGTTAAACATGACCGATTTAATTTAACAATGGAAAGTTTTATTCATATCAATTAAATAATTCTTCCCTTCATGGTAACTTCTTTTCACGGCAACTTCCCTTCACGGCAACAACGTAGAAAATATGTATTTTTTAATTTCCATAAATTTCATTAATATTGGAAAAAAGCGTAGTTTCACTTCGTCAAATTTAAATAACCAATATACATAACACAAACTAAATTTATATTTAAAACGCATAAACGTAAGTATCTTATGTTTCACGAAATATTGTAATTGCGGCCCAATATATCCATAAAAACCAGCATTTCTTGATACAATATTAACTATCATAGGCGAGACGTCGAAACATTTAAATGAAATTTTCATATCGACAAAAGCCACCTATTGGAATTCTTCGGCCTAATAATTACGCAGAGATAATGTAAAAACCTTACTGTATTACCAAACTATGATAAAACCCAGATGTCAGGAATAATAGGAAATACAAAAAGTTAATCATATCATATATGTTGCACAATTGTGCACTTCTTCCCGTCAGAAGATTATAATAATTTCAATGAAAAATCTTAACAATGGACTAACCACGAAAATATTCAACTTTTGGAAAGAATGTGATAACACCACATACATATTTTTTACAGAAGATAATAAAATAGGTTGCTTTATTCAAAACAACAATTTTTTGATTTTCTTCATTTCACCGGATAAATTGAATTACTTCCTTTTAAGTTTTCATAAGTTTAAAACGTATTACTCAGGCACCTTCCGACTGTCATTTGAAAGCAATAAAAATAAATATATTAACGAATAAGTACTTAAACCCAGTATTGTTATCACTCAAACCCAATTCAATTAATAATCCAGGCTTGTATATCAATCGGTTTCACGGAGATCATAATACAATGGAAGCCGGGAAGTATTTAGTATGAAATCTCGGAAAGTGATATTTTGTCAATTTATTTTAAGCTATCGAAATTTATTTTAATATATTTAACGAAAAACATTCTTTGAACAATATACTATCGATAAAAACAACATTACTTGTCAGATACGTTTTAAGATTTTCACGGCCAAAAGTATTTTCGTTATTTGTTTTGGGGGTGTTATGACGTGTTGCGCTACCTCCTTCTTTAGCCAACGTTTCGGACAGCGTTGTAGTGTCAATCATTGCAACGCTGTCCGAAACGTTGGCTAAAGAAGGAGGTAGCGCAACACGGCGTAACACCCCAAAAACAAATAACGAAAACATTACTTGTGTTTATTTGATGAACTGACAGGTTTTTTGAAATTTTTGTGATTGACCATCGACTGATTTTAACAGTTGAATTCGCGGTAAAATGGGACATTTGTATTCCACAGATAATTCATTTAAAAATATTCTGGTGTTGCCAGGTGAATGATACTTTTGGCGGTATCGGGAGTGCTGTTGGCGCAAGCGATTGTGACCTTCTTCTAGATACAGTTTCTTTATACATAAGGGTGAAAATCACATATCATTTTTGTTTTTTTTTAATTTTTGCCGATCTCACAGTGAAGAACCGGTTAAGAATATTGGAATGCCAAATTTAAGAAATCCTTTTTTATCGTTGGTTACTAAGTAAATTGTGTTTCTGTTTATGATATCCTGTTTCTGTTGATGATACGTAGGTAGGTAGCCAAAGTGTAAGTAAATTGGGTTTTGTATGATTGTTTTAAATCAATTGTTGTAAGTCTTACATGTTTAGTCTATTTCACTATATTTCCGCGCGATTGGAAGCACATTCAATGTTGTATCATAATATCAATATTGTAGAAGGTAACAATTAGGATGGTGTTGAAAAAAGTTGAGCAGTCACTCATTTGTCCAAATAATGTTTTAGAACAAAGTTATAGGAAATATTATTACTTGTGATATTGTAGATAAGATAGAATTTAAAAAAATCACTTTATAATATTTAGAATACTGTGTTATTATTATATTATTTATTGTATTCAAAATCAAGGCTATAAAATAAAATTGTTATATTTACCTATTTTGGGGTTACCTTAATCTAATTCAACAGCAAATCTTAAAATATTACTTCCGACGCTTTGCGCAATCCACGAGTATTTTAACATTTTTTGAAATCCGTCAATGTGCGCTTTTTTTACATTAGCTCCACAAAATAAAAATAAAATAATTCCCCTCAAGGCCTATGTCATCTTTGGGGATGCTGTGTGGAGGGTATTTTTAGGAAAAGAAGAAGAGGAAGTTTTGTGAAGGAAAAGGGTATTAGGGGTGGGTAGGCATCTGAGGGTCAGTGTGTCCAGGAGTGATGGATGTATGAATCCATCCCTCTCACTGCGGTGCAAGGCGATGTTCCGAGAGAGTGCGACTGGAGAAGTCTGCCGCCAAGATCCGGACAAACCTCACCCAATGAACCCGGGCATCCCTGCTAAGTCACTAAACGTAGCGAACCACTTGGGGTGACCTATGGCAGAGGTGTTGGTTATCCAATAAATGGTTCCCGGAGCGGCGGTACCCATACCCGCCTCCCAAAGCGCTAACCTATTTCGGAATAAAACCGTGTCCATTTATTCCCAGATCCATTTAGTACCTTTTCTCCAATTAGCAAGAAGCCCCTCGGCCTTTTCAAAGAGCTTTTATTGCAAATTGAATTAATGTTCCATGAATTCAAAACAGAATGGGGTATTTTATTTTGACACGTAATATTATAATTTCCTGGGAATTTTTGCTGACGAAGGATTAATTATAATGTTATTCAAAGGGTTTTGATTTCTACGAATAAATACTTAAGATTTTCTTATCTTGGGAAACGGTTCAAATATTTTTGTCTTTGCAATAAGATTGATTATAACTACAGGTCTGGTAAGTCATGGTAACGACGTTCATAATTTAAAAAAAATACCTATACACAACTCCTCATCTCATAACAAACATTACAGGGCTCTGGAAAAACTGAGCTTTTTTTGCTCAGGACGTACATATTTTTCGCTATATATTATGATTCAAAGTGATTAAGAGGGCATTACCAGAGAAAGCCGGAAATACGTCATTTTCTAAAAAGTTTTTAGACGTATTGACTCTTTTCAACAAAAAAATATAAATGGATTTCGAAAGATTGTTCTTTTATCTAGTGAAGTAATGTAATAAATTTTTAGAATTTTTTTAATTTTTTAGTATAATAAGGTTATTCCATAGGTCGTTGGCAGATTTGTTAAATTTTCAAAAAAGTTTTTGTATTATACCACACCCATTTCAAATAATGTAATCATGCAGTAAAATAAATCAATACATTATCTAGCAGAGTTATGTATTAGAATTTTAATTTTAGTTTCAATAAAATCATTAAAAAATATGTACACGTACATGTGTTTCTTGACGAAAATTGGTCCATTTGTGTATTTATTTGCGCACTTACAAACTAATATGTTTCAGATTTTTTTAACATTCTTATTAAATTTAGACATTATTGAAAAATGATAAAAACTTATAATCAAAAAATAACTACAAAAAGTACACTATTTTAATAGTTTTATCATCACGCCTTTCAGCATTTTTGGATGAAGGTATAAATTAAAGCTAATTTGGATTGAAATAAATTCGATATTGAGTTATAATTTAAAAAAGCTGGTACGGAGAATAATTAATCTTTCTCATTGTAACCGCCCTGCACGATCGGAAGAACAACTTTCGACGAAATGTGGATTTTCGTCCGCTGGCTGGTTAAACGCTCTTAAGTAAAGCAAAATCGTGTGTTTTTGGTTTGAAAATTAGATCGCTTAGAAATAATTTAGACTAGCTGGTACCGTTGCTAGCGTTGCAATGCCATTCAAATTAATAAATTGTTTCTCACCGCATGTCCATGTTCCCTTCCACCTTCCCCGCCTTCCCCTTCCTTCATCTCTTCCCTCTCTGCGAACCCCACTTTCCCCCTGACTTTCCTCCCTGCCGCTAAAATATAGTGGTTTAGGCGTAAAAGCGTAACAAACAAACTCAAGATTTCGCATTTATGATATTAGTATGGATGCTTTAATTAAATACTGCGAGTAGAACAACACTTGCATTTGCAATAACCGAGTTTTTTTGTGAGTCTTTTATAAACCCAGAAAAAATAAAGTATTAGGCGAAAAAATTGCTTTTATAATATAATTAAATATTTGTGCCTGAACGTCTCAAAATAAAATAAAACAAAATTTTGGCAATATTTTTTTCTTGTATATATCAAAACAGGCGGCTGGTGTTAAAATGGGAATTTAGACCCTAATTGCCATCTAAATAAGGCGCGTTATTGTTAGCGGCCTGTTTCCGAATTTTTCACGACGTTGTGCGACGTAATACATTTAAATATAAATTATATATATAAGAAGTTTGCAAATCGATCAATAAATAAAATAGAAAAAAACTATTCGACGAAGAGATTAAATAACTGTTTTCTATTTTCAATTTGTTTCTGAAGTCAAATGTGTTTTTCCGTAGGGGGCCATTTTTATTAAAAGCTCCATCCCCGAAAAGCTTTCGTCGTGAAACACTAAAAACCGTCGTCCTGGCTCGCAAAGCACTCACCCGACTAACATTGACAAACAGGACTCTCGGTATTAGGTAAACACACTTTTACGTTTTTATTTTCAGTTCGTTATGCATTTTCCTGCCGCGGAAAAGTGTAAAATGATTTATGACGTTATTCACCACCGGACGGAAAATGACTTAATGTTTGTATTTACTATTATAGTTGTGACGAGCTTATCGCGATTGCCCAGGCGCAATTACATTTCGTACCCAACTTGATGTTATTCTGAATATTTTAGTAAAATCGGTAGAGATAAACAAAAACTTGCAGTTTTTATGGAACTTTTAATCAATGGCGTATTTTACTGGATCGCGTATTTCGCGTACCATTATAATAAATTAGATCATTTTAATTAATGTAATCAATAATTGTTCAGCGATTTACCATTTTAAAGGTATTCTAAGTACGAGGCATTTTCAGAAAGTAAGTGTACTGAATTTTTTTTTTTGAAAAAGTATATAAGAAAATAAAATTACAGGATATTATTGAATCAGTTGTTGACTATTTTTCCAAATAATCGACATGCATTGAACGAGCCGTGGTGAGCCGTGGCACAAGTTTCTCTATGCCCTCCTCGAAGAATTCTCCTGCCAGCTCCTTCCCCCACTTCAGGACCACTTTCTGCACCTGCGCGTCGGTTGAAAATTTATTTTCATCCATATATGCCTTCAGGAAGGTGAAAAGATTATTACAGGATATTGTTGATACACTTGTCGACTATTTTTCCAAATAATCGACATGCATTGAACGAGCCGTGGTGAGCCGTGGCACAAGTTTCTCTATGCCCTCCTCGAAGAATTCTCCTGCCAGCTCCTTTCCCCACTTCAGGACCACTTTCTGCAACTGCGCGTTGGTTGAAAATTTATTTCCATCCATATATGCCTTCAGGAAGGTGAAAAGATTATGATCTGAAGACGCCAAAACACCCCAACCAAATGAGTTCAAGAGCATATTGGTGGCTAAGGCAATGCGAGGCAAACAAGCGTTCCCTGGTCAGCATTCCCCTCATTTTGTTTTGAATGCTTCTTTCGAGTTTTTTAAGGTATCATAATATTGTTGGGCATTGATGGTCTCAACCTGAGGCATAAATTCGACCAAAATGATGCCTTTTCGGTCCTAAAACACTGAGGTCGTGATTTTTTTGCCCGAAATAATGGTTTTCAATTTTTTGGCAGATGGGGAATTGGTGTGACGCCACATTGACGATTTTTTTTCTCAGGCATGTAATGAGTCACCCACTATCATCTCCAGTCATAATATAGCTCAGAAATCCTCACCTTTTTTTCTTGTAGGTGTTATTTCTTTAGGTAAAAACCTGATCACAGCACTCGGATCAGCATCTATCACGCAACTGGACACAGCAACGTGAGTTTACGTACTACAATGTTTCTACCAGGGGGGTATCACGTGGTTTATGACGTCAGAGTAATGATTACCAATAGGAATCTTACAATTTCCTCACTTTTTTACTTTCCTCTATCCTTGTTGATGGTATGTGACGTCAGAGGAGTGACTAGTGACTAGTGACTACCAATAGGAATCTTACAATTTCCTCCCTTTTTACTTTCCTCTATCCTTGTTGATGGTATGTGACGTCAGAGGAGTGACTAGTGACTACCAATAGGAATCTTACAATTTCCTCACTTTTTTACTTTCCTCTATCCTTGTTGATAGTATGTGACGTCAGAGGAGTGACTAGTGACTACCAATAGGAATCTTACAATTTCCTCACTTTTTTACTTTCCTCTATCCTTGTTGATGGTATGTGATGTCAGAGGAGTGACTAGTGACTACCAATAGGAATCTTACAATTTCCTCACTTTTTACTTTCCTCTATCCTTGTTGATGGTATGTGACGTCAGAGGAGTGACTAGTGACTACCAATAGGAATCTTACAATTTCCTTACTTTTTTACTTTCCTCTATCCTTGTCGATGGTGTGTGACGTCAGAGTCATGAAATTTTCATTTTTCATGGTTAAATAGTGTCGACACCTGTTCCATACAAAAAGCCCGAAGATATCGATCTAGGTATTAGTTCATTTATGGTTTTTACGATGCTCGTTCTGGTCAGGAGACCTCCCTCTACCATTCAGTGTTGCCAACCCCCAAAAAACTAAAAACCACTGCCCGTTATAGTCACAGCTCACTTACTTTCTGAACATGCTAAGTACATTCTAATAATGTAGACAATTTATTTCGTTTGCGTTATAAAAATTACTGCAACGTTATGAAATAATCATTTGAATGAAGCAATACAGTGTATATTGCTCCACGTACTTGGATTAAATTAAGCAAATACTTTGTTTGGACCACAAAAATTGCTTACACTGTTGAATGGTTTTAGAAGAACCATTCCAATGATTTGTTCAATTCTAATTATTTATAGTATCAATCCTAGATTTATAAAAAAAGTACCATCCTAGAGACTTAAAAGAAACTGATTTATTTATTTTCATAAAATCCTACACACTATACAAAATAATTTAGGAGTTATATAGTGATTTATTTTTGGGGTATTATTTTGGCCTTGTTGCGCTACCTCCTTCTTCAGCTATCGTTTCAGTGTTCATCTTTACAGCTTTGATGACCAGCGTTGTCTAAAGGTAAGGTTCTTCACTCGCAATCCGAAGTTCGCGGGATCGAATCCCGGCGTGGGCAAATAAATTATATTTGAAAAATTTGTGTCATTTCGCAATTAAGTCATTTAAAATAATGTATTGCGGCACGCTCCAGAGTGGAAGATACTCCCAGTATCGCCCTGGTGTAAAACCACCATTCAGAATTGAAACGTTGCTTGAAATGGCGTTAGCCGTGTTTGATGATCAGATCTGAATAGCCAGGTACTTCCCCTACTTCCTTTTCACCATCTCCTACCCCTCCTCACTACATTAAGCCTCACAACTCACAACATACCCCAATTGGGAATGCCATAGTCTCACTGACTCCGGATGGGAGCAGCTGGGACTCTTGTGAGGTATTCATATAAAAAACATCGTCAGGACAAATGTGTAATAAATTAATTAATGTAATCTATCGTGATGATGGACACTGTAACGCTGTTCAAATCATTGGCCAAAGAAGGAGGCGCACGGCAAGATACCCCAAAAATAAATCACGATAATACTTTTGTGAAAATCAAATTTTTTTTTGAAAATTTAACAAATCTGTCATCGACCGATTTTATAACCTTATTATACTAAAAATAAACATTTTTTCTCAAAATTTAAAACATGCGAATGCTAGATAAAAGAATAATCTTTCGAAATTATTTTATATTTTTTTATGGAAAAGAGTCAGTACGTCTAAAATCTGATTTAAAAATGACATATTTCTGGTTTTCCCTCTTAAGCCGAAAATATTTGACATTTAACGTGGCTGATATTGGATCCAGTTACTTTCCTGTGAAGTTTTTTCATTACTCAATTTATTGATAATATTCCTAATACTATTTCAAACGTGTGACACAATATTATGTGGGTTGATCAAAACACGAAAGTTGCGAAATATACTTCAGTTTGTCAGAAAATATGTGAATTGTGAGCTTGTCAAGTATTTTTCTGGCAAGGTTACAATTCGCAATCGAACAGGCGGTTTCACCTGTACGTCAAAACGGTTCGTGATTCCGCTGTTTGCCAAAAATATACCCGAGTCTATTTATTACAAGTATTTCACGACACGAATAACGGAGCCGGACTAAGGTTGGGTTAAATGGGACTTTTGCCTTTTGGCACGATATAAGCGAAGAATGAATTAACGTTGCACTGAAATTATTATTGGCATATTCCTATTAATCCTATCCTATTTATATTATAAAGGTGAAAGTTTGTACGGATGTATGTATGGATGTACTCGAATGTTTGTTACTATTTCACGCAAAATCTACTAAACTGACTTTAAAAATTCTTTCACTAATAAAAAGCTACTTTATTTGCGAGTAATACAGGCTGTATTTATTTGTAAGCTCTGGCGTTATGAAATTATTTATAATAAGTTTTCTATCCCTAATAAAATCGAGTTTTTGCTAACGTCAGAAGAAAAGCAAAACAAACGGTTATTTTTTACATGAGCTCCACACAGGAGGCCCTGAGGAAAATAATTTTCCTCAGGGCCTATGTCATCTTTGGGGATGCTGTGTGGAGGGTTTTTTTTAAGGAAAGGAAGGAGAGGAGAGTTCTGGGAAGGAAAAGGGTTTAAGGGGTGGGTAGGAATCTGGGGTTCAGTATGTCCTGGTCATCCGCCTCCAAGACCTAGACAAACCTCACCCCATGAACACGGGCACCCCTGCTAAATCACCAAACGTAGCGAACCACTTGGGGTGATCTATGGCAGAGGTGTTGGTTATCCAATAAAGGTTCCTGGGGCGGCGGTACCCATTCCCGCCTCCCAAATTGGCAATTGGTTGCCATGGAAACGATGTTGGCGTCGTAATTAATATCTATCTCTAAAAATGAATCATCGAAATGTGTGTGGGCGCATAACTTCCGAACGATTGCACCAAATTGGATAAATCTTTTTTTTGTGTAAAACTACTGGTGTGCTCTGGTATTATGAAATTTGCATAAAAAATGCAATAGATGACACGCGAGCAGTTTTAAAACTGAATGTATCGGGAATTAATGAGAGTGGAGGGAGGGGGGAGTGGTACCCCCCTAATACCATGCGAGCGAAGCCGCGGGGAAAAAAGCTGGTAGATATTAAAATAAGACCATAAAACGTGTATTTCAATAAATAATTTGAAATCAAATAAGATGAAGGAAAATCAGGAGGGAAACATAGAAAAACAATTATCGCTATTTTTATATGAATAAACATGATCAGATCAGCCAACGTTTCGGACAGCGTTACAGTGTCCATCATCAGGGCAGATGTGTAAATGTTAGAGATGAAATGTGTGCTTAAGTACTTCGAAGCAATACCGTGTTGCCAGCACCAATCCACTGCGGGCTGGCATTACAGTATACTTCAAGATGGTTTTTTGCATTTAGCTTTGGTGTAGCCGTCAATAACGGCATAACACCCCAAAAGGAAATAACCATAAAATTTTTGGCCGTGAAAATCTAAAATCATATATGATCAGATCAGGATCATCGAAAGTATGAAAAATTGTTCTGGCGGAGTTGGATCGTTTTTAGGGAGTTTGTCGGGAGTTTTATCGGTAAAAATTGCAAAGTATTGGAAAGTATTTAATATAGTGTAGAATACCTGAACCCTAGAAATGTCTTAGTAGATTATGTGTCACGAATGTTTCTCATCAAATATACAGAAAATTTTGAATCAAAGGAAACAATCACTTTGTGGTATGGTAATAACAAAATACGACGGCGAACACATGAAAAGTTTTAGGGACATTTTTGTGGGTTACTTCACGCATATTTAAAATGAAACTTACATAGTACACATAGCACGGACTTCAGGCAGCTGGGAAGCCCCTATTGTATCATATAAAATAAAATGTTGTAATATTAAAGGCATCAGCACAGTTGTAGTTTGTGCTCCAATTGTAATTCAGAAAATAATAATAAATCTAATACGGGTGTACATTTCAAATGTGTGCCGCATTAACATAATTCCTTCCTCCGGCTCTGCACAGCAAAACACAGGCCAGCAGCCATAAAGCATTTATCACGTGGTCCGGCAGGCTTTACCGCCTTACAAATGGCGGCAATAAAGGCTCTAATTAAGCTAGCAATAATTTCACCTGGTAACGGGTTAATACAGGAAGACGAGATGCTTACTATGCTACGAACTTATGAAGTAAACGGATGCACCTGAATACGGCACGTAATTCTGGCAGAGACCGCTAGCGCGAGCCGTTCTTTGGTGACACCGCAGGGTCCCTGCAACGGTCGGAACCTGGCAGGGATGACAAAACTTTTAACAGATTAAAACATTTGCATGTGTCGACATATATCTGTTACATGTGTCGACACATATCAAACTCGCCCGTTCAAACGTTTTTCGGATAATGACGATTTTTTCTAGTTTCAACTTTTAGCTAGTAAAAACCTGTAAATATGTCTTTATTGCGTTATGAATATTGTACCTGGGAATACAGAAAAATAAAAATCAAAATAAATTTCTTGAAGAAAATTTTAATTTAATTTTTTAATGGACTTAGGCGCATTTGATATAATACCTATGGACTTTGTCGATATTGAAATAGAATACACTGGACTTAGGTGTGTTTGAATAGGACTTGGTAAAGAAATAGGACGTGGATGAGTTTGAACAAACACAAATGGCGGTCATGACAGAGTGAAGACGACGTGTGGTTGGCTGTAATGGACTTTGGCTAATATGATTTGAAGCGGGTGTGGGACTTAAGTTGGGTTGAAAAAATCTATCAACTTTCACCCTTGATTTCTTTGACAAGCCGTGGATTTCGGTTAGATTGATCTAAAGCAAAAAAAAAATTTTTTTTTGCTGAATCGAATGCACAAAAAAACTAAAAATGGTTGGTAGTGGAATTTGGCGAGTTTACTATATATTGACAACACACATATTAGTACATAAAATACAAATCTGAATAGTTTGGTACTTCCCAATCTCCTCAAAATCTTTCTTAATCCCACTTCTTTCAGCCTCAAGACTTGGGGCTCTTCAGCGGTAATAACATTAAAAAATAAACTTATTTATTTATTTATTATTAATTTCAATAACAAGGTTTGTACATGTATGCATGATATATATAATAAGTATAGATTCTTTTTTTTTCACAGACCTCCTCACTAGGATTTCCTGTTCTGAGGTGGCCTGTAGTTTTTTAAAATATTTGTATTTGGTTATGGATTGTCTTTATATCGTCTTCATGATGTTTGTAATTTTATTATCACTTTGATCTCTCAGCCATATTTTTACTTTTGTTTTAAATATATTCATTTCCTTTATATTTTTGATTTGATCTGGTAGAGCATTGTATAATTTTATAGCATGGAATTTATTATTTCTCTGTCCAAAAGATGTGTTCAAACTGGGAGTAACCAGGATGTTATTGCTTACTGACCTGGTTGAGTATTTATGTTGGGCAGTGGAGTATACATATATGTTTTTTTTCAGTTTAAATAAAATTTTTTCGAATAAAGTTTCTGTACATTGAAGACTTGAAAGTTATTAAATATTTCTTCCGTCGGAGTTCTAAGCGAAACTTTCAGTATTGTCTTCAGTACTCCTTTTTGGGCTATATTGAGTCGCTCTGTGTGAGTGCTCAAAGCAGACCCCCATCCAGTTATACCGTACTCTATTTGTGACTGACACAAAGCATAGTATACTTTTTTAATATCGTTTATGTTGAGAATATTACGAATGTTTCTAAAGAAGTATATGTACCTGGTTAGTTTTTTTGTAATTACGTCAATTTGTGAGTTCCATCGGAGATTATCATCAAATTCAATTCCAAGATATTTGATGCTTTTGGAGTGTGCTATAGTGGGACAGAGTCATGATAAGCCTTGATTTTGTTGATAAATTCCTTGGCATGAGTGTAATTTGAGAGATAAGTTTTAAGATTTTCACGGCCAAAAGCATTTTCGTTTTGTTTTTGGGGTTTTATGCCGTGTTGCGCTACCTCCTTCTTTAGCCAACGTTTCGGACATCGTTGCAGTGTCCATCATCAGGGCAGATCCGGTAGATGTGTAATTTTTAGTCGTGAAGTGTGTGCTTATTTATTTCGAAGCGATACCGTGTCGCCAGCACCACTAACTTTCACCAGTACAAAATAGTCGTGATAAGCAGTGGCGTCATCGCCGCGGAACGGAATAGAAAGTTCATTAAAACGTGGTATTTATGCTAGCCAGGGGCAAGTCCGTTTGCGAGATGCCGACGGAAGTGGCTCCATCTCTTAATGCAATCTAAAATTAGAAATCACAATGGTAAGAATTTAAGAAAAAATTAACTGTGGGTACATTAATGTTTTTTTTCAATAGGTTGTCATATTAATGATGGTGCGCAATGTTGTGGGGCTTAATGCTAAGCGTGCGAAAACATAAATGCAATTATAAAAACACGAAAGCGTAATCTCAAAATGCATAACTAGAGAATATTTTGATTCTCCACAGCTCATCATAGAAATTACATTTCAAGCTAAAAGACATAGAAATATCATAAAGAAAAGGCTGTGCAGATTTCATACCACAAAAGCTCACCATTTGAGAGTTTTAACTGAGTCAGAAAATATATTTTAAACTTTCGGTATCAATCTACTTCGATGAATTTTCGTTCTCGTCGAGATCCAATCTTTAGAACTGTTTTGGCGGTAATGTTATATTAAGCGAGCGCTGCGCAACAAAACTTGTCGTGATCAATTTAATTCCGTATAACTTCCACAGTTTATTCCGCTAGCCGAATTTTCACACACGAATTGCTCTCACAATTCACCGCCGCCTGTCCACAGTTCCACAGTTAGGGTAGGTACACGTATTCTCCACCGGGTAGTTGGGCCTTCGTAAGGAGTCTAGTCACGCCCGCCCAGGCGCAAGGGATGATATTCCTCAAACGTACTGCGGTACAAATGGAGTCCACGGATGGGGTGAAATGCTCAAAGAGTTGAGGGAATTCACTCGATACAAATAACACATGCCTATGCTTTGTAGTATGTCTTCATTTATTACCGGAATAAGGTAGCATGGAATGGACACGTGGATTACAATACATTCCCTTTGCGATACCTTGCTTTAATTTTAAATGAGGGAAGCAAATCATATATTTTATTTTGTTTTAGGACAGCTGAAACAATATCCAATAAGTGAGAAGGTTTGCTAGCTTCGAGAACGCACATTCAGGAATAAAAATATTTTTGCTTTGGATATAAATTTAGGAATCAATTTATGTTTTCCTTTTTGACATGTCAGTAATATTGTCATTGTTGGAAGGTTGCGCTAAACACAACGTTGATAGTTTTAATGTTCAAATTACATTGTATGTCTAAAGAAAAGATGCGTGGTCTGAGAAACAAGTAAGGGAGTTCTGGAAACAAAAATAAATAATAACCTTAAATGTGTAATTTTTGGAAGGAAGGCTTACGACGAAAACAACTGTTCCTTATTGAAGTGAAAACTTCTTTAGCACCGTTGTGATTTGAAACTCGATGAAATGAAAAATAGCGACACTAAAAAGAGACAAACATCTACGGGATTTAGCCAGCATGAGAATGAGATAGATCTGTCTCTTCTGTGTGCGGTGCTCCGTAGTCTACCGGTCTCCTCGTTGTAGGGTGCTTCGTAGCCTACCCACTCTTGTCTACTTTAGTTTTCTGAAGGTTTCACTTCTTCCGAGTGTGAATTGCACATTCTGTTTTTTTTAGAATCTCTTTTCATAAAGAAAGGGTAAATAATAACGTTTAACTAATAGTTATAAGGTCAAAATATGCAGTGTCACTTTAAACTAAGCTGTCATATTTTTTCTGCGTTATTTCGATCGAGCCTTGTAAATATTTTTGAAACTTATTTTCACCGAAAAATATAACTTACAATTTATATTACTATGGTACTCGTTATACCGGTATTAATATACTTCATCATATTGGTACAAAAATATAACTTACAATTTATATTACTATGGTACTCGTTACACCGGTATTAATATACTTCATCATATTGGTACAAAAATATAACTTACAATTTATATTCCTATGGTACTCGTTACACCGGTATTAATATACTTCATCATATTGGTACAAAAATATAACTTACAATTTATATTACTATGGTACTCGTTATACCGGTATTAATATACTTCATCATATTGGTACAAAAATATAACTTACAATTTATATTACTATGGTACTCGTTACACCGGTATTAATATACTTCATCATATTGGTACAAAAATATAACTTACAATTTATATTACTATGGTACTCGTTACACCGGTATTAATATACTTCATCATATTGGTACAAAAATATAACTTACAATTTATATTACTATGGTACTCGTTACACCGGTATTAATATACTTCATCATATTGGTACAAAAATATAACTTACAATTTATATTACTATGGTACTCGTTACACCGGTATTAATATACTTCATCTTATTGGTACAAAAATATAACTTACAATTTATATTACTATGGTACTCGTTACACCGGTATTAATATACTTCATCATATTTGTACAAAAATATAACTCACAATTTATATTACTATAGTACTCGTTACACCGGTAATAATATACTTCATCATATTGGTACAAAAATATGACGAAATATTTTGATAGCATTATTAGTTTTTATGACCACATGAAATAAAGACTTTGGTTATTTACCACAATTACGAGTACACAATAAAAAAAACCCTTCTTTGTCAATAGATCACAAGCTTGTCTGGCGCGATTCGACGCGAAACGCCGCTTGCGGTTGCTTCGTTCCTTTCCCATGATTCGTGGCTCGGCTCGCGGTAATATCTGTTTATACTAAAAATACATAACACATCAAAAATGATAAAAATGTCATTGCTCAGCTGTACCTTCTCGACCCGGAATACCTACAGCTAGTTTTCAGTAGTGCCTCTGCGTATATAATTAACTTTTGTAAACAATTAGGAGGAAATTGCAATTCCGGACGCGGGTGTAGGTACCGCCACCCCGGGAACCATTTATTGAATAAACGTCACCTCTGCCATTGGTCATCCCAAGTGATTCGCTACGTTTAGTGACTTAGCAGGTGTGCCCGGTTTCGTGGGGTAAAGTTTGTCCGGGTTTTAGTGGTGGATACGTCTGCCCACCAGCTGATCGGAAAGGCCGGATCGGGAGTGACCGGTTGAGGAAGACCTTTCGACCTCTTCAGCAGGACTTTCTCGGACCATTGCTTTACACCGCAGCGCGAGGGATGGATTCGTACGTCCGTCATGCCTGGAAACACTGACCGCCAGATTTCTACCCACCGCTCATTCTCTTTTCCATTCCCTTTTCAAGCCTTGAGGGGAATTATTTTCCTCAGGGCCTCCTGTGCGGGTCTAATGTTTAAAAAATGTATGTTATCGATTTGCATCATATCATTTAAATAATTATTTAGTGTTTAAAAAAAAATTACTTTCCGTGCTTAGCAGCAGTTTATTTCCTTGTGGGAAGCAGTATTTCAAAAGTGGTGATGTTTTCCTTGGTCGTGATATGAATGCATTACATTATACTGCCTCCCCGCTACAATGACAAGATGATAAATTAATGCCACTTGGAGGAAAGGGAAACATGATAGCTTCTGAAAAGAATGCAAGCAATGGAAATAATCAAGACTTTTTATTTATTTCTTCAACGCTTTTTGCAGAAAAATAGACTCCTCCCGATTCTTTCCTGCCAATTATTTATTTATTATTGGTAGATTAAGGGAAAAACACAAATTTCATACGAAACTGACGTATTTATGCTCATTTGTAAACATAATCTATACTTGGATGAATATAAATATTATTCATTGCCATTAAACATTAATTTTATATGAATTAGGATTTTAATTTTAACCCCATAATATAATAATCTAAATGTTGATTATTATTGGAATAGCTTTAAGGTTATCGAAGGTTATGTACTAAATGTAATTCTAAATTTATTTATAACTAGCAGACCCGGCCACACGTTGCTGTGGCTAACGAAACACAACGCCATTACCCAATCTTTATAAAATCCACACCACCCGCTTGCCAGCTGCCCGCTGCCCGCTGCCTGAATTGAATATTTGAATTTATCGGCTTTTCTCCTCTATAATAATCATGTATTATACAAATAAACCAATTAACTCGCCACTAATTATACAATGCTTGCAATGCAACACTGGATATGTGAAAAGGGAAAATCAAATACCTACTTACTCTAGGACATCTATTTTCCAATTTCTTCCGTAGAACGAATTTCAAAAGTGACTATAGTACGGCTCGCCAGCCGTTCTAAATCGCACAAAACTATGTTTTCTTTGAATTTCTCGGCTTTTCTCTAATATAATTTACATGTATTATACATATAAACATTCCTCTTCAATCACTCTATCTATTGGTGAAATCCGTTGCGTAGTTTAAAAGATTAACGCGCACATACATTTTGAGCGACTTCATTTTATACTATGTAAGAAGAAGAAGAAGAAGAAGAAGAAGAAGAAGAAGATAAGAATTTGTTTACTTACTTTTACTTACTTACTTACTTAGAAACATGATAATAGATGAAACAAAGGATTTTTTTAAATTAAACTGAGTCGAGTGTTTTTATTGGCGCTTTTTATACATTTGAAATAATTTTACTGGCGTAGGAAATAAATTTATGTACAGTTACAATATTGAGATTGTCAAAAATATGAACATAATAAGTAAAATGAAAGTTTTTTAAGAAAGAGCATCTTTTACATTAACTCCAATCAGGAAAATAATTTTTTTGCGGGGATGCCGTGTAGAGGGTCTTTTAAGGAAATGAAGCAAACGTTCTGGGAAGGAAACTCTTCCACCCAGCATCCCAAAAGATGACATAGGCCCTGAGGAAAATAATTTTCGTCACTGTGCAGAGCTAACATAAAACATAAATGTATTTTATGAAATTAATAAACACGAGAATTTTTCACAAAAATTTCGATCTCTCAAAAATTGTTTATCGGTACCATTTATACCTAAACACAGATTTTTTTAATTTACCTCATGATTATATTTTCGGAACTTTTTAATGAATGGCTAATATTTATTATTATATCCTGAGGAAGCTTGGTCGAAGCGAAACCGGTAGATATATAAAATAATAAATTTGTGGTTAAACACAAAGTGCTTGCTTCTTCAAACTTCGCAAAATTACTTTGTGGCATCATTAATTATATAATGAATAACAGATCACTTTGTATAAACCACTATATTATAAACAATATCTACATGTTTCGATAACAAAGTTATCTTCATCAGGATATGTTAATATAAAGAAAAATAAATGACAAATAAGTATAGGCAAATTAGAATAAACTATAACATAGACAAAATATTAAAAAGTAGAGGTGATTAATTACTTACAAATCATAAAAATAGTTATACAAAATTAAATATAAAAATTATTTAAGGAAAAATAAAATTGCATTTAGATAATAAAAAACTTTTAAGGACAAATAATTAAAATAATTAGTCTTAATCAAAAAATTAATAATTATAATTAATTGTAAGTATTAATAAAAAAATAAATTTAAAAGATGGCTATTTTAAAAAAATGTTTGGTTATTTATAATATTTAATTTACTATTAATGCTTTTTCTAATTTCTAAATTATCTAATTGTATGCCCGTAGTGTTAGTATGTAAAATTTTAAGACCTGTATTAATATCAAAAGAATGACTTGTTTCCAAAATATGGTTGGCAAATTCAGAATAATTATTATTATTTAAACATCTTATATGTTCCTTAACTCTAATATTAAAAATATAATATTAATATCCTGATGAAGATAACATTGTTATCGAAACATGTAGATATTGTTTATAATATAGTGGTTTATACAAAAAGATATGTTATTCATTATACAAAGTGTTTGCTTTATTTTTTATAATAGGCTAATATTTAGTTGTTGGTGGTTTTCTCAATAAATTAAGTAAACTAATGGAGATTACCAATTATTGACATGATCTTATCAGATTCCGGTAATAATAATTTTAATTTTTAAATTGGTTAATTGGATCTTACAAATTACTTTATGGTAAGCAAATTTACATTTCATCTAGTTTATTAAAATCTAAGCGGTGAAGACATAAACGTATTTTTTATCGATAAAAAAGGCGCATGTTTTTAAAATAGAGAAAAGATAAAATTGTGTTTCAATCCACCCAATCTCCAGGAGAACTACAGTTAATTTATCATCTTTATGCCGCACGAACGAATTAGGTACATTTAAAATGTACACTTACTCTTCATAAAAACGCATTTTCGAGAATTCTTTACGTAGCAAGAGATGCGATGCCCATTTCGTCGGAACAGTTGTTGAACAAAAGGCTGCTCCGGGCGGCCAAGACAAATGACCCGAGCAGAAACATTGCCGGAATATAACTGAAACATTGGAGGAACATTGGTGAAACAAGGCGGGGTATATAACGCGGATCACAGGTGAAATACGAAAGATTTTTAAGGAGCAAATTCATCTTGCAAATGTCAACTGTTTTTGTAACGTCGGCGTCGTAAATGTGCTAGTGCCGCTGACTCAGACAATTTATGGGTCTTGGTTGGAGAAATTCAACAATTTATTGATACAATTGTACACTTGTAAACTTATTTAATATGTCCCCATTTCATGCGGCGGAATCACCGAGTGGCACAGCAAGGAAAGTTAGAATTCAGTGCCACAAAGGTAATTTTTGAAGTTTGGGTAAGCCAAATTATTGAAGTATAAATTTTCGTATAATACTTTCGACACTTTATTTTATTTGATTGTGACTTAAGCATACACATAGGTGATATTTGATGCTCTGTAGATTTATTAAAATAATTTTATATTACAGCGGTAAGTGTCATAGAGTTTCTTCTGCCTAGCTTAATTTTTGTTGTCGAATCCCTCAAATTCGATCACTAAAGATCATTTTGTCTAAACAACATGTAAATATTCTCACTCTTAATCTTGATTTAAACTCTTGCTAATTATTAAGGTTGTTAAAATTACACGATCAAAATATTGTAAAATTGGTGAAGGTAATTCTTAAATATTATTCAAAATTATCGCATTGTTAAAGGTCAGATTGTCTACTTACAACTTAAATTTAAAAAAATCATTTTAATAAACACGGAACAAAAACAAAAAAACATAATTGGAGAAAAATAAAAGTCAAAGAAAGTTTAAGAATTATGTAATAATCGGTCTGAAGAAAAAGACAGATTCTTATGTGGATGAGTATTCCAGCGAAAATGGAACACAAAATGTTGTAATGCATAACTCAGAGGTCGGAGAAAACAGCATCGGACAAGACGTGAGCAAAAAGACTTGTCGATTCCAGTAGCGATATATTTATACATTATTCTGTTCGATATTACAGCGTCTCAAGGTACGAGTGTGTCACATGCACTATACTAGGCCATACAGCAGGAACATAGTGGACTTATGTTTCTCAATTCACCGACCTTTCATAACCAGCAGCGGGAATGGATTTATCATGTATGTTAGAGCAGAGCCACTATTACCATGCATGTATGAAGTCAAGGCATCATAGCCCTTAAGGCGTTCAAGGCACTGGCGGATCTGGAGAGACTGCTAGAGAATGTGTGCTGAAAGCATGAAGGTACTCCCAATCCAAAGAGAAAAGGCATCATCCAGAGGTTTAAACTTTATAAAAGCTGAGATCCCATCGGATGTAAGTAAAAGTAATTTAATTACTCCTTGCCAAACTTGAGATATTCGGGTTTTCCCCGATGCATAAAATATAAATTAAAAGTGAGTCCCCACACGGCAGGTCCAAATGAATAAAATTTATAAAACACTTTTATAACGTAAGCAATTTACATCAAAGGTCTCTCTGCCTCTGGGTTCTTAATTAAGTTTCTCGATCTAAATTTCCATCAGGCTTGCAATTTCCTCTAATTAAATGTAATTTCAACTACCATGGCTAGGTTAAAGGTTCATCATTTCCCACTGCATAATTAAAACACACCGCCCTACAAAGTTTCCTAACTTCACACACAGCGGTGCTTTATTTGGTAGAAGCTCTAAAAAAATACACTTAAAACTTGAAGAACTTTGAACTGTCTGGTGATTAGTTTAACATGAGTAAACTTGAGACGTATTGAATTAGATTAAATTGGAAAGTTCTCAGAAATAAAGCTTTAATGATTTTAGAATAAATATATTCTTTTAGAACTACAATAGTGGAAATTAGACTACTATTAGACGACTATTTTAAGGAATACGTAATTTATTAAGAAATTTCAATCACATTCTGATTTTACCGAAACATGGTTAATATATTTCTGGACTTAAATATCCTAATACATATTTATCACATCAATGGGTGCAATAGAACACAAACTAATTCTTAAGCAGTGGATACTTCTGTTGCCTTTGTGAGGTACCAATATTCACTTAAAAGGTTTTTGTAAATTTGTCATAAGTGACAGTTTCTTATCCTCCGGTTTCAGCATACAGCTAACTCTCATTAGCTCAATCTAGTGATTAGATATTAAATTTTTAAAAATTATTTGGTTTAAGTGCCCAGTTCCTTTACTAATTTTGTGAAAGGTTTATATAAAAAAGTATTAAAAAAATGTAACTCCCTCATTAGGAGGATTATTTTTGTAATTCAAATTACAAAAATAATCTTCTCAAATCTAGAAAAGCGATAAAGTACCTAAATACCTCTATCTAAGTATTAACAAACACACCTGCTAATTTCGGTTATAGGTGCATGGGTGCGTAAGTGGGTGTGTAAGTTAAAAATGTATTCCTGCGTAGCTTATAATAGAGAACTCCAGTCCAATTTTTTGAATTTTTTTATGAATAATGACCTTCTAACTTAAATAACTGCATTTTTATTTTTATTTTTAGAGTTAGTTTCAATAGTTAAAATAATTGTCAAAGTTTTAATTTTTCGAGATCCCCCTAAGACCACCGTATGTACGACGAATCGTGTGACGTCATCACTCCTGAAAAATTACTATAGGATTGGGAAATCAGCTGATCAAGTGCCGCCATTTTGAATAGCGTTATTCGAAGCATTCTCCCTAGAAGTAGCATTACTATTTTTTTGTGCAGTAGTTTTTCAATATTTTAAATAATGGAGATAAACTAATAGAGATACCTCTATTTTTGATACTGAATTATTCAGGCTTAAATATTGTTTCAATAAACACAACAACTAAATCTCTATAAACAGTATGAAATAACGAATAACATGAAATGTTGTTAATACTGATGGCTTATGTCATACCTACATAATCAAAGATGTCAATACAATGACTGGTGACGCGTGACGTCAGCACTAACCATTCAGTAATACCAACTTTACAGTATGTTTTGACGAGAGGTTTAAAAATGCATTTTTTGATAATTTTTTAAGAACTCTACGTTTAATATTATGAAATAAAACTTATATATTCAGAATCAGCGTTTATTGGTCTATATGAAAATATTTTTTTAAAACCATAATATTTTTCGCTGGAGTTCCTTATTGCATAGCTTAATTTTTCAAAAGCAAAGAACTCTTAATTTTCAAAATTAGAACTGACAATTAAATCTGATCAGACACTAAAAGGAAGGTACCAAAATTATTTTATCATTCATCTTTTTTTAAGTTTTCTAATACTTTGTAGAAGGTTCTTACGGAAAGAAAAATTAAGAAAATTGAACATGAAAAATGGATAATTTCAGAAAACTTAACGACTATTTTAACTTCACTCTTTTGAAAGTTATCGCGTTTGATGAATGATAATTTAGCAAGCAGCTGTTTTGTTTTTTTTTGCAACAAAAGAATTGTCTATGGATTTTTAAATTCTAGATATTTTAAATAGGTACCTATGTTAGATACCAAATTATTGATTACTCTTACAATATTTAAAAAAAAATTATATTTTGTAATGTAAGAAAAATGAAAATTTTAATAAAAAAATTGTAATGGTGGCACGCGAACAGTTTGAAAACTGAATGTACTGTGACTGAATATATAGAAAGCGGGAGAGGGGTTGGTGGGATGGGGGAGCATGCGGGAGGGTAACGGGGACACACGGGAAAGGACATGCAGGGAGAAACAATTTATTTCTTTGAATATGACAATGCAACGCATGCCGGGAACCAGCTAGTTAATTAATAAAATTCTTGATAGATGTCGTAATTTTTCAAGTTTACATACGAAAAATTCATCTTTTGAAAGGCAATGATCTGAAGACAAATAAAATATATACTTTTGAATGTAGCTATAACTTTGTGGTTATCCATTATAGATACCTACATGAAACAATTTAACTTTGTTTGAACCACTTTTGTATTTGAGTAAATCCGACCGGTTTCAGAACGACCGTTCCTTCTTCAGGGCAAATGTATACTGATTTGACAGTTTTGAAATATGGATGGGAACAATGTATTATTATGGTAGGGGTGGAGCCGTTGCTAGGTATTAATGAAGAGTGGGTGGGTTGGGGAACATATCCATGATTGGGCTATAAGACAATATTTTTTTGTTTGTTGATAATAGATTTATTATTTTAAAGGTATCATTTCAATTTCCAAGGCTTCTAAGTTATCTAAAATGTTTTCCTTTATGATTAATATGAAGAATATTTACCCATGTATTTTTTTTCATAACTATGGTTATTTTCAATGATATGGTTAGCGAATTCAGAAAAATTATTAATGTTCTTTGATTCTGATTTCAAAATTACGAGTTTTTTTTCCAATATAAATTGTTAATACCTAGCAACGGCTCCACCCCTACCGTAATATTACATTGTTCCCATACATATTTCAAAACTGTCAAACCAGTATACATTTGCCCTGAAGAAAGAACGGTCGTTCTGAAACCGGTCGGATTTACTCAAATATAAAAGTGGTTCAAACAAAGTTAAATTGTTTAATTTATTTTACAAATAAAATAGATTATAATATCACGGTTCTCCACTAGTATAATATATTGAGCGAGACAAACAATTTTAATCTACATTGTCTAATTTTGAAGAAACATGATATATCAGTTTTCATTTCAACAAGTAAAATTTAATCTCACGTTTTTTCAACGGTCACTTTTGTATTGTAAATGTATAAATTTCCATTTAATTAGTAATTACCGTGTGCAGCTGGTGGGTCGGCGAGTCGTGATCATGGTGGTGATGGTGGAGGTGAAAGTGTAGCGAGTGGCTCGCAGGCTGGTGGTGCGGGGCCTCCATGGCGGGGGCCTACGCCCGGGCCCTCGCTCCTACCCCGGGGTCGCACGGGTCCCTCAGGAACAGTGCGCCTCGGTGGATGGCCATCGCCCCCAACTGTTCGTTCCTTCCGCAGGTGGTTTGTTCGGTTCACATCTCATTCGGAGCACTGTTTTATTATCGAGTCAAAGATTTCTTCTAAAATTATTTTATGAAAATATTTAAAAAAAATCTTGTCTTGGAACGTTTCCGTTTTCTATCACAATGTTTAATTGTTTATTTTAAACACCTAAAATGTGACTTCTAGATAAGTATCTTACAAGTCACATTAAAAACAGTTGCCATATAAATAAGTTCGGTTGTGAAGTTAAAATTCCCAAAATTGCTTTTTCACATATTATATTATTAAAATAAGTCAACTTCTAATATTTGCATGAACTGCAAAAAATTGCATGCGTTTGAGGTATACGTCACGTGTATAATATTAAGAATAGTAAAAACATTTATTAGTCAAAACATTACAAGTTGTCACAAACTTTTAGATATTGGTTTGAAAATATTTTATTTTATTTATTTATATAACGTATGTTTATTTATATAACGTATGTTTATTTATATAACGTATGTGAGTATTTGCTACTCTTGATAAATGAACATTTGCACTTTTGTAATCATGCTAGCGGCGATTCCGAACAGGGGAGGAGGGCGGGGTTACTTAAGCGTGGTTCCTCGCTTCTTGGGAATTTAGTCACAATGAATCGCTTTACGGGAGAGCAACGCGCTTTCTGGGTAAAACATTTTTACAAAAATAATTATTCCATTCTGTTTTACAAAACAATGATGCACGCCGCTTATTTCAGTATTAATCAGTGCTCAAGGATTAATTTAATTGAATCTTCGTACAAAAAAAGTAGTTTAAAATTTTGGTAGAAACCGGCAGGAAAACAAACAGGGCGGCCATGGAGTAAAATAAATTGGTTATGGGAATTTTCCCTAAAAAACTGAACTCGCGCAAAGGAGATAGATATTCCATAGCCTCTTCGCAGGCCGGATCTAACCCCAGCATTTTTTTATGTGATATATTTGTGTACATATATGTTTGATCTAACAAGTCGGACTATATAAATAAACCAGCGACTATACTCCAACTAAAGTAGAACATCCATCAAGAAATGGTCAACATACCCCGAGATTTGTGTCGAAAATCTAAGGGCCTGATCTAAGAAATGCCAGCGGCGCGATAGCGGCCATTTTGACGAAATTATTTTTACGAAATGATTTTCCAGGATATATCAATAATCATTTATTTAAATACAATCTGTATTTTTTTTACGATTATATCAAAAGTGCAAATGTTTATGGCCCACCTAATAAACGGTGGACACAACCGCCCCTTACCCGTTCATTCGTTACAAAATATGCGTGAAATACTTTACGCAATAAATTTTACTCGTCTAGCTTTTATGAAACCTCGCAAATTTATACGAGTGTGTGATTTTTTATTAAAACCGTATCTATTTAGTCACGAATGACAATTTAGATATCGCGCCTATTTTGGCAGTACAGAAAAAGTTTTGAAATCAGTTTACTAAAAAAATTAAATGATTTCGTTGCCAAAACTCAAAATGTAAATCTTGAGTAAGTTTGTGATTTATGCCAACCGATAAAGTATCATGGTTATTTTTATTACGCTAATTTAGATTTAAATAAAAACTGCCATTTTTCGTGGTCAAATAAAGCGTGTTTTGAAATCATTTTTCATTGTGGTTTCAAACCATTATTTACCGTACTCGTGTTTGATTCGTATTACTGCATGTGTTTGTACAATGAAAACAATGTCATTAATTTCGCCTGAATTATTTTGAGGGTCATTGTCGCCTGTGATTTATTTTCCGATTGCCATTTTAGGTATATGTAAAGCAGCCACTTAATTTTGAAGCTGAAGGTGAGTTCATTTATAAAATCAAATTAATTTTCACTGCTTAAATTGATCAAAATCAAGAATAATACTGTTTTCGCACCGCAGTACTGTTTCAATAGGTCGAAGTAGTAATTCATAGCAATATTTTTTACATTAGTTCCACACAGGAGGTCCTGAAGAAAACAATTTGGTAAATATTTCCCTATCGAGTCCACGCTCAAAACACGCTTTAAAAAATTAAAACAAATTGTACTAGGTAGATGATGGTTAGTAACAAGTAATTCAGTAACTGGAATTGAAAAATATTGCCTTCTAATGTTTTTTTTTTTTAATTTAAAAAACGCGAAACGTCGTTTTTCAAGGACCGCCATGTTAATTACGACGATGAAATACGCATTTTTAAAAGAAAAAATCACTTTCTCTCAGTTAGACAATAATAAGTGCGAATTGCAATCTTCGGAAACGATAAATAATGCGTATTAATCATTATTTTGTTCGGTTTCATAAACACGAAAAATCACGCGAGACGTTTGCCGTCGTAAATAACAACATGGCGTTCCTTGAGAAATGACATTTCGCTTTTTTAAAGATAACAAAATTACCATTAAAATGCAATATTTTTCAATTCCGGTTAATGAATTACTTATTACTAACTGTAATCTACCTACTACCATTTGTTTTAATTTTTTAAAGTGTGTTTTGAGCGCGGGACTCGATAGGGAAATATTTACCAATAATTTCCCTCATGGTCTATGTCATCTTTGAAAAAGCTGTACAGAGGGTCTTTTTAGGAAAGGAAGGAGTGGAAGTTCTGTGAAAGATAAGGGTATGAGGGATGGGTAGGAATCTGGGGGTCAGTGTGTCCAGGAGTGACGGACTCCATCCAATCCATCCCTCCCACTGCGGTATAACTGTTTAAAGGTATAGGTTTGCTGACGTTGACAAAAATCTGTAAACATTATTATTTTAAGGTCGCAAGTGATTTTTTTTTTCAATTTCAGGTTACTGAAAACAAATATATTTTTTTATTATTTACATTCATATTTTTCAAATTCACGGTAGGTATTCTCATTTTTCGATTATTGTTGTAATCATAAAAATTATGTGAATCACATTAAATGTAAAAACTTATTCAATATTTATCATTAGGTACTCGACCTTTCCAAAATTTAAAACAAACTTTTCATTATAACCGTTACCAAGGTAACTAGGGTTAACTATTGAAATTCTGTTTTTCTCATATTATTTGCCTTTTCTAAAACCTTTCGACTTGAATTAGAACCGACAACTTATTCGCAACTCTCTGATTGAATTTACCTGAAATAATTTTGTCGGACACCAATAAAACAGTAAAATTAAGTTTTCTCCTGGAATGGTGTCCCGACAACTCCCACGCTGAATAATAATAATTTTATTAATTATATATTGTGGTCGTGTCCTCTGTGATAAAGATAAATATACGAGTAGCATGCACGGATTCGGTACTGATGACAACGTTCGACAAAATATATTCTGTTGACAAAATGACAAACAAAATTTCAATTGCTAGGAACAAATTTTCACCAAGATTATACAACACTACCACAGTAAATTTCGCGGTGAAATTGAGGGATATTTTGGCGTATATGTGAATATTTTCAATCCCTAGATTGGCCTGACTTGACTAGAGCATTAAATAAAATGAAGAATTCAAAGCAGAGCCAGCGCCACTTATATTTTTTTTTTTTTACATGAGCTCCACACAGGAGGCCCTGAGTAAAATAATTTCCCTCAGGGCCTATGTCATCTTTGGGGATGCTGTGTGGAGGGTTTTTTAAGGAAAGGAAGGAGAGGAGAGTTCTGGGAAGGAAAAGGGTTTAAGGGGTGGGTAGGAATCTGGGGTTCAGCATGTCCTGGTCATCCGCCTCCAAGTCCTAGACAAACCTCAACCCATGAACCCGGGCACCCCTGCTAAATCACCAAACGTAGCGAACCACTTGGGGTGACCTATGGCAGAGGTGTTGGTTTTTCAATAAAGGTTCCCGGGGCGGCGGTACCCATTCCCGCCTCCCAAATTGTATTTAAATTTGCTCCAAAAATATATATTTGGTATTTTTAGATAAACGAGGGTTGTCCAAGAATTGATGACCGTTCTAATTTAAAAAAATCAGAAAAAAATTCTATTTACAAAAATATCGTACGTCGTTTTAGTTAAATATCCCCACTATTTTTGACATAGTCGCGTTACGATTGACGCACTTGGTGAGCCGTGGCATTAAGTCCTTAATTCCCGTATTGCAGAACTCCGCCACTAAAATGCCATCACCTCTCCTTCCGTGTCCTAGTCCGTCTCCAAAGCTTTTCCGGCGAATAGTTGCTTCAGGTGAAGAAAAAGATACAAATCATGTCATTGATTGCCCTTTTGATTCCAGAATTAGGTGGTGAACCCATGTTTCAACCCAAAAAAGCCTCGCCTTGGTTGGAAAAACGGTTTGAAGCGACCCGAGCGCTTTCTACACGATTTCGGTCTTCAGAATTTAGGGAACCCAACGAGCATGCAAATTGCATACGCCGTTTTCTGAAAATCGTTTGTGTGGTAGACTTACATGTCTGGGATCAAAGTTGCGAGCTTACGAAATTCAACAAGGTGGACATTTCAAACGGACGCAAAGATCGCACTGAAGCAGCTACCAAGCCGGATCACCGCTCGTTGTTTAGGAAGTCTGAGTTAAACGCGAGTCTCGCCACATTTTAAGAAATAATGTCAGAATTGTCGAAAATCTTGAAAAAAAAATGAACGGACTATAATTCTTGGACAATCCCCGCAATAACTATTATACGAGTAATATCTACGTAATACTTCATTAATGAAGAATATTTATGCTTTCATCACTTGCATTTTATTTATTTACATGGTGTATCGGACTGCAGATGGATGTACTGTTACGCATTTCTATGATGATTCATCTCGATAAGATTGACCCACTTAATTCACGTAAGCATGTTATTTTATACAATAAGTATTATATTACTGATCTTTTCTCGGGACTTTACGGTGATAGTAGGACGAACCGCCCTTGATTTCTGGCTTATATATTATTTTTTTTTGTTTTAATCACTCTTACTGTAATTGTTGTTTTCTTTTTTTTATTATTGCACTTTAGATGCTAAACCATAAGGCGAACTGATGATCTATGTGTATTGTGAATGTATTTTGAGTGAATTTAATTACGCACATATAATTTTACTGACAATCTTGCATGCAGGAACAATGTGAAGGGTCAAGAATCATTTAAAAATAATTGTAGCTTCTTTTTTACAAGAAGTTCTTAATGTTAAATAATAAGTTTCCTCGTACAGCCATTGGAAAAGTACTAGAGTCCCCTCAAATGACTGTTTCTAAAGTAATATTATATCAAAGTGTATAAATTTATCCATTATCAGGAAAACAAAACTTTTATGTTTGCATTAATTCAGTATTTGAGAAATATTTATAACGACCTCAAAGCCTTGAGTCTTGTATAATTATTATATTTCACTCATTCTAAAGAATAAATTTAAATCTTAATGAATTGTTACAGGGGAAAAGACTTTTAAAATAATAACCATTCCTTTTTGTTTAGGGGTTAACCAAAGCTGAGTGCCTTAAATTTAAATACCCTTTCAAGTTGTTAATCTAACGAAACAAAACTAATAATGAGAGTAGACGGTAATAATTTGAATTGTCCTACATTACCTTGCAAAGGATAAACCACTTTATGTAACCCAGCTTCCCGTGTACCAGTTTTGTAATAGTACTGCAAAGTACAAAGGTTTAACAAGAAAGAAACACACTGTTTTTGGAGTGTCAACGTAAATTAAACTTTTCATTTATTATAAGATCTTTGAAAAAGGCTGCTAAGTTTAACAAAATATCGGTATATTTATAGAGGGAAATATTGTTAGATCGGGCAACTAATTATAATAATGATTATCTTTGTTCCGAAATGTGTGGAGGTTAGTGCAACCCACACACAAAAATATCAAATCCACACCCCATGGAGACTATAAATACATACATACAAGAAATACATACATAGGTACAGTAGTATAATATTAAAAATAACGCATTAAAAAGAGACATTTATAATTCATTCCGAACTTATTATTTACACGAACGTGAAAAAATGATACATGAAATTTATTTACTTTTTATGAAGATATTTATTATGTCGTTAAATATAAGCGATTGGTGAGTTTTTTAGTTTTATATTTCTGAAAAAAAATGAATATTTACTCTACTTTAGAACATATTTATCATTTGGTGCCATGAAGAAATGACATTTTTTTTCTAATTACTTTAAAGTTTAAGTTATATTATTAGTTGCACTATAAACATACATAAACCCGCACAATTCTTATTTTATTAGTGCGCAATTTGATGAAATACTCGCTAATTAAAGCGATTCCACTTATTTTCTTTCCCAGTGTTGTAATGTCAGTAATTAAACAGATATTTTAATGCTTTATTCAGGTAGGTACTTATCTTCGTGATCTAAAGGTAGTAAACTGAATTAATCGTGAAAGCTTCCTACTTGGAGGTTTATGTGTTTCTCATTTCTAAAAGAATAAACCTTCGTTATTGATAAATTTCCGAAAAACTTCTCTTATAACTTAATTAAAAATGCAGGTATTATTTTCCTGGTTCCGCGACTTTTCATTCCGCGACAAAATATCCCCGATAAAATATCCGCGACACAATATCCTACCGACAAAACATACCTCCACAAAATATTTACTAAAACTAAACCTAACAAAAAATGGGACAAAGATAATACAAACACCCTGTAAAGACAATAAATTATTGTTCAAAAATCATAAAATGACACAAAAATAATATAGACATACTGTGATTTTTCCGTAGGATATTTTGTTGGAGATATTTTGTCGGGGATATTTTGTCGCGGGACGAAAGGCAATATAGACATACTGTGATTTTTCCGTAGGATATTTTGTTGGAGATATTTTGTCGGGTATATTTTGTCGCGGGACGAAAGGGTATTACCTATCCTCTTTGCTTTAATGGGTGTCCGATACAATAAAGAAATTAATTTAATAACCTGGAGTACCTAGTTAAAAATTCAAAAAAACTGATAGAAAAACTCACCAATTTACATTAAACCTATTAATAAATCTGGGGCTTGATGCTAGAAGTGTCAATGTCAAATTTGTAAATTGCTCAGGAAAGATCGATTTTTTGATGAAAAAGAACTGAAACAATATTTTCACTTATACATTAACCCGTTTAATCACAGGAGACTCAAATTGTCCCAAAACATCATTTGCCTTTATTTATTTCTTTTTTTAAGTATGTTTATTCGGTTTTTTTTTTAATTTTACAATATTTTATCTCACAAATCTTACAAAACTGATCAATCAGTTTGATTGATCAGTTATTGATTAAAATAACAGGAGACCCAAAGTGTCCCAGAGCGAGTGTGCATTATTTAAATAAAATAAAATAAAATAAGATATCTCTCTTCCTGTCATGCGAACATTTGTGATTTCTTTTATGTTAGAAAGCGAAAAAATTAATGTTTCTCATTGCTTTAGCAATATATGAGCTATGTTGTTCATGTTAGTAGACTGAATGCTGTAGAGATGAGATCCCTGAGGCGTTTGTGTGGTAAAACCATGTACGATCGTGTGAGAAATGTTGAGATCCGCAAGAATGCAAGGATGATGTAAGCGTAATGAGTAAGATTAAGAAAGGGACGCTAAGATGGTTTGGGCATGTGGAGAGAATGAACGAGAAAAGTAGTGTAAGGGGAATATATGACGCAAATGTGAATGGTAGAAGAAGTCGGGGACGCCCGAGGAAGACATGGCACGACCAAGTGAATCAGACACTTGAGTCGGGCCATGTGAAAAGTCGGAATAATAGAAGAGCATGTTTGAGACGATGTATGAATGTGAACGAGGCAAGGAATGTGTGCCAAGATCGAGTTGTTTGGCGGTCCGTCCTCTCTGCCTACCCCTGCGGGGAAACGGCGTGATGGTTAGTTAGTTAGTTATGTTGTTCAGATATTTTACAAACCCGATCATCATACAATACAAATACAATTTTCACCCCCAACCAAGACAATAAAGTTAAACATTTAATTTTAAAATAAAATTTTATGAATATGGTCAAAAGTGAAGTAATAGTTTTAACGCAAATTTTCCTAAGAAAGGGAGACTGTATTTAAAATTTTAAGTTTCTTTTTTTTACATACTTTTTCGGGGAATCTGTAGGCATGTATTTTTTAAGCCAATTTACATTTTTAATATCAAAATTTAAATATTTAGAAACAAAATAATTTATTTCTAATACACACATCGGAAAGATTATTTTAATCTAGATTTTAAAACAATTTTTTTCGGATAAAAAAATTTGCGCGCTAATCTTGACTGACAAAAGTTAATGGATATTATTTTATTATTATTCGAAGGGTTAAATACATCACAATTTCATCAATCTAGACATGTTTTAACCATTCAAATAGGGGTCGTTTTAGATTACTTTCTGATACCTAAATCAAATCACCATTAACTGACTTTGGCACTTCTAGAATTGATCGCCTGAAATAATTGATTGATCGTTGTTATTTAGAAAATTATACATTTGTACAGGTATTTTAGGCCTAAAGCGGTTGAAAGGCTCCAAATAGAATTGTCTACTACTGATACAACAGGCACGACATACTCAAGCAGAAAATCTAATGAAATAAATAGAAGTTTAGTTTTCAAAACATGTTCCCTAATGGAAGATAATACAAGGGCTGCTTTGTTAAAATGAACAACGTTATTTCAGGACAAATAAATAATTTGAGGTTTCACTTATTAAGTCATTAAAAAATATATGTAGTTGTGTGCATTTTCGTTATTTGTTTTTGGGGTGTTATGCCGTGTTACATCTACCGGATCTGCCGATCTGCCCTGATGATGGACATGCAACGCTGTCCGAAACGTTGGCTAAAGAAGGAGGTAGCGCAACACGGCACAGCCCAAAAATAAATAACGAAAATACTTTTCGCCGTGAAAATCTTAAAACGTATTTATATTCGTGTGCAGTTCACACGCGGTAGAAGTGAAACCATCAGAGAACTAAAGTAGACAAGAGTGGAGAAGCTACGAAGCACCGCACAAAGAAGAGGCCGATTAGCCTATCACATTCTATAGTGTTTGAATCTTTTAGTGTCGCTTTTCCGTTTCATCGAGCTTCTAATCATAGCGGTGCAAAGAAAGTTTTTACTTCAAAAAGGTTTAATCCCATATTTGGAGAAAATTATTAAATGTCACATATAAAAAATGGAAATAATTATCCAAGACGCTATATAGATTGCATTTAGTTCGGAAAGAATCTTTCAATCATACATAAAGTTACGAGCCAATAAAAATATGCGTTAAGAAAAAGAAGATAATGTTGGTAGTTCTTAGTCGGAGCAAGATACTGTTAAATGTGACCGAAGTGGATAGAGTCGAATTAGCTCAGTGGCTAGAGCAGAGCCCCGGCAAGGCTTAGGTCCTAGGTTATCTCCAAGCGAAACAATGTATTTTTTTTTAATGTAGAATTGCAACGCACGCCGGGAATCAGCTAGTTTTAAATAAATGAAAAGAAAAATACTGGGTTTTATTATAGACAGTGAAAATATATCAATTATATATAGACAGTGAAAATATATCAATAAAGTGACTTAAAACCAAGTATTTTCTTTTCGTTTATTTAAAATGTCAAGTCAAGTTTGCTTGTTTTGAAAAAGTAATTTTTTTAATTACTAGTGTTAATTAAACTGTCGTAGCTATGGTTTGTTTGAAGTATCTAAGTCTTATCAGAAAAACGTATTTTTTTAAAATATAATGTAAATGCATCAGTTATATAAAATAAACGTTTCAGCATTACCTGCATCGATCAAAGAAATCCTTCGTACTATTTCACACGGTTGCCTGACGTCGAACGAACAGGTGTCAAAGTGGACCTTATCCGCCACGTATTGAAAATAATGACTACCAGGCAACGATATATTGTAAAACTTGGTCGATGCCATCAGGATTGTATTGGCATAAATTATAAGATTATAACTTATTTTAAATAAAATATAAAAAATACCTATTTTGACAGAACACACGTAACACAATTTATATTGACAAATAATAAATCATGAATACTACCACCGTTCAATTTTTTCGTAAATAATATTAAATAAATAAATAAATTACGGTTATCGTTTATTTGATGTGTCTTTGACAATAGATTATATTGTGCTCATATTATTATTTATGCAAATGATATGTAAATGATATTTACTATGTAAACGATCTTACACGCACAATTGATGAAATAAAATTGATTGAAGTCCGAGTCAACGAATAGAGTTACTTAAATTTTTTAAATTGTGCTTTTTGGCCCATTTTGCTTTTGAACAAATTGTGATCAGTTTGGCTGCGACCAGCATACTTGAGGCCTGATTAACGTTGAAAAGTGGATCGCTCAAAAATAAACTAATAAAGGCGCTAATCATCGATCAGACGTGACGAAGGTTGAAACAACCTAATCTCGGATGTCCATTTATGAAGAGTGCGTGTAATAGCTTTATTTTGCTGGGAGAGTAAGAATAAAAATAATGGATAAGAAGAGAAGAGACATAAAGAGTCTAGAAGAAACAAGCAGGAACAGTGTGATACAAGAAGATGCAGGAAGAACCGAGATGAGCCAGCAATGTGTGAGCCAGAATTTGAAAGAAGATGCAATAATAACAAAGGTAAGTTAAGAAGAGCGAAGAAGAGACAAGAAGAGCTAGAAGCTGCATTTACAAAATTACGGTGCAAATATGTGATATAAGCACTTAACATACCGACAATTAAATTCTCGATTAAACGAGAAATAAAAATCGTTTGCAGAGTGATCGCGTTAATAAAAATTGTCCAATTGATTTCTTCGCGGATATTTCATAAATAAAAATCTAGGGTGTTTTGTGTAATATTGTGTCCGAGTTTAACGGATGTACGCATGTTTGTGATCAGTCATCGTGACAGCGCCAGCGCTGGAAGTACGCGGTGTCAAATTGATGTATTTACCTAAACACATTGTGGAAAGGGTTGCCGCGGTGTCTACCACAAAGCGATGGAATACTTCTAAAGGATGTTGTGTTTATGTAATTCTCATGGTTTGGATATGCAGATTGTCACAATTTCATAAACGTCACATGTGGCACTTTCACCGAAATCGCGCCAAGTTCAAAAGCTGATACATTATTCAAAAAACGTGTTGTTAAACTAGTTTTATTTATTCTTTCTCTTTGCCTTTCGGAATAAAATAAAACTATCGCCAATTTATCGAATTTGAAAATTATGTAAAGACATGAATTATTAGACAGAAAGAAGTAACGTAGAAGCCGTGCCAAAAAGAAACAATTATTAAGAGCGTTTAACCAGCCAGCGGACGAAAATCCACATTTCGTCGAAAGTTGTTCTTACGATCATGCAGGGCGGTTACAATGAGAAAGATTAATTATTCTCCGTACCAGCTTTTTTAAATTATAACTCAATATCGAATTTATTTCAATTCAAATTAGCTTTAATTTATACCTTCATCCAAAAATGCTGAAAGGCGTGATGATAAAACTATTAAAATAATGTACTTTTTGTAGTTATTTTTTGATTATAAGTATTTATCATTTTTCAATAATGTCTAAATTTAATAAGAATGTTAAAAAAATCTGAAATATATTAGTTTGTAAGTGCGCAAATAAATACACAAACGGACCAATTTTCGCCAAGAAACACATGTAAGTACATATTTTTTAATGATTTTATTGAAACTAAAATTAAAAATCCAAAATATATGTTTGCTAGATAATGTATTGATTTATTTAACTGCATGACTTTATTATTTGAAATGGGTGTGGTATAATACAAAAACTTTTTTGAAAATTGAACAAATCTGCCAACGACCTATGGAATAACCTTATTATACTAAAAATTAAAAAATTTCTCAAAATTTATTACATACGAATGCCAAATAAAAGAACAATCTTTCGAAATCCATTTATATTTTTTTGTGGAAAAGAGTCAATACGTCTAAAAACTTTTTTGAAAATGACGTGTTTCCGGTTTTCCCTGTTAATGCCCTCTTAAGGCTCTTCTTTTCTGTTCATCTTCTACTACACCTTTAGTGTATTAATTTTATTTTCTTAAATAAGGCTCCTATATTTATTATATGACAATTATACTTTTAAGTATGTATACTAAATAGAAATATAAAAGATATTTAATATTAGGTACACGTACCGACAAAATTGATGATTACACCATATAACATTGCGTCATTTCATATCATCTCTAAGTTACCGCAAAAAATCTTTTTTACAAATATTTTAAATATAATTCATCGCTGCGTGTTATCCCTTACAATTTACAAATCTAAGCAACCGCATAATGGGACACGTGAGGTTGTGTGGGTTGGCCTTAATTAAATCATTTTGAAACTTCGTTATAAAAGGGGAAAGCCATGCAACGCGCTAATGTTTTAACGCAAAACACGCTGATTTATTTGCCGAACACTCTTTTAGCTCGTTTGCCCCTTTTTATAAAAATGCTAAAAGGTCCTGAAGTTCGTTTACCTCTTTTTATAAATGTATGTGACTTGATTCTACATTTTCAAAGCTTAGCGAGGTAAGGTTAAAATTGAAAAAAAATAACGTGAAAAAGAATTTCAATTATGGGCAGAAGATCGGCTTAAGAGCGTTTAACCAGCCAGCGGACGAAAATCCACATTTCGTCGAAAGTTGTTCTTCCGATCGTGCAGGGCGGTTACAATGAGAAAGATTAATTATTCTCCGTACCAGCTTTTTAAAATTATAACTCAATATCGAATTTATTTCAATCCAAATTAGCTTTAATTTATACCTTCATCCAAAAATGCTGAAAGGCGTGATGATAAAACTATTAAAATAGTGTACTTTTTGTAGTTATTTTTTGATTATAAGTATTTATCATTTTTCAAGAATGTCTAAATTTAATAAGAATGTTAAAAAAATCTGAAATATATTAGTTTGTAAGTGCGCAAATAAATACACAAATGGACCAATTTTCGTCAAGAAACACATGTACGTACATATTTTTTAATGATTTTATTGAAACTAAAATTAAAATTCTAATACATAACTTTGCTAGATAATGTATTGATTTATTTTACTGCATGATTACATTATTTAAAATGGGTGTGGTATAATACAAAAACTTTTTTGAAAATTTAACAAATCTGCCAACGACCTATGGAATAACCTTATTATACTAAAAATTAAAAAAAAATCAAAAAATTTATTACATACGAATGCTAGATAAAAGAACAATCTTTCGAAATCCATTTATAATTTTTTGTGGAAAAGAGTCAATACGTCTAAAAACTTTTTGGAAAATGACGTATTTCCGGCTTTCTCTGGTAATGCCCTCTTAACAGAATTATATCGAAAATTTCAGATTAAAATGGGAAAATCGAATAAAAAATATCAAGTGTGATCGTTAAAAAAATATATGTTTTAAGAACTGAACCTTTTTCGGATCAAATTTGTAAGTTACAAAGCAAACATTTTCTTATTGATCTTTATTTATGTTTGGAGTTTTATTCCCTTTGCCTAATACTTTACAAGTACACCGTATTCGTAGAGCGTAGAAAGTTTATAGCTATCCCCTAAATTCGTAAATTGATTGGTTCTCAGATAATAATTCTTCTGCCATTACTCCGATCGCCGTATGATTCAACTGAGCGGAATATCATCAATTTTCTTAGATCGATTTTGCGCAAGACAAAACTACGTGACGTTGATATAGAGTTATGGAGTACCTTCCTGGTTTTTAGTTATAGAATACCTACCTGATATAGAATTATAGAGTATCTACCTGATTTATAGTTATAGAGTACCTACCCGATAAAGAGTTATAGAGTACCTACCTAATATAGAATTATAGAGTATCTACCTGATTTATAGTTATAGAGTACCTACCCGATAAAGAGTTATAGAGTACCTACCTGATATAGATTTATATATAACCCACCTGATATAGAGTACCTAGATAAGGGTTTTTTGTAATAATTTAACGATCTCATGATTTTAAATTACTTTCTTTCTTTCGTAGTCTGTAACTTTTTGCCATGATATTGACATTGAACAATGAAATTTGACAATCGACCGATTAGCGACTGAGTTGACAAATACTTTTGTTTTCTTCATAGGTCGTGGCTTCGATTCCTCTCCTAGTTCCATCATCGCGCAAGCAACAACTCCCGCTTAGGATAATGGTAGTTGGAGTTTTCCAAATATTGTCCAGTTATTCGAAACCCGGGAGAGTTTATCATTCTAATAAAATACAATTAAATTGAAGTTCTACAGCTCACAGTGATGTTGTGAACTGAAGTAGGTAGGAAGGTCGCCAATATCACAAGCGTCCGGTAAGAGGGCATCCTTGGCTCACCATGGAAACCGAAACAATCCTCGCAATGATGTTGGGAACTGACATAAGTTCAAGATAGAAAACACTGTTAATTTTGTGATTCTACAGCTCTTCGTTCGACACCTTTTGCTGTTCTGCAATAAAGAAACAATTTTCTAAACTGTAATAAAGATTTAAAATAAAATTGTATATTCATAAACTTTACTATCAAAGAAAATATTTCTCGTACTATCGTTTTTTCATTGTTCTTTTTTTTATAAAATTTTATGACAATTATTATGTCTTAATGTACCAAGCTGCAAGAGCTTAACCCGTGGCTTGAGCATCATTTTATACATTGTGGCTTAATCCAGTATTTCGTCTCAAGTATCAAGGGAGCGAGTAGCAGTAATAATTGTATTATTATTGCAGTATAATCCAGAGGGACTACCCCTCCTCCCCTGCACCCCGCACCCGCACCCCGCACCAAGCATGGCGAACCTTACAAAAGACAGTATTTTATAGCTTAGGGGCGCATTCTTATATTTTTTGTATGGCGGCGCTCATTAGGCTCGGCCCCGTGCTTAATGATTGCAATTAATAATTTCGTACTCTCGTGGTTCAGGAGGATGATGCTTTAATATTACTATGCTGAAAGTTCAACATTCAGAAATAAAACTTAGCTTAAGATATCAACGGCTTTGTTTTGAGATCAGCTCCCTTTCGTTAATCATCTACTTCCAAAATTAAAATTAGAAATCATAATTAACTACGTATTTTCAAAATCGAATTAAGTATGTTTTCATTACACCATTATTTAGGACCAAAAAACTGCGATGACTTGGATATGATATAGCAAATAGACAGATGAGGTGGTTAGATTGCGTGGATGAGGATTGGAATAATACGGCCTCCGTGGTTGAGCCGTTACGAACCCTGACTACATATCTGGAGATCGCAGGGTGAAATCAAGGCACGTAAGAAAATGTATTTTTAATAATTTTGTGTTATTACATAATTTGTTCATTAAAAATAATATATAAAGTGTCCGGGGGTAAGATGTACTAACTTTAGAATTAGTTGGATGTTTGGAAGTTGTGAGGCTGAAGGTAATGGGAAGGGGAAGAGGATACGGATGAGGAAGGTGGGGAAGTACCTGGCTATTCAGATCTAGTCACTAAATATGGTGAAAGTCATTTCAAGCAATGTTTCAATTCTGAATGCTGGTCCTTAAAAATATCTTCCACTCTGAAATGTGCCGCAATTATTTAAAAAAAAAAGTGAAATACCACAGATCAATCAAATAAAATTTACTTGAGCACGCCGGGATTTGAACCCGTGACCTTCGGATTGCTAGTCGAGAGCCTTACCCCTCGATCATGGTGGTCGTCAGAGACGACTTTGGAAATTATTTGTTAGCTAATGATAATTATTTAAAAAATATTTTGCCCAACCTACTATTTAAATATAATGAAATATAAAATATAATTTATTAAGAGAGGGATTTTCATGGACTTAAATTTTATATTAAAAATGACCGATTGGAAACAAAAATCGCTTTCTTATTACAAATTTATCAGTGATAAAATAAAAATTTCGGCACAAAATAAGCTTTTATATGTTTTATATTACGTTTTATGTTGGTAAGATTATTTTTTTAATTATTAATTCACTAAAAATTGTCAAACTTGCCCCTAAAGTCATGAAAAATTGAATCCTTGAAAATTGACCCATATTTTATAATTTAAAACACAAATAAAAAAGTACCACATATTCGTACTAGTTATTTGCTATACCTTTTGATTAAAAAAATCTCTTTCAGCATGGTTAAGTATTTTGGCCTCATATAAAATTTAAGTTTTGTATGAAAAAGGCCGCACAACTGTTCCTCTATAAATAACAAATTAAATTTCAAAGGTACAAATAACGTAAGACATAACATTACATAAATCGTATTATATCTTTTTTAGAGCAATGCCCGGTGGGATATTGTTAGGTTATTCGTAACCGGAAATGTTTGTCTTTCTTCGAAAAAAAATGTATTTATATATGTGTTGTGTAATGTAAAAAAATTGACAATTCTTCACAGTATTCCCCAATTAGGTGGTGCCATATACTCACTAGACTCTTTTGAGACATAAATCTTCTTCCTTTGCGCTGTCCCAACTCATTGCCTAGGTAGGCTGTTGGGGTCGGCTCTTTTCGTTCTCAGGTTGTAATTTCTTCTGTTCTGAGTATCGCCTTCATCCAGGCCGTTTCTCTGAAGAATTTTGGAGCATTGAGTCATCCAGGAGTTCTTCGGTCCTCCTCTGGATGACTATCGATGAAGCTCCTGCTCACTGTGTGATCTGATGGTCTCCGTCTTATGTGCCCATACCATCTCGACTGTCGTTCCTCCCGCTTACTATTTTTGTCCGTGACACCCAGGCTACCACGAATGCGTGAACTAACTAACTAACTAAATAATTACTAAACTTAATAATTACTTCCAATAAAAGGTCTCCTTTGGTACATTACTACTATGGACAATGCGGGAGATAGCTTTCTCAAAAAGCCACTAGTACACGGGAACACCACAAGATTTTCCTAAAGAAAGGGGCTAAAAACTCTACGAATTTTAAATAAGTATGGAAGTCTTACTCTTGAATACTTGGTGCCAGTGATTTTTAACAAACTTAACAAAAAGTTAAAATTTGAGAATAATGAGAGACCCTGCCCAAAAGGATAAAGCTGTGGTTTATAAATTATCAATCCATGTACCTTCTTTATACCTTAATGTACATTCCTAAATTCTTTGTTTTTAGGTAGGAACATTAAGATATATTATGTATTTATAATTAAGCAATATATTCAATTAAATTAAATGTATCCTAAAACTCTAACAGCCTTACTAATAACGAAACGCCTTAACGATCGTTCAACTGCATATTTGTTGCTTGCGCGATGCACTGCGTTTTTACGTGATTACTAATAACAATATCATGTATTTTATGATTTTTATGTTGGTCCCCTCGAATCTCACATATATCTGTGCAGGCGCCGCAGCTATCTTGTTTTATAGACTTCGCGGTAAAACAATGATTGACGTGTTGAATTTTACCTGCAGTCAATTTTATGTTTTTGAAGATTATTTTTGTTTTAAATGATCAATTCACTGTGATATTAGTGTAATCCAACATAATTACAAATGCTGGCTTTACTTTTTTTCAGTTTTAGTCCTTTTAATAATGTTTTGTTGATGATTTAGTTTCGTAAACGATAGTTTTTAGGTTATTTCTGAAATTTTATTTTTTTAATGATTTTTCCGCGGGAATTTAGTAAAACTTCCATAAAATTAATATTATTTAATAATCTAAAAGCCTTATGCATGTGTAAATAAATACAATTTCGAGAAATCAACGTGTTAATTGCGTAAAAATGAATCCAAAATGTCAGATTTTTCCAAAGATATTGAAAAGTAGATGTGCTACTATGTGGGTATGCGCTTCCGGGTGTCGCCGATATTGTTTACCAATTAACAAATAAACTAAAAGAACAAATAATTAATGAATAAACCAAACGAACGTTAAACTAAATGAACGAATTCTTTCCTTATTCAAAATATATTGTTAACCAATATTAATGCACATTTTCAAAAAATCAACGAAATAAACAATTTTTTTGTATGAAAACTAATTAGGGCGTAGTCCGGCAACAGTTGCGCGGACACCATAGCATATCTATTCTGTATTTGAATATCTTTGGATTTTTCAGTTATTTTTTCGGAATAATTACTATATTTTTTATCCTTTTTAATTGTATGAACGAGATAAAAAGTGAAGTGACGGTTTTCTTCCAAATTCATAAAGTAAGAGAACTGTATTTTTAAAATTTTGAATTTTCCTAAATTTTTCGACAATTTAATAGAATATGTTTACGGTCAGCTGTTTTTTTAAAAATTTTCTTGTTGAAACTTAAAATACTGCAATTTTCAAACACGATCGTATATTTCAGATACTAAAATCTAAAAGGCAATTTTATCTAGTTTCTATAAAGGTATATGCTTTTACGAGAAATATACAAGACATTTAAAACACGTTGGAAAAATTCCAAACTTCGTTCAGAAATTACAATACAACAGTCGTACATAACATATAAACTACCCCCTCAGGCATGTTTTTTTAATTATTAATGTTTTCACATCCACGGCCGTTTGTCAATTGAATAAAATTTTCACGGGGTTTTTTAGTAAGGCTGTAAATGTACTTCTAAATAAATATTACTCACGTACATATTACACATGATTATAGACTGTAGACATATTGATTCGGTGGATCCTGCCGACAAGCTGGCGTGTGACAGCTTTGTTGGTCTATCTATCTAAAAAAATTGCTTGTAATAAATAACTTTTCATTAATACATAAATTTAAAAATATGTATATAAAAAATATAATTTTTGGAAGCATTCGGCCCACGAGTCTCCAGAGTTCCATATTACGAAGTCAGGTTTATCGTGAAATAAATTAAGCTAACGCGAAAACGTATTTTTGTTTGTCATGAAATCGATTAAGAATAATACACCGTTTCATGTGACGTTTCACAAAATTGGTGCTACACAAATAAACCAATTATTACTAAAAGACTGATTGAACGACAAGGGGCTATTTTCGATGACAAATTGGCCTATTTTTTTACGCCTTGCTGTAGAAAATAGAAATGTCATTGATCGTAAATTGAATTTTATTATATTGGATTCCTCAACAAATGAATTAAATTTAGGTACTTATTATTCTTTTTAAAATAAAATCATGAATTGATTTTCAGTTCCGTGCGAGTTTCAACTACTCGGAGGCAGTGAGACTATGACTTGTCGTGAGGCTGAAGATATTGGATAGGAGATGATGATGGTAAATGAAAGGTTGTGAATTAGTTGCTTATTCAGACTTGGTAACTAAATACGGTTAAAGCCATTTAATTTAAAAAAATGTTATTAAAAGTAAATTTGATAATATTATTATCAAGTTCTGCAAGTTTCTTTCTAGATTAAATTTGCTTGACAATTAGAAATCAATGAACGAACGAATTACTAAAGCTACTTACGCTAATTAATAAAGAAAGGAAAATTATTTATTCCCCACTACTTAGTATGTTCACAAACCCTAAAAAATATTACGCACTTAAATGAGTCATAGCAATAACGTCATTATAAAACTTACACTTAGTGGGGAATAGATTCCGAACCCCACATTCTCTCGATTAGTGTCCAGAAAATTGGTTTAACCAGTTATAAATAGACACCTTTAAAAATTGACATTTAAAATCGTATAAATATTTCGTCTCAAAGTGGATTAACCGCAGTTTGAGAATGGTTTTGTAAACCGAAACCGCTGTAACAAAAATGCATACTTGATAATAATATTATCAAATTTAATTTTTTGAAATTAAATGGAGTTCTGCGAATTAAACACAAAAACAATTTTTTATTCTTTATTTTAACTTTATGAGTAAAACCTCAAATTGTAATATTTAATTAAATGATGACAATACAAGCGAAACTCAATCGAAGATCTGGAAACAGAAAATCGTCGACATATCGATGCCGTTTCATATCGACACCGTGGCGCAGTGGTTAGCGCGTTTGCCCGGAAAGCAAGAGGTCCTGGGTTCGAGTCCCAGAGGTGTCAATATGTTTTTCTGATTTTTCTGTTTCCAGATTTTCGATTGAGTTTCGCTTATATTGTCTTTATTTATTTAAACAAAAACAATTAATAAAGCCATTTTCGTTCCAAGCAACATTTTGATTTCGGATGGTGATCATTCACCACGGCGATACCGAGAGTATCTACTAATCTAAAACATGTCGCAAATATATAAGAATTTTATTTTCACACATCGGTTTTATATGGGTTAGATGCATTAAGTCTAGTTCACAGGCATTAATGAATACCGACTCCATTAGTATGGGATGTCGTATTATAATAATCTAAAGTGTTGCGTATCGATTCAGGATCAGCTCCAATAAGGGGAGGTGTAGTATGACATGAACCCTTCCAATCCCTACCCAATCTTCCAGGAATTCCTAATATACAATTGCAATAATAAAGATCAGACCATATACAAAAGGGTTTCTAAAATAATTATCTACACTATACAGACGCTTATCTTTCCGCCAATATTTCTTGACAAAAACGTGTATAAACGTTATTCACAAAGGGACAATTATTTCATATATTATACATATATAATATTTTTTGCTGCCCACCCCTCATTTTTCCTGCCAACCCCCATTTTCCTACCTACTACCCCTTTCCTTCTCAGAACTTCCTCTCCTTCCTTTACAAAAAAAACCCTCCACACAGCATCCCCAAAATGACATAGGCCCGGAGGGGAATTATTTTCCCGTGTGCGGTTAAGCGCCAATCAGCATAATAACCTGGAAAATAATCCCAATAATTCTTTTGTTATACGTGTTAGTTTACATACTAACTAACTAATCTAACTATAAAAATTATAATGATTTTTAAAAATCTCTCGAAAAGTGTCACTCTCTTATTCCACTCGGTAATATTTTAAGACCTCCTCGTTCATATTTGGATGACGCAAGCTTTTACCACACATTCGAATTCCGATTCTCATTTCCACTAACCTTGTTTTACTTTCATTCTTTAAAAGCAAAATACCTGAAATAAATTCAACGTGGATATACTGGATACCAGTTAAATAATATTTAACATCTTAATAGTAACGATTACAATTACCCCTTCATTAACCCTCGACCCGTCGCGTGGGGTCTTTAAAAGCCCAGGTTTTACAGAAATGCTAATTATGTTAATTTTAAATGTTCCCACTGATTTCTTACTTTAGGTAGCTTCCTAAATACTTGACGCAAGCGCCGAGAAAATTTAGTTTGCGCATGTGCGATGTGAGATACAGACTTGTGTTTCGGCGTGAGGCTAAAAAAATCAACAAAATACCATGAAAAATCAAGTTTATATGTTTTTTCATTGTACTTACTTTGTTGATTTTTTTGTTGTAATAATAATAAGTCTATATCAACCTCAAATAGTTACGAGTTTGATGGAAATTGGTTAGATTTTTTTTTAAAGTTTTCTATTAAAAAATATGATTCAAAATTTCAAAAAAATGTTCCTTGTTGATTTTTAAGCTCTTGCATTGAAAATAAATAACAAATTTTAAACATTTCTTTTTATTTCAAAGCAATTATTATCACCTGACTGTAATCAGTTAAAATAACATATAAAATGTATGCTACAACAACAATTTAATCATATTTATTTTTGGGGTCCTAAGCGACCCCACGCGACACCTCGCGTTACAAAAAAGGCGCGACGGGCGGAGGGTTAATTGCATTATCCGTATTTACCTTCTAACATCCATTAAAAACTATCCTAAAGATTCTTGTAGTTCATTATAATATCGTGAAAAAATAATATTTGAACAAAGAACCTCAACGAGTTGTATTAAATATTTACCCCGAAGTGCACTAATTACACAAGTTCTTGAAGGATAAAAAAACCTCAAATTAATTAACTTTATTTTTAATTTGATATGATCAAACAATTTTGAAAGAAGGAAAGTATTTTGCCTGAAAATTATCTCTCTCTATTTTCTTTATTTCTCACGCGGAAATTTAATTTTACGCTACTAATCAAAAGAAGCTTCAAATTAGCTGGGAAAATAAAAAATCTAGACAAAGAAAAGTCTTTTTTATTATTCGCCTTTTCATCTAACAGCTGCCGAGGGAAATAGACGCAAATAATGAATGGTGGTTATTCTTTGTTGTTACAAATTCAAGACGAACCAAATTAAGATCGGATGAACAACGAATATTTTGCAAACTTTGAAGTTTTTTTTTGGGATTTTTAAAGTGGACAACCAAATAATGCCGGAAACATACGCGGTTAGGACAAAAAACTTCTTTATACTAACTAACTAACTAACTAACCATCACGCCGTTTCCCCGCAGGGGTAGGCAGAGAGGACGGACCGCCAAACAACTCGGTCTTGGCACACACTCTTTGCCTCACTCACATTCATACATCGTCTCATACATACTCTTCTATTATTCTGACTTTTGACATGGCCCGTCTCAAGTATCTGATTTACTTAATCGTGCCATGTCTTCCTCGGGCGTCCCCGACTTCTTCTACCATTCACATTTGCATCATATATTCTTTTAACACTACTTTCTTCGTTCAATCGCTCTACGTGCCCAAACCATCTGATGGTCCCTTTCTTAATTTTGCTCATTATACTCACATCAGCCTTACATTCTTTGCGGATATCCACATTTCTAACACGATCATACATGGTTTTACCACACATATGTCTCAGGGATCTCATTTCAACAGCATTCAGTTTACTTTCATCCTTCCTCTGCCAGTTCCATGCCTCACTGCCATACATCAGGGTAGGTACCAGGACTCCATTGTGGACTGCTAGCTTCGCTTTTATTGAAAGTTTTTTATTAACTCCAACGGCATTCAGTCCTCCATTCATGGAGTTACCGGCATTTACCCTCCTTTCAATATCTCTTCCAGCCTTCCCATCCCTCGTGAATATACTACCCAGATAACAAACTCATCCACCTGCTCCAAGTATTCATCATTCACTACTATATCGCACACTGTTTTCGTACTCTCTCTTTCAAACACCATGACTTTAGACTTACTTATTTAAATATTTTTTCCATGTGCATACACTAAAAAACGAACAATTTCCCTCGTCCCTGCCTAAAATTTGACATTCAAGCAGCAAAAATCATGTCGCGAAAATTAATAATAACGTTGACATGCTAGTGATACAGGATTGATGCATCGAAACAATTCGAATTTGATAATATTCTCCATGTAATTATTTCGTAATCCAGTTAATCAATATAAAAAAAGATTTACCAATATTAAAACTTAATATAGGTTCTTTAAAAAATTTTTAACAGCTCATCAAATATTTGATGTTAAATTTCACGCTCTAAGAAAGTTCTATTCAAGTTCTATGATTATTTCAGTTTTAAGAAGCAATTGATCTATAATGATATAATAACAGAACTTACACAAGACGTGAAAATGAACTTCAAATATTTATTTATTTATTTATTTATTTATTCCAACGCCATAAAATGGCTATTACAATACAGTGATACATAATACACAGTGGTACACAGGAGGGTAATTACTACGATAAAAATGTACATTAAACAAAGTACATATGTATGATAACAACTAAAATTTAGTAATAGGATACAAAATGTCATGCAGAGTAAAAATATGTAAATAAAGGTGACTTAGAATAGTTCTCAACATCAAGTATAATATACCTACTTTACTTTTATTTGTACATATTGTTGGATTCTAGGATTTGGCTAAAATGGAGTAACTTAGTATAATGATATTATTGTTACCTTCAGTTGAAATTACTGCAGTTTGAAATGACTCCACTAAAACTACTGCTAATTAGTTCTGCCTTTCAGGGCTGTCAGTTAGAGAATCAATAATAAATCCTTGGTTTAAAAATAATAATTTTGACAAAAAAATATACATTTACTAGTCTGTCTGATAGTTGATATAAATGAAGTAGTTTGGAATCTATAGAGTATGATATAGACGCTGTGCAGACGAATACTATTATACCTAACATTAATTAATGTGATTGAGGTATGATATTATAGCCTTCTTATAACTGTATTCAGTGCAGTTGAACATATCTACTACTTCTGAGAAAGCATTGCCAACTGCATGCAATCTAGGTATAAGCGAGTATCTAAATGACTCAGTCCTGATATTTTTGTTGCAATTAAAAAGAATTTTGGATCGAGTAGTTCTAGTAGGTATGTGGAAGGTATGATGAATTATTCAAATTTTTTGAAACAATCCGTCCTTAGTTTTTTGTTTTGAGTTAGGTCAGAAATAAAATTTATATTGGGAAATAATTCAAGATGCCGCACTTCAGTATCATACGACAAAAAAGGTCAATTTTGAAAATACACAGAATTGTTCGTAAAGATCTTCAAAAACTCAATCCTATGCCGCAGGATGATTCTGTGACTGTAGTTCATTTGGCGTTATTTCTGAATGTATCCGAAAACTAACAACTGTTTTTGAAAGGTGGTATATAAAATAAGCTCTCAAATTGTATTGTTAGAAATAAACAAATAATTTTTGAAATACCAAATTTTTCATTCCAATAAAAAATAATTTTAAAATGGCTCACCGCATTTCTTTTCGTCGCGTTTTAAATTTTCAATTATAGCACTGACTAGATGTGTGACTTCATTTAAGGTATTTTTTGAATACTTCAATTATTTATAGAAGGACTTTTTTTACGTTCGGACTGGGATAAATGGTGATGGTTAAAGAATTCATGACCTGCTCTTCGTAGATGTCGCGAGTAAAATTATTTCAGGGAAAAGCGCTTTTTCAGGATATACTTTAAAATATTAAGATAAATTAATTGTTTGCACCCGTACTCAATATGAATGTAAACAAATGGTTATTTTTTATTATTTTTAACCTAGCGAGAAAAACTTCAAATTGTAATGGTTAATTAAATGTAGATAACATTAGCGGAACTCAATCGAAAATCTGAAAACAGAAAAATCAGAAAATGATACAGTCACATGATACAGACTCGAACCCAGAGCTGTGTCTCTATCCGATTAGGTCATACTTAACTTATTTTACTTCGACTAAAAACTCTACATCTAGATATTTATTTTGAAATGTAAATACCTGTTTTAGTTGTAAATCTCTTACTTTAAGTTACGGTTGCAAGTATATATTATGTAAGTCACTAGTTTTAAGTCAGTAGATAGTTACAAGTCTTAGTCGTAAGCCACTAGCTGTAAGTCTTAGAACTATGTCGATAGTTATAATTGTAAATCTTAGTTATAAGCCAATCATATTAATTTAATTTAAAACATGTTTAATGTTAATATGTATAGCGCCCTTGATATAATTTTTCACAAAACGGCGCTTTATAAATCAGTCAGATATTATTGTTATTATTATAGTTTGGGTATGAATCTTGCAATTATACATACATATAGAAGCCAATAAAAATATGTATTAAAAATTAGGATATTGTTGGCTGTTCTTAGTCCGTAGAAGTATGATACAGTTAAATATGACCGAATCGGAGAGGGACATATTAGCTCAGTTGGTAGGACAGCTCCCCAGCAAGGCGAAGGTCCAGGGTTCGAGTCCTAGAGGTGACCGTATCTTTTTAAGATTTTTACGTTTTCACATTTTCGATTGAGTTTCGTTTATATTGTCTTCACCTAATTTAAAAAAAAATAGTTTTGTCCATTAACAAACTCAAATCTTTCAAGAAAGGCGATTTGAATATTCGATGCAATATTGTATTTTTTATCCTTTCGATAGATTGAGTTTTTTTTTATGAACAAAATTATTTATTTACATTTATAATACGTTTGTGCGTGCGCAAACAATTAATTATTCTTAAAATTTTAAAGAATAACTTGTAAAGGGCATTTTCCCGTAAAATAATTAAACTCACGCCATCAATGAAAGAGGAGATTATGAATTCTTTTAAGTATCACCTCAAGGAAGTTATAGAAACAATTTTTATGATGAAAAATTAATAAAGCTCGACCCTACACCGTATTTAAAATACTTATTACCATCTTCATACAGATGTTCGCGTGTTCTATATGTTTTAAAACAATGAGTAAGATATATAGTAATGTTAGTTGAGCCTACATGATGAATTCTGTTTCTTAAATCCCCTTTGAACTCTGAGATTTCAATATCACGAACTTTCATACTAAATTATTCATACAAGATGTTCGCCAAAGGAAACCTTGCAAAAAATCTGAGTGGATAAAAGAAGTAATACAGATTTAAAGTAATATAGAGATCAAATCACGGCAATAAAAAATAATGAATCTACACATCTCATATAATTAAAATACATTTATCTCCTAACTTCAGACTGGAAGATACTTTCAGAATAGCTTAGCAGAGAATCTAAACTTGTCTTTCTAGACCTGTATAACATTTAAAATGAACATTGTTCGTGGTGAACAGCATTATAATATACTAGCAGACCCGGATACATGTTGCTGTGGCTAACGAAAGACAACGCCATCTACTGACAACGCCATTGCCCAACCTTTATAACCAACGCCGTCTGTTAATGTGTATACATATTAAATCCACACCGCCCGCTTCCACAACACTAGCCCACGGCCGCTGCTCGCTTGCCAACCAGTTCCCTTTATATATTATACATTTCAACCAATTTACACAAAACCTTGACAAATGATATACTTAAACCTTCCTCACGAATCACTCTATCCGTTGATGAAAACCGCATGAAAATCCGTTCCGTAGTTTAAAGGATCTAAGCGTACAGACAGCGGGAGCGACTTGCCTTAAACGATGTAATAAAGAACATACAAGTAGGAAAATTACTGAGTAATTTGTTGAAATGCATTATAAAGTTTTCTAGGAAGAATTCTGCACAATATTATAAAATTCAGGAATCTCCCAGCAGGAATCCATAACGATACATGATAATTAACAGACTCATAGGGGAAAGCTTTCTGGCTCTTTGATGGTCTGCAAACGTTCGTAGACTTAAAGTTTTGGCTTAAAATCCAACCCCTAACCCACCATGGTGGCAACTGCCAACTCCACTTCCATATTGGTTTAACCGACAAACATCTAGTTCGCAACCGCTCTAGTTACTGAGGGCGTAATATGAGCTATTTGATAATATAAGTTAAAACCACCCGAATTGTTAACACATGGTAGATACCTGTATTATGCGGAACAGCGAATGTTTGAATTGCAACATAAATATGCACTCAAAATTACAAAATTCATCAGTTTTATCCGCAATGCCTAATAAATCCAGCCAAATTTGAAAATCCTATTAATAGATGGATTTAGTTCTGGCGTTTTCCGCAAATTTACACATTTCACTTCCAAAAAGGTTAATTTATGGAAATTTCTTGTATCGAAAATTAGCATTCCAAGTCACGAAATTATAATTTTATTCAGATAAATAATACGGGAGAAAGTACGTGAGCTATTTCGAAGGTATTTTTTTAAAGAAAAAAATTGTTTTTCTCAACATTTAGCTCGTTTGGGCAATAATTTTAACTGCCCAATAAAAAGGTGTTACATTTTAGCAATCGTGAAAATTCTTTGCGTTGCTCGAACGAAGCCATCCGTCTTACTTTTTATTATATTTTCGTACAATAAAGAAAATACACAGTTTTACGTCAGGTAAGATGCCCTGTAACGAATCAAAAAACTCCGCCATCGGCAATTAACATAACAATACTGATGTTTACATCGAAAATCACTTTCTAGTAAAGAAAGTTTTTTCCCGGTTTACATTCATTTTCGGCTCGAACTCCAATCAGATATTTATAAAAATCGATTGATTGTCTTCCCGGTGGCTGGAGTGCCGTTTCCTGACAATAAGACCCAAGCTTCCGGTCGCTGCCATTTCTTTAATATCCTGTTCTAGATTTAGTATGACAGAACAATAAAACTAAAAGTTGACGCCTTTTGTCCTTTGAGAGCGCAGCCTTTTGAGAGGGATTTGACGAAATCCCCGATGTGTTCTATTGTGTTGATTATTTCCCAATGCCCGTGCGTACATAAGAGTACTCCGTCGGTACTTACTGTATTTCAAACATTTATTATATATTTATTCATTTTATTTGACTTAATATCTAACATTTTTAAATACAATTCAACAAGAGAAATGTTATATAAGGGGAGATGGAGTTTTCTGTGAAACATATTTCACTAACTTTGATATCACATTTATTTCATGATACAAAAAAGCACAATGTTTTTTAATCAAGCTTATGTAAGTTTGCACATCGAAGTCAATCGTTAATATTGAATATCCCCGTATTTCACTATATCTATATGTATAACTACAAAGCATTCGAAAAAATAAGTCCGATAAAATGTTTTTTTAAAGGTACTAAGCCATTTTTCAATTGACCATTTTTTCGATTGTTTGTAAAGAAATGATGTCGCTTTTTTTCGTCATTTATTTTTGGGGTGTTACGCTGTGTTGCGCTTTTTAAACTTCGGCTAAAGAAGGAGGTAGCGCAATACAGTCCAAAATTAAATAACGAAAATACTTTACTAACTAACTAACTAACCATCAGACCGTTTCCCCGCAGGGGTATGCAGAGAGGACGGACCGCTAAATAACTCTGTCTTGCCACACAGTCTTTGCCTCACTCACATTCATACATCGTCTCATACATACTCTTCTATTATTCTGATTTTTCATATGTCCCGATTTAAGTATCTCATTCACTTGATCGTGCCATGTCTTCCTCGGGCGTCACCGACTTCTTCTTCCATTCACATTTGCGTCATATATTCTTCACACACTATTTTCTTCTTTCATTCACTCTACATGCCCAAACTATCTGAGGGTCCCTTTCTTAATCTTACTCGTTATGCTTACATTCTTTGCGGATATCCACATTTCTCACTTTACCATACATTCGCCTCAGGGATCTCAGTTCAACAACATTCAGTTTACTTTCATCATTCCTTTACCAGTTCCTTGCCTCACTGCTATACATCAGGATAGGTACCAGGACTCCATCGTGGACTGCTAGCTTCGCTTCTTTTGACAGTTTTTTATTGGCTCCAACGGCATTCAGTCCTCCATTAATGGAGTTACCTGCGATAACCCTTCTTTCAATATATCTAATATACCCCCCATACACACAAGCCCTGCTTATTTATGGGGGTACATCATATACATGTATTATGTAATTAATTATTGTAAAAAATATATTATAATTTATGTATCCTTTTGTAAATAAAAAAAAAAATAAAAAAATCTATCAGCCTTCCTATCTCTCGTAAACATACTACCCAGGTACACAAACTCATCCACCTGCTCTAAATATTCATCATTCACAACTATATTGCACACTGCTATCGGACTCTCTCTTTCAACTTAATTAACTCCTTATTCGTACACACTTCGTTCATCCTAGACACAGTTTTGACTGTGAAAATCTAAAATCATATTCAATTAATGCGGTTTTTTTTCAAAATCTATACGGGTGTTTTGAACCAGCGTTTCTTCGTTATTGGCTTTTAATTTAGTTATATTCTCGTGTGTTAGTTTTGCATGGAAACTGGTGAATTTTAGTGAGCTGGTTAATTGATAAAATAATAAAATCTGAGAGGTAAGGTAGGAGAATAAAGAGAAAATATTTACTATGAATTTATGAAACCTGTTATGAGAAGCGGAGGCAACGCAATAACAAAAATCAAGTGGTAAGTTTCGTAATCATTTTCTCAGTTCGTTAAAACTTGGTCACTTTGGAAAATTTGAACAGTGGAGGTCTACCCTGAGTTTTGGTGAACAAAAGTTTTCATTGTTACAATTTCGTGAAAGCATTTGTATTGCCTACTTGGATATATTATTTGTCGAAATTTGTTAACGAAGTGTTTCCTCACAACACCGAGGATTATCCAATTACGCTTTAGTTAAGTAATTCGATACTTAATTTGTTTGTTATCCCAGTAAAAAATCACTTTTCTAAATCAATTTAATTTGCGCGAATTTTCGCTGATTAATCAATCGATTGAAGTAGTTTGTTCAACGAAATTTGAATTTGCGAGGTGGGTAACCATTTATTGGATAACCTCTGCCATAGGTCACCCCGAGTGTTTTGCTACGTTTGGTGACTTAGCAGGGGTGCCCGAGTTCATGGGGTGAAGTTTGTCCGGGTCTTGGTGGCGGATGCTTCTGCCCACCAACTGCATGGCAAGCCGAATCAGGAGAGAATGGTTGAGGAACCTTTGACTTCTCCAGCCGTACTCTCTCGGAACATCGCTTTGCACTGCAGTAGAAGGGATGGACCTTTTCCTTCCTAGAACTTCCTCTGCTTCCTTTCATGACATAGGCCCTGAGGGAAATTATTTTCCTCAGGTCCTCCTGCGTCATAATGTAAAAAAAAGGAAAACTGGTAATGGCTTATATAATGTTCCATTCAACTAATAAAATAAGTACCAACTACGTAATTAGAAAAAATATCTCTTCAGAAATGAAAACGAAACAAGTGCCATAATCGTTATTTTTTATGTAAAAATATCAACATATTTCACGTTTCTAAAAATATTAAATCTGAAAAAAAAATCCTTTATATCTACTATATATCTCGTAAAAACCCCTTTAAATATGTATACAAAACAAAGCTATGAGATGTATACTGGGGAAAGGCAAATACGCAAGAATTAATCAAATGAGAGAGGAGCTAAATTGGATTCCAATAAAAAAGAGACTACTATTTAATGTGTTAATTTTTGTGCATAAAATTATGAAAAACCAAATGCCAAAATACTTTAAGGATGAAATTGTTTTTAATAGAGACATTCATAATTACGAAACAAGAAATATAAACAGAGTTCGATTGCCACAAATGAAGAAATCAAAATCACAGAACTGTCTAATGTACAGAGGACTAAAGATGTATGATGAAATGCCTGAAAGTATGAAGAATGAAGAAAGAATGAATGTATTTAAAAAGAAATGTTATGCTTACTGTAAAAATATTTAAATTTATTAAATGAAATGTTACATTGTGCTTATTAGTTTATATTCATGTAGTATAAACTAACTCAATAAATAAAAAAATAATAAAATAAAATAAAAAGAACCATTTTTTTTTAATATTTTGAAAATGTTGAAATCTTTAAATCGTTTTTTATTTCTGTCTATAGTCTTCCTTCCCGTGTCCACAATCCATACTTCTTACGAAGCCGGTTATTTTTTTCATGATTTTTAAGAGAGAGAGAATGTTAATAAATGTTTTACGGCTGGCGTGGTCTAGCGGTAAGGCTTTTGACTCGCAATCCGAAGGCCGCGGGATCGGATCCCGGCGTGCGCAAATAAATTTTATTTGAATAATTTGTGTTATTTCGCAATTAATTCATTAAAAATAAAGTGTAGTATATTTATATGAGTATAGTATCGCCCTGGTGTAAGACCACCATTCATAATTGAAACGTTGCTTGAAATGGCGTTAGCCGTGTTTGGTGACCAGATCTGAATAGCCAGGTACTTTCTCACCTTTCTCTTCCCCATCTCCTTCCGCCTCAAAACATTCCTAAATCGGGGATACCAACACAAGCTCCAGACGGGAGCAGCTGAGACTCTTTTGAGGTATTATTAAAAAATATTAAAATATTAAAAAAACAAAAAAAAGAGAAATATTGAAGATTTCTTTTTCCAAAAGTCGTTTTAGTTTTTAGTTTGTAGGTTGGTGGAGTGTACGTTGAATTAAGGATCTTTTAAAGCAACCTTTCTTTATGAAGTACCCAATTTTAAAATAAATCACTCTATACTACTATACGACCTGCGTGATCTAGCGGTAAGGCTTTTAACTTGCAATCCAAATGTCGCGGGATCGAAGCCCGGCGTGGAAAATAAATTTTATTTGATTAATTTGTGTTTTTCACGATTAATTCATTTAAAATAATACATAGTATATTTGCGGCACGTTCCAGAGTGGAAGTACTCTTAGTATCGCCCTGGTGTAAGACCGCAATTCAGAATTGAAATGGCTTTAGCCGTGTTTGGTGATAGATCTGAATAGCCAGGTACTTCCCTACCCTCCTCTTGCCTATCTCCTTCCCTTCCCCACTACCTTCAGCCTCACAACATACCTCTTTTGGGGATGCAATAGACTCACTGGCTCCAGATGGGAGCAGCTGAGACTCTTGTGAGGTATTCATATAAAATAAAATAAAAATAAAAATAAATCATTTTTTAATCCCGTTATATTCAGCTGAACTGTAATAAACTAATTAATCTATTTTGAAGTAATTTATTATTAGGCCAAAGATTTTCCTTGTTTGTAAAAAAGGACGACTAATTACAGATGTAAAAACGGAACTAAAACGATTATATTGAAAACCGGAAGCGCCTTCTTATCTCCTGTTTTTGTGTCAGAACGGAAAAGGAAATGATTATGCACGCTTTCCGAATAATATGGAGGCCTATAGGAAGTGAAGGGAATGAAAGGTGATTTGAAATTGATGAATCGAGTTCCGACCAACTTTAACTCGCACGATGATTTATAATTTATTGTCATTTTGAGCTGGTTTTTTTAAAATTCAATGGCTCAACGTTTTTCCTGTGAGTATTAAATATTTAATAAAGACTTATTGTTATTATTTGTGGTTGTATTTCGAAGGACTTGATGTTTTTTTTAACAAAAGGGATAATTATATTATAATCGTCTGCGGCGAGCTATAGTTGCTTATTTTTTATTTTTTATTTGACGGTTTTAGTTAACCCCTGTTAACCCCCATCCCCAAATTGACATAGACCCTGAGGAAAATAACTTCCCTCAGGGCCTATGTCATCTTTGGGGATGCTGTGTGGAGGGTTTTTTAAGGAAAGGAAGGAGAGGAGAGTTCTGGGAAGGAAAGGGGTTTAAAGGGTGGGTAGGAATCTGGGGTTCAGTATGTCCTGGTCATCCGCCTCCAAGACCTAGACAAACCTCACCCCATGAACCCGGGTACCCCTGCTAAATCACCAAACGTAGCGAACCATTTGGGGTGACCTATGACAGAGGTGTTGGTTATCCAATAAAGGTTCCCGGGGCGGCGGTACCCAGTCCGCTTTTCGAAACAACTCATTTAGGTCTAATGGTAATCGTTTTTTGTCTCCCTTACTATCATGGTTTATAATATTATCTAAACCACGTTAGAAAGAAAAACACCACCCTTATATTCAAATAAAAGAGTTAACTACATGTGCTCCTCTATGAAACCAAAGCTTCCGATCGAATGTTGAAATAAAAATAAAAATTTGAGAATTTTTTATAAATTATATTTAAACGATAAAAAAGTGAGGTGACGAAATCGTTTATTATGTATTAGCCCAATAAACTATGCGCGTTTTTAATTATTTTTGTTGTCATTAATTTATGTTAGAAAAAACGTAAGATGAGCAATTTTTAAAAACTTTAAATCTTTGCTTTCAAAATGTTTACATTTTAAAAAATTGCATGGTTATTTCGAATCATAAAATTTGAAAGATTCTTTATCCCCTTTCAAAAACTGTTTTCAGTTATTGGATGCGTTCAGAAATATTTCATTGATTTTATTGCCAGTCAGTAATATTGTAAATATAATTGACCTTCCCCCAAAATAGGCCCGAGGCCTCAGGGGTTAATGGAGATTTGTACAGTGGATTTATTGAAACAAGTCTTAGAACTCTTGGGAAGATAGAAAAAAAAATTGAATACATTTTGATATGGTTTTATTTTTAACTATCAATTTTAAAGAGTTTTTAAATTGAGTTACTAATAAAAATAATAATTTAATACACACCAAATAGAAACATTTCCCTTACTTTATTTCCACGTTAAAATGGTATTACTTTTTACAAAAAATATTGATGTACATAAAAAAAAATTGTCTTCGTGAGTCTTAGAGTAACGAGATTGTCTACCTGCTGTATCTTCTCTCTCTCTCTCTCTTGCTCTCTCTCTAGCTTTCTCTGTCTGGCTTTTATAACTTATCGTAAAATTACTTTATGCTTTAAAAATAACATTACATTTTACCATTATTTTGCTCCGAAGTAGGCACCGAAGTGCCGAAACTGGAAGGAAATAAAATCTTATAAAAAACGAAATATTAATTCTTTTTTACAAGTTTCGCTGCAAAGATACCTATTTCCAGACAGCTCCATTATTTTTTTCTCACCAAAGTGTGAAAACAACTTTTAATGAAAAAAATGTTTCACCAAAATTAAACTTCGCTAAGAAGTTATGGATATTTATGAAAATGTCTAATTACTTCTAAAAGATTTCAATTTTCGTTATTTGTTTTTGGGGTGTTATGCCGTGTTGCGCTACCTCCTTCTTTGCCAACGTTTCGGACATCGTTGAAGTGTCACACATCTACCGGATCTGCCCTGATGATGGACACTGCAACGATGTCCGAAACGTTGGCTAAAGAAGGAGGTAGCGCAACCGGATCAGCCGGATCTGCCCTGATGATGGACACTGCAACGATGTCCGAAACATTGGCTAAAGAAGAAGGTAGCGCAACACGGCATAACACCCCAAAAACAAATAACGAAAATGCTTTTGGCCGTGAAAATCTTAAAACTTATCAGATTCCAATTTAATAATAACAAATTATAAGAAAACTAATGTTTGACGTTTTACAGTTCCTGAAGATCTTTTAGTTTGAGATCATTTCCGATTAACCAAGCAAATCAATCACCACTGCCTTAAAATAAAAATAAAATACAAAATCTGAGAAAATCCATTCACAACTTATTATAAATGGTAATCACTTATTATATTTCTACAGGTGTCTATTAAAAAATTTGAACTTTTACTTTTAACCAATTATTTAATAATGCAATAGAACTGAAAAAGACTGAATAAGTTGTAAAATCAAGAAATTTTATTTGTATTGCTATAATTGTTTGTATTATTGTAAATACGGATAAGTAAATAATGCCAAGTTGACTTATTTTACGTAAATAAATATTTATGTACCTAGATAAACCATCAGCAAAATTAATCGTACATATTTTTGACTTGTATTTATAAACGTAGATACAGTAATAGCATTAATTATGGAAAAAAGAATCTCACCATTTGTATGGAATCATAAATTATTGAACAATATTTAATGGTTATTACATGCCAAAAAATTTTACGATTCTTATTTTATTAGATAAAATTCACAATAAAGATTTATTACGGGCACACTTTATTGCTTAATTGACAAATAGCATGTTATATTTATAAATCAAAACATTCAAGAAGTATTTTATAATAAATTTTTATCTCAAAACATTTTTATGGTGGTTGGTTTTTATTATACTGCAAATGTTTTGTTATTATTATATAAGTTCATATTTAAAAATTGAAGTACACAATATTATTCACGTTAGCGCCAACCGTAGACCGTAGCGATCTGTTATCGTAGCAGTACGTGTGCCTATAGCGCGCCGTAGCAAAAGACTGACGCATCGTCGTAGCCAACAAGTACACGCTACAGGCGGTAGGTAGCCACGGCGGAGCACCGGCTTCGCAGGGGTTCCCTAGACCCCGGATACCAGCCACCAGCCACTACCTGTAGCGAAACACGTAACGTAAAGTCATTTAAGGGTTTGATTAGCAAAGCAGTTAAAGTTGTTCATTTATTTTTAATAGTAAATGACATTTAATAATGTCATTTCGTTAGCGGGCTAGATAATAATATTGTTTTATATGATTTACTTAAAACTAAGATAAAAGTAAATGAAGTTTTACGAATTCACAATAAATAAACAGATGAAAAGTTATAACTTGTGATTTTAACGGTCAAAATTATTATCGTGGTTAACTTTTAGGGTTTTCATGTCGTGTTGGGCTACCTCCTTCTTTAGCAGACGTTTTGGAGAGCATTACAGTGTCCATTATCAGGACAGATGTGTAATGTGCTAAAGAAGGAGGTAGCGTAACACGGCATAATAACCCAAAAATAAATCACGATAAGTTGAAAAGTTATGGATACAACGTATTATTGTCAACATAAATTTCAATAAAAATCTTAGTTATGGTTCAAAATATATAACTTAATAATTATACATTAAATTGAAGTATGTGTAAAGAAAAAATATATTTCCGTAAATTTATTGTTTTTTGTTAATACATCATAATCCAAAAAACACGGCATAATGACCCAAAAATAAATCACGATAAGTTGAAAAGTTATGCATACATGCAACGTATTATTGTCATCCTAAATTTCAATATGTATGTACCTACATAAGTTATGGTTAGAAATACATATAGTTAAAAAAATGCTGGAAATTAAATATCATCATTATCACCACTCTTGGCTTTACAACCCCTGGTGGGTCTTGGCCTCCTCAAGAGTCGAATTGAATATATTGTATGCAAAAAACATATTTCCGTAAAAATAATAATTTTTGTTAATATATCGTCATCCAAAGACACGGCATAGTGACCCAAAAATAAATCACGATAAGTTGAAAAGTTATGTATACAATGTATTATTATCATCTTAAATTTCAATAAGTGCATAAGTAATGGTTAAAATACATAAATGCAAATAATAATACAGTAAAACCAAATTGAAGCATGTGTGCAAAAAAAATATTTCCGTAAACCAAAGACAGCCGAAAACATAAATTTTAAACATGTTCCCGAATTCATAATTAAATGGATGTTTGCATAACTGAGTTCCCACAGGGTACTGGGTAAACAAGGTTACACTCGTATTATTATTTCGTTGGTAGTTTTTGAGTACCGGCGTTAGTTCCCGGCAGGGGGCGCTTTGACTGCAGCCTCAGGCCGTGGATCAAAGGCTGTATGATGTATTCATCAAGTGTAAACCAAAACTGAATATTGCTTTCCGGGAGCAACACGTCTTTATTTATTCACATGCTGCACTTTATGCTGCACTATTATAGTGCCAGCGCGATGAAATAACGTACTAACACTGTAAAAATGAGTCTAAGAGAGGAAGATGAAAGATTGAAATAGTTTTATTCTTATTACTAAATAAATCTATAGTAAAAAACATTTACTACTAATCATAGAAAAGTACCAATTATTTTGTTATCAAACTTTGTATAAAAAGAGCGGTGATTGGATTTAAAAAAAAAAAACATTTGTTTGTCGATTCAAAGCATGCATGCATAGTTTTAAAAGAAATAAAAAATATATATATACGTTTGTATTTCTTGTACAACAGAATAATTCCAATTACAGCATATTTAGTTACCATATGAGCATATAGGCAAGTGACTCTTCAATAATATTTTTAAGGTTGTAGAGAACAGTCAATTACATTAAAATGGTTGGTAAGTTAATTTAACAGCACCACTCCCCTCCACTCTCCTCGTCATGCTATGCTTTGCCAAGACATCTGTTCTGCCGTTCGGTACTTATAAATCATGGTGTCGACTTCGGCTGTAGTGGTCTGATACATATAAATCATAGCATCCCAAGAGAAATGGGCTATCGATAAAATTGTTCCGAATTTTGGAACACAGAATAGCAAGACTTGCTTTCCGCCTAGTTTCTAGACTCACAGAATCAGTTTCCTCAAGTAAGTCAATATGGTGCATGAACCTTTGATAGGTTTCATGCTTCCGCATATAAACATACTTGAGGAATTTCTTCTGGATTCACTCTAACATATCAATGTACTTCTGGAGGTACGGTGCCCAAACATCGCTCGCGTATTCCAGCTTGCTTCTCAGTATGGTATCGAATAATGCTAGCATAGCTTCTTGGTTACCAAACTGCTTACAAGTCCTGATGATGAACCCTAGAAGTTTTGTAGCAAGACTGAGTGAGCAACGATATACGACCAGAGAATGTCAGTTCGGGATCAAAGCTGACACCGAGATCCTTCACGGATTTTACACGTGATAACGTTCCGCTCTTCATTTTATAATCGTAAACTATAATGTTTTTATGTTAAATCATCGAACATTCTAATTTCAGTTGTCTGCGCTGTGAGTTCAGTCTGGTTCAATGAACTCAAATTTGCTTGCAATTTAAGTGTCATTTTCAAAATTGGAACTCATTAATAGGTACTGTTGTAGAATGGGGTAATTAGAAACAGTTTAGCACATTTTTGACATTATAGTTCAGAAACTGTAAGTTCAAAGTAAAGTACATTGAAATGCCTTAGATGTTAGTTTCTTTGGTTAGTCTTTTTGTATCTACCCACTTTCATGTTGAAATATGCATTCTCATTGAGAAATTAAGATAAAACTGTTATGTTTCTATTCACCTTCACAGTAGGGTTAACAGAAACAATTGTTTTTTTTATATTATTTCAATAGAAACACATGAGAAAATTTAAGTCTTTATTCGTAACATACATAGCTACAAGGATTCAAAAGTATTTTTAAAAATAATTTTACTCACTCGGTGTAAAGTCCTTATCAAAGATATCATCACTGTCCACGAAGCACATTGTACATCAAATTCAAAAGGATTTTTTTCAGTCTGAACTATAATATTTCATAGTGTGACACATTTTACAACATTTTTTATTGTAATTGCAACTCTAGATCAGAAGCGGATGGTTTTCCGCCGATTACCATTTCTTCGGAGATCGACGGTGATTATTTTATGATGATATGTAGATCAAACTGATCTACTGGATAGCTCCATTCGGCACATGCGTGTTTGGTACGAAATAATTGATGTTGTGTTTTTTAACAGTCTCTCTGTACGACAAATTATTATTCTTCATTATATGTCTTGTAAAGCTTGTTTTATCTCTTCCATTTTATGAAAAAGATGGCATCTGGAACGAGGATTAGGCTTGTAGTTACGTGGCCTCTTGTGGTGTAATGGGTTATAGAAAAAAAAATTTCCGTTAAATTATGGAATTGCTAAAACAAACCACATAATCTTTTTACAAATGTTTCTAGTCACCACTTAAGTCGTTTCTAATTACCATATATCTCGTTTCTCTTCACCTCTTATGGTGTTTCTAATCACCCCATTTTGATTCAAAATTCACCGGTAAAATACAAATTCAAATTTTACAGTTAAAAAAAGAAATGTAACTTACCTTTCACTTTTAAACAGTTCTCTATTAATATGTTTGGGAAATATGAGAAGCAAAAGCTGAATTGATGACGGGAACCAGTAGGAATTTACTAAGTTTTGCGAACCAAAATCGGACACGAAAAACTGTTTGGACAAAAATGCTTGAATTTGTCACTTCTGTCTTGCGAAAAGCAGATCCAGGTTGCCAGGAAACATAAATATTATTTTGCCAAATTATGGTGAAAATTTAAAACGTAACAATAACGATTGAGAAAAAATGGGAGGCATGTGAAGTTATTTCTCTAATTTGTTTATATTCACCCCCAAGTTTCAAATCACGCCATTCTATGACTTACTACATTTTAAGTGAAAATTATTTTGAAATTAATAGATTACTTCGTTTTTACAACTTTCATTGTTTATAAAACCGACATGTTTCGTCAGCAAAGCTGACTTCTTCAGGGTTTTGACAGAACTTTAAGTTTTAACAGTTTAGTTCTGTCAAAACCCTGAAGAAGTCAGCTTTGCTGACGAAACATGTCGGTTTTATAAACAATAAAAGTGGTAAAAACGAAGTAATCTATTAATTTCAATCATAATGGTGCCACAAAATAAGTTTGCTGTGTTAAAATGACAATTAAAATAATTTTCTTCTTCTAAGAAAATTATTTTAATTGTCATTTAGCTGATTTGTCAGGAATTCAGATTATTCTGTGATTTTTCATGTCCCCCCTGGTCACGTTTCTCCTAGAAATAATAAACTAACACCGTCACAGTTTCAAGACGAAATTTAAAATACTTCTTGCATTTTTGAAGTCATTTTGGACTAAATTCATAAAGTTTTTAAGGAAAAAGTACATTTCTCACTGGGTACAAGGAATACCAACAGATCCTCTGTGTTATGAATAGCATCATGTTGGAGGAATCATTCCTGAGACATGGCTAATTGGTTAACCCCAAGTCATGTTCTTCTGAGCTGTTTGGCGTTGTGAATCACGTTCGTAGGAAATACTGCGGAGGACGTGAAATAGGACGTTCCCAACCAACGCTCACGTGCAGAACATGGAAACTTCTCGTACAGGATAAAACCGTGAGTTAAAATTAAGGTTACCTATGCCTAAAGGTGTTAACCTTCAGATATATTCGTATGTTATGCTTTAACCCAGATAATCTTTTCAGATTTTTTATACTGGTGCCTTAAGAATATAAATATATTTTTACTAATTGTACCTGATAAATCTCAAATTTTAAATTTGGGAGGTTGGAATGGGTACCGTCGCTCTGGTAACCATTCATTATCTACCCCAAGTGGTGTAATGGTCCGCCACCCTTGGCTTTTGACACCAATTGTGATGAACCCTACCTAGCTGATTTACTTTTCTAAGCTTCTACCTCGAAGTTTAAATCTCGTAGCTCCTGTCTCGTAGCCACGCTCATAATTCTACCCTTATGTCCTACTGATCACACCACTAGGTATGATGGCCTGACTCAACCCTCCTTTCGGTTTATTTCTACCTCAGGCTCGTGATTTCTAAACCCCTATACTTTATAATCTAGCTAAACCTACCCTATCTTCTTAAATCCCTGCGATTTTTTCACAGTAATCAAGATTTAAGATTTTAGTTCACATTATTTCTATAATCTGCGTTGTGTATTTTTTTGTTTTAGATTTTACATCTGTTTGCATACTTAATATGCACACATATGTAGAGAAGATAATGTATTACGTGTGGTAACCCATAGATTCTTTTAGAGAAAGGGTGAGAACCTTCCGATTTATTAATTATTATTATTTGAGTATCTTTTACCGAGTTTGATAAACTAACCCCGCCTTAGACTTTGTGTCTATTTGATTTCCGTAGGAATTTAGTGTGTTTATTTAATTCTTCCTATCACCGCTGATACATCGATAACATAAACAACAGTTAACAAATTACATCATTTCAAAAATAAAAAACCTTATCTTACCAGTGTAGAATGTTCATATTCGAGAGTCCGGTTTTCTCAATTGGAGTTCTTGTCTGCAGCTTCCCCTAACATAATGTGTTTGTAGTCATAGTTAGTGTTATTGGTTAGTATTCGCAAAATTGTTGAAAGAGCAGGAATGGATGGATATGGGGAGGGGGATAATATGTTTGCTGAAAAGTCGGCTCCTCCGCTAACCAAGTGAAAACCGATGAACAACAATTTCAAACCGGATTCTCCCGAATACGTTTGCTAAGCTTATCCTTAAGTCCGAGTATTACTCTCTTCGACGAGCGTCTCTTGTTACGAAAGGGGCTCTTCACGCCAGATGGGGGAATACCAAGTCTTCATGCCGTTTTTCTGCCTCACTCCGACTTCCATCTCCGCTGGATTGAATTTAACTCTACTGAGTCTAGAAGGGGTATTTCATGTCTTCCCTTATCATGCCTCTATCCGTTAAATGTGGCGTAAGCTTGTGACGGGCAGATCCTTCCTCCCACGTGACCGACCCAGCGTTACACTCCACCTCTGACTAGCTGACATAAAACTCACCTCGTGAACCTTATGTTTGCTTTCAGGTTTGACAAGAACTTCCGGTATGCGAATAACCTGTAGCTTTAATGCCGCGTCTGCGTATTGTCCGCACACGTCCTTCCTCTTCCCCGTATGCCCCACCTCGACAATACCGCCACAAGATCAAAGCTCTCTCCGTTCGGGAAAGGTTGACACTTACATTTCCGGATGGCTCATAAACACATACCGTAGCCTTGAAACTTACGTTCGAGAAAAGTTAGGATTCAGGACTGTATGAGTATTTGAACACCAGTGTTTTTTTTAATGAGGTCACTAGCTCCTCGTGTATTAGGTTTTAGGATTATGGGTATTTATGGGTTCTTGGATACCTACTTGCTATAAGAAAGATTTAAAAATGAGATAAATCAAGTTGTCATTGAATCAATGACCTCCTGAATAATTGTGATGAGCTCTCTTAGAGTTTGAAGCTAGTCGCAGTACTTTACTTTGCGAAATTTTTCGCGCTGAATCAATGCTACCTATTGGCGATCGCTGTAGTAAAATCAAGTCGTTTAGAATTGATTGAATTTAACGTCGATTTTACCTTCACATATTGGGCGAAGTTTCCGTCGTAAGCTATGATTGATAAACCTGCCCCTTGACATTTGTGCTTTTGTTTTGTTTATTCGTTGATGGAATCTAGGTGACCGTGTCATTGAACTCTAATCGAATTTTTAGATACACTATCGAAGGTCATATAACATACCCTAATCACGCTGGTGAAAGGATTCGGTAGGTATTAGTTATACCTACCAATTGGCTATTTCCATTGATTTTAGCGTTACGTATTTCATTTCTCATGGTTATTTGTTTATTTAATTTATGTGTTGTCGTTAATTATTTTCCCTCGTCTTATTATTATTATTATTTGTAATTTTAAAATATGGAACGTATTGTATCGCACTTTCCCTGCATATATTCTGGGATAAATTATTATTTTTATTATTATTATACCCTAAGTTGTTTGAGAGGCATATTTCTATTCACATCGTGTAATAAATACCTAATTACATTGAGCCAATAAATGATTACCTCCAATGAACGATATTAAATAGGTACGTCATTTGTTATGGTTTATTTGTTTACACTTCACATAGTTGACCTTCGGTATACTGACCTACTTTGGAGATTGTTTATTTCTACGGTCATTGTCCTTTTGAAGCACAATTCATCGTTTAACTAATTCTTTTCTATTTATTTGACCTAGTTTTGCCCGAACATTAATCATTTAAGTAGGTACTTTGCTAACCTAAGAGCTACCTGGGTGACCTAGTTTCAACTAAGGTATTCCTTGCTTGACTTGTTTTTGAGAAATATAGGCATTTCGGTTACGAGTCAAACTGATATCGTATGACGCCTATTCTTATACGCGCTTAAATATACAATAGACCTACCTAACTAAAACAAGTACTTGTATGACCTAATTTATAAGTAGGTATTTGTTTGTTTGACCTAATTTTGAGACGCTTGTATACCCCCGCACACGAAATATAGAATAAAGAGCTTCCACCATAGTCATTTATTACGTCCTATGCGCCTCGATTCGTTTTATATGAGTTATAATAAATTAGCGTATTTACCTAACTGAAGCAAAAACCTACATATGTAGCCTAACTCAGAGTAGATATTTCCTGGTTGGCTTGCTTTCGAGCTGGTGGGCATTGTTATCCTGCGTGGAAAATAACATAATCTTTTAATTAGTTGCAGTGTGTTAGTACAAAACTCCAAAGCTCCGATTGATTTATTGGTGATGCACGCTCGTCCCTTTCTTCTTTGTCTCTGAAAATAATTAATAATTGGTTTTATCTTACCGCCCTCGATCGATTACAATTTTTCCCAGTCGGAACTTTCATAACTTCGACATTGTGATCGAGGTTTTCCTTTTTTTTTCGTTTCCTAGCTAATGGATTCCTATCGGCCCTTTTTGAGAAAAGACTCTGATGATGAAAAAACTCTTCAAATATTTGTCTATTTAAAATTCACTTCGGTATTTCGCTTAGTTCCTCAACCTCGTATTAATTACTGTTTTATTTCATTCGCCTTCGAGAGGTGATTCATCAAATACCAAATCAGATGTTTAATTTTATTGTCCGGAATTAGGTAAAGTATTATTTATTCTCAATATTTTAATATCACTTTAGAATTAATAACCGTAGATACGCACGTTTTCCAAGTGTACGAATTATTATCACTACTGTTTATTACAATTTCGTTATTCAATTCACAAAGGATTTTTAACCGCTTTATTATTGAACCACTGTAGTTTAAACGTGACTCGAACAATTCGTTATTGTTATTTATTTTACATATGTCATGTTATTTAAAGTAAGGTTAAAGTTTTAATTATTATATCACCTATAGTTAATTTTAAAATCGCGTGTTATATTTTCTTTTATCCGGTAATTTGATTTATTTTAAGACACTGGATTTTTGTTAAATGTTATAAAACCACTAAATATAAGTTGTAAGAAAGAACCCCGAATGTCATTTAATTCTTATTTACTGACTTTAAACACTTTCATTATAAAACACCCGAACTTTCACGAAGTATTATTTAGGCACTTTTCCGGACTCTCCGTTGATCGTCTTTGAAATTTTTATTCCTCAATTTTAAAGGGAAAATAAAACACTGAATTTACTATTTTTTTTGCAAACACTTGTAGACATTTTTCAACTCTACTAGAAGCACTAGTTTACTAGTCTTCTTCGCGCACCTTTACATTTTTCTTGATCGCGCACTTCCCGTTATTTCATCCGAACTCTCCCTCAATCTCCCAACGAATCCCTTTCTTTATCAAACCATGGTCTTTTAAAAACTTTTTAGAGCTCTCCTTTCATAGAAAAATCACCCCTGATCGCCCAGACTTTCATAGGAAAAGGACCAAATTCGGTTCCTCCGTATATGACCTTTTGTCAAATCTCTGCTAATTCCCTATCTCATGTCTTAGAACCAAATTAGTTTAGTGTCTCTCTCTCGTAAAAATCACATAAATTTTCTCATTGACAGGTATTTATATTAAAAATTTCATGTACTTGCTCGTAATTCATTTTTTAATGCCTACACCATAAAAGTAATGTTTCTATTTTAGAGTAAATATTCGTATTTAACTTGTATAATTTTGTTTAGGTCGTTTCGTGTTAATGATACCCTTAATTGCTTGAAATCATGTTCTATAATTTTATTTGGATAAAGTCATATCAACAAAGTGATAGCCAACCTTTTTTCTCTAGTCAAACGGTTAGCGATTCCTTCGACGGTTCTCACGCATTTCCCAGTGTCAGGCTACGTTAAGCATCTTTTCCTGTGATTTGATTTAATTGTAGAGTGACCAAAATGTACCGTGGCCTTTGATATGCAATATTTTCAATATCCTGTTTATCGTGAATAGTGTTGTCAGATCAGAGTAATCCTTATATCGGTACCTATTAAAGTCAATTTAAGTAGTTCCAATCAGTTTTCTTTTGAGATATTTGGCTCTAATAACTTCGTTTCACCATTCCATTTCCATATCAATAGATTTTCCCACTTTTTCAGGTTATTATATTCAGTTTGTGAAAATTTTCGAGATTCTACCCGTTTTTTGTGATCATTCCAGATCGGTTTTAATTAAATCGACCCCTGGGACCATTCATGTTACGTTTTCCGTGCCCTTATTGATGATTTTTCATTTACTTATTTTCAACATTTCCGCCTAAGATTTTCTTGTTTCCATTTGAAACGTTAGGTGCCCAAAACCTGCAGTTCTCGATCGCGCCTTAAATAAACACGACCCGGGTCAATAATCCTTCAACTCTTTGTCTTTAGTTCTGTTTACTATTCCGTTCGTTGAACTTTCGTTCCTGTGGGAAAGAATTCAAGGCCGCTCAATCTGATCAAAGCCCACTAAAACGATACACGCCTATAATTTCTCTGATTGGTTCAAATTATTTTTAATCGCCTTATTTACTCCCTCATTGGCAGAATCCAAACTTCCTTTGTCCTCGAGATAGCTAAGATATGGGGGTTCCCTCGCTCCAGTCTCTATGCAGATTTCTGTATAGTTCCCAACTGCTCGGACAGATGTCGCCGAATGTACCATTTTCTCTACATAATATTTAGAGGAAAAAATTTTTTCTTGTAGGCTTCTCGTAGGTTAAAGGTTGGCATTCATCACAGTGGTTCGCTACGTTTAGTGACTCAGCAGGGGTGCCCTTGGTCATGGGGTGAGCTTTATTTATTTATTTATTTATTCTTAGTACATTTACATAACAAAGGTATAATATATTGTCCTCCACACTAGGAGTTCACCTGTGTTGTAGAGGACATTTATCAGTTGTAAATTATGAATTATAAATTGTGAATAGTAAAACAAAAAAGTGTTAATTGCTAATACAAAAAGAGATTTAGGTGGATACATCTGCCCACCAACGTCTGGCGAGTCCCTGCCATGCCGGACTCTCTCAAACTTGTCTTGAACCACAGTGGAAGAAATGTATTCATACGTTCAACGTCCAACACTCTTGGATATACTGATTCTACCATAGATTCATACCCACCCCTCGTAACTTTTTTCTTCCCAGATCTTTATCTCCTTCCTTTCCTCCGAAAGAAACTCCACACAGCATTCCCAAAGACAACATTTTTTTCAGGGCCTCCAGCGTGGAGTAGTGTAAAAATAAGTGAATTTTAAAAAATACTGAAAGAAAAAATATTTAAAGGCAGTGAATACAAGTACTGCTTCAAGAAATTGATATCCGAAATACATGAACGGCAGTGTTGCTTTTTTTCTACGGAGACGCACTTGCTTGAAGCCGTAGAGAAGATACAATAAACAAATAAGTCTCAAATTATTTGGCAAGTACCAATAAAAAATGTAAATTGCATTCAACCTATTCTCTGTCTGTTTAAACGGATGCTTACAGGGTTTTTCACATGATGCAATGCTACCTCATGAGCTTCTTGAACTAGTTTTATTTTGCTGTAACTATTATTTTTGCTTGTTATTACTGACCTGATTCGTTGTATTATGTTTTTTTTCCTGTTAAATATTTGCGTACTGCTTGCTAACAACGTATGCAGGGACACTGGATATATAGATTCATTCAAAATAAATCAATTTAGCTTCGTTTAACAAAAAAAAAAAGAATCTTTCGAGAGCCATGAAGGAGTAACTTACTGTTACTTATACCAGGGCGGGTAAGTGGTGGATAACATCCGATGCTTGAAGCCGTCGATATCGACTGCTTGTAGCAGTTCGTGTATTCCAAAAACATTTCCACTATTGTTAACATCATCTCCATTGGATTGCAGCTCGTATTATTCATGTTTTAATAACCATTTATAGAATGTATTAAAAAAAATTTCAATTAAGTATAACTTAAAAACTCGGGCGATGACGGGCAGGTACGAATTCAGTATAAATTGATAATAAAATAAAATGGTTAATAGGTCAAGAAATTTATACTCGTCGAAAGCCGGAACGAGCATAACTAAAGGCATTAAATGTTTTGAATACTTAATGACTTTCAAAGACTCCAATTACAAGTGTAATAGATATACTGAAATTGCGGTGGGCTTAGCTGAATTAATCTAATCTGTATTAAGTATAAATATTCCAAAACTTGACACGACCTTGTACGTTTACGTTTAGTTACGTTTAGTCACTTTTAGTCAAATAACTGACATGTTAGAAGATAATAGCAGAAACGCAAAGGATTATGGGAACTTAACATTATTGATACGATATCAAAGAAATAGTCTTTCTGTATCAATCTTTGTCCACATAATTGGAGACATCCTTTAAGAGAGATTATTTTATCAGACCCCTATTGTGCGTACGTATAGTGCAAAATTAAACAAAATGCGGTGTGAATATCCCATTTTTCGAGAGAATTCTTTAGACATGGATGCGGATACGGATGCGGATTATAAGGGGTTCACTATCCGCGGATGCGGACGCGGATGCAGATGTCTCAATTAATGAGAGGGAGGGAGGCCTTTTGTCCTCTCCAGCCGGATTCTCCCGACCCTTCGCCTTGCACCGCAGTGTGAGGAATAGATTCATACGTCCGTCACTCCTGGCCACACTGACCCCCAGATTCCTACCTACCCCTCATACCTTTTTCCTTCCCATATCTTCTTCTCCTTCCTTTCCCTTAAAAAAACCCTCCACACAGCATCCTCAAAGATGACATAAGCCCCTAGGGAAATGGTTTTCCTCGGTGCCTCCTGTGTGGAACTAATGTTAAAAAAAATGCGAATAATCCGCATTTGCGGATGCGGATGCGAATATCCGTAACACCGCTGCTTCCTACCATAATGACACTTGTATTGACGATCAAAAGGGTTGAAAGAGTGACAAGATGGAAACGCTTTTTTTCCCCCCTCTACTTCAACGGCGTATAACTTTGCGAAATATATACATATTTTTTTGCATAATTGTATGTATGTATTAATTGATGCGCATGTGAATGCGGATGCAGATGTCTGAATTAATACGAATAATCCGCATTTGCGGATGCGGATGCGAATATCCGCAACACTCCTGGTCTAAAGTCTAAATTATCACTTCAGAATTTTCACAGAAACTGTTCAGTTATTTACAACTCTTTTCAACAGCCTTACGAAGGCTTGCACTCAATTAAACGCTTGGCGCTAGACTCCCTCAATGGTTTCCGTAGCCTTTCCAGAATGGTGGAAATTGAATAAAGTCACGCTAATACAGAAGAAATGAGGTTATAACTCCGCTACAGATAATTATTATAGGCTGAGAAAATAAACTGAAAGAATTTTTTTCTCAGAATTTCAACTCGCCATATAATGCGATTATTGAAAATCAGCATTTAACTTTTCAAAGTCTTCCAACATTAAACTCACAAACTATCTCGTTTTTTTCCAATATTTATTTAGTTGAGGTTATCTATAAAATCACCACGATATGTTTGCCTTAGAGTTTAATTTCAGATTTACGAAATTTAATGCTTTGTTTGTGAAAGCACTACGAAACAAGACGTGATATTATCAAACGATGCGGAAGGCTAAAAAAAATCTTTTTCAAGGTGAGCTGAAAACACACACAGATTTTTTGAAGCCAACCTAAATACATCCACACATAAAAATATTTTTGTCATGTGGCACGGAGTAATAAAATGCTTGACAACTGTAAAAACTGAGACATTACACTTTACAGTTTGCTTCATATTATAAAGATTTCACAAAGTACTGTTGATGCTCAGGTGCAGCCGGGTAGCCACGCTAACAATATAATGTATAAATGAAAATAAACATAGTTTACGTATATGTTTTCCCGGATCCTTTTTAATTTCATTACTTGTTATTTGTTCAAACGACGTCAATATATTTACAACAGGTATCTGTGAAAAGAAATTCCGGATCTCCGCAGGGATCACACCTAGAGCCTTGTTTTTCTATTATTCATTAAAACCAAGTCGGGGAGACCATAAAATGTTATAACTATCTTCCCTACACTGAGGATTACAAGGTCTTTAGAACTATCCAAAGTTCAATCGATTCATTCTGCGTCAAGGCACATTAATATTTCCCTACCAGTTGAAAATATAAAATCGCGAAGGGAATCATAATTTTAAATGGCGCCTTCGAAACGGAACTGTTTTCTAGAACTGTTTATCGTTGGAATTGATTGAGTTGTGCTTGGAAGTACGAGTATACACAAGCCAAATTAAACTCAAATGGATAAAACGTTTGTTTCAAATAAATATAATTGCACAAAATTATACATCTTTTCCTACATCTACTGACACAATACATACATAAAGCGATTTTATCAATATATGGACCTGCATCTATGAATATCTTACCCCTAGAACAGGGTTTCTTAAAGAGGGGACATGAGTGTGAGGGGTCTACGTCTACAGGTCAGACAGGACATTTAAACCACCGCCTGTTCAAGGATTTTGGAAGTTCAGATTTTTGTGAGTTACTTAGCCGATAAATTTAGCCATTTAAACAATATTAGCCTGTCTCTTAAGGGTCCTGAGGTAACCATCGTAGATGCGGCTGAGCGGTTGAGAGGTTTTTTTTAGGTTTACTACCTCGTTGGAAAAGGAGACTGGAAGCGGGTAAAACTGCAATTTTTTCTAAGCTGGAAGGATGCTGACGCAGGGTGAAGACAGCAATATGAAAATTATATAAAAGTAGTACAAAAAGAGATGTCAAAGTATCTGGAAACATTGTGGAATTCTTTCGAAGGTTACTTTAGCCCAGAACGCCTCGATAAAGAAATTTGGGTGCGAAGTCCATTTTAAATTCATATTGATAATATCAGCGATGAAGATTTTGTTATAGATGACCTCATTGACATAAACTCCAAGGAAATGTTGTGAGCTGAATTTCATACAAAGAATCTTGGTGAGTTTTGGTGTTCTTTGGGATAATACTTACCCTCTCCGTGTAAAACGAGATTTGTCTATTCTGATACAACTACATATCTGTGAATCCGAGTTCTCGGTTCTGGTTTCAATTAAAACTACAAATCGTAATCGATTAAACGTCAAAGATGACATGCACTTTGCCTTATCTGACGTGTACCTCAGTTTGACGTGTTCAGCGTGCGAACAACAGCATCCTTCTCATTAATCTAGTTATTATATAATTTAGATAAGTATTATTGCAAGCTAACCTACTAACTGCTACCACCATTGTAAACATCCAATAAAAGTGATTTTTGAAGTGAAACTTCTATAGCTCCGCTATGATTTGGATTTCGGGTGAAACGGAAATGACGATTACTGCACCTGCGACGCATCGACTGAGCTCATTGACCGCTTTGATTATGATGTCACTTTTAAAGGCTCCTATTGGTTGAGATATAAAACGGAAATTACGCTGGACTGAGCTCATTAGTCGCCTTGATTAAGACCTCACTTTTCAAGTATTGGTTGAGATTGTTTTGGTAAAGTTTCGCTTCTACCGCGTGTACACCGCACGCGATTTTATTTTCTACAATTTTCTTCGAAAGGGGCCTGTGGTTATTTTAAAATTCTGAAAGTAATCCATGGTTACAAAAGTTTCAGAAACACTGCTCTATGTAGTATCTTAGACGTGTTTGCGTACCTAAACAGCACGATGAGAAGATATTAGTTTACATTGGAGAATTAACCGTTGATATAATGTATATACATCTTAAAGCACACGAACTAATATTGTTGTATTACTAATTCTGTGTGTCATTCTATTGTGTACCTCATACGACTATTTGTTTCATTGCAGTTTGAAACTATTGGTATTTCCGTAGATAATATTCACTTTGTTGTCGAACATTATACACGGAGTAAATTACGATTATGGACATTTTAAATTTTTTTTATTAATATTACATTTACATAATATCACATAATATAGCTTACATATTTATACACTCTCCTAATAAAGCAAATGCTTGTGTTTAAGACATTTACATAGGAGCAAGAGGACCAACCGATTTTGCATACTGGAAAGAAATCGACGATTGAAACTTTTAGGCGACTAATACCTAAATCAATTTCTTTAGAGATTACAACAAATTGTCTAACATTATAATTTTTTAAATGTGAAAATTTCCAAGCCCCATTAGAGTGATTTGAAATTCGGATGAAACGAAAAATGACGCACTACGAAGCATCAAATTGCGCTCAAGGCTCCTTTTGGTTGAGATATAAAACGGAAACGATGATAGGTCTGCGCTCATTGGCCGCTTTGTTTTTTTACGGGTCGTCGGAATACAATGCCAAAATTCGCGCCTCGCCGAGTGCGTCCCTTAGCGCAGCGGTATAGTGCGTCGCAAATCTCAGCGGCCAGAGAAATCCAGCGGACGGAGATACGAAATCCAAAAAAAATAAACATTTTTGTTTTTGTAAATCAATATCCAATCTTCAAACCGCTTAAAAAAAAACTGGAAAAAGAAAGCGACATCTAGCGACTTCACTTCTATCGCATGTATATTATACACCCTAATATTTTTTTTAAACTCGTGCTTTTATCAACACGTGAAGTATGGCAAGTTTAGAAAACTGTAGGTAAAAATATATTTATTTGTTTTAAATGTAATTATTAAAAAATGGCCTCCAAAATTTCTTGAACAACCATTCACATTATATTTTGTAACCGTAGGTAAAGAAGAGTCGCTTTATCATTATAAGTAATTTTTTAACAAAATTTCCATCTCATGGGTCAAAACCACATTTTAAATAGCTTGACATTTTTAATGTAAAAATATTCAAAGATTAAAATATTATTTTTAGGTAAAATAATCACGGCGTAGAGGCGCTATTCCTCACTTATTATCTATATATATATAGACCGTGGCGTAGCTAGCACGGATGGCACCCGGGGCGGATGTCACCCCCGGGGCGTAGTGTCGCCCCCCTCCTTTTAAAGATAACTTGAGAAATTCAAAAAGCTAATTCCGACTTCATAAAAAAAAAACAGGGGGGGGGGGTGGCTAGAGAATTTCAGAATATAGGCTATTCCGCCCATAAAAGACCGACCGACGCAGAATTCAGAATGTCAGGAAAATATAAATAACTGACCGTGTTCATGTGTATGCAATATCTTGGTGACGTGTACGCAATATCTTGGTCGAGTGGCACCCCCCTTCGGGCGGCACCCGGGACGGTCCGCCCCCCCCCTCGGGTATAGATATTTATCGACGAAACGTGTTCCACTCGGATCGGTGGTTTTTGATTGTTCGGCGTTAAAGCGTGGGAGAAATTGGGAAATTGGACTAATTAAAGGTAAAAATGTGCAACCAATTTTTTTCGTTTCGTGTCTCCTTTAAATGGGATAGTCTGAATTCTCGAAAAATAGGTTCCAATTAAAAAAAATAGGAAAATGGCCATTAAAATTACGTTTTCTTAATTTTAAAATGGGTATTCCAGCAATTATGTTGAACTACAATACTATTTTGAATGATATGAATATGCTTAAATTGTCAGACAGAAGAACTTTCACTGACTTGGTATTTCTGTATAAAATTCTAAATGATTTAGTTGACAGTCCGATATTGCTCGAATTGATAAGCTTCCGGATTCCAATACGTAATACTATAAGTCAGGATTTATTTCAGTGCAGTAATTCTGGAACTAACTACCATATGTATTATTCTTTGCCCAGAATACTAATGGAGGGAAACAATTATACCAAGTCAGTGGACATCTTCAATTTATCTTTAAACAAATATTGTTACGAAGGCAGTTCAGTTATGTACAATAAATACTGTGTATTTCTTACTATTCATATGTAAAAGCCCCGAAAAAGGGCGTTAATAAATAAATAAATAAATAAATAAAAAAAAATTCTGCCAAAAACATTACATTACAAGAAGGTACTTTATTGAATTTTCCAAAAAAACACTTCCAATTTTGAAAATGAAACTAAAGTGCAAAACAAAGGTATAAGAGTTTATTGAACCGAAGTTACAGACAGATGAACAACCGAAATTAGAATTTTTAGTAATGAATAATATGTAAATCATTAAAATAATTTTTATTTTTAATTCAAATTTTATGAGTAAAACCTCAAATGGTAAAATATGTTTGTAGTTCTTAGTCGAAGTGTGATACAGTTAAATATGACCGAATCGGATAGAGACACATTAGCTCATTTTGTAGAGCTACGCCCCGGCAAGGCGAAGATCCTGAGTTCGAGTCCCAGTTGGTGGAGAGTGGTGGGGAGGGGGGAGGGTTGGGGGAGAGAAGAGAGAGGTAGGGGAAGGGTGGGTGGAGTGGGGATAGAGATGGTGGAGGAGACGGAGTGGAAACCCCCTAATACTATGCGAGCGAAGCCGGTGGCAAAAGCTAGTATATATATGTTTTTACATAAATATTCCCTGGTTACGAATAACCGGCGGGAATAATTCGACGGCCGGCGTATTGCAGTAGTAAGGCGCTTGACTAGCGTTCCGAAGGTCGCGGGATCGAATCCCGGCGTGGCAAATAAATTTTATTTGATTAATTTGTGTATTTCACAATTTATTCATTTAAAAATAATATATAGTATATTTGCGGCACGTTCCAGAGTGGAAGATACTCTCAGTATCGTCCTGGTGTAAGACCACCATTCAGAATTGAAACGTTGCTTGAAATGGCATTAGCCGTGTTTGGTGACCAGATATGAATAGCCAGGTACTTCTCCACCTTTCTCTTCAATATCTCCATCCCCTCCCCACTGCCTTCAGCCTCACAACATACCCCAATTCTGGATGCCATAGTCCCACTGGCTCCAGACGGGGGCAGTCGGGACTCTTCTGCGGGATTCATTTAAAAAAAAATACCTAAAAAAAAATTTGTAAATCTCGTACACCACCGCAGTAAGCGGAAAATATTGCTTGTGCCTTGATAAAGAACTCGGCCAGTCAAGGAATTAAACTCATAACACGATGCCAACTTATGTCATTTATATAATATATATTTTTGTGTACCCATAATGAACATCACAAGATAGAGGATCATTAATGACTGTGGAAAATTGATGTATGGAGAAGATATATCATCCTACACTCTGTTAATGACGTGCTGTCGCCGCTTTCACAGCCTCCTAAAGGCTTAACCTTCATCACAGCCCGGCCTAAAGGAACGTATGACTGACTACAACTTTGATAACGGAAGGTGAACGAAACCTTTTGAATTTTAATCGCTCTAATTATTTTTATTATAAGCTTTTACTCAAATGACAGACATAAAATGTCCCAATTTGGTTCTTTCCTTCTAAACGAGGTAACATAATCATGGGAAAATGAAATATAAATTTTTGATACTCTAGCTTTACTACGTTTAAAGCTTTGGTTTTAGACAAATAAGCACATTCAGCGCACTGTCAACCAGAATCGGCCGGTTATTTCGTCTGCGCCGGCTGCCGGCGGTGTTTAACGTTCCACCCAAATGTAGAATTTTATTTCTCACAGAAAAAGAAAAAACTGCGTGCATATTAATATCGATGAAAACCCGCTCCGCAGGTTTTTGCTGCTAGGCCCTGCGGGCGGCTTTTAGTACGGCTTCGCCCAGTTTGAGTGTTGGTGACCATTTTATAAATCCGATGGGATCTGGTTCTAAAAATAGCCAGTTCCTCGGATTCACTGTGATCCAGTTACAGCTAATCACCGAGACACGCAATGACGCCATATGTAATATATATTGCAAATAGCCGCCTATAAATCCTAGAACTTATACCTAGGGAATAAACGTCCATATGCGAGCTGTTGATGGAAGTAGCGACATCTTTTGGCAGATTTACAAGGGTAGCTTTGCTTGAAATTTCACGAACACAGATGTTATTTGTGGCGCGGCACATAAGGCGTGGAATCGGACTTGCAATGGAAGTCGGGTTCTGGAATTCAACCACGCAGATGCAAGCGTATTAATACTGTTTGATGATGATGATCCCTGCCGATGTGAAATTAGCCAAAAATGAATTAATGTGGCCTTTAAAGGAGATCAATGTTAAATATTGTCTCCGCGTTGATAAAATTACCAAATCATCTTTAAACGTAATGTCTATTATATATTATTATATGTACGATTATTACCCAGTAGTTCTGTGAACAGTAGACCTCGCGTCCAAGCATGTTTCTAATTTTCACTTATTTTATAAATCAAACCCAAAATTTTCTCTTAAAATAAAGGTTTGTAAGTAGGTTTTTAAACACCCTGGTACCTACTTAATAAAAAACCATGAATATATTTTTAAAAATTTATAAGACCAATAAGAAATCATCTCAATTTGTCCAAGTAAACGTCACTACCTCAATGACTTAGAAAACTTTCTTCAGGCACGTGGTTACCATAATGTTGAAAATTTCAATCGAATTTATTCACATAGTCGAAGTTAGCCATCCAGTTAAAATGAGACTAGTTGGCATCCGTGGTCGAGGGAAAATCTCTCGATTAACGATTCGAATCCCGGTGTGCTCAAGTAAATTTCATTTGATTGATTTGTGTTATATCACAATTATTTATTCTTTTAAAAATAATGTAAGGAATATCTGCGGCAAATTCAAGTGAAAGATGCACTCAGTATCGCCCTGCTGTAAGACCACAATTTCAGAAATAAAACGTTGAATACAATGGCTTTAGTCTTTTGGTAACCAGATCTGAATAGCCAGATACTTCCCCACCTTTTTCTTTCCCATTCCTTTTCCTTTCCTATTACTTTCAGTCTGACAGCCGGCGTAGTCCAGCGGTAAGGCTCTTGACTAGCACTCCGAAGGTCGCGGGAACGAATCCCGGCGTGGCAAATAAATTTTATTTGACTAATTTGTGATATTTCACAATTTATTAATTTAAAATAATATACAGTATATTTGCGGCACGTTCCAGAGTGGAAGATACTCTCAGTATCGCCCTGGTATAAGACGCCATTCAGAATTGAAACGTTGCTTAAAATGGCGTTAGCCGTGTTTGGTGACTAGATCTGAATAGCCAGGTACATCCCCACCTCCCTCCTCCCCAACTCCTTCCCTTCCCATTACCTTCAGCCTCACAACATACCCCAATTGGGGATGCCTTGTCCCACTGGCTACAGAAGGGAGCAGTTGGGACTCTTGTGCGGTATACATGTAAAAAAAAAAAGTTTCACAACATACCGCAATTGGGGATGCCATAGTCTCACTTGCTCCAGACGGTTGGGAGCAGTTGCGATTCTTGTTTTCTCATATCTAGCGGTATTCACGTGAAAAAAATGCTTGAGTAATAAAGTGTGAAATAGAGAGATGAAATGTCGAAAGAAAATAACTAAATAGGTTTCCAATTATTCGACAGTGACTATCAATTTATTGGTCAAATAAAGATAATTTATTTGCTTTATTCAAAGCTTTTCTTGTAAATAAGTTCAGTTTATTCATGATATTATAATGCATCGTTCCTGAAGTTATCAATTAATTAATTACAACGGAATTTTCTAAATGAATATTATAAATCATCCCATAATGTAAACTCTTGTAATTAGTGACAAAATAACGCAGACATTAAAGCAAGGAAATGTTTAGAATTCGTGTTAAAATTACGAAAGTCCATTAAAAGTAGTATAGACTGTTCTTAGTCGCACCTTTACATTTTAATTTACTTTTCGTTGAAAACCCATTAAGGTGGTTAGTAGTTTTTAAAAGCTTTAACATTAGCATATCAAATCTGTCAACTTAATTATTAGCCTCTCCTAAAACATCATGTAGTAGTAAATTTTTGTTTTATCGTCATTCGACTTTTTTGAGGTAGGCAAAAATATAACATGGCGGGTACCTACATGTTGTCATTACGGAAGAAAAGCGTTTTTCTTATTATTGTAAACTAGTTAGGAATGAGTAATTAAAAATTTGTTCAATTATGCGTGTCGCAGAGAGTAAGCAATATCTCCCAATCAGGGTCTAGGTCTAGGGAGTCAGGTTCGATACCTGACAAACTCGAAGAACTCGAGAACTTACACCAATTTATAACATATTTACAAAACAATCAATTAGTATCGCTCAAGAGTCCCAACTGCTCCCAATCGTCTCGAGCCAGTGAGACCATGGCAATCCCAATTAGGGTGTGATGTAAGGCTGAAGGTAGTAGAGAGGGGAAGAAGATGGAAAAAAGAAAGTTTGGGAAAGTACTTGGCCATTCAGATCTCGTCACCAAACACGGTCAAGTCATTTCAAGTCACGTCTCAGTTCAGAATGGTCATGGTCCATCACCAGGACGGTTCTGAGAGTATCTTCCACTTTGGAAAGTGGCGAAAATATACTATACTACAATTTAATAAAATATATTTAACTGCGTACGCCGAGATTTAAACCCCCGAATTCCGGATTCGTAGCCAAGAATCGTAACCATTCACCTACGAAGGCCGTCAATAATTAAAATTTTCCAAATGTATATATACAGTTTCTGTTACTCACCTTTAGATCCGCTATTCTATAAAATGTAGTTATTGTTTATTTGTTTATGTAACCCAAATATTATATTCATTCCAGGTATATAAAGTATCTCCAGTAGAAATATGCACATAAAGTTTCTGTTAGCCAAATACGCACGTATATTTTCCATTCCCAAATACGAATTTATTTATGTGCATTCGTTTCGTTTCAACGTGGTTTCAACCGATCTCTTTTCCAACCCATTGAAATAACATTTCCCTATAATTTATTGAATGTTATGAAATAAGCTGCACACAAAATTTATTCAATACATTTACCTATGTATATATTATCGTGTATTTCCCTGTACCTGCGCTCATGTTCGTGCAACAAACACACGGAAATGCATCCATAACCACACCCAACAACGCAGAAAATGCATTAAGTTGACAAATATGCAGAGCTTTGGTTACTACAACAAAATACCTAATAGATTTAAATGAGGTTTATAAGTGAATGAATCTGATGTGTATTGCCTGTAATATTTCGTACGCTTCCCTCATGTTAAACATGTGTTTTATTAACATACAAGTTTCGAGTACAGTTAAACTACGAAAGTGGGAATTTACATGAGTAACTTAAATTATCAGTATCAAAATAGTATCAATGATTGATATATTAATGACCTGCGATTTTGTGTTTGTTTCAAATATTTTCTGTGAATGTTTGGTACACTTTTCGGTTTTAAAACAAGATGTTATAATAATTTCTATAATAATCTTTTTTTCTTACGATATCACTGCACAAATTAACGTTCTAACAATTCAGAGTCAGTAGGACTGTGGCCTCGCCAATCGGGATATGTTGTGAGGCCGAAGGGAGTGGAAGAAAAAGGAGATGGGGAAGAGTAGATTGGGTAGGATGTGATTGTTCAGATCTGACCAACAAAACGGGGGTAATGCCAATTCAACCCTAACAATTAAGATGTTTAAGTCCCAATGAAATAATTTTCATTCGGTTATAATTTCAATTCAAGAATTACTAATTATTTAAGGATTGATAATGTTAGTAAATCTTAAATAGAAATATTATGAGATCGAGAAAAATTACCAAAAATAATTAGGTCTCAATCAGGAGGATTCAATAGCCCAGTCGGCAAGGTGTTAGTCCCGGTAAGACTAGAGGATGTGCGTACAACTCTCTTTATCTATTTTATATTTCTTTGAGAGTTGTTAATATTATCTGCTTTAATGATTAAATAATACAATGGTTTATAAGCTTCATAGATTTATGCCTAATAAATTTGTTGCAAAGCGAAAACCCGGCGTGAACTTACCACAACTTTTTGCGAAACCCAGTCGATATTTTTTTTTGTGGTTCCGAAGTCTCTTTGTTGCTTGCGATATCATAAAACTGTATCAACTGAACCCAGAAATCCTTTGTTGTAGGCTTATTTGGTTATTTCAACGTTGTTTTATGGCAGGTTTGAAAAAAGCTTTGGTCTATTTAAACTGGAAATTTTACGAAGTTATTCCGAAAGCTTCTGGACCTACTACATACATTTATTCTGGTCAACTTGTTATGAAATCATTTGTGTTTATTGATATTTCAATCCTACAAATCTTTGACCCACTTCAATCTTTATTACGTTTTGAGAAACAAATGCCCAAAGATTAAAATTAGGTACCAGGAGGCAATGGCCTCCCAAATAATATATAGCATCCTCAAATATTCCAGACAGGAGTGGAGAATGAGAAAAATAAATTATAATTGGGGTTAAGAGTCGGTTTTGTCCATATTTTTTGTTTGATTTTTAATGGTCTCCGCGGTCGAGGGGTAAGGCTTTTGATTACGAATCCGGAGGTCGCGGTTTCAAACCCGACGTAAGCATGTCTATTTTCATTATTAAAGTAATGTGATCCGGAGTGGAAGATAATCTCAGCATCGCCCATGTGAAAAACCATCATTAAGAATCAAAACATTGTTTGAAATAGATTTAGCCATATTTGGTGCCTAGATCTGAATACCCAAGGACTTCTTCACCTTCTTCTACCAACACCATCTCCTTAACCTCTCTTCTGCCGCACCAACATACACCGAATTGGGGACGTCATATTCTCACTGGTTTCAAACGGTTGGGAGCAGTTGGGACTCCTGTGCGGTAATTACAATAAAAAATAACGAAGAAAACTATTTGGAGACAGATGATATTGGAAGCAAATTTTTAAGGTCAGTTGTTCTAAAAGATCTAAAATCAAGCAAATATGAAAAATAATCCATAATCAAAAAAGGATGCACAATTTTTACAACTTAATGAATGTATTTGAGAAAGTAGGTCAGTAATGTTAACTTTAAAACAATTATTAAAACTTATATCGAAATGGTATTTCGATAAAATGAAAAATAATCAAGGCAAACACGTCGCTAATATGTTAAAAGTTTGGCAATGTGAATATTCTTCAGACGCTAACGTCTTCTCGCTGGCAGATGAGATTGATGAATCGTGGATAATCGAAACTCAAATAATTTCAATAAAATCCGTTAAACTATCGACAGCTTGATTTATATTACCTGCCGTATAGAAGTGTGTCTTTTTTTTAGTGGAAGATTTATCGGTTACTTTTAAATGAATACTTGTAATAAGGGAAAAAATAAAATACTTATCGAAGTTTTCAATCATATTTCTTACAAAGTTTTCTTTGTGTTACATTGCTTTACAATGTTGGATTTAGAGTATGTATAAAGTTCAAAAATATTTTTATGAGTAACTCGAAATCATTTATCTTACATAACGTTTTCTTTGTAGCTAAGGGAATAAACGACCAGGTTATCTAATTATTTGTACAATATGTAAAATAAAAACAACCATTTTCTGCTTGTAGCATTTCATCGGAGGTGATGTGATTAAAAAAAATAGTTAATATTAAGCGAAGAACTTTCGAAGCCAACTTACGAGTAGATCTTTAATGTTGAGTGGAAACGTTTGTTTAGTACTCGTTCACATAAGGGGTTTCATTTTCACGAAGCATTCGGGTTTTTCGAAAAATCTTTCAACGACCAATTAGCACAAAACCAGTCAGAGAAAACATTTTTACTAGAGGAAAAAATAGAGGAAATTTAACGATTTTATTTCAATAAAAATTATATCCAGCTCAAGACTTTTTTCGGTTCAACCATTAAAAATGCATTTTGAAGTCGGTGATATGCATTATTTTTTGGATTGATTTGAATACATTTGTTAGAGATATTGCATATATTAACGTGATTTATTGTTCCTTTTCTCGATTGCTCCCCTTTTCCTGAAGGTCGTGCATTTTCGTGGACTTTACCCAGTTCTTACAGGAATATATTTGAAGAACAACAGAAGAGTACTATCATAAAAGAGTATTTTTGGGGTTTTTTGCCGCGTTGTGCTTCCTCCTTCTTTAGTCAAAGTTACATATTGCAGTGCTCATCACCAGGGCAGATATCCACCGGAAGAATATGATTGAGGCGGTGTATGATTATTGAAGCAAGAAGTGTGTGCCAAGACGTAGATGTCTATCATCTCTGCGAACTCCTCCGGTTAAACAGTTTGATGTTTTTTTTGTTAATACCGCACAAGACTCCCATCTTTCTGGGACCAGTGGGACTATTGCATCCTCAAGTCGAGGATGCCATAGTCCCTATATTAAACCATCGAAATGAGGATGCCACATCATGCATTATATTATAAAAAGGTGAGGCTTAATGGGGAAAAGAAGGTTCTAAAAAAGAGGAAGATTACGACGGACCTGACTCACCAAACATGGCTAAAGCAATTTCAAGCAACGCTTCATTCTGAATTTCACTAGGGCGCTATCTACAACTCTGGAATAGTTAGTTAACTTTATACTTTCCGCAAAAGGACCCTCATTCGACATCATAAATCACCTATTCACTAATTCATTCAGCAGGTTCAAAGACCTTGGAAGCTTGAACGCGCCCGATGGAGAGTCAACACGGGGCACATAAATTAAATGTTGACGTATAATATTCTAATACTCCATTATGTCTGCCAGCAGAAACTACGGTGCTAAGTCTCATTTCCCGAGGGCAGTGCTCACTTTACGGCTGAAGAACAAAGCAAACACGAGAACATTTTCTGCTAAAGTTTGCTCTACTCAAATATGGCAGAAACAACACGAAAAATGTATTCGGGATTGTATTATGTATCTACGCATGAAACAGGATAGTAATATAAATGTACTCAATTTTTTACAAGAAAAACTCTCCCTTTTCCCATCAATATGATACATCATTGAAGAAGAAGATAACAATCATAATCTAAACGAAAATATGGAAGAGAATAAGGCACATAAAAACAGACAAAAAGATAATGGTCGCAACTGGGACACGAACCCAGAACCTCTCGTCTAACCGGGACGTGCGCGTTTACCAATTCCGCCATTGCCATCTTCTGACAAACCATCATATTTGTCAATCTCATATTTCAAATTTTAGAATTAACAATATTATCTTCAACTATTTTTTTCCATATTATAGGCAACTACCTTTTTAGACCCAGTTGCGACCATTATCTTTTTCTATTTTTCTGTGTCTTGTTCTCTTTCGTATATTCGTTTTGATTATTATTGTTATCTACTTCTTCATGACATTCATCATTATATACATGTCAATTTATTTGTGTCAGTTTCTAAGGTTTAGCTTGGGTTTATTTTGTATTGCTGTGTGGATGGAAATTCAAGCTTTCGGGCTTGTAAAATGTAGCAAACAAAATTAGAATCAAAATAATTATTGTGGCAATTAAAATAAACATGGTTAAAGTGAATATTAGGTTTCTACCCACAAAAAGATTTCGTATTATTCATTAAGAAGAAACCGGGCGGCGTTTTGTCCACACAAACGTATTTCCCAATTTCCTCTCTGGATTTTGACTCTACTGCAAATATGTTTTAAAATAATATAGATGGTGACCGGACAACTCGGAATCATGCAACTTCAACACCTCCTTTGTAAAGTCATTAAAATTGAAAAAATGAACTATTTTTCTTTTAATGACTTTTCAAAAGGGTTTTGAAATTGCATTATTATGAGTTATCGTAGAACCAATATAGATATCAATCGCTAGCGTGTCGGCATATTTTACTTTTTTTTATAAGTTACTTCTTATAGGAGTTAGGACCCTCCAAAAATCGTTACAACGTCATCAATATACGTTCAGTATAAAAACTAGACAATGTATTTTTTAAAAAAGCAAAACATACAATGTTTTCTTCTAATACAGTTACGTTACCTCGGTTCTTGTTTGTTCAATAGACCATTTATTTTTTGTTCAATCTCCACTTTAAAATTAAAAATAAAGTATAAAAAATGATAGTAAATCACTTAACTAAGAATTATTTAAACTAATGAAACCTTTACCTTTACGGAAATAGCTTATCTTAAACACGTAACATAATGTTTCATTGAAATAATGAAAGAAAACCTTCTCCCCTTGTAAATTTTTTAAATGGTCTATTGAACAAACAAGAATTAAGGCGACGGCTAGTAAAAAAATATTTTGATGATTATTTAGGTTTTTTCAGCCTGAGAGCGACAGTGACAGCGACAGAGACAGCGACAGTTTGGTAAAATAACTATTGTTTAAATTTCTCGGCGACCAAATTTCTTCTTACAAGGAAATTTGTTACTCTAAAACCAGCTATATGATATAAATAGCTAACACAACACACCAACATGAATTCAATACGTTTGCAAATATTGTATGGGCAGGTACTTTTATAATATATATTTATTTATATTTTTTATAATTTTTAACAATACATTCTCTACTCTATAAACTTATATAGAGCACCGATATGTGTAGGTATCCACCCTACAATCCATCCTACGTCCGTTATACGAGCTTTCCAGAAACTTTAAATAATAAATAGGACATTGGATAAAAGTTTTAGTAACTGCCTAATTTTTTACGGAACAAAACTTTTATATGGTTGGATGCTTCAAATATTGCCTATTATTTAAGTACAAAGGTTAACCTAGTTCAAAGTTGAAGTCTCTTCCGTATTTCCATCCCATATTGCGTCCTTGTCAAAACTATTACTGAATTCCTGATCAATAGACGATTCCTCAAAAACAGAACACGAAGATATTCCAACAATAACTGGGGGTTGTCTAGATATTGACAGATTCGTGGAATGGAGTTGTCAATGACAAATATTACAGTAGGCCATATCATTCTATATAGAAAATCAGATATCTCATAATATCGTGTTAGTTTGAAAGTTGATTGCTCTTTGTAGCGTGGGTTCAATCGAAATATAACAATGAAAATCTCTGTTTGATAATGGAAAACGTGCGTCTAAATATCTGATTTAGTGTAGTAAATACTTTCAACTTATTTTTACTTTTTAAAATGGTTATTTTTTAAAGAGTTTTAACATTACTCCAATTTAATAATAATTTATACAGATTTTCATATGAATACGTAATAAAAATGAAAACTTTCATTTAGCAATTAGTGAAACTTGCAACTCATTTTCTGTTAATAAAAGAGATTTTTTCCTTATTTTATTGCAAATGAGAAAAATATTTATACCTACGATCGGTAGGTACTTCAAAACTTTACTTTTAAACAGAAGAAAAATAAACGAAATTCGTGTTATATTTAGACCGATCTTTTTAGGGTTTAGAAAGAAACTTTTCAGACGAATAGAAAAATGCTTAAGCCAATAAAATTTCTATGAAAATAAAATCACATATTTAAAGCACGGATACTTGGTAAATATGAAAATTTTAAATTAAAAAATATCACTTAATTTAGGGCGGCTGCCTATTTATTATATTTGAATGTTTTAAGTGCACAAATAAGGATCGGATTCTTAGAAAAACTTCCAACAAAAATATCAGCCTATGATGAAAGGAGAAATCAGATTTTTTACCTGCCAACTTTGAACTGAACACCGTGATGTTACATGTTCCACAAAAGTAGACAAATATATGTATAAAATAAAAACTTAATCTGAAAGGAAAACTCTTAAACAAATTATTATTTATTGAAGTGCTATGATGCTATCATACTCTTCCATATTTTTTTTCTGATTTGTCAAAGTTATTCACTAACTAACTAACTAACTAATCATCACGCCGTTTCCCCGTAGGGGTAAGCAAAGAGGACGCACCGCCAAACAACTCGGTCTTGGTACACACTCCTTGCCTCATTCACATTCATATATCGTCTCATACATGCTCTTCTATTATTCTGACTCTTGACAACGCCCGACTCAAGTATCTGATTCACTTGATCGTACCATGTCTTTCTGGGGCGTCCCCGACTTCTTCTACCATTCACATTTGCGTCATATATTCTCCTTACACTCCTTTCCTCGTTCATTCGCTCTACATGCCCAAACCATTGGAGCGTTCTTTTCCATTACGCTTATATTGCATTGCATTCTTTGCAGATCTCCACGTTTCTCACACGATCGTACATGGTTTTAATTTCGACAATTGTTTCCGTACCTTCAAATATCTCCTACTAATTGTTTTATATAATATCGCTGAATATGTAATACAAGGCCTTTTGAATGGAATTCGACCTATCTATTTCACAATGTATAGAAAAAAATCAGTCACATGTGTGACTAGACTACCTACTTAAATTATTTGACAATTTTTGAAATGCCCACTGATTCAGGATATGGAAATTAAAATTAACCACCAAATGGTAGACAAAAAAAATTAGATAAATACTTAATATATTGAAAAGCACCAAATTATGAGTATGAGAATAAAATTTGACGTAGGTATTCGTTAAGAACATCACCGCTTTATTCACTAATACTAACCGAAAAATAATTTGTCACAATAGCCCTCACCCACAGAAATTTCAATTATCAAATACTTACCAAGTGTAGTTAGTTGTCTTAGAACACGATAAGCTACTTTAATTATTTGATGTGCTACTTATTCAAGTTCAGTTAGAGCTAGTTAGGAAATGGACAGTCACAATAATAACTTACTTACCCTCTTAATTTGGGCCAAAATCACTGGACAAAAATATCGCACAATATCCCACATCCATACAAAATTTCAACATCAGATACTTACCATAGGTATCATTTAGAAATGATGTACTAATTTAATGATGATTTTAACTACTCCTTCCAAGATGAGTTAGAGCTAGTTTGAAACTGTACAGTCAAAATAATGAATTACTCACCGCCTTAACTTGCGCCAAATTCACTGCATTGTTGGAGGCCAGATGGATCCTCCCGAACAACTCCGTAGTGGAAGTTGTGAACGAAACAGTTTTCCTAAGTAGACTTTGCATTTCTGCAATTCAACTTGTTAAATTAGTTAATTATTACAACGACACCGTTTCTGTAACAGAGTAACATACAAAGGAAAATAAATTAACAGTCGTAGCTCACCGGAACGAAACAAACCACAATGCTCATTCAGGAATGACGTTTGAACAGATAAAAAGCTAACAAACTTGTGTTTTCCGACATCGTGATGATATTATTATGTGTAATGTAGCTAGAATATCTAGAATTCTAATAATAGTAGAGAATTTGTTACAATACGGTGAAATCTTTTCCCAGAGTGTTAAAAGATCGTTATCATAATTATTAAGGTATTAATGATTTATTTTTCAATACTTGCCTATAATGTGTGAAGACTTCTTCACTCTTTTTCGACAGACTTCGAGTTTTCAGCTTTGAATTTGCTAACCATCAAATAACAAATTAAGTTTGGGGTGTTCGAACCCCCATAATATTGGATTAAAGATCAAGTCAACTGATTGAACTGATTATTTCGAATTTTTGGTATTCGAACCGGTCCTGCTAACTACTAATTTTCGGTCGGTTAGAGCCTTTCAAATTATGATAAGCCGAAGCATGTTGGTCAAGTGATTAAAATTCAAGAAGTCCTGTTTTAACTCGACCATTTTTAATTTCGTTTTCTGTAAATTTTTTTGTGTCACGATAGTGGCGATTTTAATGATTTAGTAAATTTATTTTTTCAAATGTGAAATCGTTGTGTTAACACATTTGGACTATTCGCATTTTTTCAATATTGTGGTACCTACCTTTCTGAAAGTTTGAAAACAGAATTATCATTGAGATGCTTAACTATGTAACTAAGTAACGTAACTATGTTTCTTTGGACAAATTCTATAATTTTATTTTTATTTTTTATTAAGTAACTGTGGTGTCTTGGGATCAGGTAGTAATAACATCTGTTAATGTTACAATGTTTATTGGTTGCCAGATTAATATGGAGAGAGCGCTCAATAGCGGTACATCCCTTTTATACTTCCCATACTCGCTATCTCGCTCTCATGCCGTCACCCTCATACACATACGTCACACCCCCACACTTAAAACCTAATTACATACATTTCTTTATTCACAAATTTATACAAAACCAAATATCTAAATATTTCCATTCCATAGTATATGTAATTATTCTTGTTCTTCACGTGTAGCGTGGGCGTTGACCTCGAGGGCGTAACCTCCCCTCCCATGGTGTAGGTGACCTGCAAAAATTAGAGGAATTAGGAAATTTGGTCATGTCCACATCCGAGAGTGGACCCAGGTCCAGCAAATCATCAGACCTGTCACACTCCCCCCACCTAACCTTCCTCTCTGAAATCTGATCATGGTGGCGTTTCCAAATTTGTCCCGTAGACATAATTTTAACTAAATAAATCCTATTCCCCAATCTTTTAAAAATTTTTCCTAAAATCCATTTATTATCATTACTTCTTAAATCCCTGGTTAAAACTTTAGAACCAACCTCAAAGTACTTTTTAAATTTTCTTCCTCTATAATACTTTTTCTGTTTATGCTGGCTCAATAACATTTTGTTTTTAACCGTGTTGTCAATTCCTTTAAAACCTTGACTCTCAACATTATCCACTATTGGAATAATCGTATTAAAAATTGATCTAATCTTCCTACCCAATATTAATGTACTAGGCTCAATGCCCGTAGACATTGAAGGCGTATTTCTAATATCAACTAAAAACGTCAAAAGTTTATCTTCAAAATCAGTAGGAAATTTATTATTTACCATAATTTTTTTCAAAAAATTCTTCACTGTTTTAACCCCATTTTCAGCTAAACCGTTAGAAGCAGGATGCTGTACAGCTGAAGTCAATGATTCTATATTATAATTATGACAAAATTCCTTAAAAACTGACGATGTGAAAGCTGTACCATTGTCACTTACAATTTGTTCCGGGATTCCGAACATAGAAAATAATCTTTTCAAAACTTTTATTGTACAAAACGAATCTACCCTATTTACAACATGACAGTCTATCCATTTTGTAGTTGCATCAACAATAATTAAAAAATTATGACCTCCCAACGGCCCCATGAAGTCGATATGCAATCTACTCCAGATTAACCCATTGATTGGCCAAGGTGCCAACTCAACTTTACATGGAGTAGGTAAACATTCCATGCATCGAGCACACTGTTTCACAGTTACTTCTATATCATTGTTCATTCCGAGCCAAAAAAAATAATTTCGAGCAAGACTTTTCGATTTTACAATGCCTAAATGTGATTGATGTAAAAAATTCAATATAATTTCCCTTAATTCCCTTGGAACTACAAATTTATTATTATAAAATAAACATGAATTATAAGTCGATAATTTATCCCTAAAATACCAGAATTTCAATAAATCATCCTTTAAGAACTTTTTATCCGGCCAACCATTTGCTGTGAACTCGATAATGCTCGCTATATTTACATCATTAATCGAAAACTGTTTCATCGTTTCCGCATTTAATGTTGTTTCTGACTCGATTATGTTCACAAACTCTGACTCAACCGTATTCACGTTTAAAGAATCAATATAATTTAAAAAAATAATCGCTAGCATCAATATCGTCGCTACACACATCTAAATTATCCTTATTATTAATCGGCATTCGTGATAAGAAATCCGCTTTGTTATCACCTGACTTAATATGCTCTATACTATAGTCAAAAGTCTGGAGTATTAGGGCGTACCTCTGCAGACGGTTAGCGGCCAAAACAGGTACTTGCTTATCCGTGTTCAAAATGTGTACTAACGATTTATTGTCGCAAGCCAAAACAAATTTATTGCCGTATAAATACTGAAAGAATTTCTTCAACCCAAAAATTATAGCACACGCTTCCTTATCTAAAATAGAGTACTTTAATTCTGTTTCTGACAATAATCGGCTAGCAAATGCGATAGGTCTCTCTAAACCATTATCATATACATGGCAAATCACCGCTGATAACGCTTTTTCAGATGCGTCTGAAATAAGTTTAATTGGTAAATTAGGATCAAAATGCACTAAAATATTATCTGACGTCAGCAGTTTCTTAACTCGCTCAAACGCAATATTACATTCCTCAGACCACACATATTTATATATATATCACTTATTTCTACTTTTTCAATTATATCTTCACGTAACATCTTATTTAATTCCTCCTCTACTTTTCCACGTAAACTAAAAGGTAACGATCTTGGATTCACAAACTTTGGCCTGAACTCCGAAATAACTTCGATGTTAGCTTCATAACCTATAAGCCTACCCGATTTTTCTGAAAACACATGAGCATATTTTTTCTTTAAACTATCACGAAAATTTAATTGATTATCACAACTAGTCTCACTGGTATTTACCGAATTTATTCCACTTAATCCGATACCGAAAACTTGTAAAAAATTTCTACCAACAATCGTAGAATTACCGTTTTTAATTATTATAAACTGCGTATCTACACTTTTATTTAAAAATAACACACTTAAATTAACTTTACCTACAATATTTAACCGTTTCCCGTCATATCCTGACAATTGAATATCGCATCTTTCCAATTTACAAGAAACAAAATCTTTTAAATACACTTCATATGGAATTGCATTAATCTCAGCGCCGGTGTCAACAATCGCTCGCAGAACAGTGTTACCAATAATGAGATCTACGAATATCGGTTCCGGCCCCGTGCCGTCATGCAACATAAAAACCGAATTTAATCGTTTATTCTTATAACCTACATTAATTTTACTGTTTTTACACACATTACTAGGATGACCCGATTTATTGCACCGATTACAAAAAATATTCTTCCAACAATCTTTCTGCAAATGATTCGTTTTTCCGCACAAAAAACATTTTTTAATGCAATATTTACTGGCGTCTTACTACGCACTGCACTTTTAAATCTGATCGGACTATCCGACCTGGATTTACGGACAACATTACTATCCTTATGCACAACATTTAAATTCGTATCAACTTTCTTAAAATTAACAACATGTTCCCATGAAGCTGCTAACTGAATGCATTCCGAAAAAGAAGTATTTACCCCCTCAACGAACAACTTATGTTTCAATTTTTCATTGAAAATTCCAATAATGAATATGTCTTTTAAACAAGATTCCAGCCTCAATTCAAAATTGCACGTCAAACTCAGTCCTCTCAACCTAGCAGCGTAATCTTTAATAGATTCGTTAGCTAGCTGTTTACACTTATAAAATAACTCACGCGACTCGAAAATATTTTGAATTGGTTTGCAATGTGAATCAAATAATTTACATAAATCATCAAAAGAACAAACAGAAACCTTTTTAGGGAAACATAGATCACATAATAAAGAGAAAGTTTCTTCGGTGAGGCAACTCAGCAAAAATGCTCTTTTGCGTTCTTGTGATAACACTTTGTCATCATGTAAAATGAGGGCCTGATCCAGTCGTTCCTTGAACAATGACCAGTTTCCCGTTCTGTAACAGAACGTCCCCAAATTTTTACAAACACCCTCCATTGGGGGAAGAGCTGAAACAAAATAATCAATACTACTTATCTCAGCACTTCCTAGAAGGCTACACTCCGAGGTCCACGTTCCACGTTCCACGTGCACGCCACCCAGAGCCGTAGATCACCGTCCCCGTCTGGCTCCGTCTCCCGACAGCTGCGGATCCAATCCCTACTCCGAGGTCTTCCTTCCCAGACTGCAGCGACGGAAACCAAGTCCTGGTTCCCGGCTAATCCACACGATGATCCAGTCCTTGACCCGATCCTTGATCCGGTCCTTTTGTACCCCGTTACACGGTGTACCCGAACGACAATAATTTTGTAATTTGTCGGTCCCACACACGCGAATACTTGCGTGTGGCTGCTCCAATTTCTTCTTAATGCGATCGCTTCCTGCGATCGCTTCCTGCAATCCTGACAACAATCCGTCAGATCCCGAAATCTACCGCGTAGATTCTTCCAATTTACGTAAAAATTTACGAACTACCGAGCTGCGCCAACTGTGATGTCTTGGGATCAGGTAGTAATAACATCTGTTAATGTTACAATGTTTATTGGTTGCCAGATTAATATGGAGAGAGCGCTCAATAGCGGTACATCCCTTTTATACTTCCCATACTCGCTATCTCGCTCTCATGCCGTCACCCTCATACACATACGTCACAGTAACCATACATTTATTTTTTTTTTACATTTTTATATCAAACTTGTTATATATTCGTAATATATTCGTTGTCCTCCTCACTAGGAGATCCTGTGCTGAGGGGGACTATGCTTAGGATAAGTTTTTAGCGACTTCTATGGTTTAACTTCATTGTTCGGATAACAGAAACTTATTATATAAACGATGATATAAATATACTAGTAAGTTCATTTTCCGATAGTTCCTTCAGCCAACATTTAATGTCCTCAATGTAGCTATTTTTTGTTTTAATTTATTTGATACTAAGTGGGAGTTTGTTATATAACTTAACTGCTAAAAATTTAGAACTTCTTTGTCAAAATGAAGAGTTACACTTTGGTATATTAATTATATCTGTTTGTTTGGCTCTGGTTTTATGAGCATGTGAGGTGTCTGTCACTGAATCATTTTTGTGGTGATGTACTAGAATGTTTTTGGCATAGATTTTCTGTATGCTTGAAACATCAAACTGTTTAAAAATTTCTGTTGTTGACGTCCTTATGTATGTATTATATACCTTTGTATGGTCTTTATGATGCAATTCTGAGTTACCTTAAGTTGTTTTATGTGATTAGATGCTGCTGAGCCCCATCCTATTACTCCATATTCCAATCGAGAGTGGCATAAAGCATAATATACTCTCTTTAAATCCCCCATTGACAAGATGTTTCTTTTTTTTTTGAAGAAGTATATGAGTTTTGTTAGCTTTTTTGAGATAAGATCAATGTGTGAATTCCACTGTAGTTTTTCATCAAATTCAATCCCCAGATATTTAATACTTTTTGTTTGGGTTATAGACCTTATTTGAAGTTTCAAAAAAATGTCTCAAAGTATATGGTTTGTAACTAAATATGTATACATATTTTAGTAGCTTCTTAGAAATCTTAGATCTGAATACAGATAAAATTTTGTTTTCGATACGAGAAATTTAGAAACACACTTTTTGGGCATAAGGTCTACTATTCACATCATTACTAGTTTATGAATTATAATTGTAATAATTAACTAATTATTCAAACTTCAACGAACCAAAAACCTTAAACAAATCTTTTGAGAATATACATACTTTCCGAAACTAAATTTGCCGATAAACCATTTTTGTGTTCTCATTTCATTCTGAGTGCTTCATCCACCACAGTTAAGGCATCGGTATACTCGCCAGCTGTTTACTTCTTGAGTTTCTTATCGGTTCTATTTAACACCAAACTCGAGACTGTTATCAACCTTTTTACTGTTTATTTTGATTGCGAAGGCATTTAAATTAACAACATTTACATGAAAAACTGGGCGTGATTTATTGTTGTTTATGTATTTTATGGAAAAAAATAAACAGATGAGCATTGCTTCTTTGATAAAAGATAAGAATAATAAGGTTTTTTAAACTTATCAACACATCTTATCTTACGCGCACCAAAAAACGTTGTTTGAACCTTTGCATTGGAGGCTGCGTATAATGTTACAGTTATTGTTTAATTTTTATTTCATACCAGGATATCTTCTAGTACGATATATTTATATAATATTGGAATCACCCTCACTCTAAAAATTCACACAATAAATTCCAAGTTGACTGTAAATTTTGCAAATGAAACCTTTATGTTCTAAAAATAAAAATGAAGTAATAAAAAATAAAACAAACGCTTTGTATTTAACCACGAATTTATTATTTTATATATCGACCGGTTTCGCATCGACCAAGCTTCCTCAGGATATAATAATAACTGTCTAACCACTATAATATAATGTCTAACCACAAAGTACAGTTTGGAAATTAAGTGTAGAAAATAAATGATGGCGCTGCGATCGTTTTTTAGGTTTTAAATGACAACACCAAGATGGCTCATAAGACAATAAATATATGTTTTAAAAAACACTCTTTAATCAGTTAAACCGGTCGGCATTACAAAAGTTAAATAAATCGTGGTTAAAAAACAAAGTTATTGTTTTATTTCATTCAATATTTCAAACCACAAATATGTCTATCAAAATATATTTTAAGGAACTTTGTTGCATAATTATCTGCAAACTTTGAGATAGGGTTTTAGAGAATTTTTTTTTTAAGAAACTTGAAAAAGTCAATTTTGGCCGTAATGTCTGGCCTTGTTGTCCTAAGGGAATGAAATAGACAAATAATAAAATCATCACATCTAACTCTTAAAGTAATTTCCAAAAATGATAAATTTTATGAATTTCAAAATTATCTTGTGGCGCCACTTAAAAAAAATCATAATAAAACACATTATTTTACCCACACTTTAATTTATCGACATGTTTTCGGGTCCAGTGGAACCTTCTTCGGGATTTATAGTATACATAATAACCGTGGATATACATTTTAGCCTAAGAAAGGGACCGAGGAAAGTTGAGAAACATGTCGAAATATTACAAAACGATGGTTAGAAGAAAGTGTTTTACTATTCAATCTTCATTGAGATAACTCTTGTCGTAATACATTTTGAAAATTATACCCATCAATGTAATATATCTTTAAAGAAGATGAAAATGCTGGTAAATATAAACGATAAAATGAAACATTACAGGACAAGTACTGACCGCGCCCAATGTTGCTTAATTTCGGTGATCGGACGAGAACCGGTGTGTTCAACATGATATGGTCGTTGGCACATTACAGGACACATAAAATTAAAAAGGTAACGGTCGCAACTGGGACTCGAGCGCAGGACATCTTGTCTTACCGGGACACACTCCTTAACCAACTCGGCCAATAAGTCCTCTTATTTTTAAGCCATTTTTGTCGATTATACAGGGTGTTAAGGGACGTACTTGACTTACTTTAACCAGTGATTCCTGACATTATTTGGAGTAAAAAATGTAAATGAAATTTTGGTCTCCGGTGACATTTTTGATGTTTTTTTTTTATTTTTTCTACAAAAACACAAAAAAGTGGTAGTTGTTGAACAGTTGGAGGCGGGGTAAGGGGTTCGTCAGACACCCGGCCGAGTGACCAGTGACGACGTGCAGGAAGAAATTTTTTTTCATTTGATTTTGAAGAAAAAAAATTTGGAAAAAAAAAGTCGTCAAAAAAGTCACCGGAGACCAAAATTTCATTTACATTTTTTACTCCAAATAATGTCAGGAATCACTGGTTAAAGTAAGTCAAGTACGTCCCTTAACACCCTGTATATTTCATATTCAGACTGACAATATAATCCAATAATTTTTTCCGTATTTTTGTCTTCCACCTTTACCTTTTTATTGTTCTGTGTCTTGTTCTTTTTCATATTTTCGGTTAGATTTATTAGTGTTGTCTTCTTTAATAATATCGAACGTTATTAATACCCCAGCGTCTGCGTGGTTGAATTTCAGAACCCAGTTTTTCATGTTGACCCCACGCCAACTACAGTTGTAATTCGGTTTTGCCAGCGTCACGTAACGTATACGTAAAACTAATAGCAAATAATTTTGAACGTTTGTCCACATTAATAATATTCAAACCATAGATACTTATGTAAAAATGGTTCGAACTTGTTTAGAATACCCCTCCCGCATACCCAGCACTAGTCAAACGATGCAATGCACCACCACACAAGCAAGAATCTTTTTAAAAAATAATTTGTTGATATACTAAGATGGTTCATAGTAATGCAAACACTACTATTATTTTCCTAGTATGCACGGCATTAAGATGGTTTACTTTAAGATAGAGAACAAACTGCACGTATTCATTATTGCTTATTAATAGCCTAGCCAACGTGATACGGTAGATATAAATAGGTTAGAAAAGATACCATGAAAAAGGAACGAGTGTGTAATCACTTGACATTGGAAAACGTATCAGATGTTTATCTTATTATAAATTTATTTCTACTCCTTCTATTTTTTAAGTTTATTAGAGAAACAAAAAGTTGTACTACATATTTTATTAAAATAATTACATGTAACATGGTCGCATGAACCAGCGAAATTTCTGCGTAAAATTCATATTATAATGATAAACAAAGGTTCAAAATAAAAATAAATAACATACTGATTAAAGTACGTAGGATAGATTAAGTGAAATTAAACTATGTATCTATATAATTTTTGGTTTAATGGAAATATGTTAATTCCTTGATAACTGTATTTCTACTCCCAATAATTCTTATTTGATTATATGTATTTATGTTTTAATATGTATCTATGTGTTCGATTATGTACACGTAGGAGAATACCTGTGTGTATGTATGTGCGCATATGCGTGTATGTGTGTATGTACTTACATGTGTGTATGTATGTACATATATGTAAATGTATGTGTGTGTAAGTTTATGTATATATTTATTTGTACCCGCCTCGGAACAGACTTAGTCTAGTGAGGCGGGCTACTAACTTGTTTGTATAAGATATTATTATTACAATAAACGCTTGGGTTGCCGGCATTAAAAAAAAGTAAAATAAAAAATAATTTAAGAGTAATAAATACATCACAATTTAATTATATTGGTTTATGGTTATGTCATATATTCGTTTATAAATGTGTAAATTCTAATTATGCAATTGTAAATGTTCTCAAAAATGACCTGGAAAGAATCTCATATGGGCCATTCATTTATTAGGTAAGACGATTTTTGCTAGTTTTGGACCCCCTCCCCCCCTATTATAAGAAAAAATAAGAATAGGCCGACCCCTCCCCCCTTTTTATTATTTATTATTTTTAATGTTTATTTTTCCAAGTAAAATTTTTTAGAAATGTTTATTTGTACTTACAAAGGTACTAATAATTTTAACTTTGCGCATTTTTGTGATCTTACGTAAGAACTCTCGAGACTTTCTCCCACCCCCTTGTAAGAAAAAATAAGATATGGTCGACCCCCCTCCCCCCTAAATAGTCTTACGTAATAAATTAATAGCCCCATACTTGTGATCCCCGAAAGAAATCATTCATTTATTCTGAATGCAATTATTAATGTTCTCCAAAGTGACCTTGAAAAAAATTCATGTCGTATATTCTGGTTTATAAATGTGTAATTTCTACTACGTAGGCAATTCTAAAAATTATAGCACTTTATATCAATTAAATAGTGATTTGGAATTCATATCTCATATAGTGATTTATAAATGTGTAAATTCTAATTATGCAATTGAAAATGTTCTCCAAAATGACCTGGAAAGAATCTCATACTTGTGATCTTCCGAAATAAACCATTCATTCATTCTGAATGCAATTATTAATGTTCTCCAAAATGACCTTGAAAAAATTACATTTTTGCGATTCTCTGAAGGACACAAAGAAACCATCCCTTCGTTCAGAATGCAATTATTAATGTTCTGTGTTGACCGGTCAGTGGTTGAGTGGGCATAGCGCTTGGGACCCACCCGGGCGTGTTCGATTCCTCGGCTGGCTAAGTCCTCCATCACAACACAAGCAACATTTTCGGCTTTCTGTGATGGTGGTAGGAGATTTTCAAACATTGTTGGGTTATTTGTATCCCGGGAATGTTTGTCTTTCTTTTTAAAATAAAAAAAAATCTCAAAATTTGTCTTGACAGAAGCTCATTCCTGTGATCTCTCGAGCGAGACCATTCCTTTGTTAAGAATATTATGAACTAAATATACAATTTGGATGTCATGAAATGGGAATCCTTCCCAGTTGGACAGACAAAGTATCATTTTATTATGTATACAAACAAATAAATATAAAAATAATATATTTTCACATTAAGGGAAAATGTTCAAAGATAATTGTATGGAACGTGTCAAGGAAATAGGTGTGTAACGAATGATTGCACATAAGCTAATGAGACAACTAAAAACATCGACATTTAAATTTACGTCCCCACACAGTACCATGCCGCCAACGCACACAATCACACAATACCATGCCGCCAGCGCCTTCACTAAAGAATGGGAGAGCTGCTTTGTCAATCTTCCAAACGATGTCTACAACACTATTACGTTCTTCAATTAACTTATCAATTGTAAACATAGACGCAATTGATAATGAATACGTGCAGTATCAAAATTGGACTCCTAAACACATCTAAACAACCAAGCGAAGCAATAAACACAACCAAGGAAATGTTCCGCTATTTACATGTCCCCCACCACGCGACTTGCCGAGCTCTAATTGGTCAACGCTGAATAAAGGAAATCTCCGAGTCGTAAATAATTACGTAACCAAATTCACCTTCTCGAAAACGATGAACTAAATTACGAGAAAATGGTCACATTTACGACCAATACATAAATATCAGCGCCAAAAAATAAGTATGTGCTAAAATAATAACCTAAAAACTGAAACCTATCTGTGTTTTCCGCACTTTGAAAAAATGTTATTCCAAAATATTGTGATTTGGTTCTAATATGTAAACATTGTACATTTTCTTATAAATATAATAAAAATAATGGGAGACGATGGTTTGGACGGACTGATCCGACTTGGTGAGAACTATTGCGTACAATTGTGCAACATCTGATCGCCGAATATAGTGACCAGGAAAACTGCCTAACTTACACACCCTGCAAAAAAACAGGGAGTTTTCTTAGAACAAAAGTTCAACACGGGTCGGTCCTATAAATAGGGCCCTTTCTCCCGCCACAAGTCAGTTAAAAATCTACCACCAACGAAGTAACAGTCTTCTACAACCAAAGTCTTCCAGTTCAAACCTATTTTCAAGTGTTTTAATCCAGTACTCAAATCAGTTTTGCCATTATACCTAGAAGCATTTGTCAAAGTAGTAAATTCATTTAAAAGACCAGTGGCGTTCCAAAATCCACTGGCGTACCAAACTCCATTGTCGTGTCATTGTGGCCAGCTCCCTATTATATTTAGTTTATGTACAAACGTCTAGTACAAATGGTCCTTCGAGCCGTGATCTACACATAACACGCCTTCAGTCTTACCCAGTGGAAATGCCGTCTCTTCGCAGTGGCCGTAAGACCCCGACATCTTCCGAGACATCGCTGTCTAAACCTGACGCCCCGGGAACAAGCCGAAACATGCCAGTGGCACCCCGTTGGACCCCGGGCCCACGCACCGTAGACACCGATGAGACACCATCCAGCGGACCCCGCCAGGTCCACGATCTATCTGGTGCGAGCCCCGCCAGGAACCATGACCTCATCACTCTTGACCAACCTACTCCAGAATATGTCGCCGATAGCCTCCACGAATGCAATAGTAAAAACAGTGAAACAACTTCTGAATCAACTGAAGACTCCCTGCGATAGCTACGCCGAGAGATGCGCATTCGGGACAGACGTTACGCCAAGCAGACAGCCAATTTGCTCGCAGCCCTAAACGCTGCAACACGCCAAGCAGTCATCCAACCTGCCCAGGAGCCCGCACCAACCTGCCCGACCCTGCGAACCAACCTCGGTCAGGCAGTAATTCAAACCCAGGCACCAACCGGCCCGTCTACGAACGAGTTCGCAACGATATATGGCACTCGAGTACACACGTCAGACGGCCCGTCTACCGGAGAGTTTGCAACGAGATATGCAACAACTCAAGTGCACGCACCAACCGGCTCTTTTACTAATGAGTTCGCAACGAGATATGCCACTCAAGTACACAAGCCAGCCGAAGAGTTTGCAACTACTCAAGTGCATGCACCAACCGGCCCTTCTACTAATGAGTTTGCAACGAGATATGCCACTAAAGTTTAGCAAAAGATTTGCCTACCTTCTCCGGAGACCCCCTTGAGTGGCCCACCTAGAAGGCACAGTACGCTCGATCCACACACCAACCCCTGCTACATAATCCCAAGTTCGTACGAAAAAGCGCCGTGGAAAATGTCAACTTGTGACGCCAGGGCTCCGGACAGAGAGTACTGTTAAAAATTGCGCCAGTCATATTAAGCGCTCCAAACAAAGAAGAAGTGTCAATGTTCGCTCTCCTGGTCAAAGGATCCACAGTAACACTTTTCGACACTGACACCGCAATACAAGTCGGAGCAAACGGCCCAGTTCACGGACTGCGAATCCACGGCGCCAAAGGAATGTGCACCTCCGACAATCTCTCCCAACGAGTGAGACTAGGAATACGAGGTGCAGGAAACAGTAATTCATTCCACATCTCTGCCAGTACAATAAGCAACCTCAACCTGCCGGAGCAACAGATCCAAGGAAGGTCTGTCGTCCCGAAGCTGCTAATAGGCCAAGACAACGCTCACCTGATCGTGTCAAGGGAAGTTCGTGAATGCAATGATACTACGCGAATAGCATCACGGACCGCACTAGGATGGGTCGCTCATGGGGGAGTCAACCCCAGAGATAATAACACGACCACCACTTTGGCACTACAACCGGAAACACCGCAGACATGCAGTTGAGGGAGCTAGTAAAAACCAACTTCGCTATCGACACTAACTTTTGGAGTAACATCAGCAACCAGAGTCAATACAAGCGAAAAACAGGCAATTGCACTTGTGAATGCAATTATCAGTCCTCTTCCATCAAAATAAACCGAGAATTCGTCATGCCGTTTGACTCTGCTAGCCGATACCAAGCAACTTAAGTACTGACATCAGCGGGCCCGCCTCCCAACGAGTTCGCGACGAGATACGCCACTCTAAACCGAGGCAAATCAGCCAGCAGTGCCACTGCCAGAACTGTGGTGATCCTCAGCGGTGCAGCCAAGGTCAGCAAGCCCTGCCCAGCAGTGCCACTGCCAGAACTGTGGTGATCCTCAGCGGTGCAGCCAAGGTCAGCAAGCCCTGCCCAGCAGTGCCACTGCCAGAACTGTGTTGATCCTCAGCGGTGCAGCCAAGGTCAGCAAGCCCTGCCCAGCAGTGCCACTGCCAGAAATGTGGTGATCCTCAGCGGTGCAGCCAAGGTCAGCAAGCCCTGCTCAGCAGTGCCACTGCCAGAACTGTGGTGATCCTCAGCGGTGAAGCCAAGGTCAGCAAGCCCTGCCCAGCAGTGCCACTGTCAGAACTGTGGTGATCCTCAGCGGTGCAGCCAAGGTCAGCAAGCCCTGCCCAGCACTGCCACTGCCAGAACTGTGTTGATCCTCAGCGGTGCAGCCAAGGTCAGCAAGACCTGCCCAGCAGTGCCACTGCCAGAACTGTGGTGATCCTCAACGGTGCAGCCAAGGTCAGCAAGCCCTGCCCAGCAGTGCCACTGCCAGAACTGCGGTGATCCTCAGCGGTGCAGCCAAGGTCAGCAAGCCCTGCCCAGCAGTGCCACTGCCAGAACTGTGTTGATCCTCAGCGGTGCAGCCAAGGTCAGCAAGCCCTGCCCAGCAGTGCCACTGCCAGAACTGTGGTGATCCTCAGCGGTGCAGCCAAGGTCAGCAAGCCCTGCCCAGCAGTGCCACTGCCAGAACTGTGGTGATCCTCAGCGGTGCAGCCAAGGTCAGCAAGCCCTGCCCAGCAGTGCCACTGCCAAAACTGTGGTGATCTTCAGCGGTGCAGCCAAGGTCAGCAAGCCCTGCCCAGCAGTGCCACTGCCAGAACTGTGGTGATCCTCAGCGGTGCAGCCAAGGTCAGCAAGCCCTGCCCAGCAGTGCCACTGCCAGAACTGTGGTGATCCTCAGCGTTGCAGCCAAGGTCAGCAAGCCCTGCCCAGCAGTGCCACTGCCAGAACTGTGTTGATCCTCAGCGGTGCAGCCAAGGTCAGCAAGACCTGCCCAGCAGTGCCACTGCCAGAACTGTGGTGATCCTCAACGGTGCAGCTAAGGTCAGCGAGCCCTGCACAGCAGTGCCACTGCCAGAATTGTGGTGATCCTCAGCGGTTAGCCAAGGTCAGCAAGCCCTGCCCCAGCAGTTCCACTGCCAGAACTGTGGTGCAGTGAAGGTCAGCAAGCACTGCCTCAAAAGTGCCACGGCCAGAACTGTGGTGTTCGTCAGCGGTGCAGCCAAAGCGAATCAGCCCTGCTCCAGCAGTGCACTAGCAGTGCTCCAACTCAAGTGCCGGTGCCAGGTGGCCCCCCTCCCAACGAGTTGCGACGAGATACGCAACTCAACCACTGGCACCAGCTGGACCGCCTGACGAGTTTACGACGAGATACGCAACTCAATAACAGACACCAGCTGCCCCGCCTCCCAACGAGTTGCGACGAGATACGCAACTCATCTCCTGACACCAGCTGGCCCGCCTCCCAACGAGTTTGCGACGAGATACGCAACTCAACCGCAGGCCAGCAACCCTAAATTTAAATCTAATTCCGTATTCTCATTCCAGCCCGACCTTGCAAGCCCTGTCTCAGCAGGCCGATACGATAACTGTGGTGACCCTCAACGGTGCAGCCAAGGCGAGCCAGCTCCCACAGCAATGCCACTGCCAAAAAGTGGTGCTCCTCATCGGTGCAGCCAAGGCCAGCAAGCTCTGCCCCAGCAGTACCACTGTCAGAACAGTGATACTCCTCAGGAGCTCAGCCAAGCGAACCAGCTCTGCCACATCAGTGCCCCTGCCAGAACAGTGGTGCTCCTCATCGTCGCAGCCAAGGTGAGCTAGCCCTGCCCTATCAGTAGCCCCTGCCAGAACAGTGGTGCTCCTCATCAGTGCAGCCAATGTGAGCCAGCCCTGCCCCAGCAGCACCCCTGCCAGCAAATTAGTGCTCTCATCAGCGCAGTCAAACAAGCCAGCTCTAACCCAACAGTACCCCTGCCAGAACAGTGATGCTCCTCATCAGTGCAGCCAAGGCGAGTCAGCCCTGCCCTAGCAGTGCCCTGCTAGAACAGAGGTGTTCCTAATCACCACAGTCAAGGCGAGCAAGCAAGCAATGCTACTGACAGAAAAGTAGAGGCCCTGCACCACTGTCAAAACAATGGAACTCTCCAATATCTCCTCAGACGGGGGGAGCCCGTCGCTCTCATCGGACAAACTCACCAGCAGCTGATGGCCAAGTCTGAACTGCCCGGATTTTCAAACCAACATTGGGATATACGTACGACCGGCAGTCAAAATCGCCACCATCCTACCAGCTCCACCAACACCTGACAAAATTACGGCCCCTGCGAAAACACCCAATTCAGTACTCAGACATTGGAAAAGAACACGTCCTATGAAGTAGCTAAGCACAGTCGAGACTGCACTAGGGGGAGTGTATGGAACGTGTCAAGGAAATAGGTGTGTAACGAATGATTGCACATAAGCTAATGAGACAACTAAAAACATCGACATTTAAATTTACGTCCCCACACAGTACCATGCCGCCAACGCACACAATCACACAATACCATGCCGCCAGCGCCTTCACTAAAGAATGGGAGAGCTGCTTTGTCAATCTTCCAAACGATGTCTACAACACTATTACGTTCTTCAATTAACTTATCAATTGTAAACATAGACGCAATTTTATTTAAATACTTTATTTTATTTAAATACATGTTACATAATTAGACATTTACATAGAGTTGGATACATTGAATCACCATACTAGGCGGCTGCCTGTTTCATGGTGACAATGGAGGATATTTACTTTAAGTGAAGTCTATTGTTAACATATGGAACTATTAGTAATGTAATGATGTTGAAAATTGGTAAAGTTATAATAAAAAACTAGTAAAGAGAAAAAGAATTGGGTAAGGATAAGTTTGTGAGAAGATACATATCCTTATTTTAAAATTTATATGTGTGAGTGCATACGCATACGTATATACAGGTGCACACATCCATACACACATAGGCATATACACACACACACTTACACATATATATGCGTCTAGGTACATGAATACATTAATATGTATATATACGGCCATGGACACAGTACCAACACATTTACACACAGTTGTAATTTTTTTTTTTTTTTTTTTGAAGTGTATGAAGGTGTAATTAGAATGGAGCTTGAGTATTTGCAGTAAGTCTCTTTCCAAATAGTATTGAGATATATGTTAATAAAAGAGGTGTTATTTTCTAACATGGTGACAGAATATAATTATTTATTAATGTTTGAATAACTGTACTCATGCTGCTTTTGTAGGTTTATTATAATATTTTTATTAAGTTTATGTGTATGTTTCTTTCTTATCTTTTTTTTTAAATTACATTATTGTAAAACTACATTGTTGTAAAACTTTGTTGTAAAACTGCACATCTCGATACAGGAATGCCCTAGTGAGATGTGCAGCTTATTGCTATATATATTTCTTATTTTATAAATAGATAAATGAATACAATGTAAATATGTACAATAAATAATTCAGGCATATACTCTTTCTATTATTGAAAAGTTTTGATTCATTGTAACAGTTATTAAAAAAACATACAAATACAAGATAATACAAAAAATGGAAACAAAAAAGATTACAAAAGGCATAGCCTGTTCGACAATATGCGTTGGTATAATTCTATTTTTTAACATATTAATGAAGTGATTTTAAATTAAAACATCATAATATTATAAAGCATTACTTTTATAAGAAAAATTATGTCAAATTGAGCTATAAGCGGGGTAAAAACATAAAATATGACATTAAATATGATAATTAACCGATGAATATGGAAGTTTAACCTCTCATATCGGGGATGTTCCGAAGGTTAGAAAATTTCCGTTTTGCATTAAAATCATTTTGCATTTGCAAAAACCGTTTTTAATTTTGAATAAATTGAATGACAAATAACCCAAAAACATTAGTAATAAAACATTATTATATCTTACGTTTTGTTTTCTTTTAACTATTAATAATTAATAACTATTTTAGTATGTGAAACAGGTTATAAACATTGTCATTGTCACTCATCAGAAGGTCAGTAAGCGCCTTTTTGAAAGTGAGATATTTGTCTTTGGACTTTATTTCAAATGATAAATTATTAAAAATTTTAGGTGCAAGAAAGTTGAACTGGGACTGGGCCATTGAAGTTTTTGTTGTTAGAATAATATAATTCGATAGGTTTGAATATCTTGTGTTGTATTTTGAATTTATATTTTTTTTTTTTGTAAATTTGAATTTAAAATAAGAGGTAATATTTTTTACATATATGGATTTTACATTAAGAACTTTGAAGTCTTTAAATAGGTCTTTCGTGGGGTGTATATAATGAACTCTGTAAATAGTCCGTATTATTAATTTTTGGGCTTTTATTAATGGATCTAATACAGTTTTGGAGCATCCTCCCCAGATAATTATACCGTACGATAAGATTGACTGACACAGGGAAAAATATACTGTTCTCATTGTATTTTTTTGTAGTATATTGCGCAATGATCTAAAGATATAAGCCAGTTTCCTTATACGGCTTGTGACGTTAATTACATGTTCTTCCCATCGCAGTTTGTTATCGATTATTACGCCTAAGTATCTGATGGAGTCTACTCTTTCCAATGGATTGCATAAACAGCTGGATATATTACTACAAGAATGTATTTTTAATACATGATTACTTGAGGGTTGACTTGGATTATTTGTACTGAATGTTAGGTATTTTGTTTTGGTTATGTTTAGCGTTAGTAAATTATCATCCAGCCATTGTTTAACATTTTGCAAAATTAGTTCCGCTTTATGAAAAGTTTCTACCCATGTTTTACTTTTTAGTATCAGGGCAGTATCATCGGCAAAGGTGATTATGTTGCCATCAATTTCTAATCTACATAAATCATTAATGTATATGAGAAAAAGTATTGGACCGAGTACACTGCCCTGTGGTACACCAAAATTGATTCTGATAGGTTGAGACGATTTGTATGATGGTAACTTAACAAATTGCTTTCTGTCTGTTAGGTAAGATTTGAACCAATCAAATGCCTTATTCTTTATTCCAATTTTATGAAGCTTAGCTAGGAGGATTCGACGAGAGACTGTGTCAAATGCCTTAGCTAAGTCTAGAAATATTGCCAGACATTTATCACCTTTGTCTAGGGCTTCTGTTATGTGTGATGTTAATACTAGAATAGCTGAATCTGTGCTGAGCCCTTCTCTGAACCCATGCTGGTTAGGCGAGAGAATATTGTATTTTGTAAGATAGTCAGTAAGTCTTTTTTTTACGATTTTTTCTATGATTTTGGAGAGTGATGATAAAATGGAGATAGGTCTATAGTTTGATATCTCAGTAGGAGTTCCAGACTTAAAAATTGGTTGGACCAAAGCAAGTTTGAGTTTGTACGGAAATATACCTTTGTCGAGACTGAGGTTAATGATATGTTCCAGTGGTAGATTTATAAAAGGTTCAATAATTTTGAGTATATTTGAGGATATTTTATCATGATTACATGAATGGGAGGGCTTTAGTTGTTTTATAGTTTGTGAAATTTCAGCAGAGTTGGTGGGGTTGAGTGTGAATGAATTGTTTGTTTCACAAGCAGAGATATTTATATTGTTGGCAAGAGCATTTTCATCTGTAGATGTTTTATTTAAAATTTGTGATGCTAAGTTTTTTCCAATATTACAAAAATATTCATTTATGTGATTGGTCACAGTGTCAGGGTCGACTTTTAGTGAAGTGTCTAGTCCGTTGATGTTTAATTTATTGATTGTTGGTGTTGAATGGTCAGTGTCAGATATTTCTTTAATAATTTGCCAAATTTTTTTATTATTATTACCGGCTCTGGACAATTTATGTTTATAGTAGTTTTCTTTAGTGATTCTGATGAGATTGTTACAAATATTTCTGTATTTTTTATAAAATGTTTGGGCTTGTGTATTTGGATTGTTAATTAAGTTTTTGTGGAGTTTGTCCCGTTTTTTAATACAAAAAATTAAACCATCTGTTATCCATGGTTTTAGTTTTTTATTTTTTGAGTTGTTCAAAGGGGATTCAACGGTAACAGCCTGAATATGTTTCAATAGTATTTCAGAAAATTTATTAAATGCAACATCTACATCTGAAGAATTTACAACAGAGAGCCAATTTTCTAATTTAATTTTGGAGGTTAGTTCCTCAAAATTGATCGTAGTCTTTAATGTATTTTCACATGAGGTAATGGGAGTGGATTTTTTATTCATGAGGCCAATTACTATTGAGAAGTGATCAGTTATAGTTGATTGATAAACAATTCCTTTAGAATTTTTTTTTGTTCTTAGGAATATGTGGTCAATACATGATTTGGTCATGTCGGTTACTCTAGTTGGGACATTAATATAAGAAACAAGCCCGTATTGAGTCATTAGGTTCTTATAGTCGAGTGTTTGTGTTGACATGGGCTTGATATAATTGATAATGAATACGTGCAGCATCAAAATTGGACTCCTAAACACATCTAAACAACCAAGCGAAGCAATAAACACAACCAAGGAAATGTTCCGCTATTTACATGTCCCCCACCACGCGACTTGCCGAGCTCTAATTGGTCAACGCTGAATAAAGGAAATCTCCGAGTCGTAAATAATTACGTAACCAAATTCACCTTCTCGAAAACGATGAACTAAATTACGAGAAAATGGTCACATTTACGACCAATACATAAATATCAGCGCCAAAAAATAAGTATGTGCTAAAATAATAACCTAAAAACTGAAACCTATCTGTGTTTTCCGCACTTTGAAAAAATGTTATTCCAAAATATTGTGATTTGGTTCTAATATGTAAACATTGTACATTTTCTTATAAATATAATAAAAATAATGGGAGACGATGGTTTGGACGGACTGATCCGACTTGGTGAGAACTATTGCGTACAATTGTGCAACATCTGATCGCCGAATATAGTGACCAGGAAAACTGCCTAACTTACACACCCTGCAAAAAAACAGGGAGTTTTCTTAGAACAAAAGTTCAACACGGGTCGGTCCTATAAATAGGGCCCTTTCTCCCGCCACAAGTCAGTTAAAAATCTACCACCAACGAAGTAACAGTCTTCTACAACCAAAGTCTTCCAGTTCAAACCTATTTTCAAGTGTTTTAATCCAGTACTCAAATCAGTTTTGCCATTATACCTAGAAGCATTTGTCAAAGTAGTAAATTCATTTAAAAGACCAGTGGCGTTCCAAAATCCACTGGCGTACCAAACTCCATTGTCGTGTCATTGTGGCCAGCTCCCTATTATATTTAGTTTATGTACAAACGTCTAGTACAATAATCAAAGCACGCTTTGGGGGTAAAAATACAGGGGGATGCCAACAATTGTTTATTGTAATAAATACATTGGTTCTATGTTTGGAGGATTCTTATAGTTCTGATCATTCTAGCTATCTAGAAAGAAATCGGTAATCAGAAAAAAAGCATCATAACTTACAATACGAACACTGGTTTAGTTTAAATATTACTGTTTTTTTTTTATTAATAATATTACGTTATGTAAGAGTTTCTGCTCCCATTTCTTGATCGGCAATTATTATTATTACAAGAGTTTGTTATTCTGGGAGCGAAGGGCCTTCTCTGTAATGACCCCCGAGTGACATAGATAAAGTGTTCTCCGTCTCCAGTGCACCCCAAGCGCTAATGCCATACCTCCAAATCGGTTAAATAAAAGCGAACCCTTATATACCGGGTATTAGGTAGATATTAATACCTTCCTTCTTGTAAATGAGGTGAGACTGTGACGTGATTGATAGAACACCTCTAAGTAAGATTGATTTTCTTGCAATGGTTACCTCATACTTTGAGGAACAATCAGGAAATAAAAAACGGAAATCAGTTAATAATTTTAAGCAGATATAAGAACTCAGCTAATTTTTGAATAATACCTCCGTGTTAAAATTACGCACTTGCCTACATCGTTATTTTTCAAAATAATCTTTTTCAAACAAAGTCATCGTCACTGGTTACACTCTCAAATTATTATCCATCTTCTTATTATTTGACGATTAAATGATGGCGTACCCAAAAAGGGTATTTTTTTACTTTATTACGAGTACATTAGCTCCACAAAGGGGGCCCGGAGAAAAAATAAACCTTCAGGTTCTATGACATCCTTGGGGATGCTGTGTAGAGGATCTTTTTAGAAAGGAAGTTCTGAGAAGGAAAACGGTGCGAGGGGTGGGTAGGAATCTGTGGGTCCAACGTGTCGAGGAGTGACGGACGTATGAATTCATCTCGCCTACTGCGATGTGATGCGATGGGTCGAGAGAGTCCGGCTGGAGACTTCTAGGTTAGCTCTCCCTCATCTCCCAATCTAGCCACACAATAGGTGGGCAAACGCATTCGCCGCCAACACCTTGGCTCCCCTTCTAAGTCACCAAAATAAACAAGACACTTGGGATGACCTATTGCAGGGAGGTTGGTTAACCAATAAATGGTTCCCGGGGCGGCGGTACCCATAAGCGCCTACCAAATTGGTATGTTGTAAGGATGAAAGGAGTTGGGCGGGAAAGGTTTGGAAGTACACTTTACTAAATCTACTAAACACAACTAAAGTTATTTCAAGAAATTTTGATTTTTAAAGGTGATCTTCCAAATGAGCGATACTAAAGGCGATTCCAGACTCACGGCGAGAAGTCTCGGCGAGAATTTCTCGCCGAGACTTCTCGCGAGAATAAGCACTTATCCACACTCTCATTTTTCTCACTCGTGATCTGTTTCCCATCCGGTATGGACGACATCACAGACGATATTCAAAATGCAGCAGGTTTGGCTCTGTGCGCCATGGCATATTATAATTTTGTGAAAGTTGTGACGTTGAACGTTGTAGTTAGCCCTTGATTTAGAAAGGAATTCAGAGCGTCATATGCAAACCATATAGGTTTATAAATTTCATTTTCACCAGCACCCGATTTGGAGGAATCATTCACTTTTCTATATTTCCAAATCATTTTTCAATATTTCCGTTAACTAGCAAAAAGGGAATCTTTTTTCTTTTTGAGTTCAGGTACTTTCATCTCCATTATTTCTCCAAGTCTGTTCCACGCATCGTGGTTCAAACTTTTGTAATTCGATGTTTTGCATCCCATAACACCGGTTCAGATTGAAAATATTCTATAAATTACAACTCTTGTTGATTTTTTATACAAGGAAATAAAATTTTCGAAACAAAAACAAAAATATATCGCACGTCTACTCTCAACCGCTCACTAAACAACACTGAGACAAAACGTGAGTGTGTTAGCCTTCTCGCTTCTCACCCGAGAAATCCTTTGAAGCGGCCAAATTTACCGACAACGATCCGAGAACAGCCGAGCCCGAGAAAGAGAATGCGAGAAACACCTCACATTCTCGCTTCTCGGGTGTTCTCGGGGCTTCTCGCCGAGAGTCTGGATGGGCTATAAGAGAATCTACCGCTCTAGAACACACCGAAAATGTACATTTTATTATTTAAGTTCTTGGGTATTGTGTGAAATATCTAATTGATTATTTTTTTTCAAATGTGTACACGCCGGGTTTCGATCCAATGACTTCTCTCAAATTCTATTGTAATAATATTTTTCACATATTTCATCATTAGGACGGATTTTTACAGATTGAAAAACATTACAGTAATTTTTCAAATGGTCGTAGAAAAAGAACTATTAAGCAAAAAAAACCATTAAACATAATATGCTGCTGCCGAGTTGTTAAAACGAAATGCGGCTCATATCAGTTATCTCTTTGTTCAGTCGGAAAATAGATTCGATAATCCGTAGGGAAGTTATGTTTATTCAAGCATTCTTATATTCTACAAATGGCCATGCATCCGCGTTTGCACTTGTACAGTTTGCACGTATTTACTCGTGCAGAAAACGAGAAATTAAATCAACTGTACAACGAGGCGCGTTTATTTTACCAATTAATAATTCCATTAAACCGAATATCGTTTATATTTGCTCACATTCTTCTTCTTCGTGTGCCTTATCAGGACCCCCCCGACGTTGGCGAACACTCTTGAAAATGTCTCTCTATCTTTCGCTGCCCGGAATAGCTCCTCCATACTTCTAATGCTGGTCCACTCTCGTATATTTCGCAGCCAAGACATTTGTCTCCTACCATGCCCTCGACGACCCTCTATCTTGCCTTTCAAAATTAAATGGAGCAAGTGATACTTCTCCACCAGATATGAAATTTTTCTGATTTTTATTAATGTAAGCAGTTCTATATCCGCTCTAGCCCGCCTGAGAATTTCTGTGTCGGTGATCATGTCGGTCCATGGGACTTTGAGCATTCTCTAGTGAAGCCACATTTCAAAAGCCTCTAACCTGTTCATGGTATTTATTTTCAAGGTCCATGTTTCACATCCATAGAGAAAGACCGACCATACAAAACATCTTAGCATTCTCTGCCTTAGTTTAAGCTGATATTGTCATTGCAGAAGAGGGATTCCATTTTAATGAACGCAGTTCTTTCTGCCTCAATTCTGCACCTAACCTCTATATCAGGGTCAAGAGTCTCCGTGAGAATACTACCGAGGTATCTAAATCTTTCCACCTTTTCGACATTGCAACCATTTAACTGCAACATTGCTCACATTAATACATTTTATCTCAGGAAAGCATCATTCTATCCCTTCTTCTGGTGCCTTCTCCTTTCGGAGGTTGGCTATAATCAAGCCAATCTTAAGGCTGTAGTCCAGAACAACAATTAATTTGCATAAACGTGAAAGTTCTCTTATACCAATTTATTACTGGGAAATCGGCTAATATTAATTATAAAAATACTTTTTTTATGAACACCTCCCTGATAAAAGAGCTTAAAATCATAGCAAAGATTCGTCACTTATGCCAAAATGTTATTAAGAAAAAGATTTACCATGTCTATATGAATAGAAAACATGAAAAAACTTTGTAAAATTAATTTGTGAATTTATTTTACCCGTGATGCATATTATTTTAATTATAAATGACTGACTGACAAACTGATATTTCCGTCTGAAATTTCGCTTCCTTTGTGTAGTCAAATTTGAAAGGAAACTGATACCGGTGAATTGGAGTGAAGTTTCAATTTTCTTCAAATAAGTAATAAGGGTGACGTGCCTCCTTTTCATATATAACTTCTAAAGAGATTTTGAATAAACACATTATCCAATAATGTGTATTATTTGATTATTTCCAAAAATATTTATTTTCAATTTGGTAGGCGGACTTGGGTACCACCAACACCCTGCCATAGGTCACCCCAAGTGATTCACTATGTTGGGAAACTGTACAGGGGTGTCCGGGTTCTTGGGGTGAGGTTTATCTAGATATTCGTCATAGAACGTCGCGTCGCCTCGCACCGCAAAGGGAGGGATGGATTCATACATCCGTCGCTCCTGGACAAACTGAAACCAGATTCTTTCTCTCAGTCCTTCCTCTCCTTCCCATCCTAAAAATAATCTCCACACAGTATTTCCAAAGACATAGGCCCTGAGCGGAATTATTTTCCTCAGGGCCTCCTGTGTAAAAAAATATATTGAATACGAACTGAAAACGTACGTATTTTCGTAAATTATTACAAGGGTCGGTCAATAAGTAATGCCACATAATTTTGTCTACTTAAATAAAGTTAATAAAGTGAAAATTTTGAATTTGGTTCTATTCCTCAAACTTTCTTCTACAATCTGCTGCAGTAGTAACTGTTTGAGTCGCTTGCAAAATTGCCGACATCGATGTTCGTAATAGATAGTGTTCTGTGATTGATTCTTGACTGAAGAAGGTGAAACGCAAAACTTCACATTCATGAAATACTGAAAAATGTGTACCATGATGCAACAGTGGACGTTAGCACTGCTAGACGATGGGTTCCTTACTGTAACGAAGCTGAAGGACAAACAACGCTGGCTTGCGCTCAGCGCCCTTGAGGTGATTTTTCACAAAAACGGCGCTTTATAAATTATCTAATATTATTATTATTATTATTATTAGGAAAAACGGAGCGGCGCAGGCCGTTGATTGCAGCGATTGCACTCATGCGCGATGACCCCAGATAACTACAAATGTCGCATTCTCTCCCATAGTAAGGGCAGTGTGATGACGAATATTCGACAACTGATTTTTCGACAAAAGTTTTGCAAGGTGGGTATCATGAAACTTAACAGAATAAAGAAACAAGAAAAACAATGGCCTCACAACACTTAGCTCTTTGTTTCTGGAAAAAAAATGTGACCGGAGTCGAAAAATGGGTTCATTTTTTTGACCTGAATCAAAGAGGCAGTCAATAGAATGGCATCGCACAAACTCACCAAGGACAAAAAAAAAATCAAAACTTGGTGATCGGCGGGGAAAGTTATGGCGATGGTGTTCTGGATATGACGGTACTTTTTACAACACTGTGATACATGCCTTTGTTAAAAGATGGACCAAAGCTGTAGAAATGGGCGGAGATTATATTGAAAAGTAACAAATTAATCGTCAATAATGTGGTTTTCGACCCCTGTAATTGCATTTTTTATTACTTGACAATTAAAGGAGAAAAAAATAGGAGGCATTACTTATTGACTGGCCCTAGTATTTAAACCAAACTTTGAAATCGAACCGATCTTTCACAAAAAAACTTTAAAAATAGCGCGGACGTAAAACATTAAAAGACACCCTCGGACAAGCTAATTTCGGATTATCAGTCCAGATAGGCACCTAGGCTGATAGAATTGGGTTTATTTGTTCCTGAAATTATAGCTTTTCGTATACTCTTCCTCAGGGCCGGATCTACGAAATCTGGCGCCCTGTGCAGTAGGTACCGATGGCGCCCCCCCCCCCCCTACATTTTTATTTTGATTAAAAATTCGTTAACCCCAATTTTTTTATTTTTCTATTTAATTTTTTTTTTTTTTACACTAATTTATCAAATAAAATCAAGACATATAAAGGTGTAACTTTTCCAAGTGACCTGGCGATAGCTCTCACACTCGTTTTTTTTAAAAAGAGAGGATCGCCAGGAGCACTATACTCTCTGAATCTATTGGGTAAAAAATTATGGTGCTATTTTAATTATTTTAGGAAAAACTCTTTGCAAGTTATGCTTTAAAATAATACAACGAATTGTTTGTTTGTGCCCGTACCATGATTTAAAATATAGGTTACGAGACAATGCGGGTGGTTTCGCTGAATTAGGTCCATTATACATTCTTGAGATTTACTGTGTTTATGTACCTATATACCCAACGCGAATATTAGAAAAAGCAAATACATATACGTTCTCATGGCAACGTACAACACAAGAATAGCATCTACTAGCTTCTGACAGGCAGCTTCGACGAGAGACAGTGAGCAGTGATAATAAGAATATAACCTCAAATTTGTACCTTGCATTTCCCCTGTGTTGAGCGAACAAACACTAAACACTGACGTATCAACGGCTTACGAACAAAAATGCCGCGCTGTGATTGGTTATTGAATTTGGATCGCACCTATTCGTCGTAAAACACGGTAAAAGATATATGGAAAAATAGAACTTACGTTTAAACTAAATACATGGAATTTGTAAAAAAATTCTGTAACTGACTATAAATTCGTAAGCCGTTGATACCAACCAGATGCGTGCGCATTCTGTTTCTTTGGAAAGTGTTGCTAGAGCGTAATAATTATTTCGTACTATGGGTAATTTTTAAACGATTCAGGGAATATTATAACTAAATTTTAATTCAATATTTGGTTTTTACACGTTTTTGAACGTATGGCAGATCCGGCGCTGCTCTTCCTAAAATATTAGATCTGCAAAATTTTTAAATTTAACGAGAAAATTTACATTTTCCAATAAAGTCATGTGCGCACAACAGGTGCAGGAACAAACTGTGGTATGCATTATTTGCGGGGAAAATTTCGATAAATAAATATTGAATTCAATATCACGTTAAAATGCATTTATTGCGAAAATAAATTATCCCATTTATGAAACCAAATCCAACTTACGGTGAGCAACCGCGTATGTAACGTGTGTCCATGTAATGTGTCTCTAAAAACCGAAAAAAATATTTCTGCCAATCTGATGTATTTATGCATAGGTTTTTTTAATTTTTTATATGAATACCGAATAAGAGTCCCAACTGCTCCCGTCGAGAGCTAGTGAGATTGTGGCATCCCCGATTGGGGTATTTTGTGAGGCTGAAGGTAGTGGGGAGAGGAAGGAGATAGGGAGGAGGAAGGTGGGGAAGTATCTGACTATTCAGATCTAGTCACCAAACACGGTTAATGCCATTTCTAGCAACGTTTCAATTCTGAATGGTGGTCTTACACCAGGACGATACTGAGAGTATCTTCCACTCTGGAACGTGCTGCAAGTATACAATATTTATATTTTAAATTAATAAATTGTGAGATTACACAAATTAATTCAATAAAATTTATTTACCACGCCGGGATTCGATCCGCGAGTTAAGAGCCTTACCGCTGGACTAAGCCGGTACATTCATTCTCAACTAAGGTTTATCGTCACATTTTTTTTAAACATCTCTGACCTTCCCCTTCCCATTGCACAACTCAATATTCCCAAAACGGCTACAGGGTTTTCACTTGCATGTCATCCATTACGATCTGATGTAATTGGAAACGTCAGACTGAAATTGTCACTTGTTCGCTTCGGAAATATGATACTGCAAAGATATTGGAAACACGTGCTTTGACGATGCATGACACGTACGGTGCATTGTTTATCTAACTTTAGTTAAATACTTCTGCGGTTCTTATTTTATACCTATTACTGAAACCTGCTTCAAAACACTTTTTCTGGGCGATCGAAAGGATGTTCGAAAAATACCTACCAGTTTGCTAACACAATTATTACACAGCAGAAAATGAACTTAAGGTGATCCATTGGTCTCGGAATTTGACATCGGAATCGCAGCCTCTTTTTGGGAGGGATTTAAAATACTTGAGAATACGTTCGTGGAAGGATTGGAGAATGGATTTGAGACATACGTTACGGACGTCCACACCCCACGGTGGCGGTGCCCGGGGCCGTAACTAATTGACACACCCTAATGTACATTAGGGTGTGTCAATTATTTCAACTTTTGAATTCAGAAACGCCCGGGGTCTCAAAAGTTGCGTCTTATAAAGAAAATGAGAACTGTAATTAATATTTTTTTAAATGGTTATTAGCCCGCTAAAATGAATTAAAAATCAGAAAACAAACCTAAAACCATTTTTTTTTTAATTTTTATTAATTTTTTTTCAGTAATTTCACCTTTTAACGTTCATTTATTATTAAAAAATGCGTATAACTGACAAAAATGAAAAAAAAAGTTCAAGTCTATGAATACAACAAGTCAACAAGAATTCTGATTTTATGCAGAAAAAGTTTATTTTCCCCTTTTATATTTTTAACCAACACATCACATATGTATTCAATCCAATAATGTATTTGTAATCCTTTCTTGAACGATTTGAGTTTAAATACGCATAAAACTATTGATGCATATGTACGGGCGCAAACAGTTCATTCATCTTTATATTTTACGAGTTCTCTAAAGTCATCCATGTGGAATTAGCATTAGATGTATTCCTATTATTTTACATTGAGTTTACGCTTTATTTGTATATTTTGTAATATTTTTTATTTGTGTTATACTGTTGTTATAAATAAAATTTGTATTTGATATGTTAAAACCCAATAGGGCGTCAATAAATAAATAAATAAGTAAAATAAAAAAAATATTTTGAAGCATAACTTGCAAAAAGGATCTTGAAAAATAGAGCAGATTATGAATTCTTTTAAGTTTTGCCTTAATTTACACGAGCTAACACGATGTCTATTGCAAATAAAAACTGCAGCCTGTATCTACAGTGTTCCTAAAACTACAGTTTTATTTGTCTGATTTCTTATTAACTAAACTAGTGAAGAAGACGTTCACGCTTAAAGCAGTTGCAATCTAACTGACTATTTAAAATTTATGTGGATATATTTTTCAATATTGATGAATACTGTTCATAATTTATTTTAGATTATTTTTCTATATTTGGCTACATTTGACCATTTTAATATACCGTACTTACTATGCATAATATAAGTGTTTTGTTAGTTTATTTATTGTTCTGTTATACGTGGTGGAATTATATTTTATTAAAATTGAAATTAAAACACTTTTCAACTTATTTCCACTTATTTATTTCACCAGTACCGGTTTCATCCTATTATGGACATCTTCAGGCTGGCAATTGCAACATTGCCAGCCTGATGATGTCCATTATAGAATGAAACTGGTACTGGTGAAATAAATAAGTGGAAATAAATTAAAAAGTGTTTTAATTTCAATTTTAATAAGTGTATTGTTATTGGAAAGACACTATAAAATATATACTCCTAAAAAAATAAGTACAATATTAAAAAAAAACAACTGGTATGACAGTCAAAAATGATAGAGATTCTCTTACATGCAAACAGGCCGTGTATACCCTCTGTTCGCGTCATACATTCATCAGAGACATACGTTCACTATTATTCCATTATCTCCAATCTACCTATTATTACATTTACGAATCCGTACCTACTTTGATTTTGAGTTCCTCATGAAATTTCATAAGTAGGGTCTAAATCTGAAAAGCCGGATACTTTCCATCCCCCTCCCTCTCCATCACATTCAGTCTCACAACGTACCAAAATTATTGGGTATACCATAGTCCCACTGGCTCCAGATGGGACTCAGATGGGAGGGAGCAGATGGGACTCTTTTTTGAAGACTGTCGTTAGGGTACGTGCAAATGTCACTAGAATTTTTTTTTTTATATATATCCAAATTAGTAACCTACGGATTATAAAACTGGAAAAACCTCTTAAAATATACTTACGAGTATTTTCCTATAGAAATGATGGTGGTCAATTCACATTCCATGAATATATTACCCATTACGTACAGATGGCTAGAAAACGAGTCGACCATTCCTCCCAGACGCTGGCGCTGCAACGAATTGTTGAGTAATATTACTTCTAAAGAATGGAATTCATTCCTTAACCCCGTGGTCGAGCTAATATAATGAATTATTGTCATTTTTCGCAGTTTGAAGATTCACAAATATTTTTGTGTTGTTTCAAAATTTCTTATTATTTTTCATCAGATATAAAAATCAACTAAACAGACATATGTAGTTAAGTAAATAAATGTAAGGGATGAAATAAGTACTTTTGATAACAATTATATCACATTATAAATGTTCGGTGTTAAACGTAAATATTGTTATTATTTTTTAAGAGTCCTAACTGCTCCCAAACGTCTGGAGTCAGTGACACTATGGCATCCTTAATTGGGGTTTGTTATGAGGCTGAAGGTAGTGCGGAGAGGAAAGAGGTGAGGAATGGGACTATGGAGAAGCACCTTGTTTGGTGCTTCTGCATCCTGGTCACCAAAGTTTCAATTCTGAATGGTTGTCTTAAACTAGGACGATTTGATGATTAAATGGATAAATTATTAAATAACACAATGTTAGAATAAGTTAATCGAACGTCCGAGTTTTTAGTTACTCAGCGCTTTTGAGGTGATTTTATAACTAAACCGATGCCATATAAAAAGCAGCCAAATAATATTCGTAAGCAGTGAGCGCGAAAAATTAGTAAATATATTATAAAGTGGTATATTTCAAACCCTCCTATATTAATCAGCGTATTTCGTGACACGAAACAAATAAGTCAATCTTTTCAGTTTTTCAGCTGTCAAGTGGTTAAGACCACCCCACCGAACAAAGCTTCCCTCCCTAAGAGCTTTGGAGATTCGTGGCTTCGAGGCTTCAGCGCGGAATGGGAAGATAACCCGCTCCGGGTGCAATTTGGTTTAATGCAACGAATTTTTGAATGAAACCTAACTTTTTATCGGACTTTTGTATTCAAAATGGGAGCCGTAAAGGAGAATAATACTGTACGGCCATGACGGGCACATTTGAATAAAGTTGCGCTCTGCGCTAAGCTCTCGAGATGGAAAATTATATATGAAGAAATTGCATTTTAAGCTGTTATTAGTCGAAGTAACGATACGCCTTTTGGGTTGAGTGCTTGAATTTTATATTGGAATTTGTTTTCCATTGCGTCGTTAAAGCAATGTTATTATTCGAAACGGTATTGTTATTGCTAAGAAGCCTTATTAAAATGAAAATACCAATTTAGTTTTTTATGTCCTTGGTTTAAAATTGGATAGATCTTTTGTATTATAAACGCCATGGCCCCAAGGGAGTTTTAGGTAAGTTTCAACACAGACTCATGAAAAAAATACGTTTTCTTGATAATACCGCTCTCAAGTAAGTGCGATCAAACCGCTGATCGTTCCGTTGTATCCATTTTCCTCTTCTCACAAATGGCGCGTAATTGAAGAAGCTGAAAATGGAGCCATGAAGGTTTAAAAATTTTAAATAATAGTAATAATTATATTCCTAAAAAATTAACATCAAAACAACTTTTAAAGAAATCTTCACGGAATAAATAGATATTTTAGACAATATGTAATAAGTGAAAACTGACGGCCTCCGTGGTCGAGGAGTGAAAGATACTCTCAGTATTGCGCTGGTGTAAGACCACCATTCAAAATTGAAACTTTGCTTTAAATGGCCTTAACCGTGTTCGGTGACAAGATCTGAGTAATCAGTAATCCACACCTTTCTTTTTCTCATCTTCTTCCCCTCCCCATCACCTTCAATCTCACAACTTTTACCTCTATTGGGGATGCCAAAGTCTGACTTTCAGAAATAAATTAATATTTTGCGAATATTTAATTTTAGTTGTCAATTAATAATGACATTAAAGAAACGTGCGCGATAGAATGCAATCATGCGATAATGTATACCCACTTTGACTGATAATATTTTTTTATACTTGTAGGAAGGAGGAAACACAGAGGCCGGAAAATCGTTCCATAGCCGAGCTGTTGAACTCAAGAACGAGTTAAAGAAGCGACCCGTTCTCATGTGACAAATGTCAACCGTGTACATATGTTGGGTGCGCGTTTGGTGTGTTTCCCGATTGGCGCCGAGGGGATCAATGACTCTAGTTCTTCGGACCACCTTTCAATGAAATACCGGTAAAACAAGGATAGCATTCCCACCCAACGCCTGTGCTCTAAAGATTGCAATCCTTTTGTTAAGATGGGATAATCTATTAAACGGACCGCCTGTTTCAGCACAGAGTCAAGGATTTTTCAGGCTGTGGAACGATTTGCCGGCCTTTGTGTTCCTCCATCCTACAACATGGGTCTCTCTTCAAGACTTGTTCATTCCTTTCTATCCTCAAAAAGACCCTCCACACAGCATCTCAGATAACATAGGCCCTGAGGGAAATTATTTTCCTCAGGGCCTCTTGTGTGGAGTTAATGTAAAAAAAAAAGTTTATGGGAGGCTAATTCAGCAGCTAAGCACTAATCGTCGAAAGATGATCGAAGAAAAACCCGTGGTATATATAAAATGTTATGGATTCATTAATTATGTGTAATTCTACAACACAGAAACTCTACTCAACAGAAAGTTCTCACTTAATATGCACTCACAAAGCGATCATTCTGGGTATGTAGCTTATGTATCTACAGGAAATTAGGGAAATAGCGCCGCAGGGTAAAATTAAAGTTTATCTTGTCGAATTATAGTTTGGGACAATTCATTCGTCCTGTTACGACAGTCAAATAACCCCATTTTATTAAGATTTGGGAGGCAGAGTAGGCATGTACTAGTAAACATATTTGTACCTACTTACAATAATTAAGAGGAATATAAACGCTAGAAATATTTCGAATCTCATGCCTGCAAATTTTAAATATCAAGCGTCTTTTTGCACGTGGCAAGTAAGAGAAAAAGTGTTTTTTTTTACAGTGAATACCGCACAAGAATCTCAACTGCTCCCGTCTGGAGCCAGTGAGACTTTGGCATCCCCAATTGGGGTATGTTGTGAGGCTGAAGGTAGTGGGGAGGGGAAGGAGGTGGGGAAGAGGAAGGTTGGGAAGTACCTGGCTATTCAGATCTGGTCACCAAACACGGCTAAAGCCATTTTCAAGCAACGTTTCAATTCTGAATGGTGGTCTTACACCAGGGCGATACTGATAGTATCTTCAACTCTGGAACATGCTGCAAATAAACTATATATTATTTTAAATGAATTAATTGTGAAATAACACAAATTAATCAAATAAAATTTATTTGCGCATGTTGGGTTCGAACCCGCGACCTCCGGATTGTGAGTCAAGAGTCTTACACACTGGACTACGGAGGTCTTTAATTTAGAGAGTTTTAATTTATTTTGTGCATAATTTTATAAGAACGAAAAAAGTTAGAACATGGAAAACCTCAAAAATAGTCATAGCCATAAAGGGGTATTTTTTAAAAATTGTTTCTTGTATTACTTCATAGTTGTCATTGAAAAAACTTTTTTTTTTGGTGGTTTACGCTTATATTTTTTGTTACGTAAATAATAATTTTACTGTAATTCCAATACATAGAAAACTAGTAAAAGCTTCGATTTATCCGTAGCATATTTTTGGATGTTCATACTATAAGCCGATTCGTCGTAAAGATTAATCAAAATAGTATCTAAATAGGATTTCACGTGTATATTAATCTTAATTCAAAATTTTTGTGTCCGTTTTTGCGCCGTTATCAAAGACGAAAGTAAAAATGGATAGGTAATCGAATTTCTGAAAGGCACGTAACAAACTTGCTAACCATAACGCCGTTTCTCCGCAGAGGCAGGCAGAGAGGATGGACCACCATGCAAGTCTTTCTTGGCACTCTCTTCACGCATTCCCTGCTTATTAGCATATACTCATACTTTTCTATTATTTTGACTTTCGACCGGGCTCAAGAAACACGAGAAATACTTATTTGTCAAATACTTATCAATGAATATGGGGGAATGTAGTTTGTATCTGGAGTCGCCTAACAGATTTCAATACTTTTTCAATAATAAAATTACTGAAAATGTGCAAAAAAACCGTACAACTTTTTTTAAACGTGAAACTACTTTAGCCCCGTTAGCGATTTGAAATTCGGATGAAACGGAAATGCGTCACAAAAATTTATTATTTGGTCTTCGGTTCTAATATCCGTATCTATATTCCGGCAATCTTTCCTGCATCTCATAATGTAGGGAAAGATTGCCGGAAGACGGGGCCCTGGAAGAAGGAGAACCTCATGGTTGAAAAACCTGAGACAGAGGTTTGGCCAGTCTACCGTGGAGCTGTTCCGGGCCGCAGTAAGCAAAGTCCGCGTAGCCAACATGATAGCCAACGTCCGTTAAACGGACAAGGCACAAGAAGAAGAAGAAGCGTTCTAATATAATCCGGTAAATTCACGACTACGCACGGGCCTCCAATAGCGCCGCGGCATGAAGCGCCCGACTCTCAGCGCGCATAGAGACATCCAGCGAACGGAGGTTCAAAGCCTACCAAATCCAAAAAAATAAACATTTTTATTTTTGTAAAATCAATATCCAATATTCAAACCACTTTAAAATAAACAGGCAAAAGAAAAGAAAGCGACATCTAGCGACTTCTAGTTTCACTTCTACTGCATGTAAATTGCGCACTTTGATTTTTTTGTTCAAATATCGAAGCTACAAAGATGGAATTAATGGTGTAAGATAGTTTTTTTAACATTATCTCCAGGTTCGGAGGAAAATAATTCCTCTCAGGGTCTATGTCACCTTAGGGATTTTGGGGAAGGAGAGGAAGGTCTGGAAAGAAGAACATGTATGAGGGGTGGGTAGGAAACTGGGGGTCAGTGTGTTTAGGAGTGATCGCCGCCATGATCAGGACAAACTTCACTCCGTGAACCTGGGCACCCCTGCCAAGTCACCAAACGCCATTGAACTTGGGTGAACTATTGCGTAGGTGTTTGTTATTCAATAAGTGCTTTCCGAGGTTGCGGTACCCTTACCCGCCTCCCAAATTGTTATAAGAACTTCACCGATCGTAAGTTTTTGTTGCATCTTTCATTCGAATTTCAATTATAAGTTAAATTTTTAATGTAAATTATCGATAAGGAGACTGCTGTAATGAAAAGTACGGTAAAACGTAAAATTTTGAGCATTTCACAGATTTTCTAAAAAATTCAAAATCAAAACGATTAGATATTGTTGTGTAACTGACCCCGGAAAATATAAAACAAAAATTCTGGTTTCCGTTGCAGAAAATAGAAAGTCACAATTATCTCCTCCGGAAAATCGCTTACATCTGTATAGTGCTGACGGAACGCAATTAGGAGCTACCACAGTTCAATTAAGTTTAAACCGGTTTGCAACACCCGCTCCCTTGGGGAGGAACTCCACTACTAGTAACCATCGGTTAATTTTCTGTGAAGGTTCACGACTTGTGACGTAATCAACAATTAATAAATCAGTATTTTAGTGCTGGTACCTACCCTGATGTATGGCAATGAGGCATGGATCTGGCAGAGGAAGGATGAAAGTAGACTGAATGCTGTAGAAATGAGATCCCTGAGGCGTATGTGTGCTAAAACTATGTACGATCGTGTGAGAAATGTGGAGATCCGCGAAGAATGCAAAAGGGTAAGCGTGATGAGTAAGATTAAGAAAGGGACGCTCAGATGGTTTGGGCATGTAGAGCGAATGAACGAGGAAAGGAGTGTAAGGAGAATATATGACGCAAATGTGAATGGAAGAAAAGTCGGGGATGAGGGTAGTTCAGGTGGATGGTAGATCGCGCAGATGATAACCAACCTCCAACAGGAAAAGGCACAGCAAGATGAATTATTTTTGTGATATGGCCAATGATCTTTATTTAACGAGATGGCCAATGATCTTTATTTGACGATATGGCCAATGATCTTTATTTGACGATAAGACCAATGATCTTCATTTCACGATATGACCAATGATCTTTATTTGACGATAAGACCAATTTCATTTCACGATATTTATGCTAACTCTAATAATGAATTATTCAGAAGCATTCAAAGCCTAGCGATAGAAGTCGACGTGGTTTTCGTAAACGTTTGCATTGCATAGTTTTTAGTACGTGTACGAATATAATAATTAAACAATACACGACAGTCTAAATAAATTTAAAACAAGATTCTAACATTCCTCTCCTGTAAATTCATTTGTCTCCCATAATTTTAGAATATCACTACAACGATTAAGCAGTACTCTTGAACTTGGCTAGCACCTGACTAAAGGTGACATTTCAATATTTCACTAATTTAACGCCTTGTGCTGTTGTTGCGGTTAGTAAATTTGTCAAGGTTGAAACAATACTTTAAGCACAGATGTCAAAATTATACTCTTCAAATTACAATGTAGGTAGGTGCTTTTATGTTGCTTGACAGAATCGATGACAATGTAAAGTATTGCTCTTGTGGTTTAAAATACGACGTTAAATACTACAATAAAACTGGCATTATATGAACTTTAACACTCTGCGGTATCGTTACGTTGGTTGTGATAGTACGCATAAAGTATTAAGAGCCATAAAACAGTTGTTATTTTTTCACAAAATTTGCTTCGTGAATTGCGGCAACTTAGTGCAATGTCTAAGTTAGTCTAAAACAGCATTTGGGTCCGTTGGATTTTGGGTCTTTAAAATCAAACTAGGTAACTTACTATAAAGCCGTTTCCCCGCAGACAGGGATGAGTAAGTAAATCATTCATTCGTCCCAAAATTCAAGGATACGAAATCATTACTTCTCAGACGCTACGGCAGACAGAAGAAATTATTACAGTCATTATCGTAAGTACACTAACAAATTAAACGTAATAAATATATTAGTGTTAACCGCTTTCACCGCTTACATTCCAGGAGATATCCTGAATGTACATCTGAGCAGTGACCTTTGGTCAAAAGAATCAATTTCTACATATTTAGTAAAGTCCCCGCGCCGTCTTTCTGTCTGTCTGTCTGTCTGTTCGCGATAAACTCAAAAACTACTGAACGGATTTTCATGCGGTTTTCACCAATAGATAGAGTGTTTCGTGAGGAAGGTTTAGGTATGTAATTTGTCAAGGATTTGTGTAAATTGGTTGAAACATCATGATAATTGTTAGAAGTGTCGGAAAAAATCGAGCCGCCTGGTAGCTTTCATCGAAAACGCTGCCTAATCCATTTGGGATATAATAAAACAATTAATGGTGGGATATTCCTCTTTTATAGATCTACAAAAAAGTCCGTGATGGCATATATCTATCTTTTACGGATAGCATACTATACCCATTATATCTTCTAAAAAAATGGTGACGTACATTGCGGTAATTGAAAAGTTATTTAGACGGATACAGTATTAATCCTTATTAATTTAAATACGTTAGTTACCTCAAGCATTTCATGCATGTTATTATAATCTTTCACACCATAATAAATAAAAGTCCTCCGCGGCATATGTCTGTCTCTTCGCGATAAACTCAAATACGGCGGTGGTTATAAAGGTTGGATAACCATCCAGTAGATGACTTATGTGTTTTATTAGCCACAGCAACGCGTGGCCGGGTCAGCTTAATAATACCTATTATGAAAATAATATCATATTTAATTTTTCACGGTTTTGCGTAAGTAGGTTGAAATATAACGATAATTGTTAGATGTGTCGGATGTGTTTTCATCTTACTCTTTTAAACTATGCAACGGATTTTCATGCGGTTTTCACAAATAGATAGAGTGATTCAAGAGGAAGGTATATATATATATATATATAATACACGAGCAATTCAAATATTCAATTCAGGCAGCGGGCAGCGGGCAGCTGGCAAGCGGGTGGTGTGGATTTTATAAAGGTTGGGTAATGGCGTTGTGTTTCGTTAGCCACAGCAACGTGTTGCCGGGTCTGCTAGTGATAAATAAACAAAATGTACAAAATTGTAAAAATTTATTGACGAATATTGTTATTTTATAACAGATTTAACCAAATGCAAAGTGCAAAAAACAGTTTTGTTTTTTAACTTTCAAAACGAAAACCAAAATTCAAAACGAAACCCTTTTCGATTCATATGTAGGTATGTAGGTACAAGTAGAAATTAAATTTCTGAGAAAAACAAGCATCAGTTTTTTGGAAATTTTCATTTGCGAATCTGATTTTGGGAAACTTTTCACTAATTTTGAGCTGGTAATTTTTTTCTTACAACACAACTTAGTGAACTTCCATTATAGCTAAAATAATCAAAAAGGTTTAAGTGGGTTACGAAGAATTCTTTTTATTAATTTGACTCTGACCTAGTTGGATACTTTTGAAATTACATGTCTTTTATCCTTCTTTCTCAAATTCATTTTGTTAAGAAGTAAGAATTACTTTTGAACAAATTCTCTAAAACACACATTTCCCTCAAATTCAAGACCAAATCTAGGTTGAGTAGGTACTTTGTTCTCCTCATATTTTTAGGGGGGAGAAATTTTCTTCTCAAAGTCATACAACCTTGAAACCATTCTAACTTAAAGGGAAACTAAAGTTCAACCAAATTCAAATTTAATATTCCTTGGGATTTCTGGAGAAGAAAACGGGATTTTGCAGACTTCGTCAGGGCACGTTGACCAATGAAGGATAAGGACCGATCAGAAATGTATTTTCTCGGTCTCGTCAGGGCCTGCTGATCAAGTATGGTTAACGTCCAACCGCAAGATGGGTTGGATGTCTTTCCGCCAGGGTCAGTTAGTTCGTTGCCGAACCTGCCATTTACCCCGGTGTCCTTCAGGCTCCTGTCTCCTGCTGAATGCTGGAGGTCCTGTTTCATGCTAACAAGTTGGTTCCCGGGGGTATCGTGAACTTGTCGCGTGCAAACGTCACGGTTAACATCCCTCCCTTAATACGTGGGCCCGTAATTATTTGCAGGGTAACCGGATTTTACGAAAACTAATAATTTGGAAATTATTTTTTGGCTTTTGGTCAACAATTTTAATGAAAAGAAGTATAATAAAAGTATTCTTTATAGAATAGTACGATTAAAAGTAGATTCCGATAATAAGTTTTAAAAATATTTTAAGTACCTACAACTGGTACGACGTGACGGTCTTAAATAGAAATGAAGAAACTCACTACCACGCCAACAGTCCTTTTATACCCTTCGTTTACGTCGTACATTCATTAAAGATTATATTATTTCAAAATCTTCGACCTGCGTTCAATACAAGAAAGAAATTTACTTGGTCAATAATTAAAATTCTTTAAGAGCGTTAGATTGAAATTCAAATTTAATGGAGTTAATTACAATACTATTTGAATATGCTCCTTGTAGATAATTTATAGATGATACATAACTAGGTTGCAAATATATTCTGGTGAGAACTTTGCAATCATGCCAATTGTGCAGGCAGCCTACAAAAAAATATCGAAAAATAATTGCAAATAATAATTATTGCAAGTAATTCCTATAGTGAAATATAATTGATAAAATGACGGAATTTAAGTAGGTCGAAGTGGGCCAATTATGAGTGGAGCGCTGGTCTCAATGAACGTAGTGTTTTATTTAGCCTATGATTGGTCCCAGTAAGACTAGAGAACTTGAATTCGAGTCCCAGTTTATAGGATTATATTTTTATTTTTGGTATCTGTTCTATTTTCATTGAAAGTTCTTAATAGTATTTTCAATATTACAATGAAGCTTAATCTATTAAGTTAAAGCTAATAATTGATTACATTAATTGATACATAATTGATTATTAGATATTAAACATTATGTTTCTTACCCCTCCTTAGAAGCATTCTAGAATATAACACTACGATTTGGTCACCCATTTTTACTAACCACATTAATATCGTTTTAAAAGTCCAACATTGTTGATGCATCTCGTTCTTTAGTACATTGATCACAAGTTCACCTGTAATCCTTGTGTTAACTAAGTCACGCACAAAGGTGAACACCCTGTTTATCTAAATTACAAACTATAAAGCTCCTTTAGGGTCTAAATCCACTTCGGTACAAATGTGTTTCGGTGTGTAAAATTATGTATATTATTTCAGCCTTGCAAGACGTAACCCTGTCGGTACGTACCCAGTACCCACCTATCTTACTTGGGCTTATCAGGCAAAGTGAAATAATAATCTTGAACTAATTGTTGTGGTTGGTGTGAAAGTTCGTCAGAATGTTTTTACCTCTACTCAGAATTCTCTAATAATGTATCATTTTAATTTTATAAATAAAAATACAAACATAATCTTTTTTTAATCTAAAAAAATATATCATTGAAGAAGAAGATAACAATAATAATCTAAGATAACAATAATAATCTAAACGAAAATGTGAAAGAGAACAAGAGACAGAAAAATAGAAAAAGACAATGATTACAACTGGGACTCGAACTCAGACCCCTCGTCTAACCAGGACGTGCGCGCTAACCAATTTGGCTTTTGCCACTTTCTGTCATAACGTCATATTTGTCAATCTCATATATTTTAAATTTGAATTAAAAATATCTTTTTCATATTATGGGCAACTACCCTGTTTTATTGGAAACAATCATTCTAAGAATTGGATTGTAACCTGGATATCGTCTCGGATAAATATATTCGAATTTATTAATATGGAGCATAGACATCCAAATTTAATAGACGAGAACATACAGATGAGGGAAAAAATCAACTATGGCGGTACGAAGAGGGGGAAGATGACTGTGATTCATTAAAAAATCAATCTGACAGTATATAGGCATCTCGCATTATAATATCACCATTTAGTTCTTAAAAGGAAAATCTGCTTTTGAATGAATAGACCTTTTTACGTGGGAGCGCGAATTACTCGCCACGTTATTAACATATTTGCGAAGTCCAAATACGGCAAAGTAGAGTTCGCATCTTTTCACATACGAATATTTTATTGCCGTATTTAGTTAGACTCTTTTACAAATGTTTCATAATTTACTTATCCATGTAACCAGCGACGAGCACACTGGAGAACCGCCCACATTCGTTATGATCGACATATTTTAGGGTGTAATATATAGCACAGGCTAGCATTTTTGCCGTGTTATTTCGTAAAATGTACACAAATTCTTGGCAGTTATACCTAGGGGGTAGACGTCCCCAACTAACCTTCTGATGGAAGTAGTGACATCTTGGAACGAATTCTTGAATTCGAAACCGAATTACAACGGTGGCTTTGTGTGAAAATCCACGTACACAGATGTTATTTGTGTTCGCGGCGCGTATGGCGTGGCGTCAGACATGCTCTCGAAGCTGGGTTCTGAAATTCAACCATGCAGAGGTTACCGTATTAATACTGTTCCAAAGTCGATACAAATAAAATAAAAATCTCCCTAGTCCTAATAATCTCTAAAGTTGCTTGTGAGAGCTTGGACTAAGTAATACGCAATATTATCACATAGGCACACTACGCAACTAACGAATTCTGTATTTACCTACCTACATAGATTTTAATATAGAAAACACGTTGTTAAATCAAAAACTCAGAGAAAAAATATATAATAATGATTCATAATTTTCGTTCTCTAACTTTTAAAATATTATGCTTTTGTAGTTTCCCTCTCATATGTATTCCTTTGGGTCAATTTACAGGACAAAAAATATGTTTCAAATATAACCGATAACTGATTAAATAATTTTTACTTGTGTGGTCACCGTAAAATATTCGACGGTGGTATTCCATTGTTTGGCTGAAGTAATTGTATTACCGATGCTTGTTATATATGCGACATTGCCGACAGAGAATTCCCTGGTACGGGTACAGTTTCGGTTTCTATAGCATAATGTACCTGCTATATATATGCATGTATTTATGTTGTATATATATAATGAATATTCAGTATGGTTTGGGGTGGTTGAGAATGCCAGGAGAGCAATGTTGAAATCGCCCCCGGTGGCTAATACCAACTTGCAATCGGGTATCAATGTACTGATAATAATTAATTAGGCGTATGGGACGTGACTTGATGACCACACTGTGGCTATTTACAGCTATATTGGATTGTGATTAAGCTCGTTGGTGCGTATAGTCTTATTATCTTGAATCAAAAGACACTAGGGCCATATTAATAATCGTGTTTTAAATTTTGCACAACTGGTAAATAACCATTTACTGGTAGTGAATATATATAACCATCAACAATTCATATAACCATCTACGTAGTGATCACGTTCACGCGTGTGACTCGGAATGGGAAGTTTGTGGTTTAATTTCTTGTGGACCGATTTGAAGAATAAAAAAACAACCCGAAAAAAAAAACTTTTTTTTTACGGTAATACATCTATTTTCAAATGTCTTTTAAAACTTGAAAAAAGTGGTTTTATTGAGGATTGAACCTTCCTATCAAGTGATCGGAATCAAATCCACTACCAACCTGGCCAAATCCCGAGTTGATAAGACCGACATCTATTTTGTATAAACTGCTGTACCTAATGTAATCAGAGAAATGCGTACATATGTCCGCGCTTGTGTACGTGATTGCCAGTTGACAGAATGCATTGTCATCAACAACGAGTCTATTTGTCGAGTTTCTGCTCAATCGAATTTATAAAAGTGGTAAATTTCCACTTCCAAGCTTGCACTTCATTCATTCATAATTTAATCAGGAAAACAAAATCTAAATTTGAACAGATGTCTTTAAAAATGATACTAAACTATGGCTTCTATCTCTCTTTGAGAAATAACTGAATATTTGAAAACCTATAACTCATGATGGAAAGTTCGTTGTTATAGTAGTTGGTTTAACCTCGAAATTTCAAATAAAAGTGTATACTTTCAAGATTTTTGATCCTGCAAACAAACAGATATTTCTGCGCTGTGTACATTAAAGATCTGTTCAAGCAATGGTTTCGGCTCATTACTTAAAAACCTGCGAAGAGATGAAAGAAGTAAACTTTGAGATGGAAGAAGTAAACAAACAACAAAAAAAATCAATTTGAAAATGCCAATGTTTTTGAAAGTGAATTTCACACCGAAAGGGTATATTATAATTGATTAATTACAAGGGACATATCTATGACATAAGGATAATAAGGTAATTTAGGCTCAACTCTGTAGTGGTTTCTTTAAGAATTAGGAATCATCTAGGACTCAAACCCGGGACCTCTTGCACTCGAACCGAAAATGATCTCAGAAGAATCAACGAGCCATCCTGGAGGATTCATCGTTAGTTTTCAACTGTTCCTATATTCTATATATAATTTCAACTGTTCCTATATTCTTCTCCTCTAATACTTTTAGAGGAGAAGAAACCTTTTATGCTTATGATGAGTGAAACACATGTTACTGAAGATATTCAAGATAGTGAAATTAAATTTGAACATTATAACACCATCCGTTGCGACTCACATAGTCGACATACAGGAGGAGTGATGATTCTCTTAAGCAATAAAATTCCATATGAAGTAATATCGAACAATCAATTTGAAAAACATTGTTGGATCTTAGCCATCACCATTAAATCAGGAAACAAGAAAGGTGTATATACTGTAATGTATAGATCGCCAAACACAAGCAAGTGCGACTTCTTAACATATTTTCAAAGATGGTGCATGGAAAATTTACAAGATGAAAATATAAACGTTATAGCTGGAGATTTTAATATAAATGCTAAAGCAAATGCAGATATATACACAGAAAAACTGAAATCTATTATACAAGCTACAGGGATGAAACAATTAGTCAAAGATTTTACACGAATTACAAATATCTCAAAAACGACGATTGATCTGGTAATCTCAAATAACATTAAAGATTACCAGATCAACTTAAATATTAAAGTACTAGATAATCCTAAAATTACCGACCATAACATCATTCAAATTCTAATAAATGACAGAGAAAAATGCAACTCCAGTAAGGAAACACAAATAGCAACATTGAAAAATTACAAAAAATACAATAAGGAAATTTTCATTCAATCCTTAGAGACTATTAATTGGAATGGAATAAATCAAATGGAATATAACCAAAAAGCTGACCAGATGATATTAAACTTAAAAAATCTATTGATGAAGTTGTTCCAGAACAGAAGATACATAAAAGAAACAATAATAAATGGTACACAAGCGAACTACGTACGATGCAGCACGATAGAGATGCATTTTACAAAAGAGCATGCCTTACTAATAGTATTACGGATTGGGATAACTACAAAAAAGCGAGAAACAAATACTCCAAAGACATAAAAAGAACGCATAATGAGTACATAAAAAATAAAATAAACTCAGAAGAAGGGGATCCCAAAAAATTTGGAAAAGCATAAAAGAATTAGTACATGGCGAAAACAAATACGACATAAAAATTGTAAACTTTCCAAAAGAGATAAACGAAGAAAACATGGCTAATAACTTTAATAAATATTTTATTGAAAGTATCATTCAAATTAACAAATTAATACCCAACATTGCTGTTAACCCCACAAGTGATAATATCGACCCAAACAAAGAATCATTGGTCTTCAGAAAAATAAATGCAGAATATTTATTTAACATTTTAAATAAAATAAAATCAAAGAATAGTTCAGATGGATTAACTATTAGTAAAATAAGAGATGCTTTTCCAGAAATTGGATCTACTCTATTAAATATTATCAATGAGACGATTGAAGAAGGAAAATTTCCACAGTCATGGAAAATATCTACTATTATACCGGTTCCAAAGGTAAAAAATACCAGAAAATGTGAAGAATTTCGACCAATCAACACCTTACCAAAATATGAGCAGATTCTTGAAGTTATAAAAAAGAACAAATTTTGCAATATCTAGATAAACACGATATTTTATACCAAGAGCAATCAGGGTTCAGATCTAATAACTCATGTGAAACAGCATTAAACGTAATTGTCGAAGAATGGAAGGAAGGAATGAATAATAATAAATTTATCTTAGCAATATTTTTGGATTTTCAAAGGGCATTCGAAACTATAGACCGAGACATACTAATAAGAAAGCTTAAAGAAATTGGTTTCTCATCTGTAGCCATTAAATTAAAAGAGTATTTGAGAGACAGAAAACAGGTAACAAAAATAAATAATCAATTTTCAAAACCAATGGAAAATAAGTTAGGAGTACCACAGGGATCGGTCCTTGGACCTCTATTGTTCATACTCTATATTAATGACATGGTGAAAATATTTTCAAAATGCAAAGTACGACTTTTTGCCGATGATACACTAATATACTTAATTGGAGATAACTATGAAGAACTAATACACATTTTAAATAATGAACTAAATGATGTATCAAGATGGCTAAAAATAAATAAGCTTAAATTAAATACAAAAAAAAAATGTATGGTGATCGGATACAAGAAGACATCCAGTGAAAGCAAAATTAAAATTGATGGTGAAATTATTGAAAATGTTACTGAAATGAAATACTTAGGAGTTATATTAGATTCCAAATTAAACTTCAATAGACATGCTGAATACACCCAAAAGAAAATTGGCAAAAAGATATCTTTTTTTGGAAGAATTCGGCCAAAAATTTCTAGAAAAACTGCAATCACCATATACAATTCAATTATTGCTCCACACTTCAACTACTGCTCAAGTATACTTTTCCTATGTAACGAAAGAGAAAAAAATAAGTTACAAATTCTCCAAAACAGGGCTATGAGAATAATTCTTCGACGAAACAGATTTTCAAAAATAATTAAAATGTTAAAGGAACTAAATTGGTTGACCGTGAAACAGATGCTGACCTTGAACACGATGGTATTTATCCACAAAATATTGAACAACACGTTACCAAAATACTTCTCAAATAAAATTGTATACAATAAAGACATTCACAGATATAACACAAGGACGTGCAAGGAAATTAGGCTACAAAAAAAGGACAAAGCGAATACGCAGAACAGTCTACTGTACAAGGGAATGAAGTTGTATAACACACTACCAGAAACTTTAAAGTCCACACCAATTGGAAAGTTCAAGATGTATTGTAGGAGCTACATAAAACTTGAAAAAATATAGTGAATATGAAATATTTTAATCAATTAGAAATTTGTAAACTTCAATGTACAAATTACTAAAACAAAAATTATTATTATATTATTATTATTATATTCACTGCTGAAAATCAATTTGGCTATCTGTGAAGGTGATTATAATCCCCCACGAAATATCTACTAAAACCTGACCAAACCTAACCTAACAAAAAAAAGAATTCAGCGTAGTGGAGATATATTTTGTCCTTGGGATAATATGTCGAGGGATATTTTATCGGAGGATATTTTGTCGGAGATATTTTGTCGGAGGATGAAAACGCGCGGTACCGAAATAAACAGACCATGCTCGGAAAAGTGAAGTTCGCTGATGTAAGGCTACGGTTTTCAGCGTAGTCCATTGAGGGACTTTTCTACGCAAGATCTGATGGTCCGCGAACCGCCTGGTTTAGCGACGCTGAAAATGAGTAAGATGGGTAAATTATAACACGTTTGTAAAAGTGTCTAGTAAAACTAAAAAGTTAAAACTAAAATATTCTATTTTCGAAACAAGTCCAAACTTTTGTTGACCTGACTTAAAGGGATTTAAAGTTAAGTTTTTTACGCAGCCAGCAATTTGCAAAAAGTAGTATCCGTGAGTAGATTTTATTTTCTAGAACTAAATAGTGATTAAGTACTACATTACGAGTTTTCTGTAAATTGTCACATTAATTTATTGTCAAATCACGGAAAGGGAGACAGTCATGTCGCCTCCCCACTTCTGCAAATTGGTTTGTTCCCCTTAACCTGATTGGCTCGTCTATCATTTTAATGTCTGTGCTTATAAGCCTGATATAACAACCAAAATTGAGAAAATTATTTTTGATGCAGTTGTCCCAGAAAGAAGTCACACGTACGTCATCGACAATATTCCTCTTCTTTCTCACACATCTTGTATGAAACGAAATACAGAAGATACAAGTGATGGTGTCGCGTACGACCTCTCTCTGGGACTACTACAACATAATTGATAGAGTCCGACCGAAGGTTCGGTTTCGGTTTCAGCAAGTTGGGGCAAAAAAATCAGGTTTTGGCATCAGTTTCGGTTTCTGCAGAAAATCTGCCAAACCGTCGATCGCACCGAAACTCTGCGTTCGTGAATTATCGTCGTTTGGCTGACTTCGGATGAATTCGTGACTCATGTGTCACCCGCCATCTTCAGCTGAGTTATATGCAGATCGTCGGAGCAACCTGCTTGGTGAAAATGTAGAAAAACAGCTTTTTTTAGCGTACAATATTAGATTTTTATTTTTAACGTTATGAGTAACACCTCAAATTGTAATATTTAATTAAATGAAGACAATATAAGCGAAACTCAATCGAAAATCTGAAAACAGAAAAAGATTTTGGCACGGGACCTCTCGCCCGGATAGCGAGAGGTCCTGGGTTCGAGTCCCAGAGGTACTAATATATTTTTCTGATTTTTCAGTTTTCAGATTTTCGATTGAGTTTCGCTTATTAGTACCGACCGAAGGTTCGGTTTCGGCAAGTTTCGGCAAAAAATCTAGTTTCGGCATCAGTTTCGGTTTTGGCAGATTTTCTGCCGAACCTTCGGCCGCACCGAAACTCTGCGTTCCTGAATTATCGCGTATCGTTCGGCTGACTTGGTGTGAGTTCGTGGCTCGTGTGTCACCCGCCATCATCAATTGGCGGGTGATATCTTTTTATAATTTGTTTTTGGTTAATTTTTATAAATTTTGTTTGTTTTATAGCAGTAATAAAAATATTAAAAAAAAACATTTCTTTCACAATCTGCAAACAGTTCTTTATTTCGTTTAACACTTGTAATAATTGTTGTGATTGTAAACGCAATTAAAATTAATATACTCAAATAATGAGGTTCCTCCTTTAAAACGTAAGTATTGATTATTCGCAATTTTTTGTTCCAAGAAGTATTTTCTTAACTTTTATAATTTTTGTTTGTTTTATAGTAGTAATATATAAAAAATTCACATACTTCAATTATTGTTTTTTTTTTCATTTAACAGGTGTCAAGTGTCTGTATATGTAAGTGTAAAAAATAAGCCAAATTTCAGTAAACAATAACTTTTTTAACACGTTTAAAAAAATTTCGGTTTCGGTTTCGGCCGAAACTGAGGCAAATACCGAAGATTTGTTTTTGGTTTCGGTTTCGGTAGAAAGTCCTGTTTCGGTCGGACACTACCGCTTATATTGTCTTCATTTAATTAAATGTTAAAATATTAGACTTTTTAACTACGAATACTAAAGTTAATTAGTAATTTTAGGTTATTATGTACCCACCTCGGAACAGACTTAGTCTAGTGAGGCGGGCTACTAACTTGTTTGTATATGATATTATTATTACAATAAACGCCCGAGTTGCCGGCATTAAATACAAAAAAAATAATCTAATAATAATATTTCGTTTGTTTTTTTATTTATTTAAGAACTGATTTTTAAATTAAGTACTTAATTCTCGTTCAAACTAATTAAATAGTTACCTTGGTTGAGACTGATTAATTTATCATAAAACGGTATTTGCCTTTCTTTTCTTTCTTTGTTGAGACTGATAATTAATTACTAGTTAATTGTTCGGTAAGCATACATTACTAATAGCAATTAAAAGATCTCAATAAATGTTAAATTTAGTATTAAGTATTAAAAATGTTTGGCTTTTCCGGAAACTATAGAACATATTATATCGGGATGTTCTGTGTTAGCGCCGTCCGAGTATACATTTAGGCACAATCAGGTTTTAAAAATAATACACCAAAGTTTGGTAATTAAACATAACTTGATTGACTGCCGTTATATAGTACCATATTATGAATATGAACCAAATTCATTTTTAGAAAATGAATTTTATAAAATATATTATGATAAAACTATACTAACAGACAGAACAATTAGTCATAATAGACTTGATATAGTTTTACATGACAAATTTAAAAAAAATAACTTATATCATTGATGTAGCTATTCCAAATTCCTGTAATATTCAAAAAACTGTTTCTGAAAAATTAAGAAAATACACAGATTTAGGAAATGAGATTAAAAGTATTTGGCATTCTCTGACTATAAAAATATTACCATTTGTTATTTCGGCTACTGGCATTACCTAGGTCTCTCATTCAAAATTTAGGCATATTAGATTTGTCAAAGAATTTATATAAAAGAATGCAAAAATCAGTCATTTTAAATACATGTAGGATTACAAAAGATTTTTTAAATACTTATATTGAGGGATCAGTAGGATTTATAGGTTCAATTAGGAATTCCACAGAGCAGAACCCTCTGATATGAAAATATCTGGAGTCGGTGAATTATTTTCCCATTTGGTCTCTGGTAGGTTGACATGTTGTTCTTGTATTGTTTTGTATTTATAATACTTATATAGTGCAATTGCATAGCGTGGATTGACTAGATGATCATTTGGGGAGATGTGTGAAAGGGTTTGGTTTTTCCTGTGGGGAAAATTTAACCCGGTTATTTAAATCTGGTGCGTAGAAAAATAATGAATGTTGAATTTTAAACGCAATTAAAATTACTAAATTAATGTTGATTACTGACAAATTTTTGTACCGAGAAGTACGAGTAGTTAACATATTTATAATTTCATTTAAATGCTATTCTTGATATCGCTGTAATGGTTTAGTCTTCAAAATATTTCGTGGTTTTCAGGACATAATATTTTTATAATGGAAATGAGTTTTCACACGCAGACACTGGCAGAGCCATCTTCCGATTTCCACTAAAAGCTTCAATCCTAGACTCAAACCTTATATTACATCCTTCTGATTCTGAACTGAATCGGGTGAGCTTTTCCTAACGAGTCCTTGATATCAGAGATAGGGATAGAGAAAGGATAGATAATATTAAATTAAAATGCTATAAATTACAACCAGTTAGCGACGGTTAATCTAAATCTAATTTACTCTATTATAAAAATACACGGTTGAAATACATTTTAATCGTAAAATGGTCAGATTTAGAAACACCAATTGATATTTCAAGTCTCAATAGTTTCTAGAACTATTGTGGTATTTCATGATTTCAGTAATGATCCACCAACCTTGTGTTAATATTTTTGACATTTTTTGGATAAACATTGTGTTTATATTTTTGACCTTTGGATAAACATTGTGTTAATATTTTTGACATTTTGACAGTTATTTATCCAAATTTTGCATTATGGAAAGTGGTTGCGAGATGAAAATTGTTGTATAATTTTAAAACGAAAAATGTGTGCGATTTTCATGACGCCAGGGCTCACCGATATAAAACTTAAGAGCTCATGTTTACGTCAAATTTTTTGATATGTATTATGAAAATTCTTTCCATAAGATCAATGTCACGTCGAGCATTTTACGTCCCAGGCTTTGAAAATACTGGGATTTACACTTAGAGTAAGTTCAGTTTTCAGAAATCGACAAACATTTAAGATTCTCTACATATCCTACGTCAAAAGCCACCTAGAGTATGCTTCAACAGTGTGGAACTTTAAAGAACTTTTAGAGAACCCCCGATACATTATACAGCCACCTTCCAGTTCCAGCAGCAGGTCCTCGTCATCAGGAGAAATGAATAGTACTAGGTAAGACGAATCTAATGAGCACAAACATGACGGGTTTACTGATAGGCAATCCAGGGTTTCGTCTCTTACCTTCGAAATCCATCATCAGAGTAGTTCAGTGGTTCCAGCATATATTTGTTTTTCAAATATGAGGTCACTCATATGTTTGAAAATAAAGTAAATACACAATATGCGTCTAAGATCCCAAGCGGAGCTAACAACAATAATAAAAATAATTGATGACCTTGAAACTCCTGAACAGATTTTCACCAATTGTAGCTAAGAACCATATCGATCACGTAAGCTTTCAAACAAACAAAAAACCGCATCGTAATCGGTCAATTCGTTTAGGAGCTACGAGGCCACAGACAGATACACAGACCCACAGCAAGTCAAACTTATAACCCCGTTCCTTGCGTCGGGGGTTAAAAATATAATACGTGTAAATAAAATAAATAAATAAAAATTTTAATTTCTACACAATAAAAAAAAAACACATTTCAAAGACGAAAATAAACAATATAATTTAGGGGGTGACGTGAGTACGAAGGTAACATTCTAAAATTTTATAATAAATAATCCTTATTATTTTCGGTACTTCTAATGAATTTATCGTTCTTATAATAGTAGGTTGGTAAAGTGGTCAACGTAGTTGTCTTTGAAGCAGTTAACCGGGGATCGATTCTTTGCTGTGGCATTTTTAAAATTTTGAATTTCTCTCGGTAGATGTATTTTAGCTTTTATTTTTATTCGTAAACTAGCAGACCCGGCCACACGTTGCTGTGGCTAACGAAACACAACGCCATTTACCCAACCTTTATAAAATCCACACCATCCGCTCGCCAGCTGCCCGCTGCTCGCTGCCCGTTGCCTAAATTGAATATTTGAATTTCTCGGCTTTTCTTTACTATAACAAGCATTTATTATACATATAAACCTTCCTCTTAAATCACTCTATCTATTGGTTAAAACCGCATGAAAATCTGTTCCGTAGTTTAAAAGATCTATGCGCACATACATTTTGAGCGACTTCATTTTATACTATGTAATGATGATACCTACCACAAAACTTAAATTTTTACTCATGTAATTTGGCACTTACCTATCTTATTAAAAAAAAACTCAAAAATGCATATGCAACAAAAATGTATTTTTGACCGATTTATCTATTTCTACATATTATAAAGTAAAGTCCCCCGCGCCGTCTGTCTGTCTGTTCGCGATAAACTCGAAAACTACTGAACGGATTTTCATGCGGTTTTCACCAATATATAGAATATTTCGTGAGGAAGGTTAAAGTATGTAATTTGTCAATGATCTGTGTAAATTGGTTGAAACATAACGATAATTGTTATAAGTGTCGGAAAAAAGTCCAGCCGCCTGGTAGCTTTCATCGAAAACGCTGCCTAATCCTTTTGGGATATAACAACACAATTAATGGTGGGATATTCCTCTTTTATAGATCTACAAAAAAGTCCGCGAAGGCATATATCTATCTTTTATAGATAGCTTACTATACACATTATATCTAATATGCAATTGATAAGAATAATAAGATAAGAAGATAGAATGCGTATAGTAAGCTATCCGTAAAAGATAGATATATGCCATCGCCGACTTTTTTGTAGATCTATAAAAGAGGAATATCCCACCATGCGTTGCTTTGTTATATCCCAAAAGGATTAGGCAGCGTTTTCGATGAAAGCTACCAGGCGGCTGGAATTTTTCCGACACCTCTAATAATTATCGTTATGTTTCAACCAATTTACACAAATCCTTGACAAATTACATACCTAAACCTTCCTCACGAAACACTCTATCTATTGGTGAAAACCGCATGAAAATCCGTTCAGTAGTTTTCGAGTTTATCGCGAACAGACAGACAGACAGACAGACAGAAAGACGGCGCGGAGGACTTTACTTTATAATTATATGTAGAGATTCAGCTTTACAAATCCAACGTTTAACATAACAATCACGCGATTTTCACGGGTCTGCGCTGGTGTGTATAATACAAAAAAATATTTTGTAAGTATTATATTAGAGGAATTTAGTATCGCTTCTCTGAATTTGAAGAGATTATTTTTATCCAAACTTTGAAAATTTCATATTCGTACCTACGTATGAACGATCAAATTATAACTAACGTTCAATAAGTCAATCAATCTATAACATGTTGCTATACCGTTAATACCAAGTTGGTTTGCAGCTTGGTGGTGCAGCGGCACCGTGGCAGCTTGTAGTTCCCAGTCGAGTGTGGTATAGGGGAATGCATATTTAAGACCGCCATACAATCCAGAAAAAGTCCCAATTAGCTGGTGCAGATTGCGTTCGTTTGTTTGGACTGGGTTTATAATTAAGTGCTCCAACCAACTGGGTTTATCATGCAACAAACATGCCGCGGTTATATAAATGCATGGACGGTTAAATTAGACATAACAATTTGAGAGGCACGTATGGCTTCCACCGCCCCGGGAACCATTTATTGGATAACCAACACCTCTGCCTTTGTCACCCCGAGTGGTTAGCTATGGGTGACTTAGCAGTGACTCATGGGGCGAGGTTTGTCCGGGTCTTGGCGGCAGTTAGGTCTGCCCACCCACTGCGTTGCGGGCTGGATCGGGAGAGACTGACCGATTCTGATCACAGTCAGTTACAGTCCTCGTCGGAAAAGGAATCCGTAGCGAAAACTGTAATTATTTTAATCATTTATAATAAAAATAAATTTAAGAATTAAATTGAAAACATAGGCATACGCCCTAAGGGAAATATTTTCCTCGGGGTCTCCTGTGTGGAGCTAATGTAAAAAAAAAAACTATAAGGTTCGGCGACTTAAAATAATTACGTAAAGAAATGAGCAAAAAATCTACCAAATACCAGTGCAATGCTTTTTGTCCTCTTATAACATTTTTTTTAAACGTATTTTATGATTAGAACCGTCTAAAAATAGATATTTCGGAATAAATTTCCTATTTTCGAATGCTTTATCCAAAAAATCACGACGGATTTCGAAACAACCAATCCTTCCTCAGAGTCACTTGCATATATTAACTTAATATCAATAAATTCAAAAATAATGGGTAGACATATACCTACAGGTGATGAAGTGGGGGTGGAGGCGTAACTAGGTATAAATGAAGAATGTAAACGTGTATGATGGAACTGAAAGATAATTTTTTTATTTATTTGTTGGCTTAAACAAAATTATATTGTATAATGAATAACATATCACTTTGTTTAAACCACTATATTATACCCAATATCTACATGTTTCGATAACAATGTTATCTTCATCAGGATATGTCAATATTGACATAACAATGTTATCGATGCGCAGGTCCAGGTGTGGTTCTCTCCAGATAGTCTGTAGTCAGGTTGTAAGTCTGAGCTGCCCTTGTTGACTTCCTTCTGTTCCACACCGAGGAACCGTACAATGAGTGATAGAGAGAGGTAGTTTGAGGTTATCCTTGTAGTAAAAAACACTTGTGTTGTGATACTGGATGTTGATTCTGTTTATTCTTGTGAATAATTTTGTACAGAGATTCTGGTCTGAGCACTTGACTGGCAACAATAATTGAGATTAATTAAGTTACAGAAGTGAAAGACGGTTTGATTTAATGCTTAACAAGCAGAGTTTAGACAATCGAGAAGAGAGAATGTTAATAAGATTTAGAATAATGTTTTCAATAATGACAAGCGAAATCAAAACACGCCATTTTATAGACACGAAAAATGAAAGTTTATGTGCCACAGACAACAGATATTTTAGACAAGACATTTTATGGCGATATTTTAGTAAAAGGTGGCATAGACGCGAAAGTTTAAGATAAAGGGCTCTACACATCGAGATTAAAATAAATGATAAGGAAATGTTCAGTGCTACATGAATTTAAACATAAAATAGGACAATCACAACACACAACATCCAACAATCGAAACATGTAGATATTGTGTATAATATAGTGGTTTAAACAAAGTGATATGTTATTCATTATATAATAAATGATGACACAAAGTAATTTTGCGAAGTTTAAAGAAGTAAAAAAATTGTATTGTTCCATTGATAGCTACATTCAATGGTACAAAATTATTTTCTTTTTATAAAAAATAATAAACCATTCTCCTCCATAACTATTTAATCATTCGTTTTATCGTGCACCGAATATGCAATGAAACGAGCCCATGCAGCACCATGGACAGATTAAAACCAGAAATATTTTATATTGTAGTGAATGTGTTATTTGAGGCAATGAAAATTATTTTAATTGGATGTACTTAATTATGCAAACGAGCTTGCATTATTTATGTGGATAAATTATAAGTATTTTTGTCATTCATGACCAACCAAAATTATTTTTTACATTTTGTATTTGATCAGATTCGTGATAATCATCATTAAGGATTTATGGAAAACTGTTATTGAAATGCATTGTTCAACCTATGAAATCCAAGGGAACTGTCATTGAAGTATCGAAACATCCATTTACCAATAGAGCGATTTTTACCATAAATTGGCGCCATTATAAATGTCTCCGATTGCTTTTCGGATAAAAAAGGGCAATCATCTCCTTGATTCGGCAAACATTTTTTAAAAATTGCTCGTAGGTATATGTACATACGAGTTCCCTAAAGTCATCCATGTGGAATTAGCATTAGATGTATTCCTATTATTTTACATTGAGTTTATGCTTTATTTGTAAATTTTTTAATCTTTTTTATTTTGTGTTATACTGCTGTTATAAATGAAATTGGTATTTTATATGTAAGAGCCCAATAGGGCGTCAATAAATAAATAAATAAATAAATAAATAAAAAATATATTTTTAACTCTCACGTTTGTTTTTTTTTTAACTTAAAACGAAGCTATTGAAATGCTTTATCTATTATGACCATAGATGTCGCAAATCCGAATTTCGTAGACTATTTTATAACGACGTTTAAAATATATTTTTTTAATATTTTTCGCACGGAATTTCTGATCAACTTTTTACGGTTAAAATTACGTCCATTTTCCATAAACATGCACTTTTAATTTTCAATCATACCACAGACAATATACTGTGAAATCGAAAATATCCTGTGTTGACTCGAATAAGTACCTTTCACGGAAGTTTCAAAGTAACAAGCACGCAGGATTCGCGCGGTTATAAACTTTACAATTTTTTTTTGTACATCCTACAAATATTAGATTAACAGTAAAATACAGGTTATTTCATTAGCTATATAGAACTATTATAAGTTTTTATGTCTCCATGTTAAAATTCGAAGGTATGATTTTTTAATGTTGGCGAAAAAATTTTAAAATGATCTTCAGAAAATGTCAAGCAAACGGTGAAAAAACGTTTTAAAATGGCTGTCGCTCCAGTGGTAAATGTATTTTAATTTATAACCACATATGAAATATCTTTTAAATATTCTTCCCTGCATCGTGGAAAGGGAAATTCGTAAGGAAATTGATGTATTACATTGAATTACATAAATTGTCAATTTCCTCTCACAGTTAGGCAGATTGGTTCAAATGCGCAATTACATTTTCCGAAGTCAATTTCCCAAGAATTAATAATTTGATTAACTTGTTTAATTCTGGAAGGGTGATACTTTCAGATAAAAAATGCGATACCTGGATTGCGGTCGTGCTATTTTTACGACTTGACAAACTTAAATTAATTAATAATTTAAGTGCCGGCAACTCGGATGTTTTTTGAGATAAATATAATAAAGCAAGTACATTAGTCGTTTCACTATACGATGTCTGTTCTTAGAGGGGTAATAAGCAATGAGGTCATCATATCGCGTCGCGTCGTTTCTGTGAATGTTCTAGACGTAAAAAAGGACCAGAAATGTTTTTTTTAACTGCACGAAGCCAGTTGGACCATGAGCAATTGAAGAGCGTTTTCACCACGGACATATGAATATATCTGGACCTGCCCTAAGTGATAAAAACGTATTATTTCCCCCTCGCCATGGAACCGGCTGGAGCTCCTCCTTGGCGCCAGTTCGCCCCATGTGGAGGGGATAGAGAATCGCTTGAATCTAAAATGTGTGACGTCATCATTCTTGCCGTGGGCAGCGCGAAGCTAACATCTATACATTTAACGAAAAAATAACACGCCAAAACAGTAGCTTGTGCTATACAATATACCTACATATCAATGTGCACATAGCGAATGTGGGCGGTTCCTTAGTGTGCTCGTCGCTGGTTACAGGGGTAAGTAAATTATGAAACATTTGTAAAAGTGTCTTAACTAAACACGGCAACAAAATATTGCTATGTGAAAACGGGCGAATCTTTTTGGGGTGTACATTTGGCCTACGTAAATATTTTATTATCGTGGCAAGCAATTTGCGCTCCCATGTAAAAATGTCTATTCATTCAAAGCAGATTTTGCTTTTAAGAACTAAATGGTGATATTATAATGCGAGATGCCTATATACTGTCAGATTGATTTTTCAACTAATCGCAGTCTTCTTCTTCTCTTCGCCCCCCCATAGTTTGGTTTTACCCCTCACCTGTATCTTCTGGTCTATCCATTTGGATGTCTATGGTTTTCACCCTTCAATAATTTTCACAAAAAGAAATATCTACCCAAAACGCTTTTTTTGTTCTTATTCTCTTTATAATATAGGTCTACGAAACAGCTATATTATAATTTCAAAAATCAATATACATGCATGTTTTATGTGTAATAGATAGAAAATAATAAATTTTTACTGTGAAACATCTGCATATATACTGCTTGAGGAACACCGCAGGATTATTTTTCAGTTTATTATAGTTAAGCGCACTTACAGTGAAATAACATTGTGGTTATAATTGTTATTATCATAAAAAAATGAAACAATTCAACTTTGTATAAACCACTTATATAATGCGTAAATCCGACCGGTTTCGGAACAAACGTTCCTTCTTCAGGGAAAGCTTATACATACTAATTTGACAGTTTCGAAAAATGTTTTATTATGGTAGGGGTGGAGCCGTTGCTAGTTATTCATGTAGATTGGGTGGGTAGGTATTAATGTAAAGTGGGTGGGTAGGTGGTAGTGGTTCAATGTTGCAAAAATCTCCCTTCTAATATTAAACCAGCTTTTTATACAAGAAATAATATCGGTAATTTTTTGAGAAATACTAAAGATAAAGAACATAAATTGACTAATTCCGGAATATCGCCATATTCCAGAATCGCTCCTCAAAAGTTATAACATTTTGACAGTATACGTATCATATGCATATCATTAAACATTCCGAAACTCTTCAGTGAATTCATTTGAATGTAGGTGTCATATTTGCTCCGAAATATTAATAGTGCGTCATTCAAAAAATCAATTTTTACAAAAGCGAAAAGTGCAGTCCCGAGTTATCATTATTTCAGTGCTACCTACAAATACAGTGCCCTGCGTTACTGCTGTAGCTGAAAGACAATACTTACGTACTTACCTCTATACCAATCGACGCGCTTAACAACCCAGAGGCGGCCAACCTTTCTCAATATGCTTTGCTCCAAATGCGAACTAACTATTAGCGATGGTGTCACGTGCTTCTCCTGCAGTAAGCAGTTCCATTATGAATGCGGAGGAACAACAGAAACCACGTTTCGCAAAGCAAACAATGAAAAAAGAAGAACGTGGCGCTGCCCAACCTGCAAGACCTCACCTCAATCAACGGCTACTTCAAACAATTCCATAGAAGACGTGATGATTGAAATTAAAAAAATTTCATCTGAACTCGCCTCCCTAAAAACTCTTAACAATCAAGTGAAGGAAGACATGGCAGAAATAAAAAAATCCGTTGACTTTAACAATTCGAAGTTAGATGAATTCACAAAAAGATTCGAAGCAATTGAACAAACGTTGAGCAAAGTCGATCGACTGGAACAAGAAGTGTCTTCCCTACAATCAACAATAAAATCAATTCAAGATGATTCCAACAAAATGGACCAACGGATGAGATTGCAAAACACCGAGATTAAACTAAATGAAGAATTAGAAAGAAGAATCACCGAAATCGAGAGAGATCAAGAAAGGAGAAACAGAGAATCAAATAACACTTGTCTAGAATTTAGGGGTATCCCGGAATTTAAAGAAGAAACGACTCAATCCCTGAAGGACATCATCTTCAACGTCAGCAAGACAGTGAACTGCCAACTCAACACCAGCGACATAGAAAATATATATAGAGTCACTCCACGAAACAAAAATATTCCTTCAAACATGAAATCCAGGACAGTGATAATTCGTTTTAATTCAACGTCGTTAAAAGAACAACTACATAACGCTATAAAAACATACAACAGATCCTGTGAACAAAACATTGATAAACTGAATAATGTCGTAATAGGATTATCGGGTCCCCGCTCGCCAATCTATGTTAGTGAACTCCTGACTCCGCACGCCAAACGACTGTGGCATCTAACGCGACAGTTCGCAGCTGATTGTAATTGTAAGTACAAATACGTTTGGACAAAATCCGGATTAATATTTATAAAAAAAGATGACAATTCACGACCAATCCTCATAGATTCCGAATTGGCTCTTTCAAAACTGTGACTATCTACTCATTCCCACGATATTAGCGCTCTCAACCGAACTGAAATGTCATTTCCTGAACATCAACATAATGAAATACAAACAATTAATATGTCCCACGAACAACAAATATATTTCCTGTGTCCTTATTATATTATGATTTCTTATACTATAATCACTTTTATTATGATATTATGTAAACTTTTAATATTATATTATAAAATAATTATAAATCAGCATCAGAATAAATGTAAAGAATACTGGATATGTAAATCTCTAGACCGGCCGCGTTCCCCCGAATTCATGAAACGCTCTAATTCTAACCAAACTAAACTAAAAAATCTCCAAACCGATCATCTACCAAACATTACATCTTACAATTGGAAAAATTTTATATTAAAGATAGCAAAACCAAAAACTATTACATCTCAGTATAAAATTGTAATATCCATAGAAACTCTCAACTCAATTAATTTTAAATGGATGATTTCATAGCTAGCCAATTAGAAAATTTCTACAAAATCCATGAATACGAATGTGCAAGCACAGAGACTTGTAATGAATTTTTCCCACACAAATTTAACGGTTTATTCATATTACACCAAAATATTCGTAGTATTTTTCAAAATTTTGATGAATTTATTATTAAAATCAATAACCTAATATTACAACCAGACTGTATAATATTAACAGAGACATTTACAAATGATGAGTCACCAGCTTTTCAGCTTCCTAACTATACATACATCCCAACTAAAATAAATATTAATAAAAATAGTGGAATCGCAATATTTGTTCACACCAAATTCAGTATTGTCACGATTTTAGAACACCCAATATTACTGACTAACTGTATTCAAATAGAAATTAAACTCGATAAATATATTTATCACATAATTGCCATTTACAGAACACACGAATCAAATATTTCACATTTTATAACTCAAATGAAAAATATCTTACTACCGCTTAAAAATAAAAGCTGTTTTATCGCGGGTGATTTTAATATTAACATTAACGAAAAATCAGAAAATATTTTCAAAAATGAGTTCCTAAATTGTATGACTGAATTAGATTTTAAATCATGCATAAACAAAAATACTAGAGAAATGCACGGACAAAAATCGTCTTGCTTAGATCATATTTGGGTTAACATAAAATTACAAAACCTATATAAAATCAAAACAATGGTTTGGCAAACGAATATTACTGACCACCACACTTGCTTATTATTGTATGATAGTGAAATAAAATCACAAATTAAGGCTCCAATTACTATTAAAAAAACCACAAATATTGCCATTTTAGAGGAAAAATTGAAAGCAGAAACTTGGTGTACGATACTACAATCTAACGATGTCGAACAATGCTCAAATATGTTTGAAAAACAACTTATGGATCATATTGAAACCTCCACAACAGAGGTCTCATTATACACGAATTCAAAATTCAGGCGTATAAAACCTTGGATCACTTGTGGCCTAATAAAATCTATTAGAGAAAAAGAGAGGCTATATAAAAATACAATTAAAAATCCACACGATGAAAATGCTAAGATAGTTCTCAAAAAATATAGAAATAAATTAACATCTTTAATTAAAAAAAGTAAAGACGACTACTTTAAAAAAATAATCTCTACTTCAGAAAACAATCTAAAAGTTATTTGGAAAACGGTAAATTATGCGATTGAAAATAAGAAAAAAAATAATTCTATAAAATATTTAAAACATGAAAATAATATCATAGATGTATCCAAAGACCCAAAACTAACAGCAAACATTTTTAATTCTTATTTCTCTAAAGTAGGAAATAATCTCGCTGAAAAAATCTCTAAATCTGTACACGCACCTAAACCTATAACAACTAATACACAAAAACAAAATACACTATCCACTTTAAAAAAAACTACTGAAACTGAAATACAACTTGTAATAGAAAGCATGAAAGACGGATCCTCTCCAGGTTTTGACCACATTTCTGTGAAAATTCTTAAAGAAATGAAAATGTATCTACTGAAACCACTAAACCACCTTATTAATCTCAGTCTGACTAAAGGCATATTCCCAACAAATTATAAAAAATCTATAATATCCCCTATCTTTAAAACCGGCGACCCGCAAAATGTTTCAAATTATCGACCGATATCACTAATATCGAATATAGCAAAAATATTTGAAAAGATTGTGAAGAAAAGGGTTGTTGATTTTCTAGAAAACAATAAAATATTACATTCCCATCAATTCGGATTCTTAAAAACAAAAAGCACACAAGATGCAATAGCAAATGTAACATCATTTATATACTCTGCACTTGATGAAGGAAATAAATGCGCAGGAATATTCATAGACCTAAGAAAAGCATTCGATAGTATTTCACACGCAAAGCTTATCAAAAAACTGAAATTAAATAACATCAATGATAAAGCCGTTCAATGGATAGAAAGTTATTTAAACAATCGTGCACAATTTGTTAAAATAAATGACCAAACTAGCGACCAAGAAACATCAAATTTTGGTATCCCACAGGGCACCGTGCTTGGACCAATACTGTTCATTTTGTATGTAAACGACATATTTATTCAACCATTGCATGGCCAAATTATCTCTTACGCCGATGATACAGTTCTTTTAATAAAAGAAAAAACTTGGGAAAAAATTAATCTAAAAGCTACAGAAGACATAAATAATCTAAAAATATGGTTTGACAATAACCTCTTGTCGTTAAATAGTGATAAAACATATGTCATTCCTTTCGAAATTAACACTAACATCGTACCTCCAAATCTTCAAATATTCTTACATAATCATTCTCTCGCACAACACGATACTAATCACTGCCAACAAAAATGTTCACTTCTGAAAATAGCGGATAAAATTACATATCTTGGAATAATCATAGATAAAAACCTAAAATGGAAAGATCACATCGGCCATACAATAAAAAGAGTTAGGAAGTTAATTCATATATTCTTACGGATAAGAAACTTCTTATCAACGAAAAATCTATACTCAATATACTACGCATTAGTACAGTCTATTCTTCAGTATGCCATTATCAGTTGGGGAGCAGCTTACAAAACTAGTCTGACCCCCATAGAAATTGTTCAAAAACTAATAATAAAAATTATACTAAAAAAACCTCTAGACTTCCCAACTGATCGCATATTCGAAGAATTCAAAGTTCCAACATTTAAAAACTTATTTATAAAAAATTCAATTGTACAAATTATAAAAGAAAAAGATAAATACGCATTCATAACTGAAAATCGTACTAGACTTAAACATGTATTTGTGTGCCCCAAATTAAACACTTCTTTTGCCCAACACCATTATACTCACCAAGGAAAATTATTTTTCAATAACCTACCAATAGAAATCAGAAGCATTAGGAACAAAGTTCAATTGTTGAACTCCATCAAAAAGTATTTTAGAGAATGTCACACTAAAAATCATACTTGTTTTTCTTCTTACTGAATACATATTATATGTTTGCATATTTTAGTTAACGGGTCTGATTGCCATGTGTCTGTATTAACTGCATCTACATATATATATATATATATTGAAATACATGACTATAGTAAATAGTGATTGTACTTATATGAAATGTATTAACTGTATTAACTGCATTGTATTAACTGTACACGTGACTGTATTTGTACATAAATTATGAAATGTCAACTCTTCTTCCATCCACAAGCTAAGGCTTTTAATGGAAGACCAGTAAAATTATAATATGTAGCAATTCTAAGATAAACAAATAATAAAAAAAAAAAAAAAAAATATATAAACTCAAATGCAATGATTGTCCCTCATTTTATATTGGAAAAACAACTCCTAATTTTGAAATCAGAATCAAAGAACATTTAAGGTGTCTTAATAATAATAATTTTTTTTGAGTTCGCTAACCATATCATTGAAAATAACCATAGTTTTGAAAAAATACAGGGGTAAATATTCTTCATATTAATCATAAAGGAAAACGTTTAGATAACTTAGAAGCCTTTGAAATTAAAAAAATTCCTTAAAAATAATGAATCTATTATCAACAAACAAAAAATATTATCTTATAGCCCAATCATGGATTTGTTCCCCTACCCACCCACTCTACATTAATACCTACCCACCCAATCTACATTAATAACTAGCAACGGCTCCACCCCTACCATAATAAAACATTGTTCGAAACTGTCAAATTAGTATAAGCTTTCCCTGAAGAAGGAACGTTTGTTCCGAAACCGGTCGGATTTACGAATTATATAAGTGGTTTATACAAAGTTGAATTGTTTCATTTTTCTATAATGGATAACCACATAGTTATAGCTACATTAAAAAATATGTTATTATTATAATTACACTTATAGTTTGGCAAGAAAGTGTAGAAATTAATTCAATTGGAACTAAACGTGTTCATTACTATGGAAACACCGAATTATATGACGTTTCTTATGGCTGTCATATTATGTGTTATCATATTGTGTGTATCAACGTGTTACGGTTGATTTATTGTCTTAAATCTGAGTAGAATATCGCTGATTTGATAATATTTTTATTCATTGTTTGCCTGAATTTAATTAAAATGAATAAATTATTACATAGTGATACAAGAGGGGTTATATTCTGCGTTTTTCAACGCAGCCTAGCCGAGTGTCACGCGAAGAAGCTTCTTTTTAATTTAGAAGATGTTTGCAAACGAACTGCTGAAATGACTGGTACGTAGTATAGTTTGTTTAATAAATTTCATTAGTATTACAAGATTTATGCCAATTTTCGAGCGATAATAACCATTACAATCTGATTTGAGGTTATGGTAAAAAAATCTGATTTTGACACTTCATTTTGACAGATAATATGCGGCCACAAGAAAAAGGGAATAACTCAATAAAAAAAATAATATTAAACTCGTAGAAAAGTTACCTTTTTCTCGTTTTCTCTTTCTTTCTTTCCAAGTGAATATTATCTAGTGTGTGTTTTTAAAACTCCCTTATATAATAATAATTTTAATGATTTTTCACACACAGGTAAATCTGAATCAACGGTAAGACGAATTGTCAAGGAAGGGGAAAAGGCAGATGGAAAATTTGAAACACCGGGAAAACAGAAAATGGGCATTATGTAATAGCATAAGTGCTGATGATTGGAAAAATTGTTGCAAACACGTGATGAAAATTGATGCAGAATATTATGCATGAGGCAGTAATATATATGATATCGATGAACTGCGCTTAGATGAAGATGAAGATACGGAAGAAGAAGAATCACACGAGGACGAAGACAATAATTACATGTCGGGTGTTGAATTAATAGACTTAAATTTTTAAGTACCTACGTTTTTATATCGGAATAAAAGCCCACTTAAAACTTGTTTTGTTTTATTTTACTTCTATTAAATTACAGTTTTTTGTGCAAATTTTTTGAAAATACAAATACGCTATGAAATATGCATTTTGCCAGAAGTGTTTTTTTAAAACATACGTTCTTTGTCTTATGAGCCATCTTGGTGATGCCATTTAAAACTAGAAAACGATCGCAGCGCCATCATTTATTTTCTACACTTTCTTGCCAAACTGTACATCTACATATATAAAAATTAAATAACCAGCCCCCAGTTATATAAAAATTTATTATTTCAGTCATTCATAAACTTTCTAGTGTACGATGTGAGATGTATTCCTCGAGGGCAGCTGTTCAACTGTTCATATTTTAAAAACTTGTAAACTCAAGAACTTGATTATTTTTAAGGCCAACCCAGTTTAATAAAGCTCTCCTGTTTATTCCACAATTCGCAAGTTTAAGAGTGTTGCGCTATTTATTTCCAGCTGAAGAAATCTCATTTCTCGCCTCATTTTGTTCTGACCCCCAAACTTTACGGCAAAACACCCAAACTTCTCGGTGCTTTTTCGGGACGAATAAATTTTAGTTGCAAAAGCACTTTGGCTCGTAAATCTGACGCGTTATTGAATAATACGGTATCAACAGCAGAATTATTTGAAATTAAATGAAATTGATATCATTATTTGTGTTACGGATTACGTTTCGTTCCAATTAATGGTTCATTTAGTAACATATTGGTAGGAATATGTTTTATAATTGAATGCCGAACAAGTTTTTAATAATGCATGATCGCAACATACTTCATTTTGATTTAATTTGTGACAACCGCTACAGGCACTGAAAATATTCTGTAGGTTTAACACAATAATTAATTTTTTAAATTAATCGGCCAGGACCGGCATGTCGATAACGAATCGTATGTGCTAAGTAATGCTGCAAAAATAGCTAAGGGTAAAAACCAACCTCTCTCATGAAGAGGTATCGTAAAAATACAGTAAATTTTTCAACCTTCAGTGAAAAGACACTTAGACGGTATCCTCTGGCGCACATACCTGAGATTTACTTTCAAGAACCTAGCACACTAAGCTGTGGTAAAGCAGGCTTACGACTGCAAGGTTTATCAATTAATATCCCGCAGTAGAATTAGATAGGCCATACGCCTACAGATCCACTTCAGTAAATGCACAACTCTCATCTCTGTGACGCAAAATCCCCAAATTACAGTAGTTACCACTCCAGTGGAACTTAAGTAGAAACTGAACTATGTGTGGGATTACCAAAAACAATATATTAACTCCGAGGGATCCGGGTCACAGGAACTGTGTAAGTCCCCTTAATCTGTTTCTGGAATGAATCCGCAATTCGGACCTTATCACTTCCCCTAACCACCCTGACCTACTTTGCCTTACATAGATACCTACTCAAAGAGTTCGCGACGCTTTTTGATTGAATGTTTCGCCAAACTTGAAAGGTCGAAACAAATTTCTAAGAAATTTTGCATATTATTAAAATTCTAATGAAATGACTCATAAAATGATTTGATTAAAAACTGGAACAACACTTAATTTGAAATTTACCTTCTTTCACGTAAAGACCGTGAAATATTTCCAACTGTTGTGGGCCAGTGGGGCAATCCTATTAATATTATAAAGGCGAAAGTTTGTACGGATGTATGTTTGATGCTCTTTCACACAAAAACTACTGAATGGAAAATGAAAAATTCTTTCACTAATAGAAAGCTACATTATTTGCGAGTAATATAGGCTGCATATATTGGTGAGCTCTGGAGTAATAAATAATAAGCTCTGGAGTTATGAAATTATTTATTATACGTTTATTGTCCGGACGAAAAGCAAAGCGTTGTTAAGTAATTGTTTGACGTGCGCTGTCATTTTGTTATTTGTTGAGATTACTATGGAGATTCATTTGATGTAAAAATTCAAAAATCTATGTATATAATTGGTACTAATCTACACTTTGATCGTAGCCAACAGCTATACTAATATTATAAATGTGAAACTGCGCGTGTTTGATTGTTACGTTTTAATAGGTGGCACGCGAGCTGTTTGAAAAATTAATGTAATGGGTATGGAGAGGGAAAGGGGTGAGAGGGGGTGGGGGAGACGATGATCTTAATAACACCCTCTAAATTTGAAATAAATGAAAATATTATTAAAATAGAAAATGAAGCAGAAAACGTCATCGACCAGGTATCTAGACAGGACGTGTGAATATGAAAATTAACACCGAAACCAAAAATATTAGTTTAAGAAAACATTTACCCAAAAGAAAGTGCATTACCTCGCAGTAGAATGATCGGAAGAAGCAGTGCTTTTTACCTTTTGTTGGTCTGCAATGAGCAAATTTGTCTTCCAGCAAGTTCATCCCAAAACCATCGGATTTGCTTCGTGAAGAATGTGAAGATCATACTTGATACACAAATTAGGGGCTTTTTTGTGTAGGGGCTTTCGCGGGCTACAACATTATACCTGCTTGTTCTGGCCATACATTCCTATTGGGAATGTACGGCGAGCGATATGCCAAAATACGCCAAGACAAATGATCTTTTATCTTTATAGCTGTGTGTGACACAAGCATTATGGTGGGTGATAGGCGCAAGAGCAAGAACGCGCCCTTATGGCTCGACGGCCTTTTTCACCCCAATGTCACCCTATGTACGCGAAGTTTCAAACCGCCGAGCAACTTCGTCCGGCAATCCAACCGGTTTGAAATTTTGCTCGTAGGCTGATTCGGCTCGCATGTCTTTCATCACCACGTACCGCGAGTCGTCAGTTAACAAGGCATAGCTGAAAAACTAAATAATGAAATTATATTTTTGGGGCGTTTTGAAAAATTACCTTTTATACAACTACTCGTATATATGATGGCACGGTTCAGGTACCAGTGGTACCCCAAAGTCAATTAATAAAATAGCTTCTCTCACGCAAGTATCCTATCTAAATATATTAGGTGTAACTAAGTAGGTACGAGACTTCGTCATACCGCGACTTAGGCATTCTCAAATATTTACGAAAATCTTCTTTCTCTTTACGTATTTCTTCCACTAAATTTACGATAAGCGATCCCTTTTCGTAAGCAAGTGCTTCACGTACACCCGCCGATGTCGTCTTCTTTTGTTATTTTTTAAAATGTAATGATTTGATATAATTTAAATAATACAAAGCTTCCCCTGTCGACGACATCGCGTCACAGTAAGAGCTAAGCTGTCGTGTGTCACCGACATCCAGCCAAATAAGTTCACGAACTTCAAAATTGCGATTTTATAGCTTTCGCGTATATCACCCACTTAACAACTTAATCAGCTATATGAATATTAAAAAATATTATATGTGCCTTATAATTTCGAAGAGGCGCGGCGCGGGGCTTTTTGATTAAAGTAACAAACGATAAGAATCTTACATTTCGTTATGAAATTTGAGTTGGTATTGCTTTTAAAATAGTGGATGTACCCAAAATTTCAGCTCTCATTCATGTAACATGACCCAAAGTTCTCAGGTGCCCATATACCGGTTAAAAAGTGTAACTGGACGCCTTTGTGACATATCCATATATCCATTGTTAGATTCAGGCGGTGCCGTATGGTAGCAAATAATTAATAGTAAAAATAAACTTAACATGATTTTACAAGTAGATACGTTCATCCGTACATGTACTCATCAATAAGTAAATTAAAATCAGTATGCGGAAAAAACAGAACGGTGACAAAACGAAACCTTTTAAAAGAATATCTTAGATTTGGTTAAAGTATGTTTGACGGTTTATTCTTTTTCTTCAGCGTTCCTTGTTTTGTTTCGGAACCGTTAAAATCATAGTAGAAACTTTGATATGCAAAGTATTGTCTGGTCTAATCTTGTCTCTTTATGAAATAGGGTATTTACGAGAAGCATTCAAAAAGTTTTCTTAAAATAATGGCGAGTACGTGAAAGTTTACGAACTGCGGTCCGGTTTTATAAAGAAAGCGGGATGCGGAAATTTAACCACCCTTAACTTTCGAACACTCCCGCATCCACGGGGAGTGAGAAAGGGGTAGTTGTCGCCGGTGTTATCGAGCGCAGTTTTTATACATTGCCTGCAATATCCAATTTTATACTATATAAATTTTATACATTGTCAGTGTGTGGGCAGTCCAATAAACGGAAGGCTACATAAAAGGTTCTTAAAGTTTGTTTAAAATCGTTAAGAAATTTGTTGGAAAATCGAATTAGTTTTGCCTTTGGATTTAGAGTTTGGGGATTCAAAACCCATCTAAAGGCAACTAGTATTGTAAATAATACTTTTTGTGAATACCTGTCCAGCACTAGAGGAGCTATGGCAACCCTACCCTACCACTTTGGGGAATGTTGTGAAGCTGAATTTAGCTAGGAGGCGATGGTATATTTTTACATTAATAGTAAATTTTAAAATTAAATTATCATAATATTTTATTATTCATTATAGTTGTGAACGAACCTATTATGTACTGTACGAATATATTATGTACTGTAAAGTCAGAATGATGTATACTGTAAAATGTTTTTGTGTTTTGGTTTATATATTATACCTATTATTTAAAGTAACGTTTCGATCATGAATGGTGGCGTTCCGCTCGGGGAATACTGAGAGTACCTGCCTACCATTCTTCAACTTTTTTTTGTAAGGAAGCTGAAGGATGAAACAATAAACCTAAAATAAGGCAATGGGACTCTTATTTGGTGTAACAGCATGAAAAAAGCTTTGGTATTTTTGGAAACAGAGTAATGTTCATACCATTACTCCAGGGGCGTACATTATTACTTCATGAGCCAAGATTAGCAGTCACTTGTAGATTTAAATAAATTATAATGTCACATCAAAAAATGTCTGCATAATTGAAAATTGGGTTATGATTCACTATCTTCTGTTTCTAATGTTCTAATACTCCGTAAACATTTTTTAAAACAAACCGTTTTTAATTGTATATTTATACGTTTATGTTTCTTGGGCTGGACTCAACTTTTCAACCTTAATGATGTTGTGTCTGTTAATCCCAATGATTAATACAGCCTTAAATGTGGTGGGACACATCCAAATGAGTTTGACATTGGTTATGATTACAGGTTGATTTATTATCGTAAAGATTACAATAAATATTAAACTGGACTAGACGTCAGAAGGCTCTAAGCAATTCTGAGGCTTCCAGTCGCCAGACTGTTGGTGTCTGATTGACAACCGATGCATTCGGCTATCATCGGAACCGAAGATTCAATAGACAAGAACGACGATAGACGATACTGTTCTGATATAGTACTTAACTTCGTTTAACCAACGATATCTTTTGAAGGTTGTTGAAATTACATAACTATCCTACACACTACAGAACTACACACCACTGCACTATATTACGAAAGTTAATGCAAGTTGTAAAAAAGTTGGAATTATAATTTAATATTCCTTTTTAAGTCCAAGTACGGCAAGGGCTAAGTGTGTCAAACATAATCATATGCAATTTCTTATTTTCCCTTGAAGAAGTGGGACGTAATAATTGCTTTAATGGAAAAATTATGGCGGTCGTAGTACGACCTATTAATATCAACTGCGGTAGATAAAAGAGAGTAGTTACCTACTTTAAATTTACTGTGCAGATTAAAGGTAACGTGATATGTTTTAAGGATTCCCAGGCGATGTTTTAATGTTTTCTAAATGCAAATACCCAATTATAAATTCTTAATCCTTCCGTATCATTTAGCAGTTTACGGAAATGTTGTTTTTTTGTGTAAGTACAAAAAAAATAGCTATGATATTTATATATATTTTTATTTTATTTTTTATTTTTAATAATAAGGTTTACATAGTATTTACATGATAATTTTACATCTCAGGTTTTTTTTAACTACCCTTCCATTAAAAGCACTTGCTTGTGTATGGAAGGGGAGTGTACATAAATGCTATTAGTTATTAGTTATACATAAATTAGTACTTAAATAATTCATTGTACAAAATATATGTGAGCTGCAGTATTTATTTTGATAATGGTGTGTATTAAAAAAAAAGAAAGAATGTTATGAAAAACTTAGAATATTTGTAAGATTAATTGACAGTAGTTTTTTTCTTAAGAATATTTTTAAAATGTCTCTTGACAGAAAGCAATATTCGGGTTTTATAATTAATGCTTCTGATTTCTTCTGGTAGACGATTGAAAAAAGTTCTTCCCTGGTAAGTGTGCTGATGATGCTGTGCAAAAGACGTATGTAGTTTTGGGCATAGAAAAACATGTTTAAGTCGAGTTCTGTTTTCATTTAAAAATGGATATTTATCTTTTTCTTTTATAATTTGAATTAATGAATTTTTAATATGTAAATCTTTAAATATTGGTACTTGAAATTCTTCAAACAGGCGTTCTGTTGGGGAGTCCCGGGATTTTTTAAATATAATTTTAATAATTGTTCTTTGTATAATTTCTATTGTAAGAAGGTTACATTTATACGCGGATCCCCAACTAATAATAGCGTATTGTAAAGTGGATTGAACTAATGCATAGTAGAATAAATATAGATTTTTTATCGACAGAAAATTTCTTAAAATTCTTAAAAATATACATATTAATTTTCTGATTTTGTTTACCACCTGACATATTTGTTCCTTTCATTTCAGATTTTTATCAATAATTATTCCGAGATATTTAATTTTGTTTGTTGTTTTTAATATTGTACAGTTTGATTTGCAATAATTTTGGCTATGAATTTTAGTATTATCGTGTATGACAATGTTACAATTTTTGGGAGCATCGTTTGGATGGATTGCAAATGGAATTACAAATGTCTTTTCACTATTTAGTGATAGTAAATTAGTGTCGAAAAAATTCTTAAGCGTGTTGATGTCTTCTGTGGCCTTTGATTCTACATTTTCCCAAGTCTTTTCACTTATTATTAATACTGTATCGTCGGCGTATGATGTAATTTGACCATTTAAACGTTGAAAAAAAATATCGTTTACATGTATGGTAAAAAAGATTGATCCAAGCACTGTACCTTGCGGGATTCCAAAGCTTGATAAAATATGAATTGATAAAATTAGGTAATAACTTCGAGGAATTTAAAAATTAGGATTCAGGAGCATCTACGCTTGATCTGCCATCCTTTTGATTTTAATAGTGTAGAGATTTTACAATTCGATACCTTCTTCTCAAGTCGGTTCTTCATTGCTGAAGACCTTTTGACCCCTACTCCCAGATTCCAGTGATACTTGATCACTACAACGCATTGGTGACCTTCCTTTGCCTCTTCTGCCTTCCACTTTGCCAGTGACAAGTTGGATTCCACATTTTGGTCACAGCACATATTCAAAGTAACTTAAGATACGTTGTAAGCAGATAGTTGAAAACCGTGGATACCTAGCTCGTTCAGAACGGACACATTTGTTCGTCTGGCTGTCAATGGAATCCTTAACATTTTTCTCCAGCACCTCATTTTGAGAGCCTTTATCCGCTTTCTTTCGCTAACTCTAACTGTCATTCATTGTTTTAAATTAAAATGGTGCCACAAAATAAGTCTTACGTATCTTCCCATCAAAATGAATGTGGTTTTACTCAGCGAAAACGCAACTTTTCTTTAATGTCGTTCTTTCACCAAAAAATTAATGCACTATACATCCAATAAATGGTTTCATATTTAACAGCTTGAACATATTCGGCTGTTTCGCTCGACATTTTATTTTCTCCGCCAGAAAAAAATTTCACAGGTCCCGAGATGTGACCCTTTTAACACAACGCTGCATCTAATAATTAAATTATTCGAACCAACGTTTTTATGGCCTGATTACAGGCCCGCTAAATGAAGAGCCCTGGAATCATTATCGTACAGAGCAGGGTCCCGCAGGAACAAAGGACGGCCTTTGATCGCGAGTCCCGATTTAATACAGCTGACGGGGAAATTTGAATATTTCTGGAAAACTTTCATTTGAGGTAATTTGTTATTTTCCGTCTTGCTGATGGAGGCGTCTAAAAAACCATGGACCTAATACTGGACCCCTGGCGAAGGGAAGATGTATGAAAAATTTCAAAACCTGCATAATTTTTTGAATGACAATTCCCCGTTTCAACAAAAAAAACATTTTAAGTCTTTATTTATTTAGAAAAAGGAAACAATACAACTTTGTATAAACCACTTATATAATGCGTTAATCCTACCGGTTTCGGAACAAACGTTCCTTCTTCAGGGAAAGCTTATACTGATAAGTGATAGCTACATTCAAAAATATACTTTATTTATTTAATTATTTTTATTTTTATTTTTAATGGATTAACATTCCAACAATAAAATGAAAATAGTTCAATATTTATATTTTTATATGTATTTCAATACTTTGCATATAAATCATTTTAAAAGTTTGTCATTCAGGCAATATTCCCTCACCTTAGTGTGGCTTCAATGTCATTCATATAAAATCGCACTAATACTTTGTCCAGTGCTTTTTAGGTTCATGACAAAAATATTTAAAAGGGTTATAACTCGTATTCCGTGGGGTAATAAAGTTGTGAACCTGTGAGGATTTTTTTGTTGGCTTTGCTGCCATGCATCGACCAGTTTATATGTCAATGCTTTCAGGGGTATAATTGGTTTAGTTTTGTTGGAGTAATTTTTTCCACAGAAACGCATGTTTACGAAGCGTAGTTTTAAACCATAAAACCTATGTAGAAAGAAAAAAGGATATATTTTTTGTCATTTTAAAATCGTTTCATACCCATATTTATAATATCGGGTTGCAATTAATGTTCATCTCATTCAAATCGATATTCGCATTGTCAACCAAACTATTATTGGGTTTTTGTGATTTTAATAGATTTAGGAGGTATTTATTTCACCATCCTTTTGACAGCTTATCCATTGGATAACGTTTATTTTCGATTCATGATATATTTTATGAAGTCCGAGTTTACTGTTCAGTTGTCGAATCTATCAATATAGGCAACATATCGGAAAGTTAGCCGAGTTTTCTATCTACTGCGCGAATTTATGTATTTATTAATATATATGTACGTTATGATATGTTAAAGCTATCTCGAGAGGATGGTGAAATACTCCCTTATTGTCAACGTGGACCTATACTTCCGTATTATATTCTCTCTGTGGTGGAAATATAGAAATTAGCATAGACATCCAAATGGATAGACAAGCAGTTACAGATGAGGGGTAAAACCAAACTATGGAGAGCGAAGAGGGGAAAGATGACTGTCATTCGTTGAACAATCAATCTGACAGTATATAGGCATCTCGCATTACAATATCACCATTTAGTTCTTAAAAGCAAAATCTGCTTTGAATGAATAGACCTTTTTACATGGGAGCGCGAATTGCTTGCCACGTTCAAAACATATTTGCTAAGGCCAAATGCTCGCCCCAAAAAGACTCGCGCCAATACACATATCAATATTTTGTTTCCGTGTTTAGTTAAAACACTTTTACAAATGTTTCATAATTTACTTACCCCTGTAACCAGCGACGAGCACATTGGAGTACCGCCCACATTCGCTATGTGTACATTGATACGTAGATATATTGTATAGCACAAGCTGCAGTTATTTCGTTAAATGTATGGATGTCAGCTTCTCGCTGTTCACGGCAAGAATGATGACGTCACACATTTTAGATTCAAGCGAGGCTATATCCCCTCCCCATGGAGCGAGCCGGTTCCAAGGAGGAGCTACAGCCGGCGCCATGTGGAGGGGGAAATAATACGTTTTTATCACTTAGGGCAGGTCCAGATATATTCATATGTCCGTGGAAATTAGTCAAATTAGTGCATTTAAAAATGATAGAATGTAGTAGTAAACATTCGTTACAAGTATAAGTGAGTGTATCGCAGAAACAAAATGTAATTTTGAAGTCATCATCTTCAGACAAATCTTTTGTTTTTTTGAACAGGCTTTAACTATATTTGGCGATGTGATGAAGAGCTAGGTCATTTCTAAAGTCCCTATTTAGTAACTTCATTCGTTCCGTATTACGTAAAAAAAACACAGAAACAATTTTTTTATGTGAATATCCCAACTATCTGAAGCCAGGAACCATGGAATTTCCGATGATTGAGGTATATTTTGAGGCTGAAGGGATTATGGAGGGGAAGGAGATGGAGATGGAGAAGGTTGGGACGTAAAAATAAAGCTTTAAAGGAATGCTAAAACCAACGTGGAAATTAGGTTAAATTTATAAAACATCGTCGCCGCGGTGACAGCTTATTGCAAAGAATGTTAATTGTTTCTGGTTGATAATACCAAGAGAAATATTTTACAAGATTGCTTGGAGAAGCATTACTCCACTTGGCAGACTCATTTTTCACAGATTCTAGGCAACAGCTGGAAATTTTGAAATTTGTTTTGTCATCGAACTTTTAGAAGTTTTTTTAAAGACAGCTCGGACCACCAACAAAAGGTCTCCCTCAACCAGTCTCTCTCGTTTCGGCCCTCCACGCAGTAGGTGAGCAGATACATCCGCGGCAATACTAATTCTCACCCATTGAACCTGGACACCACTACTAAGTCACCAAACGTAGCGAAGAGTGGTTATCTAATAAATGATTCCCGGGGCGACGATACCCGTACACCCTATTAATTAGAATAATTAGTATAAGTACACTGATAAGGTACATTAAAGAAAAATCTTTCTGGTTAGAAAAGACGTGACAAAAAGAAATTGATTTTTTTTACAAATATTTTTCGATTTTCGTAGCACAGTGATTATTTTTAAATTGAGAAAAAAATGTGAATTCGACAATCTGCGATGCGCTGGGCAACATTAAATTAAATATGTACCTACGTAAGATTAGCGATCTAAATCTTAATGATATTATGTTGATTATTAGTTTATCAAACCTTAAAATGTTCAATATAATGCTGTGATTAGAAACAATTAATTAAAACAACCAAATTCTTCTAACCAAAACTTTTTAAAGGGAAAAAGCTAAAATCAATTTTCCGGGCTTACTTACGAATGATCCTGGTATTTTAAAACACACTTTAAGCCAATTCAAAAAATATTCATAAAAACGGGATTCTTTCATTAAGCCCCGGATTTGCATAGAAAAGGGTGCCGGTTGGAGTTTATACAAAAACCACCAAAAAGGGAAATGAATTCAAAAAATATTTTAATTACGTAACTTTTAGTTTTAGCCGAGAGGTCGTCAGACTGAATTAGCCAGAAGTTGGTTTCCTAGGGTACATGTGACAATTTAATACAGGTTACCTTTATACAGACACACACTATTACAGACATTCGTTCATAACACTTCATAACAAGTATACATGGTATATAACTGTTTTCTCATCAGTGGTAAATCTTTTTCCTTGATTCGAAATATATACATATTCGAAATTTTTCGCAATTTTGTTTTTTTTTTGTATATGCTTTGTTTGAATCAAAATTATTCCACCTTAACCCGCTGGTAAACGGTCGACTGCTTTAAATATGTGAGCTCAGACCAACCTTCATTTTTTCTCAAATATTTGTTTTTATTTAATACGTTTCAGCATAATAATATCATTATTTCCATTTTGATCCGTTAGATGTCTCTACGCGATCTTCACTAAGCGTATCTGGAAAATTCTATCGGCTGAGTTGTTGAGCAGAGTTGCATCTAGGTGCATATGTATTCCCAGATGCTCTAGGGCACTTTGCGTTGATTTAGATTCTTTAAAAACTTTTAGAATAGTATCTTTGAGGTACAATAATTGAATGTATTTTCACGTAATGTCTGAAATTCACACGCGGTAGAAGTGAAACTAGAAAGTCGCTAGATGTCGCTTACTTTTCTATTGCTTGTTTATTTTAAAGTGGTTTGAAGATTGGATATTGATTTCACAAAAATTAAAATGTTTATTTTTTTGGATTTGGTAGGATTCGAACCTCCGTTCGCTGGATGTCTCTCTGGGCGCAGAGTCAGGCACTTTACGCCACTGCGAAATCGAGGCTCGCGCGGAGTCTTGAATTTAATGCATTACATTAGAACCGAGTCAAATAATAATTTATAGTGACGCACTTCCGTTTCATCCGAATTTCAAATCAGGAGGCAAAAAAATTTTCACTTCAAAAAAATTATGAAATGTTAATGTTAATGGTTAGTGGTAATATGTTAAATGTTAAAATTATATGGCGGTTATTTTATACGGATAGGATATTTTTGAGTGTTACCTTCTGGTGATATACTTGAATTAAGCACCGTAGGATTCATATTTTACTTAATAATACGGTACGATGACTCAGTTGGTATGTGGAGAGATTTTAAGCCATTCAATAGCATCCAGTATCGCGTCACGCAGTACAGATGTGCCCGGGCAGAACTAGGAGAGTGGAGAGTAGACACTCTTCAAAAAAGTGCTGCGTGCTTTTGCACTTGTTCACATTCACACAACGCAACGTCCTATCATGTACCACGTACGCACAACAGATGTGGTGACTACTAATCATACATTATTTAAATTGTAATGTAAGAACTAGAAAAATAATATTTTGTAGATATAAATAAAAAAAATCGTAAGAAAGAAGAAATGAAAAAAACAAAACAAGGTAAAATAAACACTCAAGAAAATCAAAAATAAACTGAATAATAAGAAAAGATTAAAATACTTTAAATACAAATCTCACAGAATAAAATGAAAACAGAAAATCCTGATGAAGAAACCATTGGTTTCGAAACATGTTGATAATTTTGATTAAATGAGTGATGTATATGTCGCAGGCTGATTGTAGAATCAGACAAATCATGATGCGCCTTAGGCACTTAACGATCTGCCGCTAGGCACTTAACATTGTGGCTAGGCGCACCATGATCTGCCTGATTTACGATCGGCCGCCGGCGTATACAAAGTGATTTGTTTTCATTTAATTAAAAATGACACCACGAAGTGTATTTGCGATTATTGAAAAATAATTAACTTTGTTTAAACCACTATTTTAATGAAACGTGATTTAAGATTTCCATAAAAAAAAAGTATTATGGCGATTTATTTTTTGAGTATTTCGCCGTGTTGCCGTTCCTTCTTTAGCCTACTTTTTTATGAAAATCATCTAGATTCTAAATGAATTTACTACTTTTAAAGTGTACTTTGTATCCTCAACTGAAATATTGATGTACATTTTTTATTATTAAAATAGTGGTTTAAATAAATGTTTTATTTTCATTAAATTAAGACGATGGCATAAGTGAATTTAAAATAAATGAAGAAGAAATCTTTAATTGTTGCGAACATTATTTTTTATTCAACGTTGACTGTATAATTAATTACCAATAAATAACATATTTCTGGTTTATTAAATTAACTACATCAATTTAAAAATTATGTATTAATAACATAATAAAAAAAAAATCGAGTGCAGTTTACACGCTGTAGAAGCGAAACTTCATCAAAACAATCTCAACCAATACTTGAAAAGTGAGGTCATAATCAAACCGTAGGAGCCTTTAAAAGTGACATCATACTCAAAGCGGCCAATGAGCGCAGTTGATGCGTTGCAGGTGCAGTAATCGTCATTTCCGTTTCATCCGAAATCCAAATCACAGCTATGTTATAGAAGTTTCACTTCAAAAAACCACTACAGTTTTTTTTAAATACTTGTAAGAGTTCGAAATATTCGTACTTCAAAAACAAACTATCGTGCAAATGGTTCTTCGATGAGGAAACGGTTTGCCCCACAGTAGTTGCATTCATATAAGTGATTGCTTAGCAGAGCCCGGATGTTAACCATTACCATTATATTACCCAATACAATTTCCCCACAAAAGCTCTTCAGTTTTATAAATGTTTAAATTAAAAATAAAATATATATTCACAGTTCGGAGATTAGCATTGAATCAACTGCATGCAAAACGGAGCCCCTTGTTTAACATACGATTTTACGGTTAAATTGACGTCCACTGAAAGTTTGGAACTCCTATCGAAAGTTGTTCTACAAGTCTGAACTTTTAAAACTTATTATAGTACAAGACAGCGTACGTTCTGGTGCAGTCAGGGTACTTTTGTTCTAGTACACTTCTACCATAACATCTGCGCGAAGAGAATAAAAGCAACTGAATTTTACTCTTTTCAGTAAATACTACACCATAAATTTTAATATAAAAGCTACGGAAGAAGTCTGACAATGTTGGCTGTTTGATAACTAATCTCATAGTATGATTAAATGTTTTATGATTGAATAAGAACATGGACACGTACTACATATTTTTTGATTCAATAACATATTTTAAAACATTATTTGATAATGTGGGTGCTTTACTCGTGGCCCCCATTTTTTAAGTCAATAAAATTCAACAAAATATATATTTTTTTTATAAAATACTAGCAGACCCGGCCACACGTTGCTGTAGCTAACGCAACACAACGCCATTACCCAATCTTTATAAAATCCACACCACCCGCTTTGAATTTATCGGCTTTTCTCTACTATAATAAGCATGTTTTATACATAATATAAACTAATTAACTCGCCACTAATTATACAATTCTTGCAATGCAACACTGGATATTTGAAAAGGGAAAATCAAATACCTACTTACTCTAGGACATCTATTTTCCAATTTCTTCCGTAGAACGAATTTCAGAAGTGACTATAGTACGGCCCGCCAGCCGTTTTAAATCGCACAAAAATATGTTTTCTTTGAATTTCTCGGCTTTTCTCTAATATAATTTTCATGTATTATACATATAAACATTCCTCTTCAATCACTCTATCTATTGGTGAAAACCGTATGAAAATCCGTTGCGTAGTTTAAAAGATTAACGCGCACATACATTTTGAGCGACTTTATTTTATACAATGTAATGTAATGATAATGATAATGAAGATAAAATAAAATAAAACATACAAAACGGTAATAAAAAATAACGGCAAATATTGTGAGATACGGTTATATATAGTGATGCGTTGATTGTAATGGAATTGTGTACTACATATACATGTTTATTTTGTGTACTGAAATTTTAGTAATATTGCTTTTTTTGTTCTTTAATCCAACATTTAATTTTGTTTTTTTTTTTGTATACAGTGAAAGATTGCTGAATGCTTTTGTTGCCTGATATTTGTGGTGTATTTGTCCAAAGCTTGTGTTACCGTCGGAATTTTTATGTTTTTTTTAACTTATATTTTACTTAAGTCTAACTTTATATATATATTGGTTACGCCCTACGCCCATACACATACCTACACATACACATACCTACATAGCACGCATACATACTGTCACTGCTTGGAATTGGTATTAATTATTGTTGCAAGTTCCTTTTCCTACCTATCCCAATCGCCTACCTGCCAATCTTACCCAGTCTGTAATAAAACTGCGCCGCGAGATAACACTGTGCTCTGCTCCCGGTTACCGCCATTAAAATAACTCCGCTGTGTATTATAAAAATAACGAAATTCACGCCTATTGTTTTGTGCCTGTTGGATGGAGAGAGAAATCAGATGAGGGCATTCCAGCTTACAAATTCTTGCATCCTTTTGGTGAGTCCTTCCTTTTTATGCCACATGTATTTTTATCATTTCAGGCAGTGATAGTAACACAAAATCAGGTCCTTCGCCAGTCATTTTTACACAAACACATAAATCCAATCTCGTTCAACACATAAATTCAATCTCTATAAGAGATTTTTATATCTGTATTACACCACAAAAGAATCTCAATTGCTCAGAGCTAATGGAATCAAAGATCTTTTGTGAGTGTGTGAAAAAACTGAAAGGAGTAAGTAGGGGATAAAGACGGGTAAGCGGAAGTTTGAAAAGAAACTAACTAGATATAATTTTATTTTGTTATCTCTTCCTGAGTTTTAAACCCGCCATTGATAGACAGTGAGCTTATGGCTACGTCACAGAAGTCGTCAAATTATTCGTTTTTAAATATTTTATTAATAAAATTCAATAAAAAAATTGTGTATGAGTCTACCTAAATATCATATTGTCAAGACTGCTGAAAGAACGCTGTGGTAAATGAAGTGTCGTAAAAAATCTCAAACAATTCTGTTACCGAACAAAAGGGATGGACGTAAAGTTATCGACACTGAAAAAATATCGAAAAGCAATCTAATGCACGGCTGCCTTTAATTAAAGTTTTTTTATGTTGGCAAAACAAGGTCGCTGTTTATTACACTTCAATGTCAGGTACACAATGTGGGTGAAAATAGTTTGAATAAACAATCAATTTACTTGGCTGGTGATAAAGCATTAAGTGAGAAAACAATGCACGGAAAACTTAAAGAGTTGTTACCTAAAAATAAGTCTTTTCTTTAAAACTGTACTTGATCATTAGATTTTCATCACTTTTTTGTATGCTTATTTAAAAGGAAAGTGTTAAATTGCGAAGATTTATTCATCAATTTGGGAGGCGGGAATGGGTACGCCGCCCCGGGAACGTTTATTGGATAACCAACACTGGCATAGGTCACCCCAAGTAGTTCGCTACGTTTGGTGATTTAGCAGGAGTGCCCGGGTTCAAGGGGTGAAGTTTGTCTAGGTCTTGGAGGCGGATGACCAGGACACACTTAACCCCAGATTCCTACCCACCCCTTAAACCCTTTTCCTTCCCAGAACTCTCCTCTCCTTCCTTTCCTTAAAAATAACCTCCACACAGCATCCCTGAAGATGGCATAGACCCTGAAGGAAATTATTTTCCTCAGTTAAAAAAATTGTTTGTTTCATATTTACTAATTCACTACTTGCATAGAATTAGTTGTATAGTACTTGCATAGTACTTGCATAGAATTTTTTAGTCAGTATTAAGTTTGCTAGTTAATGACACGAATGTGTCGAAACCGGTAGCGGAAAATTTAAAATATAAAGTAACAAATGTGCATTGAAAATTAAAACTCTTCAAAACAAAATGTGTACAAATTGTTAAAAAATGAATGCCGAAGAAATACAAAAAAATATAAAATATTGTGATAATGGAAAAAGCAATATTCGTATTCTACCCATAAATAAAATATTGTTTACATTGTCCGTGTTTGACAAATTAAATATGCTATTAAAAAACAGCGGGAGATAGCGGTCCGATACGCATGACATTTTGAAATATCCAACTAGTGAAAAACATTAACATTTTGTTTTCGCCACAAGTTTTTCTGTATTATAATTGATTTGGTGGTGTTCATGAGTAATCTGAGAGTACCAAATACTTTTCCATATAACTGCATATTCATCTCAAATTTCCATATTTCGGAGTTGTCTGACTAATCAACTGGACGATCAATTTATTAACTTGTGATAATGTCTTTAGAAGGCGAAATAGCTGTCGCGCGTAATAATAATTGCACAGCAGAACTTGTTAATAAATAAACTGTCATTTTTTAAAAAAATAACAGTAAATGAAAAAAAAACATTTTTATACAAATCTACACTTTTATCTAAATCTAGATTGATAAAATTTTGCACACTTGACAAACAAGAGGAAGGTCACTGTTTGAGTCTGATTTCGAAAAACTCTATGTAAAGCTCGAGAAACGGCCGCGGCGGGGACTACAACTAGTTATTAATAAAAGTCTGAATGAGAAAACCTTCACGTTTCGAGTGGGTATTTCACAATGTATTATTCCCAGTAAACAATAGCAGGTTTTTATTCCATTCACAAAAACTTTTCCACTTAAACAATATTATTTCTGAAAAACAATACTAATAAATGTGGCACCCGTCGGGAAAAATGAAGTAATGGAAAATCGAAATTCTATCAAAAATGATAAAGTTCCTAAAACTTTGTTACACGCGAGGCAAAGTGAACGACAATAATAATATCTTTCACGTGTACGTTTTGGGTTTGAGTCTCGGCTTTCATTTCCCATTGGAAAATGAATAACCTACAAATTCCCAATTTATGTGGAATTATATTAAGGAGTCCCTGCACCAAATATCGTCCGTTTGGACACAGTTGGCGTTGACAGTTATATCTCCGCTATTTATAGGGCGGTATCAAGTTGTTCGTTCGGACCTTCGCTGACTTTATTAAGCCAGTTATTATGGCAACTGTCGGGTTTGGATGAGATTTAAACACGTTATTTTATCCCACGATTATACTGTAAAATAAAATATCCTGGTCGGAAAATTATGAACTTTTGACAGTGCCCTGCTCGTTGCATTAATGTTATTTTATAGATACTCCTTAACCTTGCTTATACGGACTAGTGATGTAACGAATATTCGCATATTTTTGCATATTCGCATTCGCATTCGCATTTGAACTTCAGAAAAAAGAGATGAGACTTTAAATTATAGGATGGATACAAATGCTTCATAAGATAAGTCTTACGAATCCAACACTTTCCTTGAAACTAAATGGCAAGTCTTCCAAGGCAACCATTTCACTTATTGAATTATTATCAACGGCCAATGACTTCATAGATTTATTATCCCACTGTTTCGTTTTCTTTTCACATTCTTAAAGCGATATCTGTTTCATATCAGATTTGGAACTTTGATTTTTTTTTACATGAGCTCCATACAGGAGGCCCTGAGGAAAATAATTTTCCTCAGGGCCTATGTTATCTTTGAGATGCTGTGTGGAGGGTTTTTTAAGACAAGGAAGGAGGGGAGAGTTCTGGGAAGAAAAAGGGTTTAAGCAGTGGGTAGGAATCTGGGGTTCAGTGTGTCCTGGTCATCCGCCCCCCAAGACCTAGACAAAACTCACCCCATGAACCCGGGCACCCCTGCTAAATCACCGAACGTAGCGAACCACTTGGGGTGACCTATGGCAGAGGTGTTGGTTATCCTATGATGGTTCCCGAGGCGGCGGTACCCCTTCCCGCCTACCAAATTGAATAAAAAGGGAAGATGATGCCACTTCAAGTGTTTTAGATGCATCCTGTTTTCGTTTTCACACCTTTCTAATTCGGAAAACTCTGTTTTATGCATTGCCTTCAAATGATTTCTGACAGCTGTTGTTTCCTTTTCTAGAATATTCCTTGTTACACAGCTTGCATTTAGCTCGTTCGGCGTCGCAAAGTGTATAAAGCTGGGTCCACACATGTTCTTTTGTCCGTTCCGTTCCTCCGTTCCGTACCTTCGTTCCGTATCAAAAACTCTGGACGCAAGTAAAAATAGCCCGTACCCCCGTAACGTCGCTGCGATCATCGGCATCGCGTGTTCATTCCATTCGACAGAGAGGACGACCTGCGCATGCCGCGATCACGTGATCCCGTCCAGACTGGCGCATACCCGTATCGGCCGTATCGTATCGCCTTTGAACGGGCTGAATAAACCGACTCCCGATGGATCGGGGCGTACCTCGACCCGTATCGTCCCGCCGTAACACCGTACCGTTCCGAACGGGCGTCCAAACTAGCGTTCTTGATCGCGACGCTGATACGGAACGGAGGAACGGAACGGACAAAAGAACATGTGTGGACCCAGCTTAATAAGTCCAAATTTCACTAGAATTTGATTTACTCATGTTAATCACCAATCAATCAACCTTAAAATTCACTTGTTTTTGTTTACGAGCAGATAGATGACAGATGAAATAAAACAACCGATCGGTTTAATTTATCAACTAGGAAATTCTCGGAACAAGTTGCAAACGTGAGCCGCTAAGCCATACATAATTGTCGCCAAATAAAAAAAACTCAATATTCGCATTCGCGAATGTCGGTAGCAGATATTTGCATTCGCATCCGCGAATGCTCAAATCGTTGCATCACTAATACGAACTACATATCTCATTATTAGTTTCAGATACTGAGCTCGGGGCTCGTTCTGGATCTCCTGCTGGTTCAAGTCCGTGCGACGCGACCGACGGCTTGTTTGGGTTTGGGGCCACTCATGTATACCCAAATAAATAAGTATTTCGGTAGGTAGCGGGGAGCCACCTACTGATTAGCTGATTTATCATATGCGTAACCAATAAAACATCTACGTTGTTCTCCTTTAACCACTGGAGCTATTATGGTTGAAAAATGGACAACTTTTATTTTTCTGCGATAAATAAAAAAAAAAAAAAAAAAAAAATTTCCCGCCGTTTTTTACGTTTAGGATTAAGTCCTTTTTCAAAAGATGTGCACCTTTAATTATCAAGTATACCACAGACAACATATCAAAATCGAAAATATTCTATGTTACTCGAATAAGTACCCCTCACGGCAGTTTCAAAGTAAAAAACACGCAGAATTCGCGCGTTTATAAACTTTACGATTTTTTTCAATATTTTTTTTATAAATCCTACAAATATGAGATAAACGGTAAAATACAGGTTAATTCATTGGCCATATAAGCAATTTAATAAGTTTTTATCTCTCCATGTTAAAATTCGAAGATTTAATTATTTAATGTTGGCGAAAAATTTAAAAAATTATCTTCTTGGAAATCTCGAGCAATCGAGGCAAATTCGATTTCTCCGCAAAATGATGAAAGGGAAAATTTTAGCACTAGGTTGAGCAACGACTTTAAAATAAGCATTTTGTAACAAAAAAGTTTCATTGTCGTTTAATTAACAATTTTATTAGTAAGTCAAAATAAATTTAAGAAAAGAATAATTTATTTTTACTTTTGCTATCTACGATGTTAACATCCTCAAAATGTATTTTAACGAATACTTTTGGTAACTAGAAATCGCTGCACTGGAATATTGATACGAAAATAATCATATTTCCTCTTGTATCCACGCAATAACATTCCTTCACTCAAGTAGGTTGGCCCATGCATAATATATATATATATATATATATATATATATATATATATATATATATATATATATATATATATATATATATATATATATAAGTTTATGTTACGGCATTTAGTGGCTCAAAGCGTCCTTTAATTACCGGAACTTCTTGATCATTTCGACTTACTGGCTCATTTGGGCACTTAGTGGCTCATCGTTTTTTTTTTTTTAAGTCCATCATATCAAACTCGATGAGACGAGTCGAACGGTGTAAAAAAAATTTTTGAGTGAATAAATGACATTTTTACGTGGACCGTTAATGCTCCGGAATGCGTTTTTTATCAGTAAATATTCATCAATACTTAGAACATCAACTGGGTACACTTTTTACCGCATCTATAACCATCACGGCATGCGACGTTGCCGGATGTTCTCGTCATACAATATCATTCAAACTCCAAGTCGTTTATCAATGCTTTGCGATATTGAACTCAATGGTTAAATTCCTCAAAATCTATTATCGCATGACATTGCTATGTCAGATTGAATCTTTTGCGATATGTTATATGTTTGCCGGTATGTTATGTTGTATTCTATCTACATAGGTAGCCAGACTGCCAAGCGCTCGCTGTGGACTGTTAGTTGTTTTAGAAGAACAGACATTATATTATACGAGTAATATTTAGCGGCTATTCGCGCGCTTTTTTAAAATTGAAGATTGATTTACGAATTGCTTTTATAATATCGTTATTAATTTTGTGTTAATTGTTTTTGTGTTTATTACAAGGTTGATATTATTACGTATTTTAATACACATTTATGTAGTTTTTTCTTTAATAAATAAAATATTTGCCACGTCATTCTGTATTTGTCTTTTGCGTTCCGAAAGCATAGTCAGTTGTAATGTAATGATATCTATACAGGGTTTTCTAAAAATTTCAGAAATATATTAGGTACTCATGTAATATGTTTTTTCATACAGTTATATTATTTTTTTTAAATGTTTTTTTAGTAGAACGTAATTTTTATAATGGATTATATTATCATATTTAAGAAATCTAACAAGTTTTTCATTTTAAAAAATGTTCTGTACCTAGGTAATTACTTTACGCATGACAATTTTTCAAAAGCATTGTCTCTAGTTGTATTGAAGTAATTAAAATATGTTTTATTGTTGTTTTGGTGTATTTTATAAAAAAAAGTTATGAACAAAAATAAACAATAATTTAAAAATAAATTACAATATACGGCCTACATAGTCCAGGAGTGAGACCCTTGACTCGCAAACCGCAGGTCTCAAATTTTATTTGATTAATTTGTGTTATTTCACAATTAATTCATTTAAAATAATAAATAGTATATTTGCGGCACGTTCCAGAGTGGAAGATACTATCAATATCGCCCTGGTGTAAGTAAGACCACCATTCAAAATTGAAACGTTGCTTGAAAATGGCTTTGGCCGTGTTTGGTGTCCAGATCTGAATCGCCAGGTACTTCCCAACCTTCCTCTTCCCCACCTCCTTCCCCTCCCCACTACCTTCAGCCTCACAACATACCCCAATTGGGGATTCCATGGTGTCACTGGCTCCAGACGGGAGCAGTTGAGATTCTTGTGCGGTATTCACTGTAAAAAAAACTCCACACAGGAGGCCCTTAAGAAAACGATTTCCCTCAAGGCCTATGTCATCTAATATGCTGTGTGGAGGGTCTTTTTGAGGAGAAGAGGGAGTCAACATTGGTCTTGAAGAGACCCATGTTGTAGGAAGGGGAAAACCCAGAGGCCGGCAAATCGTTCCATAGCCGAGCTGTTGAGCACAAAAACGAATCGAAGAAGCGACCAGTTCTCATGATTTTGAATTTGATTTTGAATTTGATTTTGAATTTGATTTTAGATTTGATTTTGGATTTAGGGTAGGGTTCAAAAATCTTGATTATTTTGTTTTTACATGAATATCGCACAACGTAGTGGATAGGGGAAGGAGATAGGGAAGAGGAAGGTTGGGAAGTTCCTGACTATTCAGATCTGGTCACCAAACACGGCTAAAGCCATATCACGCAACATTTCAATTCTGAATGGTGGTCTTACACCAGGGCGATACTGAGAGTATCTTCCACTCTGGAAAGTGCTGCAAATATACTATTTATTATTTTAAATGAATAAAATATATGTATTATTTTTACTAAATAAATTGTCAAATAACACAAATTATAATCCCGCGACCTTCGGAGTGCGAGTCAAGAGCCTTACCGCTGGACTACGCCGATAAATATACAATAGACTAATCATACCTAAGATGACTTGAGTAAGGACTAATTGTAAACGAGGTATTCCAATTTGGGAAGCGGGTATGGGTACCGCCGCCCCGGGAACCATTACTGTATAACCAACACCTCTGCAAGCAGTTTGCTACGTTTGGTGACTAAGCAGGGGTGCCCGGGTTCATGGTATCAGGTTTGTCCAGGACGTGGCGGCGGATAGGTCTGCCCTGCTGCGTGGCGGGCCGGATAAGAGAGTTTGGTTGAGGGAGGCCTTTTGTCCTTTCCAGCCGGACTCTCTCGACCCATCGCCTTGCACCGCATTTGGAGGGATGGAATTTTAGGTTCGTCACTCCTAGACACATTGACCCCAGATTCCTATCCACCCCACATACCTTTTTCCTTCCCAGAACTTCCTATCCTTCCCTTCCTTAAAAAGACCCTCCACACAGCATCCCCTTAGATGACATAGGCCCTGAGGGAAATTATTTTTCTCAGGGCCTCCTATGTGGAGCTACTGTAAAAAAATGAGATTGCGAACTTCGACTACGAATCCGGAGGTCGCGGGTGAGAGACATATGAATCCATCTCTCCCACTGCATTGCAAGGCGATGGGTTGAAAGAGATTACACATCTGCCCTGATGATGGACACTGCAACGCTGTCCGAAACTTTGGCTAAAGAAGGAGGTATACACGGCATAATACCCCAAAAACTAATAACAAAAATACTTATGGCCGTGAAAATCTAAAATCACCTCTGCGATAGGTCACCCCAAGTCGTTCGCTACGTTTGGTGACTTAGCAGGGGTGCCCGGGTTCATGGGGTGAGGATTATCCGGGTCTTGGCGGCGGATGCATCTCTGCCCACCAGCTGCATGGCAGGATGGATTGGGAGAGAGTGTTGAGGGAGTCCCTTTGATTTCTCCAGCCGTACTCTCTCGGAACATAGCCTTTCACCGCAGTGGGAGGGATAGATTCCTGGACACACTGACTCCCAGATTCCTACCTACCCTTCATCCCTTTTCCTTTTCAGAACTTGCTCTCCTTCCTTTCCTAAAAAGACCCTTCACACAGCATCCCCAAAGATGACATAGGCCCTGTGGGAAATTATTTTACCTAATGTAAAAAAAACAGTCTATCCCGATCCGTCCTGCCATGCAGCTGGTGGGTAGACGCATCCGCCAACAAGACCCGGACAAACCTCATCCCATGAACCCGGACACCCCTGCTAAGTCACCAAACATAGCTTACCACTTGGAGTGACCTATGGCCAGGGCTGGGCAGTATTTGAAAAACTTGTAATTGAAATACGTATTTGAAATACAAATATATACAAATACAATGTATTTGGTAATTGGTATTTCAATTACCTGCTGCTGAGGTATTTTGTAATTTGTATTTCAAATACTTAAGGCTTCAAAATACATTTTCAAATACATTTAGTGATCTTAATAATGATAATTAAAAATAACCACACATAGATAATACATAGACTAAAAACGCTAGAATCCTGTACCTACTATTGTCCTTTGCTATAGGACTCTTTATTAATGATTATTTGTAGTTCTCTTAGGGGGCATACATTAATTATGTGAGCTTAAAAAAGGAGGGGGGGGGGGGTCCAGCAAAATCTCACGGTACTTGAAAAGAATAAACGAAGTGGTCCAAATTATCTCACCAAGGGGCGGGGGGAGTCTAGTTTGGAAGAAAAACTGCTCACCTAATTAATGTATGCCCCCTTATAATTGCTTTATAATGTGCTGTACTGTATTTTTTTTTACTTCATGCTAGTTATTATTATTGTCCTGTGCTATAATAGCACTGTTATTGTACATTTTGTATCATACTTGTCATTGCTTTGTATTGTACACTCTTGTATCATAGTATTAGATTTTTTTTTCATTAACTCCACACAGGAGGCCCTGAGGAAAATAATTTCCCTCAGGGCCTATGTCATCTGGGATGCTGTGTGGAGGGTCTTTTTGAGGAGAGAAAGGAATGAACATTGGTCTTGAAGAGACCCATGTTGTTGGAAGGAGGAAACACAGAGGCCGGCAAATCATTCCACAGCCGAGCTGTTGAACACAAGAACGAGTCGAAGAAATGACCCGTTCTCATGTGACAAATGTCAACCGTGTACAATGTGTTTCCCGACTATGCACCGGTGCCGAAAGGATCAATGATGCTAGTTCCTCGGAGCATCTTCCATTGTAATACCGGTAGAACCAGGATAGCATTCCAACTCGACGCCTGTGCTCTAAAGATTGCAATCCGTCTTTTAAGATGGGAGAATCTATTAAACGGACCGCCCGTTTCTGCGTAGAGTCGAGGGTATTTTTCAGGTATTTTGGAGCTCCAGACCAGAGGTGGCTGCCAAATTCAACCGTGGGGCGCACTTGTGATTTGTACAGGGTTAGCAGTTGTGTACTATTAAAGTATCTGCGGGCCTTGTACAGTACGCCCAGTTTTTGATCGAGCACTATTGGAATAATTAAATAATGGACTGAATACTAGAAATAAAATATTGGACTGAATACTAGAATGTTTTTAAGTTAACTACTGTAGAGCGCACTTGAAGTGAAATAACACAAAACTTCGCTACACAAATGTCATCCATTTATATATAAAAATGAATCCTTGTTTCCCTTGGTCACGCCATAACTTCAAAATGACTTTACCTATTTCATTCATTTTTTTAAAGTTTTCTTATACTTTTAGAAGGTTCTTACGGAAAGAAAAATTAAGAAAATTACGCAGAAAATGGGATAATTTCAGAAAACTTAACGACTATTTTAACTACGCACGTTTGACAGTTCGCGCGTTTGATGAAAATAAATTTAGCAGGCAGCTGTTTTTTTGTAACCAAAGAATTTTCATTGGATTTTTAAAATTATAGATATTTTAAATAGGTACCTATGTTACCAGGTACCAGATTTTATTGATTGTTTTTATAATATAGAAAAATGTTCTGGGACTAAATATATGGAACGCGGGAGGGGTTGGCGGGATGGGGGAGCGGAAGAGGGGTGAGGGTAGGCAGGGAAGGTGTACGGGGAATGCAAGAGGGTAAAGGGAAGCGGTAGGGGAACGGGGACGCACGGGAAAGGACATGCAGGGAGAAACAATTTATTTCTTTGAATATTGCAGTGCAACGCATTCCGGGAACCAGCTAGTGTTATTATAATAATAATTATTATAATCTAACACCTAAGTCCTATACCACAAATCTTTACAAGTGGAGCGGAGACGAGATGTGTGTCCTGAGCAATATTATGATTAGTCAATTTTAGCACGTCTCTGTTTCACTATGCTCTGCTTTGCTTCTGTGGAAACGCACTCTTAGATATGGGCACTTACGACAATTTATTGCAACCAAAGGTTCTACCTAAACCAAATGTATTTTGTAATTTGTATTTTGTATTTGAAATTTAAAAATGGTTAAAATACTGTATTTTGTATTTCAAATACACGACTTGAAAGTATTTTGTATTTCGTATTTTAAATACATGCGAAAAAGTATTTTGTAATTTGTATTTTAATTACAGTAATGCATTTTTTTGCCCAGCCCTGCCTCTATGGCAAAGGTGTTGATTATCCAATAATGGTTCTCGGGGCGGCGGTACACATATCCGCCTCCCAGATGAATATTACCACCTAATCTAAACAAGTTAGCAATTAAAACCGAAAACCCAATTTAAGACTATTTATACAATGTAGACTTAAACCACCTGTACAATGTTGGAGTTCATTTTTACAAATTCCTTCAACCAATTAAACAATAATGATTGTCTCTTTCTGATATATTTTTATTTCACACGACAAACAGAGACGGGTATAATTGGAGTGATGTTTCTAAAAATGGTAAATTCAATATTTTACCGGAAATGTCCCAGACGGAATCATCTAGTACCGGCACGCAAATATTTAAGCATTGTAAAAAGATCATATGAAATGCAAAGTGTAAGCGAACGGGATGTAGTCCTTTCCATTAATAACTTAGAAATTGCTTATTATTGCTTGAATTGTCAAGTTACGCCAACGCCCATTTTCAACTTAAGTAAAGTAAAAAAGTAAAAGCGATATTAAGGAAGCTAGCGTGATTCAATTATTATGACACTTCCCTTTTTATTAAAATGCAACTATTACCGATCCGCTACCAGTCCGTGGAATCTTCAGTTTGTAGGCACGGGGTAACGCTATGCGATGCGTGGCGGAGGGGGGGAGGGCTACAGATACTTTGCCGGAATTTGATAGAAATTATTTTATATTAAAAAAACTAGCAATGCAATATACATTTTTAAAAACAGATCGATAACCAAATAGTTTTTCTATGATTACCAAAATTATTGAGTATATGGTGTAAAAGACAACTGAGATACAGAGTAAAACTGTTCTTAGTGTAATTATATTACCCCGGTCTAAAAAACTATCGAAAGAAGCGAAGCTAGCCGTCCATAATGGAGTGCTGGTACCTACCCTAATGCTTCGCTGTGAGGCTCGGAACTGGTAGAGAAATGATGAAAGTAGACCGAAATGAATAATAATGATCCGCACATAATGTAAGCCTGATGTAAGCGTAACGAGTAAGATTAAGAAAGAGACGCTTAGATTGGTTGGGCATGTAAAGCAAATGAACGAGAAAAATAGTGTAAAGAGAATATATGATGACGCAAATGTGAATGCTAGAAGAAGTCGGGGACGCCCGAGGAAGACATGGCACGACCAAGTGAATCAGATACTTGAGTCGAGCCATTTCAAGAGTCAGAATAATAAAAGAGCATGTATGAGACGAAGTATGCATGTGAACGAGGCAAGGAGTGTGTGCCAAGATCGAGTTGTTTGGCGGTCCGTCTCTATTTGTAAATTGTAAAATATGATAGCAACTAAGTATAATAATAATTTAATAATGAGCAAAATTAAGAAAGGGACCCTCAGATGGTTTGGGCACGTAGAGCGAATGAGCGAAGAAAGTAGTGTAAAAAGAATATATGATGCAAATGTGAATGGTAGAAGAAGTCGGGGACGCCCGAGGAAGACATGGCACGATCAAGTGAATCAGATACTTGAGACAGGCCATGTCAAAAGTCAGAATAATAGAAGAGTATGTATGAGACGACCATCACGCCGTTTCCCCGCAGGGGTAGGCAGAGAGGACGGACCGCCAAACAACTCGGTCTTGGCACACACTCTTTGCCTCACTCACATTCATACATCGTCTCATACATTCTCTTCTATTATTCTGACTTTTGACATGACCCGACTCAAGTATCTGATTCACTTGATCGTGCCATGTCTTCCTCGGGCGTCCCCGACTTCTTCTAAGAGTATTATAATTGCTCTTGAAAAGAGAAACTTCTTCGCGGCCTATTTCATACAAAATTTAGTTCTGGATTTACGGTTAAGATACCAAATTATTTCATTACAGAACTTCCTCTTCTTCCTTTCCCTAAAAAAAACCCTCCACACAGCATCCCCAAAGATGACAAAGACACTGAGGGATTTTTTATCAGGTGTGGTGCTAATGCGAGAAAAAATACAATTTAACCAATTAATATTATTTGGCGGTCCGTCTCTATTTGTAAATTGTAAAATATGATAGCAACTAAGTATAATAATAATAATTTAATAATGAGCAAAATTAAGAAAGGGACCCTCAGATGGTTTGGGCACGTAGAGCGAATGAGCGAAGAAAGTAGTGTAAAAAGAATATATGATGCAAATGTGAATGGTAGAAGAAGTCGGGGACGCCCGAGGAAGACATGGCACGATCAAGTGAATCAGATACTTGAGTCGGGCCGTGTCAAAAGTCAGAATAATAGAAGAGAATGTATGATACGATGTATGAATGTGAGTGAGGCAAAGAGTGTGTGCCAAGACCGAGTTGTTTGGCGGTCCGTCCTCTCTGCCTACCCCTGCGGGGAAACGGCGTGATGGTTAGTTAGTTAGTTTCTTTTAGATCGATTTTATCCATATAGATCGGAGGTGACAACTTAAAGAAACGTACGAATCAATGAATAAAGTAAATTATGTAATATATTTCTAATAAGTTTATTCATAATTTTTCGAAAACACTACTAAAACTAAGATAAAATAATTATGTAGCAAAGAAAAGAAACTACACCAATATGTATTTAAATACCTAATTTTATTTATGATAATAATAAAATAAACCTTAACACAAAAAAAAACAACCGTAAACACCAAATAAATAACAATATTAATTAGCAAATCATACTACAATTTTAAAAAAACGCGCCAATAATCAAAAACGGCCGCTAGAAATGATAAATATGTGTGAATAATCAACAAGCAACATCCAAACTGTTCTGTCAACCTACCTACATATGTGACTATATTGGTAACATTAAACTTGGCAACGTAGCTTGATGCGGTAAGTGTGTTCTTAAAATAGATCAAGGAATGCACGTTATTTTAAGATATTTTTTTTTAATAAATAAACATAATTTTTGATTACATATTATAGCTGACCATATTTTAAACAAAATTTAAAAGACAGCATGTTGGTACTTCATCTACGTAAGTATATATTACATGCGAAAGAATGAGCAACTTAAGTGGCTTCTTCTAAGATGAGCCACAAAATGTGGTATGACATAAATATATATATATATATATATATATATATATATATATATATATATGTGTGTTGGTAGCTCTATACGAGTAACGTTACTATGTCAATATAGACTGTATTCATTTCTCGGGTTGACAATGGGGAATTGCAGACTCTGTGACGGATATCTCTCAGGGAGATATTTCTTGCTATTTGCGTATGCATCACTGAACTCACCTGCATATAATATGCATCAGCATCTTCAGCCAACACATCTTCATCCCACCTCGTTTCTCGAACGTATCAAAATATATCTTAGCACATATTATTTCTTCGTACAGTTCAAGGAATAACAAACATTGTATTCTACTCTAAAAATGGCACGTTTCAAAGAATTTTCTATATATTTTAAAGGAATGTCTGTAAACTTGGAGTGACATTATCATAGTGGGTTATATGAAAAAGACTTCCGTTATGAATTACTACTGTATTGTAATATGCGAGCCTGAGGTGTGTAAATAACCCCAGACCCTCTGGGCCTAATACCCAAAAGATATGATTATGAAATCTACTTGCGCGGACAATGTATCGCAAAGAATGGCAATCAGACAAAATCTCAAGGGAAAAAACAGATTCACCAACCTTGACTGTAGTACTTTGCAGCTTGGAGGCCTCCGTAATTTCATCCAATCAATCGTAAGTTCAATCAGTGCAATCCTTTCGTGACTTGAAACTTGCAAGAATTTAGTTGCTAATCTTAAACAACATTTGATTTCATAATGAAAAAATAAACAGCCAAATTTTCCTAAACAACAGTTCTTCACTTGTTCGGATGCTATTTTCAAAAAAATCCATTTCAGGTGTCTCTGTTAAATCCAAAGAGTACCTAATTGTTAGAACATTAGAGATATCTATGAGATGATTGCTGTAGTTAATCATTGATTTAATCTTGATCAGGTTATTAATAAATAGTGAATACTAGAGACATCTAGGTAATTTTATTGTATCTAGTTATTGACACTGGCTGGCAAGAACACGCCACGTGACCAGTAGGGTCCGACGGTCGGTTATTTTTGTTATTGTTGATTATTGGGATGTCTTATCTCCGGGTAATTTCTATTTTTTAATAGTATAAAAAGGGTGTTGTTCTAAAAACTCTCTCTCTCGCATTAAACGATACCTAGGGTACAGTTCCCTTAAAACCCCGAGGCGGGGTCCGGGCCAGATTATTATAAAGTGTTAATTTCATTGTTGTAATTCAAAGTGATTGTAAAAAAAACGACTCTATATTAAAAAGTGTTTTACAATATAAAAAAGTCCACTACCCCTATCATGAAATGAAGTTATTGACATTTGACCATTCTTGTGATATAAACATGTTTAATTAAATTTTCGAACGAACAAAATAAACACATTGTAATGCCTAAACAACAACATTTATTCAAATAAATTAAAGAAAATTGCTCTATAAGAAAATTCTCACTGATTTTAAAATCATGGCTCTTAGAGAGTTACGTATAGCAAAATATGTATTTAGATTATATTTTGCTCTTTCTTACCTTGCATTAAATTGCAAGTATGTGATTAACAACTAATGTATTGCTGTTTTTATGTTGCTCAACTTTTTCATAAAATTTAAAAATATATACATATATTTTCCTATTCCACATCACAATGGTGGTAGGTATGTAATATGTGTATGTGTATTTGTGTATGTTGTTGCTACGCTAATGAGTTTCTGATTATTTAATTTGTGGTTGTAACCAATCTGTGGAACTAATCTCCTGCTGACAAGCTACTTGCATTAGCTTAGCGGGTAATAAATTCCAATTGTATGCAATTGTTATACAATAAAAAAATTAAAATAAAATTCTTTGCAAGTGAACACAAAAGAGGCGGAGAAAATAGGAATTAAGGAAATTAAGACCAATTTCTTTGCAAATATAGATCGCCTGGTTTATTAGTCGATTATTCGAATGCTCACCATAAATCAAATATTATTTACACGGATCTGTGTTTAACTTTTTAAATATGCTGTAATAATAATAATAATAAAAATTATACTAAAAAAACCTCCAGACTTCCCAACTGATCGCATATTCGAAGAATTCAAAGTTCCAACATTTAAAAACTTATTTATAAAAAATTCAATTGTACAAATTATAAAAGAAAAAGATAAATATGCATTCATAACTGAAAATCGTACTAGACTTAAACATGTATTTGTGTGCCCCAAATTAAACACTTCTTTTGCCCAACACCATTATACTCACCAAGGAAAATTCTTTTTCAATAACCTACCAATAGAAATCAGAAGCATTAGGAACAAAGTTCAATTGTTGAACTCCATCAAAAAGTATTTTAGAGAATGTCGCACTAAAAATCATACGTGTTTTTCTTCTTACTGAATACATATATGTTTGCATATTTTAGTTAACGGGTCTGATTGCCATGTGTCTGTATTAACTGCACCTACATATATATTGAAATACATGACTATAGTAAATAGTAATTGTACTTATATGAAATGTATTAACTGTATTAACTGCATTGTATTAACTGTACACGTGACTGTATTTGTACATAATATATGAAATGTCGACTCTTCTTCCATCCACAAGCTAAGGCTTTTAATGGAAGACCAGTAAAATTATAATATGTAGCAATTTTATGATAAACAATTAAAAAAAAAAAAAAAAATAAATAAATAAATAATACCTGGAGGCATAACAGTCCGGTATATTAGTGTGTGATGAACCTGCTTTGTTGAATGGTTGGCGAATAATTTCTTTAAATTGATAATATGATCACACTATCGACATCTATTGGCTAATTTTGAAAGCAATATTAAGGGAAACTGTAATAATTGAACATTTTTTCTGCTACGAAGGGTGTCAACGAATTTTGCAAGAAAAAACGACTAGCGAATCAGAGTATGATTTGAAGCCGTTAGGCACGTATCAGCCAATCACATCTCGGGGCGTGGTGTGCGGGGGTTGTGTCAAATTGAGACACAAAAAGTTGTCCCACGGTCCAGACCGATAGTTATTTTAAGTGGTAAAACACTTCTAACCTGGTCATAAATCGCATTTTTATGAAGAGCACGAGGGAATTGACAACAGTTGATTTCGCGGCGAGTTTTGCAAGTATCTCGTTGACGGAGGTTTTAAAAGGACAAAAATCATGCGTTAATTAAACATGAAGTAACGAACGATTTCAATTATATGAGAATAGAAACGGGAGTAGGCATTGACAATCAATATCGCCTTTCCCAAACAAAATCCCAACGGGATTTGCATGTAGGTATTAGGGAGGAACGTAATACGGTAGTCAAAATACAAAAGCTAATAATGTCAGGATAGTCGGGAAGGAATCGATTACGTTAACGACCAAATAAAATCTAAGATTTCGGGTTGGATTTTATATCTGACGGGATAGAGGGGAGAGAAGGTTGTCGATCTCTTAGGTATTGAAGTGGTTTCAAGTGAAAAATATCTAACACAGTTTTGAGTCATTAGGATATTCATTAAGCTGAAATCACCACTCGAGTTTATAAGCGAGATATAGGCGATAGGAAATTAGGAAAAACCATAAAATTTAACGGCCTGTCAGGATTTTAAATTATTTGATTTCTTAAGTATTTTTCTTAATTGCTAGGCGCGTAACAACGGAGATTTATTGGGTTTTACGCCAGAAGGAGATGGGATATGGTAGGAGGAACTAGAAATGCAGATAAAAAACGTTCGGAGGCAGGTATGGAATTAGGCTTTGGTAGAGGTCACAGCCCGTAAAAAGGAGAATCGAGACCATAAAAGTTTAGGTTATTACTAAACAAGGCGTTACGAGTGTCGCGATCTTGGTTAGGAAGGGGTCAAATGACTAGAGATTGTACTTAGGTATTTGCGAACGCGGGAAATATTAAGAAAATGTATGCGGACCCCAGGAAACCGTCATATAGCCAGGAACAAACACGGCCGCATGTCCACGTAAGGGATACGTCTGAATAAGAGTATTCAGTCAAAAATTGTTAGAAAGTTCATAGTTAAATGCTAAGGTGACGAAATACCTAGAAGGTGACGTGTTATACGATTTGTGCAATAATAAGATGCATAGTAGATGACGGTCGGAAAATGTTGTAGGTTGCCGATTTGAGCTAAGACTTGGGGTTACTGAGAAAAGTATGGAAAGTATATCGAAAGTTCAGGATACACCGTACCTGGAAGCGATTTTAAAGATGGTAGAACGGACACGATAGATTTTCGAGGAAAGTAGAGTTAATTATTCACATGGTAAATGATACCTTGTAGGCGCTAGTCTTGCAGAAGTTTCGTATGGATATCTACCGAGTTCGCCCCTGTCCGATGCAGCGAAATAGCGCCTTCTCGCAATACGAAATTTGTGTTGGGAGCACCGTTCAGGACGAAAGATCGTAAACCGCGGGATACGATACTAGATTTGGAAACTATGAAGGTTGTGCATTTTAAAGGTTGAAATTGTAAAAATTAAGTTTGAAAGTGGGGGATTAAAAAGGGCTGTTTTACGGAAGAGAGGGGAGTTGACTGTGAGATCTCGTAAGAAAAGGCTTACCAAAAGCGCGCGAACCGGGGAGTGTTTTGGGAATTTTTCGAAGACTTAGCGAAAAAACGTTCGGTGGATTGTCGAGCTAACTTCAGTGGATTTTGTGCAAGGTGTTATTCAATTAGATTCAGGGAAAGGGGTACGAGCCAGTGGTGAAAAGCTTTTAGGAACTTTAAAAAGTTAGTGAAATTATTTAAGAACAGTGAGAATATCGAGTTGTAATAACAGTTATTAATTCGGTTTAAACAAGCGTGATCTAATAATAAAAACTTCAGTATTACTACAATTTAAACGGTGTCGACAAATAAATGATAATAATAAAATTGCGGGTTTTAAATCAGAAATAATAATAGGATATAAAAAAAAATCTTAATTACGATCAAACAATCGTTCTCTTGAAATGGAAAAAAAATGTATTCCGGATAGTTAGAAATAAAACAATAATAATAATAATCTATGAAAACGTTCAATCTAGTGGTTTCGATACGAAGATGTAACAAGCGGTAATTTAACCTTAGAGAGCACACATATTTAAAGAGGGACGATAGGTATATTTGAAGTAATCTTCAAACATCGGACAACAGGAGTACATTACAATTGCGAGATAGTCAGACTGAAGCGATAAAGATACCTCCAATCAAATTCAGACTATAAGGGGAGGGGGTTAAATTTAATCGTAAATCTAAGGTTACGTTAGGCCTCGTCGTACAAAAATTTAGGAAATCGTAGGGAGGGGCCTTTGTGTTTTCTCCATAGGTACAGGTCTACAGGATACGTAATTAAGATACGATTGGTCGTGTTTTCCCGACCGGAGAATTAAAACAATTACGTATGGGTAAGTTAAAGAATCTATATTTAAATTACAGGTATCTGGTGGCAGAGTGGCGTGAATGGAACGCGAGCCCTGGGCAGTAAATTTCAACAGTTCCAGCGCCGAGAAAATTAATATTATTGCAGCGCTGATATGGATATGTTTAAGCGTTATTATCATCTAGGGCAGTGACGCTTCCTCCCAGACAGCTGATGCCGCGCTGACACAAAAAAAATGAACCTGACACAGAGAATACAGTCAACCAAATGGGGAGCGTCTCGAGAGTACGACATATCAAATTGAAGGCGATTACCTGCAACCCGAACAGACATCTTTAGACAAGGGAGCAGAAGAGCAGAATCACGATATAAAATATGAAACAAATAAAACTAACAGGTACTCTGCTGAATTCCTACTTGTTGAATTACGCTTTTTTAAATCTTTACGATCGAGCAATGTGAAGACGAACACCGAGGCCACACATACGTGTCAATTGGTGGTCCCCCGGTAAGGGTCTTTCTGCATTGTCATGTTGGAGGATGCTCACCATAGACTGATCGGGTCTCGCGAGGTGCTGGAAGCAATTCCCTTTCGCGGAACTATGTCGAGCGGATGGGCGCGATAGGTCGAATGAAATGAGACGCCAACGGTATGGAAGGACATGGTTCGCTGACGGAGGCGTCTTGACCAAAAGCATCTCGAGTTACCGGCAAGGTAGTGTGGATGGAGGCATAGGCATGGCTCTTGTGGAGAGATTCCTGCAGCATCATCACATTTTTTAATCCTATCGACCTGGAAGCAAACGTATCTCTTACAAGGGTGGGGGTAAGTCGGTTTCCAGAGGTGGTCTGTAACGCTAGGTCGGTCACGTGGGAGAAGGATCTGCCTGTCACAAGCTTACGCCACTTTGTACCGTGAATAGAGTCTTGATAAGGGACGAAATAGATTACCCCTTCTAGAGCCAGTAAAGTAGTTCCGGAGGTGTTCGATACTGGAGTTGTCTGGGAAAGGTTTGAAGGCATGCCGTTCTTCTTTTGTTATGGAGGGGTCCGGGTATCTGGTTTATCGTCAAGAGATTTTCCGGGTGCCATGGGTATAGCCTCATCATGCATTGGTCGGAGGGTCGTGTTCTGAGAGCTGACCACCTAGTCAATTTGGTCAAGTGGAGGAGCCAGTACTAGTTTGCAAAGAATTTCCTCCCCATCACCATCCATTCTATCCTCTATCCCGTCTTTATACTTCCATCCTAGGTATAAGTTTGTGTTTACTAACAACAGAACATATTATCACGATTATGTATAGCATCTAGCCTTGGAGAGCGGTGCAGAGAATTCGCCAATTATCCACATGAAATGAAACATTCCAGGTACGTACATTAAAACTTATTAGGACGTAGAGGGGGAGAGATCAATTTTATAGCCTAGCGAGAGTAATAACAACAGTGCTCATTATGTGAGACAAATTTAGGATAGTTTAGACAGGGCGTGTCCTTCAGACGTCTAAGAGATACAGAGTAATTCTTCCACACCTTACCTAAAGAACCGAAGGTTACCACGAAAGACATTAAATACCTATCCTAGATGTTCTAGGTGCTCCGAAAAAAAAAATCACACAACGTGGAGAAAAGGGTTTATTGTAAGAATTTCCCGGAAAACTACCTTTTACTGTGTTCAGTCACAGGGGTGGGAAAAATAAGTCATGATTCAAAAGATTAATGGCGAATCATTCAGTAGGTACGAGAGTAAGATCTGCCAACCGGAGATCTGAACGCACGAGAAGAAGAGATATTTTATAAAGTTTTCATTAGGGGGGGGGGGGTGACACCATCACAAGTGTAACATTTTTAAATATCCTACTAGTGACCCAGAAAAATTCAACATTTTGTTTAATTCACAACAAGTTTTTCTGCACCATGATTTGGTGATGTTTATGAGTAATCTGAGTATTGTGCCAGACAGAGGGTACACTTTGAGGGAGAGGGAGAGGGGGGGGCCGCTCTGGGTGCCACCTGACCGAGTCAACTTAAATGGGGGGGTGACACCACGTTATCCGCCACCCATGCTAGCTACGCCACTGACCGGGTCCCAAGCCGGGGTTAAAGCAGGAAACAAAGGCTACAAATTGTGGAGGATATCAAATCCTACCCTGGGATGTGGCTCTGTGATGATGATGTTGTTAGACGAGGGGTTAAACGCTCAGTCTAGCATCAGTTCAGTCCATAATCGTGGTCAGAATTACGTCAAATTGACGCGTGGTTAGATCGACGCCAAACTGCGTTGACTGACGAACTGATGGGCCGGATTGACAGACATTTAAATATTTTAATATTTTTCATCAGTCTGGTGCGGATTGACAGCACACTGGTCTTTTAATTCATTCCATCATCCATCAGTCACCGCTCAGACAGCGATGGAGACATACACCGGCACCGCGGTCGAGAAGGCGTTAGAGCAGGAGAAATATTTTATATTTTTTAATGTAGCTATACTTTGTGGTTATCCATTATAGATAAATGAAAAAACACTCCACCTTCCATTCAAGGATACACCACTTAGTAAATGTCCCAATGTCTAATAATAATTTCCTTTCTAAACTTTCTATAATAAAACAAATTGCTGTAAATAACGGATATTAACCAAGTTTAATTGATAACATCCTAAATAAAAAACTTAAAAATAAATATCTATACAATTCTAATAATATTAATGATAAAGAATGGCGAAAAATTTTGTATATTAGTAATTTTTCAGTTCAATGTTGCAAAAATCTCCCATCTAATATTAAACCAGCTTTTTATACAATAAATAATATCGGTAATTTTTTGGGAAATACTAAAGATACATACCTAAAATTTACTAATTCCGGAATATATAAACTCAAACGCATTGATTGTCCCTCATTTTACATTGGAAAAACAACTCGTAATTTTGAAATCAGAATCAAAGAACATTTAAGGTGTCTTAATAATAATAATTTTTTTGAGTTCGCTAACCATATCATTGAAAATAACCATAGTTTTGAAAAAATACAGGGGTAAATATTCTTCATATTAATCATAAAGGAAAACGTTTAGATAACTTAGAAGCCTTGGAAATTAAAAATCCCTTAAAAATAATGAAGCTATTATCAACAAACAAAAAATATTGTCTTATAGCCCAATCATGAATTTGTTCCCCTACCCACTCACTCTACATTAATTCCTACCCACCCATTCTACATTAATAACTAGCAACGGCTCCATCCCAACCATAATAAAACATTGTTCCCATCCATATTTCGAAACTGTCAAATTAGTATACGCTTGCCCTGAAGAAGGAACATTTGTTCTGAAACCGGTCGAATTTACTCATTATATAAGTGGTTTAAACAAAGTTGAATTGTTTCATTTATCTGAAATATTTTATACTCGTAATATAACTATTGCCTATTCTCTGGGGTAAAATACATAAAAGTTATATTAACACATACTGGAAAAATGACTGCAAAAAGTGTGACTTATGAAGAAAATCATAAACTTTTATTATTCCCTCCAATAGCAAGGTATCGCAAGGTTTCAGTCAATTTTTCTTCAACGCTTATAGACTTCCTCACTCATGTATCTTGCTTGTCAAGTACTATTTCACCATTTCCAACAAATTATCAAATCAGGCATCTTTCACATGATAATAATTTTCGTAGTCCCCCTCTTCCGTAGTACCTCTTATTTCATTCAATATTTATTTATTTTATTTATTAATTTTCAACGCCCTGATGGGCTTTTACATGACAAGTTTATAATACAGAGACAGTTTTTAAATAAAAAAAGATAAACTATAAAAACATAACTAGTAAACATCATATGAAAGGTAGGTATACAGATAAATTTAAGGAAAGATAGTGCATTACAATAAAAGAGAAAGTTTCTAAGTTATAAATGGCATAGAAATAAACTTGTAGGTATGTTAGTAATTACAAAATTTACAGGTGACTAATTAAATGTGATGAAAAATACATGACAAAATGCAAGATACATAGAAAGAAAACGGTAATAGGTTTTTATATTGTAGATTTATAGAAATACACAAATATATGCAATAGATCCTATGTGATGCTCCTTAGATATCAAAATATTCTACATAAAAATATTGTTCAGATATTTCTTGAACAAAGGTAAACTTGTATTGAATACATCGATATTTGAGGTAAATTTGTTCCCTAGTGTGTGCAATCGTGAAATTGGTGCATGTGTGTGGTAGTTGGTTACAGAATTATTGTTGCAGAATAATATGTTTTGCCTTGTTTCTCGAGTAGGTACTTTAAAATCAATGAGATGCAGAAGTTCGCAACAATCTAATTCGGAGTGAATAATTTTAAACAAAAAAGTTAGATCGTTTATTTTTCTTCTGTTTTCTAGGGAATGCAATTTAAGTATGTTTAGTAAAGATGTGTAGTTAATGTGTTGAATAGGTATGTGTAACTTGAAGTTAATAAATCTTAAAAATTTGTGCTGCACTCTTTCAATATTTCTTATATGAATTTGATAATATGGGGACCAAACTATGGAATTATATTCCAACAAGCTGCGTACGAGTGACAAATATACGATTTTTATAACTTCCAGCGAATCGAAGTCTTTAATTGTTCTGATTATAAATCCTAGTGTTTTCATGCCTTTATTAGTTATTTGTTGTATGTGATTTATAAAGTTTAATTGCGTATCAAACACAACTCCAAGATCCCTAATTTCTTTGACTTTTTCTAAGATTTTATTATCTATTGTGTATTTGAAAGATAGTGGAGTCTTTGTTCGACAAAATGTTAGTGTCTTACATTTATCGATATTGAGGAATAAGTTGTTTGCGACACACCAATTTTGTAATTTGACGATGTTTGACTGTAGGATTAGGCAGTCACCTATATTGGCTATTTCTTTGTATAATTTGATATCATCGGCAAAAAGCAGAACTTCTACATCGTCGAAACAACTTATGATATCATTTATGAATATTAAGAAAAGGATGGGGCCGAGATGACTCCCTTGCGGTAGACCACTAGTTGCATATATTAATTTAGATTTATAATGTTTAATTTTAACAAATAAGATTCTGTTAGACAAATAACTTGAGAACCAATCCAACAACTTGCCTCTCAGTCCTAAGGCATACAGTTTATATATTCAATATATTACAATATATTCAAATGCGTGTAGAGATCCCTTTTCAGTAGACATATTTTAATCCGTCGTCATTTTCTTTCACCACATTTATTTGTAGCCAAAGCTATTATTATTGCAATAACACTCGACCATGGATGGATTCATACTATCCATCTATTCCGAGATATATTATACTATTTATTTATTTTATTTGACATAATATCTAACATTTTTAAATACAATTCAGCAATGTTGGCCTCACTGGGTGCTGTGGGTAGCTCACCTGTGAAGAGGCCTCCATTTTATAAATAAAAAATTATACATAATACATTAAAAATAATATTTAAAAAAATGCTGCATAAAAAAAGCTAAAATTAAACAATTTTTTTTTTTTTTTTTACATTAACGCCATACAGGAGGCCCTGAGGAAAATAATTTCCCTCAGGGCCTATGTCATCTGGGATGCTGTGTGGAGGGTCTTTTTGAGGAGAGGAAGGAATGAACATTGGTCTTGAAGAGACCCATGTTGTAGGAAGGAGGAAACACAGAGGCCGGCAAATCATTCCACAGCCGAGCTGTTGAACACAAGAACGAGTCGAAGAAACGACCCGTTCTCATGTGACAAATGTCAACCGTGTACAAATGTTGGGCACGCGTTAGGCGTGTTTCCCGACTATGCACCGGTGCCGAAGGGATCAATGATGCTAGTTCCTCGGAGCATCTTCCATTGTAATACCGGTAGAACAAGGATAGCATTCCCACCCGACGCCTGTGCTCTAAAGATTGCAATCCGTCTGTTAAGATGGGTGAATCTATCAAACGGACCGCCCGTTTCTGCACAGAGTCGAGGGTATTTTTCAGGTATTTTGGAGCTCCAGGAACGAGCTAAAACTAACTAAAAATAAAAATTTATACTATTTGGTTACGCACATACTAATACCTACACATACACATACCTACACAGCACGCATACATACTATCACTGCTTGGACTTGGTATTAATTATTGTTGCAAGTCCTTTTGTCCTACCTTTTCCCCCCTCGCTTACCCACAATCTTAATCAGTCTGCAATAAACTCCCGCTGCCATCACTGTGCTCTGCTCACGAAAAATCCGCTCAAAAATAACTGCCGTGTACTATAAAATAACGAACATTTAAGCCTATTGTGATTGTGCCTCTTGGATGGGAAAGGAGTCATACCAGTGCTTTACCCTTTTCCGGTGAGTCCTCTCCTTTTCTATGCGACATGTATTTTTACCATTTTTAGGCAGTGATTAGTAACACAAAAAAATCAAGGTCCTTCGCCAGTCATTTTTACAAAAAACACATAATCCACTCTCACCACATAAAATAACCATACATTTTCTGATCCTAGCGAGCCGTATATACATATGTTTGAACCACAATATTAATAAAAAACTAGCAGAGTGAGATTACGTTTTATAACATCGCACAAAAATAATTATCCGCATTAACGGTTTGATATACCTACATGAGTAATTCTGTTTCCTATATCATTTTATTATGGTTGGAAATAACATATTTACCCGCTGTTAGAATAAATAAATACGAGGCATCCTTTAATATTTATTTCTGATAACTTATGTAGTTGTATTTTGCTGATAAAATCGCATTTACCTACCTTATAAATAATACGATTATTTCTTAATAATTGTATTATTGGATATCATTACAAAGTGGAATAATTATTATGATCGCAATATTTATGATTTGTTAAATGATAATAAACGCAATAAATAACTTTCTTTACCCGCTCCGTGCACGTATTCCGTTAACCTTTACACCGCGCAACAGTCAATTTAACCCTGTGAGCGGATTACAGTAAATTAATTGAATATATTAATTAATATATTAATTAATTAATTCCGCATAAATAATACAGACTCATCATACCGCATACCTTATACCTTATACCGCATACCGCGTATCGCAAATCGCATACATCATACCGCATACCCCTTACCTCAAACCGCATACATCATACCGCATACCCTTTATATAGCGCATACCCTTTAGCGCATACCTTTTATATACCGCATACCCTTCCTCATACCATACCGCATACCCTTTAACCGCATTTTTAGTTGTTTTACGTTTCATATTTTGTAAATATAACCGGAATAAAGAAAATGGCTACGAGCGCGTCAATCGAGTCGTCTCGGGATGAAAGACGTCTCAAACGTTTAAATGCTAAACTAGCCGCTAGCTTTGCGAGCTTACAGTCGGTGTATGACAAGATAAGAAAAGCTTCGGAAAGCATTTACGATCGCCAATCTTTTTTATCAGGCGCAACTACTGTTGAAAAAATTCGTTCTGAATTTATAACAATATTAGATGAAAAGGTGGATTGCGAACTGGAATTGAATCCGGAAGCAATCGCTGAATACACTCAATTAAATGCATTTGAAGAACTCTTCGGTATTATTAAATATACAGAAGCAAATATGCTGTCGAATCCGGTTGCAAAACCTCGCCGTCAAATTAAGCTACCTGCATTGGATTTAACGGGAATCTGGATAGTTGGTCTCTCTTTTATGAAACATATAATTCAGTTATACATTTGAATGATTCTCTGGATGATACGGAAAAAATGCAGTATCTGATGTCTAAATTAACCGGAAAAGCATTAAATATTTGCAAAGCTATTACGCCTACAGGTACAAATTATCAAGTTATCTGGGACGCATTGTGTACTAAGTATAATGATCAACGCGTTCTCGCTGAATTATACTTTGACCGATTGCTGAAATTACCTCCAGTTAACTCGGCCACGCCCGCTTCTTTAGAGAATTTTGCAGATGCATACTCCACTAATATCGCCGCGCTGAAGCAATTAAAAATAAAAGACCTCGCAGAATTCATATTGTTGCAACTAGGTCTTAAACGTCTTGACATAGAGACTGTAAAGGCTTTTGAATCTTCCGTTAAAAATAATGAAAATCTACCGTCCAGCGCGGAACTAATCGACTTCGTAAGAGTTCAGCAACGAATTCTTAATCGCGCACAAATCACGCAACCGACATCGAGCCGTCTTGGCTCAAATAATAATTATACCGCTAAACCGCAAAAAACTAATTCCGCAAAGGCATTTATTAATGTCGAAAAATTCGATAATAACTCCATCGAAATTTGTTTTGCTGTCAAAAGGGATCGCACCCTTTATATCAATGTTCAAAATTCACAAGTCTAGAACCACGCGAGCGATTTAACTGCATTAAGTCATCAAAGATTCGAGTTTGTGTGAACTGCCTCAGTACTAGGCACACCACGAAAGCTTGTAAATCGAAGACTACATGCAAAACATGCGCGCTCAACCATCATAGTTTGTTGCATTTCAAACAAACTGATGGGCCGAAGTCACAAACGGACCCAACACCATCTCCCGCGTCACAAATGGATGCCGATAATGATAACTTAAATTCTTCGAATCCGGTTTCGTTATGTGTGACAAATTCATGCCCAAGCCCAAGTGCAAATACTACTGCACTATTAGGAACGGCTGTTTGCACTACCAGAGACGCTAAGGGCCAGGTACAGACGATACGGGCTCTAATAGATAGCGGCTCCCAAAGAGACATCATTACGCGCAAATGCTGTTCACGCTTGAATCTTACGGTGCGGTCATCTCCAAGTACTTACGTCACGGGAATAGGTGACGTAAGAAATGTGACAAATGGCGTAACTTGCTTAAAATTACTCTCCCGCTATGACATCACTCAGTCGTATACGATTAAACCATATGTAGTAGAAACCATAACCAGTGAGTTGCCTACTGTTAACATTAACCGCTCCTCTTTGTCGTATCTTGACAATTTGCCCTTAGCAGACACAACATTCTGTACGCCCGGTGAGATTGATATTATCTTGGGATGTGACATGTTTGCTCGCATTCTAAAGGCAAACAAAATATCGGTTCTCTCGGACAGCCATTTGCCATTGAAACTACTTTGGGATATCTCATCTTGGGTACTGCCCCAACGATGATTGAAAACCCAAGTATAAACAACACGCAATCATTTTGTACGTTCACACAAAATGATGAATTTTGCCTTTCGCGCTTCTTCGAATTGGAAGACATTCCAGATGAGAAGTTTTTAACGCCTCAGGAACAAGAGTGTGAGGATATGTTTAAACTCACTACTTCTCGTGACACGGCAGGTCATTATATCGTCGCGTTGCCGTTTCGAAACGGTCCCTCTGTTCTCGGTGAATCGTTACCCGCCGCCGAACGCAGGTTTCGGTCTCTCGAACGCCGCTTAATATCTCAACCCGCAATAAAGTTAGAATATGAAAAAATATTGCGCGAATACCTTCAGAAAGGTTACATTTCCCCAGTTGACAATTCTGATTTACCGCATTACGTAATCCCGCATCATATCGTAGTTCGCGAAGATAAACTGATAACCAAAATCCGGATGGTGCTGGACGCAAGTATGAAATCCGATTCTGGTTCCTCGCTTAATGATATTCTACGTACCGGAAATAATTTACAAGGTGCTCTATTTCGCATTATCCTCAATTTACAACTATTCGCCGCGAGAGGATTCGATCTTGTAAAATTCTCTGGTAATTCTCCAAACTTTTTGTCCACGATTCCTACAGCTCGTCGTGTTAAGGAACACGTGGAATTTAATCCCGACGAAAACCTGAAAATACTAGGGCTTCATTGGATACCCGCTTCTGATCATTTCGTATTTTTCGTACACACCGACGAAAGAACGTGTACTAAACGAAACATTCTCTCGACGATTGCTCGTCTTTGGGATTTGATGGGTTTCGCCGCACCAGTTGTATTATTAGCTAAGCTTATAATTAAATATCTATGGGAGTACAACCTGGATTGGGATGATCCTCCTCCTGACACCGTTGTCACGCTTTGGCGTCAGTTTGAAAAGGAATTGCCATTATTGCAATTTATTAAAATTCCTCGCATTTTAGGTGTCGAATACCAATATGTATTAACACTTATCGGATTTTCTGACGTAAGCGAACGCGCATTTGGAAGCGTTATATACTTACATGTTTACTGTCCGAATACTGATAAAACCACAATTAATTTATTATGCGCTAAATCCAAGGTCGCTCCGGCTAAGACGATTTCACTTGTGCGTCTAGAATTATGTGGAGCACTTATACTTGCACGATTAATGCATACGGTCAGTAATACCTACACATCAAATTCGAAAGCTCATACGACTTTAGCTTTTTGCGACAGCACGGTTGCTCTAGCATGGATAAATTCACCGCCCGCAAAATGGCAGACTTTCGTTGCCAACCGTGTCTCACAAATACAAAACCATCTGGGGGCTGAATGCTTCCATTATATAAAAGGACAAGACAATCCCGCCGACTGCTTGTCGCGGGGTCTTACGCCCGCTCAACTAATCGACCATCCGTTATGGTTTAAAGGCCCCGTCTTTGCCCAATTACCTAAAAGTGATTGGCCTTTACAACGTTTTAATACGAAATCTGTGACTGATCCTCCCGAACGGAAAACAAAAATTTTGATGTCCGTTCAAGACATTGACCGCCTCAAAACAATTGCTCCTTCGTTATTGTGTGCACTAGCCTCTCGTGTTAGCTCATGGCCGAAATTAATCCGAATAGTAATTTATGTTCTTCGTTTTATCAAGAAATTACCACGAGCGTTCGAATTAAGCCATATCTTAGCTGCAGAAACCGCTGTTATTAAATCTATACAGGAAGAACACTTCTCCGAAGATATAAAGGCAGTCAAAGAAGGTTCGGCGAGCGATCGTAAAACTGAATCCGTTTATCCATGACGGAATTCTAAGGGTAGGAGGCAGATTGCGAAACGCAGAAACAGAATTTGACAGTCGGCATCCAATTCTATTACCCGCTCGTGATCATGTAGTCAATCTAATAATAGACTACTATCACATCAGAAACCTACATACGGGTCCTACGTTACTGATGTCGCTGCTAAGACAGAGATTTTGGATACTTTCTTCGCGCAATTTGGTTCGGAAACGTGTGCATCAGTGCAATACTTGCTTCAAAGTCAATCCCAAACCGCAATTCCCAATAATGGGAGATTTACCCGCATGCCGCGTCCGCGAAGCTAAGGCTTTTCTTCACACAGGGGTTGACTACGCGGGCCCGCTTCAAATAATTCCTTATAGACGTCGGGGGGTGCGAAGTCAAAAGGCATACATTTGCTTATTTATTTGCTTGGTGACCCGCGCAGTTCATATTGAACTCGCTTCAGATCTTTCCACCGAAGTCTTCCTCAACGCTTTTAAGCGTTTCCTTGCTCGTCGAGGTCCTGTGAGTATAATGTACTCCGATAACGGAACGAACTTTGTGGGAGCTAAATCCCATTTACGGTCTTTATTTGAACTTATAGAGTCACCCAATTACAAAAAGGAATTCTCAGACAATCTGTTGGAGAATCGAATTGAGTGGAAGATGAATCCACCGCAAGCTCCTCACTTTGGTGGGATCTGGGAAAGTAACATTAAATGCCTGAAAGGTTATTTAAATACAATAGTAGGCACCTCTCTACTGACGTATGAAGAGATGCAAACAGTGCTTTCTCAGATTGAAGCAATTCTAAATTCACGCCCGCTATCTGTACTTAGTGTTAACGACGTTTCGGCTCCATTGCCGCTAACCCCCGCGCATTTTTTAACGCTCACTCCCTTAAAATCTTTACCCGCTGCTGAATTGTCAGACGAGCCAGTCAACTTGGTACAACGCAAACATCTTGTGGATCGTCTTGTTCAGACATTCTGGAACCGATGGCGAATTGAGTATTTGAATACTTTGCAAGCTCGCCAAAAATGGAATACAAATGCGAATCCGGTAACGACAGGCACGGTAGTAATGATTAAGAGTGACAACATCGCGCCACTTCAATGGCCTATTGGGGTAAAAGTCAATGTCTACCCCGGGGCAGATGGAGTGATCCGCGTTGCGGAAGTTAAAACTAACTCCGGAATATACCGCAGGGCAGTCGTTAAACTCTGTCCCTTACCGTCACAATAGATTTAACAACATCTTAGAAGTTAGTTCATAATACTTTTATCCTTAAAATCAATTAGGTTAGTTTCACGGTTAAATAGGTACGAAACCTTACTTTTAGTTTTATCTACCGCATATTATCATATTAACATATCATATTTTTACGTTTCAATGTTTTATTTTTTTTGCTATATCGGTCAATTTGACCATTTGGTAAAAGCATTTATATAACTACATAAATATTTTTATAACTTTTACATAATTAATTGCATTCTACCGCGTGTTACAATTTTGTTTGCGCATTGAAACGTATTGGCACTCTTTTGGTTTATGGAAGTGGATTCTTTCATCCCCTTCCAGGCGGGGGGCATGGTTACGCACATACTAATACCTACACATACACATACCTACACAGCACGCATACATACTATCACTGCTTGGACTTGGTATTAATTATTGTTGCAAGTCCTTTTGTCCTACCTTTTCCCCCCTCGCTTACCCACAATCTTAATCAGTCTGCAATAAACTCCCGCTGCCATCACTGTGCTCTGCTCACGAAAAATCCGCTCAAAAATAACTGCCGTGTACTATAAAATAACGAACATTTAAGCCTATTGTGATTGTGCCTCTTGGATGGGAAAGGAGTCATACCAGTGCTTTACCCTTTTCCGGTGAGTCCTCTCCTTTTCTATGCGACATGTATTTTTACCATTTTTAGGCAGTGATTAGTAACACAAAAAAATCAAGGTCCTTCGCCAGTCATTTTTACAAAAAACACATAATCCACTCTCACCACATAAAATAACCATACACTATTTTTTATGATGTGTTTTATATTTGTTTTTGTGTGTTACGTATATTTGTTTTTGTGTGTTACGTGTATGTGTTTTATTCTTATTATGTAATGAGATTTTGGTAATATTGTCTTTTTGTTCTTTGATCCATTTTTTAATTTTGAGTACGAATTTGTTTTTGTTTTCTTCTACTTTATTTTCAAGTGTACGACTGTTGAATGCTTTTATAGCATGATATTTATAGTGCCATTGTCCAAAGCTATGTTACTGTATTCACTGTTGGAGTTTTTATGTTATTTTTGTACGATTGTCTTACTGGTCTGTTAGCGATATTTTGAGATTGTTAAAATTTGTTTTTTTGCTCGAAAATGTAGTTTAGTAGAGTTTTAACGTATCATTGGCGAATATCTAGTACGTCACAACTGTTGAATATTTGGTCCGTATCAGTTAGTCTATGTTTTTTAAGTATTACTTTAAGATCGTTTTCTGTGCGATTTCTAAGTGATCTATACCTGAGTTTGTTACTCCTACCCAGACAATTATTCCATATTCTATTATTGATTGACAAGGTACAAAATATATTGTTTTCATTTGTTTTATTTTATATATGTTCCATATGGTTAGGAAAATGTGTATTGTTTGAGTGTCCATCCTAGGTTATGGTCAATTACGATTCATAGATACTTTATTTGTTTAGTTTTTTCTAGAGAAGGGCAATTGCAGATGTTGTTATTTAAACATTCGTATATTTTTATGGTGTTTGTGTTGTTTTTTGGTTGTCCCGTGCTGTTTATACTATACGTTGTAAATTTTGTTTTCGATATGTTTACTGTAAGTATGTTTGAGTCTAGCCATGTTTTCAATCGCGTGATTTCTAAATTTGCTTTATTAAATACATTATTCCAATCCTTAGATTTAAAGAGTAAAACTGTGTCGTCTGCATAACTAACTATTTCACCGTTTATTTCCATGCTGAAAAGTTCATTTATGTAAATAGTGAAAAGAACGGGCCCTAATATTATGCTTCCTTGTGGAACTCCGTATGTAATCGGAAGTGGATTGCCAATATGGTTGTTAATTTTGACTTGTTGTGTTCTATTACTTATATAACTTTTTAGTAGTTGAAGTTCCTTGTCTTTGATACCCACGTTTTCTAATTTTTTAAAAAGCGTATTGTGGCAGATTGAATCAAAAGCTTTAGCTAAATCTAGATATATCGCTTTGCATTTGCATCTATACTATACTATTCTATCCGAGATTCCTACTCACCCCTCACGCCCTTCTCTTTCCCAGAACTTCCCCTCTTTCCCTTCTCTAAAAAGACTCCACAAGGATCTGCAAAGATGATATAGGCTCTTAGGGATTTATTTTTCCTCAGGGCCTCCCGTTTCGAACAAATGTAAAAAAAAGTTATTAAAGAATAAATAAATTGGTTTTTACTGGTTGATTTGATTTTTCAATTTTACAATTTAACTATTTTTCGATTACTACTAGATTTATATCGATAGACCATCTAGCTCCGTGTTTATAATATAGCAACCCTTGTAAACACTCAACTTCAAAACAACTCATGATGGTTGTTTGCGAACGTAATATAAAAATATATGACATATTGCTGCGTATTATTACTGTACTTAGACCTCAATTGAAATACTCCTACATGTTACTATGTTCCTATCATGTCCCCAGCATGTTCTCCGCATCTCAGTATGTATCTCGGAGGCTGAGACTTATCTACTGCTACATTTGTCGTGGGAGTTGCTTAATGCAAATTCCAGATACAACCTCGCTACCTTATTCCGGTGGATATATTTATACTAACGGTATTAGGATGTATTAAAATTTAATCTTATTTTATCGCGTATTTTATCACTTATACAATGGTAACATAGTATCAATGACTTGATTCCAAATTATCTCAACTTTTTTGCAAAAATTAGTTATGGACTAGGTAGACTCTGCTAATCCAAATTTATATCCCTGTACCTTTAACTCAATCCATTCCAATTTTTTAATTTATTCATAAACAGAAACAAACAACACATTAGTTACATAGGTGAAAAAAAAAACAATTGCCCGCAACCCGGATTTATATATTTTTGATAATATTGGAGCGTGCATTCTCAGCAAATTGTTTATACAGAAATATCGCAAAAAATCCAGAACATATTAAAATATAAAATTTTGTTCTGAAAGAATTTCATTCTTTGTGCGAATCAATGCATCAACCGATAAATGCCATGCTCTATTTTGCTAACCCGATGTGAGCGAATCATTTATTTTTTACGGTCGCAAACACAAACCAATTAAAACGGCCTTATGCTTGGACAGTGTTCGCATTCACGTTTCAACGAAAATATCAATTCAATATCGAATAGGCACCGCAATTTTTTTGCAATCGGGTTGGATATTCGACGATTGTGAGGTTCATTAATAAATGGTGTTCTGAAATAATGTTTGTTCACTTTTGCTGACACGGCGCCACGCACACAGCATTATTTTATTTTCATTAAAACTTTAGAATACTTCTTTATTGCAAGTGTTTTAAAATGGTGTTAAAAATATATTCGCATGAGATTGAAATTTTTTTTCTACATCTTTACGATAGTGAATTCGGAATTTAGTAAAAAAACTTTCATCGTGTTCGAATGTCAACTCTACCGATAATCAGGGAAAAGCTTAACTTACTTATGGATCAAACCCCATATTTCAGAATGCGAAGACATAGGTGATGATTTAAACACTTATCTCCGTATTGTCATAAACATTTATGTACCAAATTAAATATTTTAAAAAATATCTTTCTTTAACACCGATAGAATCCAGTTTCAGTGTGTTAACAAAAAACAATTGACAACCATCAGCGATGGTTACTGCATAAAACACATTGAATTTTGTGATCAAAATTAGCATAAGATATGAAAGACATCAGAGAAGGTTTTGTGAAATATATTAGCAGGTTTGCATTCTCAGTGGTCGAGGGTGGACAGCTGCTTTCCTGAAGTGGAAATCCGGTTTTCCCAGCAGACAAATGAAATTTCCAATTCCCCGCGACCATCGTTTGCATTTTTACTTTGAGCTTTCTTTCTTGTTTTCCCGCCGTTTTTCTCCCGGGATTTCCCCCCTCCCCCCGCCATTGCCCAAAAGCACCCCTCTCCTTCGCCCTTACGTTATGCCTAGAGAGCCGGAAAATATATACAGATTCAATTTTACCCCATCAACTTTACGTAAAGATTCAATGTCATATTTTACTTTCCATTGTAAAACTTTCTCCTCACAAATTGTTTAGAAAATGTCTTTATCCAGTTTCTTCCGCTACCGAAATGTGTGAATAAGTGTTTTAATTGATTTTAATTTCTAAAAATGTTAAAAGCCAATTAGCGAAAAACATTGTGATGATGTTTTTGAAGGGAAAAAATTAATTATTTTGCTTTAAATTAATAATTTTGCGTTCACAACGCATAAAAAACTAAATACGAATAAATAAACAAAAAACAATATTTTTGTGACGACTTTCGAAGACGTCGCCCAAGGAAGACATTTAAGGATCAAATTAATTAAATATTTGATAAGGGTTATCTTTAGAAACGGAAATCAAAAGAACATTTGGGAGGGGAAATGAAATGGAAGAGGAACATCGACAAAAAGCTACATCGCTATTAAGATCTAGAGTGTAAGCACTTCAAGAGTGTAACTAAATTTTTTTTTCAAAAGTAAGACAAATATTCCCGGATTACGAATAACCTGACAATATTAGAAAATCTCCTACTACCACCACAGTGGGATTTACAATTTGGGAGGTGGGAATGGATACCGCCACCCCGGGAACCATTTATTGGATAACCAACACCTCTGCCGTAGGTCACCCCAAGTGGTTCGCTACATTTGGTGACTTAGCAGGGGTGCTCGGGTTCGTGGGGTGAGGTCTGTCTGGATCTAGCAGCTGATGACCTAGACATACTGAACCCTAGATTCCTACCCACCCCTCATACCTTTTTCCATCCCAGAACTTTCTCTCCTTCCTTTCCTTAAAAAGACCCTTCACGCAGCTTCCCCAAAGATGACATAAGCCCTGAGGGAACTTATTTTCCTCAGAGTCTCCTGTGTGGAGCTAATGTGAAAAAAAAGTAAGCAGAAAATTTTGTTCGAATCTGTAACCGGCTCTTATTTGTCTTCCTAAGAGTTTGTCTCTGGTTTGAGTTTTTTAATGTTTATGTTTCGCTTGATAAGAGCACCCCCCATCTGCCCATCTGCACAGTGTTGCCCACCGACATCCGTTTTTCCTCCTTCATATTATAATTGGCTTTCAGACAACAACGCTGTCCAACCAGGTGTTGGGCAGCGTTGTGACTTGTGGGTTCCATGACAGTTGGTCCGGCGACAGTTGGTCCTGCGACAGTTGGTCCGGCCGACAGTTCGTCCGGCCGTCATTTGGTCCGGCGACAATTGGTCCGGCGACAATTGGACCGGCCGAAAGTTTAGAAGATGTTTTCTTCAAGTAAGTATGCAAAGAGGATATACGGCCGTACAACCAAAGTCGATATACTTATATGTGAAGGCAACTCGAGTTAAAATCCCCTATAAAAATATTTTTACTAATAATTTCGACTATCCGAAGCAGCATGCGGCAATCACAAAATACGACATACTTATACGTGCAGTCGGCAAAGCAAAAAAACGCTAAAGATTCCTACTTGCATATAATTTTCCACATTTCCTTCCTCCAATACCTTCAGTACCACACCATACCGAAATTGAGGATGCCATAGTCTCACTGACTCGAGACGGTTGGGAGCAGTTCGGACTCTTGTGTTATATTCAGATATAAAAGTTATATTAAAAATATTTTTACAGCGGATTTTCACTCGAGATGCTTTCAGATATAAGCATATCGACTTTGGTTGTACGGCCGTATATTCTCTTTGCACACTTACTTGAAGAAAAGATCTTCCAAACTTTCGACCGGACCAATTGTCGCCGGACCAAATGTCGGCCGGACGAACTGTCGGCCGAACCAAATGTCGCCGGACCAACTGTCGCCGGACCAACTGTCCGTACGAATGAGATCGTACGAATTGATAGAGTGAATGAATTTATTGATTCGAGTCTTAAAGAGGCCCCAATTACATGAAGGAGGAAAAACAGATGCCGGTGTCTCGTTCAAACCGACGCGACGAGACTCGTAGGCAAACCGACTTACACAAAACGTAGTCGAAGAAACGACCCATTCTCATGAAACCAACATCTACTCTGAACTTCTGTTCCACTCAGCAGGCCCCATTCAATTAACTGTAGAATATACTCAGCAAAACTTGTAGGTCAATTTTCAGTAATCATCAATTTTTCGATCTGCAGATACCTAACATTAGACCTAATACAGGGCAAGTAATTTGTGAGATGGCCGAGCAAGGGTGAATGTGTCCGGCCTAAGGAACGAATTGTTCGGCCTATGGAGTAATGGCGCAGTTTCGTATTGGCGGAAAGAGGTTAGGACTAATTGAAACATTTATTACAATCGGCTGGGGAATTCTCAATTCCAGTAAAACGTCTATTGGAAACATTAAAAACTTAATTACCTACAGGAAACGTCGCATTTGGTTAAAAGTATCTTGGTTTCGATTTTCTTTTGACTGTTGAAATAAACTCTTTTTTCCAAATAAGAATTTAAAAATCTTTTGTATGCACTTAATTTTACAATAACTGCACTAATCCATCGCAGAACATCGAAGGATGAAAAATCACAGGATATTATAACGTTACCATTTTCAAAGCTGTAAATATTTTTAAAAAAATATAGGTATTTTAGCCACGCTCAATGCATTAAACATGAAAAATTACGACTTATGTTTGATGAAATTGTAAAAATGTAAGGCACGAACAAGAAAAGCAGCGTCTCTTATGAAAAGGATAGCCATTCAGATAATATGTACTAAAATGGGTTAATAAAGTATGGCTACTGGATCTAGTTCAGTGAAATCGTTCGGATTGTCTCAGTAACGTACGAGTATATTCATTCTATTAATTTATTTAAGTTGTTAAGATGCGCTTTACAGGAGTATGACGTCACAGTCCCGCTGCGCGGCGAATGTACCCCTCGTTCACCCCTTCTTTCCCCCTGCCCGCATGCCTCCTGCAAGAACCCGCGCTCCGCTCAGAACTCTCTGGGCGATCGTCACGACAGCCCGCGCGTGACGCGCACCCAATTAATCCCGCGAATTTCCGCTTTGGCACCGGCCTTGTAAAAGGCCGAACTTAACGGTAATATAACCAAACCGGTCGCGGGCCCCCCTGTGTTGTGCCCATGGCCCGCCGACCTTGGATTCCCGCTGCTACCTGCGCAGACCTGACCCTGGACCCCCAGCATCCTGATGCTGCCCACGGCCGTGAGTAACGGAGTTCCCTCCTTTAGAATGTGTCCCCATTAGTTCACGCGAACCGTAATATCACCCCCAGGGAGAATGGAGAGAAATTTATGTAGGATACTTTTTAGCCAGGCCCAATTGTTGATTTGTGATTGTTAATTTATGTGGTTGTTGTTGCTAATTGTTGTAATTGTGTACCCCAGACAATACAGTATTGTTTCATCCTAGAAGTCTCTTTTATTTGACGAACCACGTGGGAGAGAGTTGGCCATTAACCATGTACACCCCCCCCCTTTTTAGCTACCTACGATCCTGGCGAGGAGATCACCCGTTCTGCCGAGTGTATTGAGCTGGCCGAGAGCAGAAGGTAGGTGTCCCCTCCTCGGGACGCTCCACAAAGTATCTGTCAAATATTTGAACAAAATAAAAGTAAAGAACTATTATAAAAAAATTATTGGAAAACCATCAATATAATTTCGTGGAGTAATTACTTCAACTACGTAATTCCGAAATCAGCATTTCTCAGTATATACAAAGAATATCTCTATTTCCTCATCTATGATTGCTAAAAACAGAAAAGTCGTAACGCATTGAAATCATCAAGTTATTTGAATATGTTTTTGTTGGTATCTCCGAAAAACGGTATCGTTTAGTTCTATAATTAAATTAAGTAACTTTACGGTAACCTAAATTTTTTTCATGCTTTAATTAAGCAACTAGGCTTAGCTAGTTGTAGCACTAAAATTTGTGGAATTGCTTAAGTGCTGTCGTTGCATTTTTTGTATGTAACAACTAGGTCAGTCATTCCATTTTTGTAAATAAATGCATACAAAAAAATTATTAGCCATTTTATCATTTACAAAATATAAGTATTACGGTTCCCAACACATCAATCTGTAACAATTCTATAACAATTTAACAATTCTTATCATTATAAATATACAACAACCGATTTATGTGAATGATTACTGTCTTATAATTCAATTTCCCAACGAAGCTATTTTCAGAGTTACCTAGTTGTAAGAATTACTTCACGACATATCATTGAAGATAACGTCATGCTACTAAATCTAAACGAAACATGAAATAGAACAAGACACAAAAAATAAAAAGGTAACGGTCGCAACTGGTACTCGAGCCCAGGATCTCTTGTCTTGGATTTAATAGTATTAAGTATCCTACTAATATTATAAAGGTGAAAGTTTGTATGGATGTATGTTTGTTACTCTTTCACGCGAAAACTACTGAATGGATTTTAATGAAACTTTACAATAATATAGCTCACACATCAGCATAGTCTATAGGCTATATATATTGGTAAAATCTAGCGTTATGAATAATCTCTGGCGTTATGAAATTCCTTTTCATACGTTTTCTGTCGTTAACAAAAAACCGATTTATTGCAAACGCCAATTGTCGCCTTGGAAACGATGTTTTTTTTTTTCAATTAGGTTACTATGGACATCAAAAGGGATGTTAAAATTCAAATACGTATAAAATACTAATTCCTACTTTACTGAATGGATTTTAATGAAACTTTACAATAATATAAACCAAGTAGGGAAGTAGGTACTTCGCTAATTTAAATATTTTCTAAAAAAGAATTTTTATTTAATAATTTTTGTTTTGCAAAATGTCATTCTCAAATTTTGACAACACAGAACAATTATTATAAAACTGCCGTACTGGATTTTTTGGTAGAATATAAAAAAGATAAAATGTAATAAGACAAGAAGGCCTCTTGCATGCCATAATGGAGGGTATGACCGAGGGGGCAAACGCTAGGTGACGCCCACGCCGAGAGTACCTGGAGGACCTGCTGGTGGACGTGCGCTGCTCATCATATGCAGACTTCAAAAGAGCCGCACAAGACAGGGAAGAGTGGAAGAAACGAATAGATGAAATTGCTGCAAACCAATCCCACGATTGAAACCAGAGAGAGAGATAAAAAGAAAAATAATAATTCGTACTTAGGGAACGTACCCATACTACGTGACCTCTTTGGGAAGGGGGGGAGTCTTCAAAATGTCACGCTTGGTACAAATGAGCGGCGGTTTGCTTAGGGTTAAAAGTTGCAAAAAATTGGTCACGTAGTATGGGTACGTTCCCTTAATAACTATCTGTAATAATGAATCACCGAAATATACGTATGTATGCGAAATGTATAAACCCGAACGACTGAACCAAATTGGATTCTTTTTTTGTTCGTTTTTTGTTTAAAACTACCGTTGAGTTCTGGCATTATGAAATTTGTATAAGAAATTATAATAGGTGGCATGCGAGCAGTTAGAAAACTGAATGTATCGGGAATAAACGTGTGAAATGCGAGAGGTGAGGAGGGGAGTGGGGAGGGTGTGTTGGGAGGGTGTTGGTGGACTGGTGAAGGGGAGGGGGAGGAGGGTGGGGGGAGGGGGTTAGGGGAGGGAGAGGGAGGAGGGAAGGAAGGGGAAAGGGGAAGGATGGAGGAGGGTGTGGGGAGGGGTAGGGGGTTGGGGGTAAGGAGGTTGATGGGGGGAGTGGTGTGAGGAAAGGGAATGTGGAGGGGTAGGAGGTGAGGGGAGTGGGGGGTGGAGTGAGAGGGGGAGGGGGAGGGAGTTGATATGGGAGTGGAGTGGAGAGAGGGAAGGTGGAGGTGGCAGAGTGGGGTGGAAGAGGGGGGATGGAAGGAAAGGAAGGGGGAGGGGCGGAAGAAGAGGTGGGTGGAGGGGAAGGGGGGGGGTTGTTGGGGGAGTGGGTGGGGGGGAGGGGTGGGTCGAGGGGGAGGGGGATTGATGGGGGGAGTGGAGTGGGGAGAGGGAAGGTGGAGGAGGCTGAGTGGAAATTCCCTAATACCATGTGAGCGAAGCCGCGGGGAAAAGCTAGTATGAAATATTCTTAGTACCTACTATATCGCTTGTCTGATATTATAGTATGATAAATAGTTCTAGTTTTGAAAACTAAAATTACATTAAATTTGAATAATGTTATGCATCATGTAGGAATATTTCACATTAATTACCCGTGCGCCAACAACCGAAATGAATATGTTAATACACGAAAAATGTTAATACAGAAAGAAAGGAACGCCACACAACTCTGAATTAACACACCCCCCTCGTTCCATCCAGATTCATACAAACTCGGTATTCTTTAGGGCGACACAATACTTCCCTAATAATTCAATTTTCATCTGGTCAGATTTTTGGGGTGTCGACGAAAGATCGTAGGTACGACGTTCGATGAACTCGACTTTGCTCCGATATTTTCAAAATTGGAACTGATTGTGTGAACAAACGATAAAGAAGGAACCAAGGATCAAAAAATTATTTTTATAATAATTAATTAATTTGTAAATCGGAATTCGAAATGTGCATTTCTTCTGTTTAAATTTTCGACATATTTCATGATTTTTAATGCAATAAGTAATAACGGTTTTCATTCAAAATGGAAATTTCTGATAATGTTTTTTTTTAATATATACAGCGTGTAACAGAACGTACCCGAGGGATTTTAACCATCGATTCCTGAGCATATTTGGAGAAAAAAATGTAAATGAAATTTTGGTCTCCGGTGATATTTTTGATGTTTTTTTTATTTATTTTTTCTACAAAAACATTAAAAATGGTAGGTGTTTTACAGTTGGAGGCGGGGTGAGGGGTTGTTCGGTTACTCGGCTGAGTGACCAATGACAACAAATGGAAAAAAAAAATTGTTTGAATTTAAAGAAAAAAAAAAAATAAATAAATAATTTCAAAAAAAAAGTCACCGGAGATAAAAATTTCATTTACATTTTTTACTCCAAATACGCTCAGGAATCGCTGGTTAAAATCCCTCGGGTACGTCCTGTTACACCCTGTATATATATTTTTTTACATGAGCTCCACACAGGAGGAATGTAAAAAAATGTCATTTCTCCACTATGTCATCTTTGGGGATGCTGTGTGGAAGATTTTTTAGGGAAAGGAAGGAGAGGAGAGTTCTGGGAATGAAAAGGATTTAAGGGATGGGTAGGAATCTGGGGTTTAGTGCGTCCTGGACATCCGCCTCCAAGACCTAGACAATCCTCACCCCATGAACCCGGGCACCCCTGCTAAATCACCAAACGTAGCGAACCACTCGGGGTGACCTATGGTAGAGGTTTTGGTTGACCAATAAAGGATCCCGGGGCGGCGGTACCCATTCCCGCCTCCCAAAATGAATATGGTTGTCGAATCAAATATTTGATAAATTCTTTCAACTTCAAATATCCGACAATTATAATATCCCGTGATTTTTCACGGGTCTGCGCTATTATAAGAATATTTATCAGAAACATAACGAAATTAACCACATTTTCACAAAGATACAAATTGGTCAACGTATTATCACAACATTTTTCTGGTTAGGTTTTCCGATTTCGTTTTCACTCAGCTGTAAAAATCCAAGGAGAAAATGACTTTTTAGCCAATCACTGGCAAGTGTTTTCAATGAGATTTCGTTCCGAAAATTGAGACCAAACATTTTGAGTTTTTATGTTATCTCTGTATATTGTGTATATTCTTTTTCGTCGGCTTTTCTCTTTGTGGCTTCACTTTTGAACATCAAAGAGAAAAACAGAAAGTTTGAATGCAAACTTGATTCAGAGCTGAGAGTTAAAAAAAGACTCGTACGATTGTGAGTATTTCTGTCTGACTTTATGAATTGTTTTGGTTTGTGATAGAATCATTTGCATATAACGTTAGTAACCGTTTGGTACAAGGCATCCTTTGATACGTCTTTCCGGATTTTATGGATGTGCAGACGTGATCACATATTCATGAAGCTTCGTTAGTATTAAAAAAATTGAAACTTTATTTTTTATGTTTTTTGGAATTGAGAAACAGCTCAATTTCAGAGATATCCTATTAAATGTCTAAATAAATGGTTATTTTTTAATTAGAACGTTCGCAACGATGGCATCTATTATGTAGTAAGTGGTCTGGGAATTTGAGTTTGAATCGCTAAAAATAAAATCAGTATTCAAAATTAAAATGTTGATTTATGCAATACAAAGTTGCTGAAATATTATACCATATTTCTCAATAGTTACTTCAATGTGTAGGCATCGAAGTAATAGTTAAATGTGTTTCAATTTACATGAATTATAAAGTTTAGTGTATTGATTCTGAAAATGGATTTCAATTTGGTCGAAGCTCTTCAAATTTACATATGTGATCAGATCGAAGACATTAACATAGTTAATATTTGAAGTTCATATTTAATGCACTTCGTTAGTGGGTTAAACATCGATTATTCCATAGTTAGCAAGTAATGGAGAAAATATACATACATGCTTAAAATAACATTTACAATTTTTATTAAAGCATGAATTGATCCGAATAAATCATTTTTTGTATTTCTTGGTCATTAACTATATCACAATTTCTGGACATTTTGTTTTGAAGAGTTTTACTTTGGAAGTGCATTTTATTATTTTTTTTATTCGTTTATTCCAGATCTTGGGGCGGGTGGTTCAGTCCCACGAGTTCCATTTTATACATATATAATACTTTATATAAAAACATTGCAAGATGAAAGAAAAAAATATTTACATAATGAAAAGAAAATAATAATAATACAAAATTTAAAAAAAAAAAAAAAAAGTAAACTTTTTGTTACGTAGGTCATCAGGAAGTGGCTCCATCGCTTATAAATGGGACCCTGCCAGAAGTGGAATGCTGCCATCGCTCGAGGCCAATCGCGTTCTGTAGCTGGTGATCCGTTTCGTCACATTAGTGTCATTTCTTAGCAAACTTGAAACTAACTCAAAATTTTTGAAATGAAATGATTAGATTTTATTAGATGGGGGTAGTGAGAGAGATGATTTTAGGGGAGGGAATGGTGGGAGGAGTCAACATAACATTGGAACATTGTCAATAAGGGTTCCCATCATATGTTGACTCCCCATCCCCAAAATCATTCCTCCCACTACCCCAACCTAATAAAATCTAATAATTTCTGTACTTGTATAACATTTTAAAATTAGTTTTAAATTTGTTAGTGAATGACACAGATGCATCGAAACAGGTAGAAAAAAAATATAAGTAACATGTATATGGATAGTAAAACTTCAAAACATAACGAATAAATCATATCACTTCAGGAAACGTTGGAATTTTAATTGGCTACTTATGTACGAGTATGTCGTTCCATAACAGTATTATTGTAGACTAGAGGGATTATAGGAATGGAAAATGAGTGGAAAAAATATAGAGCGTTGGGTCGTAAATTTATGTATTCTCTCATCGCTTAAGCGAAGGGGGCGGGGGGTTATTTTATGAAGCAAAGCAAAAAAGTATACGTCTATGTTAAGGGCTCAAAAAAATCGCCTTTACAGGCAATTTGGGGCCTGGAAAACTATTTTTCTAATTTTTAACCTTTTAAAGCACCCTATAGTTTTGTCGCGGGTCAATACGAGTGGGCAGAAACTTAATGTTAGGAGAAATAATTAATTTCAATGAATATCATAAACCCCTTCATTATTCTGAAAGCTCAGCAAAGCAATATCACTCGCTCGAAAGCCTTTGTCCATAAGTCAGTAGTGACTTTGGTCTTTATGTAAAGGTGAAATAAAGCTTGATATCCTGTGAATAGTCTGGACTCGTAGTTTGTGATTTGATGCAGTTTTTTCAAGAATGCATAATTTAAAAGAGTGATGGAATGAATAAAACTCACAAAGCTGAGATTAAATGAAGGATCTTTTGAAAAAAGTTTCGTAAAAATCTTCAGATCAATCGTAGTTGCCAAAGTATCGTAAAAAGTCATTTAAAATATTGATTTCCTCAAAAAAAGTTTTTGCTGACATTCTGACAGCCACAATTTATTGTTTTACAAATTGTTATAAAATTTATTTGACTTTCATACAGAATTGTTATTTGAGAAAAAACGGATTGGTATTTGAGAAATATTTCAATTTCAACTTATAGACATACAAAATACAACGAATTTTTTTTTCCATAAATTCACGAACATTTTTTGTTTTTTGAGGAGAGGAAGGAAAGAGCATTGGTCTTGAAGAGACCCATGTTGTAGGAAGGAGGAAACACAGAGGTCGGCAAATCATTCCACAGCCGAGCTGTTGAACACAAGAACGAAGTCGAACGAAGTCGACGAAACGACCCGTTCTCACGTGACAAATGTCAACCATGTACAAATGTTGGGCACGCGTTTGGCGTGTTTCCCGATTATGCACCGGTGCCGAAGGGATCAATGACGCTAGTTCCTCGGAGCATCTTCCATTGTAATACCGGTAGAACAAGGATAGCATTCTCACCCGACGCATGTGCTCTAAAGATTTCAATCCGTCTGTTAAGATGGGAGAATCTATTAAGCAGACCGCCCGTTTTTGCACAGAGTCGAGGGTATTTTTCAGGTATTTTGGAGCTCCAGACCAGAGGTGGCTGCCAAATTCAACCGTAAAAAAAAATTAACCTCGATTAAGAGGGAATAACCACAGAAAACCGAAAATATATGTCATTTGTAAATCAAATTTTAGACGAAATGACTCTTTTCCACAAAAAATAATAAATTGATTTCGAAAGATTGTTCTTTTATCTGGAATACGCATGTTTTAAATTTTGAGAATTTTTTTTTTGTTTTTGGCATAATCGATCAGCATCAGTGTTACCGGCTCAGCTCATGGAACGCTAGATTTATTGAACGAGTCTTCTGAAGTATGAAAATGGAACGCAAGGCTGATTTAACTTAACGGTGATTTTTTCTGCATTTACCACAGTACGATTACAACCCCCTCCCCCCTCCCCAACGCTCCGTTGTACTATGGCTCTTTTATATACTTTTTATCCTGTTTCTTTCACAAATTGGCTCTTCTCACTTGAAAGTTTGCCGACCCCTGCCATAGGTCGTTGGCAGATTTGTTAAATTTTTAAACAAAATTTTGTATTGCACAACATACATTTCAAATCATTTAATCATGCAGTAAAATAAATCAATAAATTATCTGGGAAACGCGTGTTTCAGAATTTTAATTTTAGTTTAAATAAAGTCGTTAAAAAAGAGATCCGCGCACGTGTTTTGTGACGAAAATACTTCAATTACTATTATACTCAAATAGTTTGTCTATTTATTTACGGCCTTACAAACTAGTATATTTAAGAGGGCATTACCAGAGAAAACCATTTTCAAATCAGATTTTAGACGTATTGACTCTTTTCCACAAAAAATTATTAATGGATTTCGAAAGATTGTTCTTTTATCTAGCATTCGCATGTAATAAATTTTGAGAATTTTTTTTAATTTTTAGTCTAATAAGGTTATTCCATAGGTCCTTGGCAGATTTGTTAAATTTTCAAAAAAGATTTTGTATTATACCACACCCATTTCAAATAATATAATCATGCAGTAAAATAAATCAATACATTAACTAGCAAACGCATGTTTTAGAATTTTAATTTTAGTTTCAATAAAATCATTAAAAAATATGTACGTACATGTGTTTCTTGACGAAAATTGGTCCATTTGTGTATTTATTTGCGCACTTGCAAACTAATATATTTCAGATTTTTTTAACATTCTTATTAAATTTAGACATTATTAAAAAATGATAAATACTTATAATCAAAAAATAACTACAAAAAGTACACTCTTTTAATAGTTTTATCATCACGCCTTTCAGCATTTTTGGATGAAGGTATAAATTAAAGCTAATTTGGATTGAAATAAATTCGATATTGAGTTATAATTTTAAAAAGCTGGTACGGAGAATAATCAACCTTTCTCATTGTAACCGCCCTGCATGATCGGAAGAACAACTTTCGACGAAATGTGGATTTTCGTCCGCTGGCTGGTTAAACGCTCTTAACGGTGATTTTTTCTGCATTTACCACAGTACGATTACAACCCCCTCCCCCCTCCCCAACGCTCCGTTGTACGATGGCTCTTTTATATACTTTTTATCCTGTTTCTTTCACAAATTGGCTTTTCTCACTTGAAAGTTTGCCGACCCCTGCCATAGGTCGTTGGCAGATTTGTTAAATTTTTAAACAAAATTTTGTATTGCACAACATACATTTCAAATCATTTAATCATGCAGTAAAATAAATCAATAAATTATCTGGGAAACGCGTGTTTCAGAATTTTAATTTTAGTTTAAATAAAGTCGTTAAAAAAGAGATCCGCGCACGTGTTTTGTGACGAAAATACTTCAATTACTATTATACTCAAATAGTTTGTCTATTTATTTACGGCCTTACAAACTAGTATATTTAAGAGGGCATTACCAGAGAAAACCATTTTCAAATCAGATTTTAGACGTATTGACTCTTTTCCACAAAAAATTATTAATGGATTTCGAAAGATTGTTCTTTTATCTAGCATTCGCATGTAATAAATTTTGAGAAATTTTTTTTAATTTTTAGTCTAATAAGGTTATTCCATAGGTCCTTGGCAGATTTGTTAAATTTTCAAAAAAGATTTTGTATTATACCACACCCATTTCAAATAATATAATCATGCAGTAAAATAAATCAATATATTATCTAGCAAACGCATGTTTTAGAATTTTCATTTTAGTTTCAATAAAATCATTAAAAAATATGTACGTACATGTGTTTCTTGGCGAAAATTGGTCCATTTGTGTATTTATTTGCGCACTTACAAACTAATATATTTCAGATTTTTTTAACATTCTTATTAAATTTAGACATTATTGAAAAATGTTAATACTTATAATCAAAAAATAATTACAAAAAGTACATTATTTTAATAGTTTTATCATCACGCCTTTCAGCATTTTTGGATGAAGGTATAAATTAAAGCTTGGATTGAAATAAATTCGATATTGAGTTATAATTTTAAAAAGCTGGTACGGAGAATAATTAATCTTTCTCATTGTAACCGCCCTGCACGATCGTAATAACAACTTTCGACGAAATGTGGATTTTCGTCCGCTGGCTGGTTAAACGCTCTTAAAATTTTTTGATTTCTTATTTTGTTAGACATTATTGAAAAATTATAAATACTTATGATAAAAAAAAATTTACAAAAAGTACATAATTTTAATAGTTTTATCATCACGCCTTTCATCATTTTTGGATGTAGGTATAAATTAAAGCAAATTGTGAATGACATAAAATGGATATTGAGTTATAATTTTAAATAGCTGGTACGGAGAATAATTAATCTTTCTCATTGGAACCGCCCTGTACGATCGTAAGAACATCTTTCGACGAAATTTAGATTTTCGGCCGCTGGCTGGTTAAAGGCCCTTAAACAATATTAGGAAACATGTTTGATGTATTAACTATTACTGCTAGGTTTTTAGCAAAACTTTCACTATCATGCTCGTAAAATAGTAATTAGATCCTTACAACTTCAGTTCTACGGTAAACAAAGATCACTCAGTGGCTTACAATTTAGCCAGAATGTTATTCGGCTTTAAGCGATACGAGTTATAATAGATACTTATCCTATTTTAATGGCGTGGTTACACGTATATAACTCGTAACCCCTGGTGGTTTAGTGTATTATTAGACAATCTTTTAGATTAAGATTGCAGCTAAATTCAACAAAATTCATCAAACATCTCCTTACTTAGAGTGTGAGTACAAAATGTTTTGCTGAAAATACGACGCTTTTACAATGCGCTTTTTTTTTACATGAGCTCCACACAGGAGGCCAATAATGTCCCTGAGGGCCTATTTCATCTTTGGGGATGCTGTGTGGAGGGTTTTTTAGGGAAAGGAAGGATTGGAAATTATGGGAAGGAAAAGGGTTTAAGGGGTGGGTAGGAATCTGGGGTTCAGTGTGTCCTGGTCATCAGACGTAGACAACCCTCTTCCCATTAACACGGGCACCCCTGCTAAATCACCAAACGTAGCGAACCACTTGGGGTGACCTATGGCAGAGGTGTTGGTTATCCAATAAAGGTTCCCGATGCGGCGGTACCCATTCCCGCCTCCCAAATCGCGCTTGCACGCATTAGTGCAAACGCATCGTATCGCTGAAGAGGAGGCAGATGTTAATGATTTTGTAATATCCAACCAACCACCCCTAAATACAGTTATTAATTGGATTTTTGCATTATCTTGGGATTATGGCATCTCCAATTGGAGTATGCTGTGAAGCTGGTGGAAGAGGGAAGGGTAAGGAGGCAGAGGAAAGTAAGGATGTACCTGCATATTCAGATCGCGACATCAACCACACAACTGTAATAAGCATTGACCAGTCTTGAGTAGAATCAAGATTCTCAGAGATGCACTGTTCTCCAAAGCATAGATTAAGGTGTGTCGCTCCCAATAGGCAGAAAAAAGTGCCTTGTTTTAAAACGCAAGAGGTCTTAAAAGTTGCATATGATTTATAGCTCTTCGAAAACGTAAAAATATATTAAATTGGTTTAATTATTAGCTCGCTAAAGCGGCCTTGGGAAATTTGGGAAAAAAAAAAAAATTTTCCTTTTTTTATTTTGCGGTAAACTTACTTTTTAAAAATTAAAATATTAAACAATGACGTATCCCAATATTTGTTTAACAAAATATGCCAAACAAAATAGAATGGTTGCGCAAAATTGAATGATTGATTCGTTTCTGAATTCAAAAGCTGAAAACATTGACATCCTAATGTAGATTTTGCAGGTGTAAATTTTGAATCTAAAAATGATAATGCAATGCTTAAAATATTTCATAATTCATATCCCGCGGAGGAGTCAATGGTGGAATATTGTAAACAGATTTATAACTGTTTTTTAATTTTTATTTTGGTTCATTCCAACATATTTTCAGGTTTTCTAAATCTTTTGACACATTAAAAACTGATATGTAAACAGATTACTTCCAATCTGATATTTCGATTATGCCCAGCACTAGAAGATATCAAATAAATCGATTTGCCCTTCCATTTCTGTAATGACGGAGCGAGTATTCCTCAAAGTCAAAATCTTTTTCAACAAATTCTGTTACACGAAAAAACATTTAAATAACGAGATATTTCTCTGTTCGGAATTTCTTACACATTTACAAGTTCCCGGGGGGGCTTGTAGGAGTTTCAAATTCAACAGAAAAAGCAAAAGTTTTGCCCTTCATGCGAACCTACAATGCAAGTTTTGCCATGTAATTTTATTGTGGATACCATTGAATCAGAGTTTCTAACGAAACTGGCATTACTTCCTGGGGAGACCAATTGCTACAATGCATCAATCCCGAATAAATTGAAACTTTGACTTCACAAATCTCATTGAGTTTTGCTGGATTATAAATTAACATCGCTTAGGGGTATTTCCTCCGATTTGCATCCGAAGCAGCTGAAGAGATTGGACGAAAAGCGGAGCTTTGAGTTTTGGCTGCCAACGCGAACCAGTAACCATTGTTTCGATTTGGCGATCTCTGGTGAGTTAAATAAGTGGGTTAAGTAAGGCTAAATGAGAATGAAGATAGCTGAGAATGAGAAGATGAGAAAAGGTTAAGTTTAATTAGATTAAGATATGGCCAATCGATTAGCTACTTAGGCTTAGTAATAAATTAAGTTCCGTTGATATTTTTTTCCGTATAGGCTTGGTAATAAATTTAAAGGCTTGGTAACAAATTCATTTCCATTGATATTTTCATTTTGTCCATAGAGGCTACACGGGTTTGGTAATAAAGTCAGTTCCGTTGATATTTTCATTTTTTTTCAATTCAGTTTCAGTGCGGCAGCCCAGGCGTTTATTTTTTTTATTTTATTTAAGTACATAGTTTTCCTTTACCCACATCACTAGACAAAGTCTGTTCCGAGGCAGGTTATAGGCTAAATAGGCTTGGTAATAAATTCAGTTCCGTTGATATTTTCATTTTTGCCATATAGGATACATAGGCTTGGTAACAAATTCAGTTCCGTTGATATTTTCATTTTTTCCATACAGGCCACATAGTCTTGGTAATAAATTCAGTTCCGTTGATATTTTCATTTTTTCAATACAGGCTACATAGGCTGCGTAATAAATTCGGTTCTGTAAATATTTTCATTTTTCCTATATAGGCTACATAGGCTTGGTAACAAATTCAGTTCCGTTGATATTTTCATTTTTTTCATACAGGCCACATAGGCTTGGTAATAAATTCAGTTACGTTGATATTTTAATTTTTTTCATACAGGCCACATAGGCTTGGTAATAAATTCAGTTACGTTGATATTTTAATTTTTTTCATATAGGCTACATAGGCTTGGTAACAAATTCAGTTCCGTTGATATTTTCATTTTTTTCATACAGGCCACATAGGCTTGGTAATAAATTCAGTTACGTTGATATTTTAATTTTTTTCATACAGGCTACATAGGCTTGGTAATAAATTCAGTTTCAGTGATATTTTCATTGTTTTTTCATATAGGCTACATAATAATAATACTTGGTATTAGATTCATTTCCGTTGATAATTTATTTTTTTCCACCCCAAAATTTAAATCGTATATTTCTAACATTTTGTTTCTCTAATAAAATTATACTCAGACCTCAGACTGTAACTTCGTTTTGATGTTGATTTTAACCACACACTCTATTTTTTTGTATTAGCTTTCTACTCTAGATAATCGACACTTTTTTTCTCATATCTCTTCTAAGTATTTGTTGTATGTTCCTATATATTTTTTATTCTATCGTTTGCGACTTCGTGAATGAAATCCCGATTTTTTTTCCGAAAACATTTAAGAACCTGTGCTTTGATATTATTTTTGCGTTGATGATTGTTAGGTCCCTCAGTTACTTAACTATGTGCGTGGGTGTATTTGAATATATTGTTTACAAGGTGAACGATACCTACCTTATGATTCCGTCTGCGTGTGACCTGATTTTATTTCTCATGAAATGGATGCATTCCCAGATGCATGTTGAATAACAAACTGGCTAGGAGTAGTTAATTAACTCTGCTGCGTCGACTGCTTTATTTGCTGTTCGATAGGTAAATAAAACACTCGCCTGCGCTGCGATGATGGTCAACACTGATAGCATTTTTTAATTTATTAGTTATATAGTTTTTCGTGCGACGCTTAAAGTGTATTGCTGTATACGTTGGTACATTTAGAAATATATCTACAATAAAAAAGATGATTAAATAATATTATTATATTTAATAAATAATATCGGTAATTTTTTGAGAAATACTAAAGATAAAGACCATAAATTGACTAATTCCGGAATATATAAACTCAAATGCAATGATTGTCTCTCATTTTATATTGGAAAAACAACTCGTAATTTTGAAATCACAATCAAAGAACCTTTAAGGTGTCTTAATAATAAAAAATTTTCTGAGTTTGCTAACCATATCATTGAAAATAACCATAGTTTTGAAAAAAATATAGGGATAAATATTCTTCATATTAATCATAAAGGAAAACGTTTAGATAACTTAGAAGTCTTGGAAATTAAAAAATCCCTTAAAAATAATGAATCTATTATCAACAAGCAAAACTTTTGTCTTTTAGCCCAATCATGGATTTGTTCCCCTACCCATCCACTCTACATTAATACCTACCCACCCACTCTACATTAATAACTAGCAACGGCTCCACCCCTACCATAATAAAACATTGTTCCCATCCATATTTCGAAACTGTCAAATTAGTATACGCTTGCCGAGAAGAAGGAACATTTGTTCTGAAACCGGTCGGATTTACTCATTATATAAGTGGTTCAAACAAAGTTGAATTGTTTCTATCTAATATTATTATATTTATTTACACCCTTAGAGCTTTCACATAAACAAAAAATTGCAGGGTGCATTTAAATTATTTATCATAATAATCTGTTATAATAACATAACTTGACTTGACGGATTCCGTGGTCGAGGGGTTAGGCTCTCGAGTCACGACTAGCAATCCGAAGGTCGCGGTTTCGAATTCAATTCAATAAAATTTTATTGATTGATTTGAATTATTTCATATTTTATTCATTTTAAATAATTTATTTTCAATTGGGAGGCGAGTTTGGGTACCACCGCCCCGGGAACCATTTATTGGATTAACCAATACCTCCGCCATAGGTCACCCCAAGTGGTTCGCTACGATTGCTGACTTAGCAGGGGTGCCCGGGTTCCTGGGATGGGGTTTGTCCGGATCTTTGTGGTGGATGCGTCTGCCCAACAACTGCGTGGCAGGTTGGATCTGAAAGACTGATGAAGGGAGGCCCCCAGCAGGACTCTCTCGAAACATCGCCTTGTACTACAGTGGCAGCGATAGATTCGTCGGTCACTCCTGAACATACTGATTTCTACCCTCCACCTACTGTGAACAGCCAGTTACTTCTCCACTTCCCTCTTCCCCACCTCCTTCTCCGTCCAGTGCCTTTAGCCTCATAACATACACCGATTGGGAATATCATAGTCTCACTGGCTCCAGACGGGAGCAAGTGTGACTCCTATGAAGTATTCATATAAAAATTGTCTAAAAGATAAAGACGACAAACTTAGTTATTCGGAAATTTATAAATTAGATTGTAGTGATTGCTCCGCATTTTATATTGGTAAAACGACGCGCAATGTCAATATTAGAATCAAAGAGCATCTTAAATGCTTAAATAATAATGGATTTTCTGAATTCGCCAATCATCTTATTGATAAATATCAAAACTTCAGTCAAAGCACCGATGCTAAGATTTTGCACAGAAATGGTTATGGTGACAGACTCAATAATTTAGAATCACATGAAATAAAGAAAGCCGTTAAAATAAAAACCCAAATCCTTAATAATCAGCTAAATGTGTCCAACAGCCCGATGTTAGGGATATTCCCCATAAACTAGTAAAACATTCAAATCACCTATTCAAATGACGATTTGTCCCTGAATATATAATATGGTAATTCATTTAATATCACCCTCCTCTTTCACTGTTCCTTTATATGATGTTTTGTCTCTTTCTTTATCTATATAAGCACTCACTGTGTATTTTTGATCAGTTTAATTTTATACCCTGAAGATGCTTGACTAAAGTGAAAACGGTCGGTATTATAAAAATTAAATAAATCGTGTTTAAAAAATAAAGTTATTGTATTATTTCATTTAATAATATTATTTTTACTAGATAAATAAACGGAAAATGCAATTCAATTTATTCATATTGGCCCTACAGAAAACAATAGAATAAAAGAAATAAATTAAAATAAGATGGGAACAAAATGAATCAACATAATACTAGAAAGTACAAAAAATACAAAAACGAGAAAAGAGTATTAATAACTGCCTATTAATAGAGTAGAAAGTTATTAGCAAAAATCAATATTTAAAAAAAAGGAAATTAGATATATGGTGAAAATCAGCAACAAAAGTAAGTTATTATTATTTCGGTAGGCGGGGTATAGGCACCGCCGCCCCGGGAACCATTTATTGGATAACCAACACCTCTGCCACAGGTCACCCCAAGTGGTTCGCTACGTTTGGTGACTTAATATTGGTGCCCGGGTTCATGGGATGAGGTTTGTCAAGGTATTGACGGCTGAAGTGTCTCCCCCTGCTGCGTGACGGACCGAATCGAGGGAGACTGGTTGAGGAGGTCTTATGACCTCTCCAGCCGGAATCCATCGACCCATCGCCTTGCACCGCAGTTGAAGAGATGGATTCATACGTCCATCACTCCTGGATACAGTGACCCCCAGATTCGAACCCACCCCTCATACTTATTTCCTTCCCGGACTTTCATCCTTAAAAAAAAGTTACAGTTTGAAAATTTTATATTAATATATTAGAGAAACAAAATGTCAGAATTTTCTGATTTAAATTTTAGCGTGGACCAGTGAGACTATGGCATTCCAAATTTTGGTATGGTGTGATGCTGAAGGTGGTAAACCTACGTAGAAGGCGACGGTAAACACATCCGCCTGCATGTACCTAGTCGGATAAAAAAGTTATATCACATGATTTTTTTGATTTTTTACGCTAGTGTAAAGTGTATGTAGATTTAGTCGTATTACTTGAGATGGCTTTAGCCGTGTTTGGTGACTAGAGCTGAACAGCCAAGAACATTTTCCACATCGCTTTCCCCTCGCAAATACGACACAAATGTGAATGGTAGAAGAAGTCGGGGACGCCCGAGAAAGATATGGCACGACCAAGTGAATCAGATGCTTGAGTCAGGCCATATCAAGAGTTGGAATAATACATAGAAGAGCACGTATGAGACGATGTATGAATGTGAACGTGGCAAGGAGTGTGTGCCAAGACTGAGTTGTTTGGCGGTCCGTCCTCTCTACCTATCCCTGCGGGGAAACGGCGTGATGGTTAGTTAGTTATTTATTTATTTATTATAATGGTTTTTTACAGATTGGTGTCACACATGTGAGAACAACCCAGTTATAAAAACTCAGTTAATTATTCAAATAAGACAAATAGGTAAAAATTTATATGAAATCAATCAGCCAAATTATACAATGGTTAAAATTTGAAACAGTTTAAATAAAAATTAGATAAAAATATAAAAGTTACACTAAAACACATATAAATTTGTTGTAGACCACTTTTATTTTAAAACACTCTACCGGTTTCGGAAGCACCCTTCCTTCGTCAGGAGAATATTATAACTAAACTATGATAAACTATTAATAATAATGCTAGTATTTTGAATAACCAAATTAAATTATCTTTCAGTCCCATTCTAAATATTTTTCCAATTAACCGCTCTGTTCTTTCCAGAAATCCCCTAATTACCCCACCCCTTTGCCTACCTCCCACTCAAACACCTGATTTGTATATCTGTCAACATTCTGTATCATAGTTTAGTTATAATATTCTCCTGACGAAGGAAGGGTGCTTCCGAAACCGGTAGAGTGTGTATAAAATAAAAGTGGTCTACAAAAAATTTATATGTGTTTTTAGTGTAAATTATGGCGAGCCACAAAGTTAATGCTTTTTACAAATACGATATAAAAGTTAGTTAGTTAGCCTTCCTCTCCCCACTACTTTTGACATCACACTATACCAAAATTGGGGATGCCGTAGTCTCACTGGCTCGAGACGGTTGGGAGCAGTTGGGACTCTTGTGTTATATTCAGATACAAAAATTATATTATGTGCAAGTAGGAATCTTTAGCTGTTTTTTGCTAAGCCGACAGTACGTATAAGTATGTCGTATTTTGTTATTGCCGCATGCTTCCTTGGAGAGTCAAAATAATTGTTAAATATTTTTACAGCGTATTTTCACTCAAGATGCCTTCAGATGCCTTCCTGTAAGTATATCGACTTTGGTTGTACGGCCGTATAACCTCTTTGCATACTTACTTGAAGAAAAAATCTTCTAAAGGATCGAATGTCAGAAGGATCAATTGGCGGGGGGATCAGCTGTCGGAAGGATTAAACTGTCGGTAGGGTCAACTGTCAGTGGACCAACTGGCATAGGGTCAATTGTCGCCGGACCAATCATGTCATGGAACCATCCTGTGATGAATGGTAACTTCCAATTTACGAGAAAGCCCACGGGAATTTTTTTTTAAGATGAAAAGTGCAGTACTACGACATCTGTATGGTCAAATTCAAACTTGCTCGAAAATAGAGGTATTTTTAAGTTGTTTGATGTATTATAGTTACCTTAAATATACACAGATGGTGATGAGATCGATATTTAACGGGAACCCCAGGTTTAGGGACGATTTTAAACGCGAGAGTTGAGACAACCAATTAAATAGCAGGAAAAGCAATTAAAAATCAACTCAGCCTATCAGCAAGAAGGGGGTCGTGCCCATTTTGAACACAAAGGATTGTACTTTGACCCTAGTGATTAGTGAAGAAATTTATGGTCTAGACGTTCCCACAGAGATCAGGGTTGAATGAACTAAGAGATAAATATCGAATTATTCAAGGTTTTTAGTACAACGAACCCAAGTAATGTTATTAATAAAGGGTACCTTCAAGGGGTCGGGAGACCTTAGTTTCGAGTGCATTAGGGCGTTTTTAGTTGCGGAAAACACACTTGGATAACGATAAAAAAATTTATCAGTAATATATTGAGGGGAAAACGCGGGGACAACGGGGCATGCAATGCGGGAGGATTTTCAATTATAGAATAAGTACATATGACGGCTGAGAGGCAAAATTCGAGGAAAAACGTACTAGAGGAAAATGAATATACATAACACAATGGAAAATTATTGTTATCAATTCTAGACGGAACGGAGTGATTAGGAAAGCGAATTGGGAAGAAAAATTCAAAAAAAATTTAGAGTTTAAGGATTGAACAAGAGGACGAAACAAGGGTTTGGTGCAGTAGCAGATGCTTGGAAAGGAATTGGAATAACATACCTAGGGGGGGGGGTGGAAATACTGCAAACATTGCGATAGATTTAATTCATAAAAAGGAGTCATTTTACGTAATTAAAATAGGGATCATAACATAAAGTTACACGAGACTGCGAGGGAAAATGAAACATTACAACGGTTGTCGACCCCACATGTGTATTGTTGATATAAACAAGGAATATTCGAACATGCCTTTTGTTTATTTAAGGCCCATTATCCATTAAAAGGGGTCATAAAAATTAACATTGCTCTTGCCTAGTATTTAGATTATAGAATTTCCGTAAAATTTAATTATAAACACATTAAAATGGATTTATCGCCAGGTATGTAGAAATTAGGATGTATACACACGTCAGGGCTTATAGTTTATGGGATTTTGAGCGAGAGAGAGATGGAAAATTGGGCGGAATTTGATCGAAGTAGTTAACTTGACAGATATTCCAGGATAGGAATAGTTAGTGGGCCGGAAAACACCATAAATAATATATCAAAAAAGGAAAAAAGGGTTTTAGCGGGAGATGGAATCACGGCAAAAAGGCAAACGTCAAATTTCAATAAGGGATCATTGGGTTAGGAGTGGGGGGAGAGAACGAAAAACCGACATAACCGGAAAACTCAGATAAGGAAATGGGAAAAACTCAAAAACGTTATAAGTAGAGTAGATACGGAACCAGGATATGATTCCTTATTAACAACGAAGGGAAAATCATTTAAGAATAGTTGTTAAAACACCGTTACTTGAAGGAAATTTAGGTGGGAAAAGCGAAAAAGTTGAATATGCCACATAAATAATGGAAATACGGTTCTGAGACATAATTGCTTACGTAGACTAGGGGAAAAGAAATGAATTTCGTGGAAATTCATACAGGACAACTAGCGTTTAAAACTAGAAGACCGAAAAATCTACGTTTCGCAAATAGGTATGCCAATTTAGAGTATAGTTTTAGCAGATCACTTATGGGCATGTTTCAAACTGAGAAAAAAAAAACAGATTAAAAACATGTTTATAAAATATATTATGAAGACAGAAGACATGTGGAAAATGGGCAAACTGGATGGCAGCTTACTAAGTCCGGGACTATAAACCTTAGGGAAGCGAGACAAAGTTGTGGGACGAACCCCGAATTACGGAGAGGAAAAATCGAAAGATCTTATGTAGGAACAAACGATAACGAGATGGGGTTTTCAAAAAATTTCGAGTGATTACAGATTATAATTCCTCGTCAAGGAATATACGATTATGCCCTTTTGGAGCTGTGATGGGTATAAATTAGCGTGTTTGGGATTATTCGAGGAGTCCTTCGACAACTGGCAAGGTTGCTTAAAACGTCGCGCGTGTCGTGAGAATTACCCTGGCGATTAATTAATAGAGTTTAGAATCAGTTCATACTTTGAAAATACAGTGGAAAAATAGCGTCAGTTTTACACTTTAAAAATACAGTGGAAAAATAGCGTCAGTTTTATACTTTAAAAATTCAGTGGTAAAATAGAGTCTACAATCAGTTTTATACTTTGATAAAACAGAGAGTGGAGTGTCCGGATACGGTTAATCGTGCAATTTAACGGAGTGTATGATCTTATAATAAATCTAAAAATCAGTGTTTGCAATAGCCTCCGATTCAAAAAAATCTAATAATTAATTAATTAATTAAAAATTCAATGCGGAAGGAGAGTTTAATAGAGTGTTTGAATTGATTTAAATTTGTTCTATAAAGGTTAAAATAAAGTTATTTATTCCGAGGTTATATAAAGAAAATTACAGTCTAATAAGTTTTATTAAATAAAAAATTACGTTAAGTCGAAAGTTGGAAATTTTATTACGGGATATTAATTATCGTTAGGTGACAACGCAATAATAATAATTGATTTATAATAATAATAATTTAACGGAGTGTATGATCTTATAATAAATATAAAAATCAGTGTTTGCAATAGCCCCCGATTCAATAAAATCTAATAATTAATTAATTAATTAAAAATTCAATGCGGAAGGAATTTAATAGAGTGTTTGAATTGATTTAAATTTGTTCTATGAAGGTTAAAATAAAGTTATTTAGTCCGAGGTTATATAAAGAAAATTACAGTCTAATAAGTTTCATTAAATAAAAATTTACGTTAAGTCGAAAGTTGGAAATTTTATTACGAGATATTAATTATCGTTAGGTGACAACGCAATAATAATAATTGATCCGAAATCTGGAAAATACTTAGCCGAAGTTTAAATGAATAATCCAAGTGATTAATTTGCTGCTAAACGAAAGTGTTATAAAATAAAGTGGAAGTGGTTCTTTCAGTTCTGTTGTAATTTGAGTGACGAATAATATTTAGTTATTCGTTATAAAAGGATTCTAATTTAAATTGGAAAAATAAATAAAACTTAACTATGTCCTTAATTGAAATAATTCAAACTTAAAGAAAATCTTTAGTTGTTATGGAAAAAAAAATATATAATTTAAATTGAGAGAAAAAATAAATAAAACTTAAATATTTTATAAAGTGGAATAATACAAATTTAAAGAAAATTCAAATTAATAAATTAATTTATTAAAGAGTAAATAGGTATAGATATATATCAAATAATAAAATAATATTCGAGCGAACGATTATTAAGAATCGATTCTCTTCTTTAGATTGAAATCAAATATGGGAGAAGAGGGGGGGGGGGGGGGGTATGGATTGTCGGGGTTAATTAGGTAGCATCGTTCTTCTTCAATAATAACGGCAGATAATAAAGGAAAATGTGAGGATTTTTTTACATCAGGGATCTATTCAAAGGAGAAAGGAAGGAGATGAATTCCGGATCTTGTAGGATTAAATCGTTAAAAGTGGGAAACCGAAATAAAAGTGCGATAAGTTACACAGGTAGTCTGGATGCTCTAATAAAATTCATATCGATGATATTACCCGATGGAGCTGAATTTAAGACATTAGAGCTTTGGTGAGTCCTTGCAATATTTAAGCTTTTACAGGTTCCTGTGGATATCCCGACACTGATGAACGTAACGCCAAGTAAGGGTAAGTTAATAACTAACCAATTTATTAGCATTCGCATGTCACACCTCCCATACAGAATGAAATGTTGCTAAACAAATACTTAACACATAATTAGATAAGTAAATACCTATCGCTTCTTTTCACTAGCACGATTAGGGTATGGTTATATGACCTTCGATAGTGTAACAAAGATTTCGATTTGGGTTCAAGGTGATCCATTGACCCAGTCACCTAAATTCATTAACGAATAAACAAAACAAAACTTAACGTCAGGGACAAGTTTATCAATTATAGCTTGCGATGAAATCTGCGGTCAAAATGTGAAGGCGACATTGATGTTAAATTCACTCAATTTTAAACGACTTATCTGTACTAGAGCGATCGCCCATAGGTAACATTGTTTTAGCATGCAAAATTTTCGCAAAGTAAAGTACTGCGACTAGCTTCAAACTCTAAGAGAGCTCATCACAATTATTCAGGAGGTCATTGATTCAATGACAACTTGATTTATCTCATTTTTAAATCTTTCTTATAGGAAGTAGGTATCCAAGAACCCATAAATACCCATTATCCTAAATACCTAACACACGAGGAGCTAGTGACCTCATTTAAACAACACTGGTGTTCAAATACTCATACAGTCCTGAATCCTAACTTGTCTTCGAATGTAAGCTTCAAGGCTTCTGTATGTAGGTATGAGCCATCTGGAAATGTAAGTGTCAACCTTTCTCGAACGGACGGCTTTGATCTTGTGGCGGTATTGTCGAGGTGGGCATGCGGGGAAGAGGAAGGACGTATGCGGACAGTACGCTGACGCGGCATTAAAGCCACAGGTTATTTGCATACCGTGAGTCTTGTCGAACCTGAAAGCAAACATAAGGTTCACGAGGTGAGTTTTATGTCAGCTAGTCAGAGGTGGAGTGTAACGCTGGGTCGGTCACGTGGGAGGAAGGATCTGCCCGTCACAAGCTTACGCCACATTTAACGGATAGAGGCATGATAAGGGAAGACATGAAATACCCCTTCTAGACTCAGTAGAGTTAAATTCAATCCGGCGGAGATGGAAGTCGGAGTGAGGCAGAAAAACGGCATAAAGACTTGGTAATCCCCCATCTGGCGTGAAGAGCCCCTTTCGTAACAAGAGACGCTCGTCGAAGAGAGTGAAACTCGGACTTAAGGATAAGCTTAGCAAACGTATTTGGGAGAATCCGGTTTGAAATTGTTGTTCATCGGTTTTCACTTGGTTAGCGGAGGAGCCGACTTTTCAGCAAACATATTATCCCCCTCCCCATATCCATCCATCCTTACTATTTCAACAGTTTTGCGAATACTAACAAATATCCAGTACCGGATTATCCCTAAGGCAGAGTAGGCAACTGCCTAGGGGCCCCGCATCGGCTAGGGGCCCCGCATCGGCTAGGGGCCCCGCGTCCCAAGAAAAAATGACTTGCTTCAATTAGTGAGCAACAAAGTTTCGGAAAAAGTCAGCTTTCAAGATGTTTTCTTTTTTTTTAGGAACATTTGCAGGTTAATAACATTAGATACACGCATTAAAGAAAACAACAAATTATAATAATTAGGTTATAACCCAATAAATAACTAATGTTCACCTCATGCACAAATAATAAATAAAAAGTCTATAATTAAAACAAATATATAAACATAGTTGTGTTTAACTTTTCTTTCCTTCTATTTGTTGTAACATTACTTAGTATCTGAAGTGATTGAAGGTGCCGTGTGTGATTTATATTGGCATTCGTTTTGTTTTATTTCTAATTATTATAAGTATTAATATATAAATCTCGTACAAGCTTCTAACAGATTAATTATGAATAAAATTACGTTTTGGTAGAAAAAATTTTTTTTTGGAAGTTAGAAAAGGGTAAAGTGCAGTGGCGGACTAAGCCCGTCAGAAGCCCGGGGCGGCAAAGTTGAATGAAACCTCCCCCCCCCTTAGTAAAGTTGATGTATTTTTTAAGTTTTTTATTCAGTTCACACGGGCCTCTGACTCTGGGAGGCCTCCAAAAGCCTCCATGTTCCCTTGATCAAATCCTAAACAAAGCTTTAATGACACTGCAAAAAATTGCTATTTTTAATTCATTTTCTGAAAGATGCATTTGTTAATAATGCTATGAGGAAATTGGTAAAATTGGTGGATATACAGCGTTTTAAACAGTTTGTACGTTGAATTATCCTCTATGCTCACGAAACTACGTTTTTCAACCTGGTTGACAACATATTAGAAAAACTATATATCCGATTTGCATGCACTCAGTCTTAAACAGTTAGAAAATCCAGTCACTATGGCACCACGTCGGGATTTTTTTATTTTTTTAGTATATCAAAATTCCCCTATGCCATATACACTAGATTTTCGAACAGATTAAGACTTGGTGCATGCAAATCGATTATATAGTTTTTTTAATATGTTGTTAACCAGGTTGAAAAATGTATTTAAAAAGTTTCGAGAAAAACGCATCCAAAGTTTTGCTGAAGGATAATTCAACATACAAACTTTTTCACATGGTTTCACATAAAATGCTGTATCTCCGTCAATTTTTCGAATTTCTTTAAAACATTTGGTGAGAGCATTTTTTGACAAATGCATCTTTCAGAAAATGAAATAAATAAATAAAAATGCAAAGGTGTTTTTTACAGTGTCCTTTAAAACCTTTAAAACCTTAACCCCCCTTACAGGGGGGTTAAGGTTTTAAAGGCGAAATACTGGCATATTGTCATGATTTTTTTTTGGAAATGAATAATGTTGGTTTTATTTATTTCATACAAGCTTTATAGTATAACATCTGAAGTATCTTTGAAAAAAAATTCAATTAAAAATATCAACAAATAAGTCCGTGAGAGCGAATCTCCGGAGGCGCCTCGAAAAAAAGTTGTTGTGCGGTGAACTCCATAACTCGTCACTGGATCATTTGAAACAAAAAATTGAAATGCGTTTAAAAGGTAATATAGGTTAGTAGTCAGAGGGAGTTTTTTTTCGATTTTTTTTATTTTTGGCAGCATTTTGAAGTGAAAAACACGAATTTTGCTAAAAAAAATTTCAGTGAATTTGTTATTATAAAATGGTAAAAAACTCCCGTTTGCAAAAAACAAATTACTTTTTTTTTATACTCGAAATATACTGAATAGAGCATGAGGGCCGGTCACTTGAAACGCTATACCTTCGTTAGTTTTGCTCCGATTTACTTGAAATTATGACACAATAATCAATATACTGACATTTTTTACATTCAGAAAAAAAAAATTTAACCTTACACCCCCCCCCCCCCCCCCCCCCCGTTAGTCTACCATTGGTCAAGGGGCCCCGAGACGTGCACTGCCTACGGGCCCCGACATGGTTAATCCGGCCCTGCAAATATCACTAACTATGAATACAAACACATTACGTTAGGGGAAGCTGCAGACAAGAACTCCAATTGAGAAAACCGGACATTCTACACTGGTAAGGTAAGGTTTTTTATTTCTTGAAATGATGTAATTTATTAACTGTTGTTTATGTTATCGATGTATCAGCGGCGATAGGAAGAATTAAATAAACACACTAAATTCCTACGAAAATCAAATAGACACCAAGTTTAAGGCGGGGTTAGTTTATCAAGCTCGGTAAAAGATACTCAAATAATAATAATTAATAAATCGGAAGATTCTCACCCTTTCTCTAAAAGAATCTATGGGTTACCACACGTAATACATTATCTTCTCTACATATGTGTGCATATTAAGTATGCAAACAGATGTAAAATCTAAAACAAAAAAATACACAACGCAGATTATAGAAATAATGTGAACTAAAATCTTAAATCTTGATTACTGTGAGAAAATCGCAGGGATTTAAGAAGATAGGGTAGGTTTAGCTAGATTATAAGGTATAGGGGTTTAGAAATCACGAGCCTGAGGTAGAAATAAACCGAAAGGAGGGTTGAGTCAGGCCATCATACCTAGTGGTGTGATCAGTAGGACATAAGGGTAGAATTATGAGCGTGGCTACGAGACAGGAGCTACGAGATTTAAACTACGAGGTAGAAGCTTAGAAAAGTAAATCAGCTAGGTAGGGTTCATCACAATTGGTGTCAAAAGCCAAGGGTGGCGGACCATTACAATCTTAAACAGATTATATTATCTATTGTATTTTGGCAAAAATGCAATAGAATTTTCTTAGATTTCATTTTTGGACGAAAAAAGGGACAAGAGCTTTTTAACGTTCTTCTCAATAAATATCACATCCAAACCACAATCTCTATCAGATACCAGATGAGTGCCTACCAAAACTGCAATAAGCATATTCCATGCAAATTATTTTCGTTGGAACCTACAGTACCTACACAATTTGATTTGTTAGTTTCGAGCACATTTAATTTTTTTTAAATTTCAGAGAATCGTTATCGCTACCTAATATGAATTTAATCATTTCTCATCTCAGAGACTTCCAGCATCCGGTACCACGACCCATGCCAACGATCGCGACCGCACGTGCCACTACTGCTCGTGCCCAGTAATACCAGTAACCCACCCCACAATCTGCCACCAATCTGTATAATGTGTTGTCCCTGTTTGGAGCTAGCGTTAATGGTTATAGATGGAACCGAAGACTTCGAAAAGCTTTGTGGAGTTATAAAACAAAGATAAAAATAAAATCGCACCATAAAAATGGGATTCTGTTGACGATTGGGTATTATTTTGTGAACAATTTGATTAAATCCAAAAGCAGTATAATTTATAACAGCTTCCGTAAGGTACCTATACCCATTCATAAAGAATAAATCTATTAAAAATTGTTCAATAAAAGACACCTCAAAATTTTAGGGTACCTAGTAACTTGGTAAATTTCTCGGCTACACCAGTCAAAAATGTGTAAACGTTATATATGATCATAATCTCAACGAATTTTGAGACGACAATATACCCTAAAATATATTCAGAATCTTAACGACGTAAGTAAAGAAGCCGTGTATACAAATTGCGACTCGCGACCCGTGCACTGGATGGACCTACTGTCGAATTTGCCGTATCAAAGAAAAGAAGAAGAAAATAAATAATGTGGGAATCTTAACGACGTAAATGAAGAAAGCGTGTAAACAAATATACGCCGCAGTACGGCGTATTGTACGAACGTACGGTCGAATTCACCCTAGCAGGCCTGGAGATTCGACCTTTCTGCCGCGTTAATTTTAATTAATTCTGAAGAACGTGCTACAATATTTAAAATTTGTCACCATGTTGTCCTCCCTAAATTATTATTTCATCGTCTAGAAAAATAAAATCTGGTGCTTACCGCTAACTTTATAGTTGAAAAACGGGTTATATAGTTTTGAAATCAATGGTTAGGTACTGTTTTTATTAGTCTAATACATAAAAAAACTCGCATTTCTTGTGCGGCATGGAAATAAAAAATTTATTATAGTTACGGTTTCGCCGGAAATGATTGAAATGTGAGTTTTGAGCATACAAAAATTATTAGGATTGTGTACCGCCTTAACAATAATTAACCAACAAATATATTAATTATTATAAGCAATAATTATCAGCCTGAAACACTCATCCACATTGAAAAATCTTCCGAGAAAAGATACATGACGCCAACGGGACTTGAACCCGTGTCCTCTCGATTGCCGGTCGATTGCTCTTGACCACTGAGCTATGGCGGCTTATCTCATACCCGCCAAATGATTCAATATATGCTAGTGTTTCATTCAACAATTACTGCTTATTATATTTTTTCCACCTGAAAACAACCAACTTTATTTTTGCGAGAGAAACATTGTAAGTGTTAAGTCTCTCGCTAGGTGGCGTCGAGACAAATTATGTCTTCATTTTATTGGAAGACATAATTTGTCTCGACGCCACCTAGCGAGGGAGTTAACACTTACAATGTTTCTCTCGCAAAAATAAAGTTGGTTGTTTTCAGGCGGAAAAAATATAATAAGCAGTAATTGTTGAATGAAACACTAGCATATATTGAATCATTTGGCGGGTATGAGATAAGCCGCCATAGCTCAGTGGTCAAGAGCAATCGACCGGCAATCGAGAGGACACGGGTTCAAGTCCCGTTGGCGTCATGTATCTTTTCTCGGAAGATTTTTCAATGTGGATGAGTGTTTCAGGCTGATAATTATTGCTTATAATAATTGTTACCCTTTGTGCTATGCATAAAAAATCTTGTCTTAAAAACGTTAGTTTTACAATTAAAAATAATAATAAATATATTAATCATTATGGTTATTTGTTTTTGGGGTGTTATGCCGTTTTGCGCTACCTCCTTTTTTAGGCTAAAGAAGGAGGTAGCGCCACACGGCATAACACCCCAAAAACAAATAACCATAATACTTTTGGCCGTGAAAATCTAAAATCATATCATATTAATCATTGTTCATTTTCACGTTTGATATTTTACAACGCTCATCAGGGAATCGGCCTCGTCTACATTAAGTGTCCGCAACAGATCGAATGGTCCATCAGGTCACAGTTCGCGTGTTTAATTCGCAATACCAAACCTACCAACTGAACTCAATCAAGTTATACATCATTCCTAGATATGTGTGTTTATAATGTTCAGGTCTGCCGGTTTCGGATATTCAACCGAATACGCCTTCCACCTCGTTGGAATATGAATCTGATATCTTGGAAATAAATGCGAAAGGAAAAAAATTACGGACATTTTGTAGTTGATAACTCCATTTTCATGTTAAAAATTTGAATTTATTAGAGTTTTTTTTTAAAGGGCCAAGATTTATGAGATTTTTTCAGAATCTGACAAAGAAAATGTTATTAGAAGAACTTCTCATGTCAATTTTATAGAAAAAAATATAAATTTCACTCGCTTATCTAATTTGACTATTTATTTATTTTATTTCGGTTGACTTATTAAAGTCAATTGAAACTTCAACTTCACGTCAACTGAAACGTGAACATTATGTGTAGGTATCTAGAAAACTTTAGTTTCTGAGAATTTTTTAGGGCCTAGTAGACAAAAATCGATGAAAAAATATCATTCCGACCATCGATCCTCTCGACAATTGTAATCACACATTCATGTTTATCTGCGAACGTAATGGTAGTAGAAAATCGCACGTCGATAGTACCGACTACCAAAGGAGGATGCTTTCAGCACTAATGGCTTTCTTGTCGACTGAAGGTATTGTCTGGTTGGTCCATAACCCATCTTACGAATTTGTTTACTTTTTCAATGTTTGTGGAATTGTTGTTGGAAGCATTTTCTTGACGTTCTCACTAGAAGTTTGGCTAATAGATTTAAAAACATAGAAGCATTTGGAGGAATTGACAAAAAATGATCCTTCAAGAAATTTCAATTTCACTCTCTAATTTTGGTATTGAACACTTTCGTTATGCTCGATTTTATTTTTAATTCCAATATTTGAAATCAAAACGTATCTACTGTGAAATGCTGTATTCCGTATTTAAAATGTAACGGGTAATAGAGTGCAACTATTATTCAAATTATTTACATCAGAAACAAAATTATTAATCAAATTTTTTTTATGAAAACCAAAGACACATAATAAATAAACTACAAAAACGAGTAAAGTGTACGAGAATGTAACTAATATACTGGTGTCGTTTATTCCTGAAAATACACATAACTACTAAACACCTGCAATTCTATTATTATTCATTTAATTATAAAAACGTACCTTTTTTACGTAAACGAAATGTATAATTTTTTAACCACTAAGTGAACGTGGATTACAATGAAGCTTTATATATTATTAAATTACTAGCTTTTTCTCGCGGCTTCGCTCGCATGGTGTAAGGGGGGTTCCCACTCCGCCTCTTCCACCTCCCCCCCCCGCCCCGTCCCCTCTCACCGCCCCCCCTCCCCCTGACCCCACCCCCCTCCCCCCCGCTCCGCCCTCTCCCCTCCCTCCTCCCCCCTCCACCCATCTCTCCCTCCTTCCCGCTTTCCATACATTCAGTTTTCAAACCTCGCGTGCCACCAATAGCAGTTTTTTGTACAAATTTCATAATGCCAGAGCTCACCGAAAGTTTTATAAAAACCTTGTCTTGACAATAACGAACACACAAAAAAAATAATTATCCTATTTGGTGCAGTCGTTCGAAAGTTATGCGCTTAGCAACACATTCAGCGATTCATTTTTATATATAAGATGAACTCGTATATACGTAGAATACAGTATTCCAACTCATTCCTGAATATCAGCGATAATGCAAAACTTTTATCGTTTTTGCGGTTTTTATACATTTTCCGACAAACTTTTCTGCGTTTTGCTTTCCACAAAATTCAATACTTAATAGTTTTAAAAACATCACAGGATTACATTTCAGCCGCAAGAAAGTCACAAAAATGATTTCTTTAGCATCCCTTTCAGTAGCTGCTTTCTTTCTAACAAAGGAAGAACCTGCTGACAAAGCCAATTTTGTTCCTCTTACGGCACTAATAATGCCAATATTTACTGTTCATTGTGCACTCTCCTCGTGATCATGTTCATTATTCAATTGATAAATTAGTTAAAGTCACAAACATGTCCGGCATGTGAACATTTGTCACTGAAACGGCTAATCCCCAGTTATTTATACGTTTTATTTTCTTCAAATAGAAAATATTCTTCTCTAACCACTGGAGCGATTATAGTCGAAAAATGGACCACTTTTATTTTTCTGCAATTGATAGCTGTCCAATAGATTGGACCACATTTTCGTACCATTCGTAAAACATTTATTGTAATTATTTAAAACATTTCCTTGGGCAGCCACTTATTTTAAAATGAAGCTATTGAAATGCTTTATCTATTTTGACTCTAGATGGCGTAAATCCGAAATTCGTAGACAATTTTAGAACGATGTTAAAAATAAATGGTTAAAAAAATTTTTTTCCGCCGAATTTTTGATCATCTGTTTACAGATAAAATTAAGTCCTTTTTCCACAGAAATGCATCTTTCATTATCAAGTATACCACAGGCAACATTCACATATCTAAAATATTCTATATTGACTCGAATAAGTACCCCTCACGGCAGTTTCAAAGTAAAAAACACGCAGGATTCACAGAATTTTTTTTATACATTTTTTTATAAATCCTACAAATATGAGATAAACGGTAAAACACAGGTTAATTCATTGGCTATATAGCACCATAATAAGTTTTTATGTCTCTATGTTAAAATTCGAAGCTATGATTTTTTTAATGTTGGTGAAAAATTTAAAGAATGATCTTCTGGGAAATCTACAGCAATCGAGGCAAATTTATTTATTTCGCGTGATCGCTCCAGTGGGAACATTAGTTAAGAAAATAAAAAAATGAACTTCTGTAACTTCTCTTTACCACAAACTATTCGTGATATAAAAATTAAATCATGAAAAATATAAAATTGTTCCCCACTGAAAAAAATGTGTCGTTTTGAAAGCACGTAAAGCAAATTTGTGAAAAACCCGACATGCTAATGTGTCAAGGTTTTCCAGCGAACACGATCGAATCTTCGCGCAATATGTTTCGCATTGATAAAGAAATATTTAAAAGGGTGTATGAATCGTGCCTATTTCACACATTGGGTCCTTCTTGCGCATAAACCTCTCTGTACTACGTACTCTCAGCACAAAAGTGTTTTTGTATAAACCAAAACAATTCTTCCACTTTTATATTAGGGGGAATATTCGATGGCAACCTCGAAAGTGTTTGGAAATAAAGCAACCGAATTTCCAAAGCGCTAAAATATGAAGTTTCTGCAGATTTCACTCGCTTATGAAATATTTCGGAGGTCGAGCAAAATATTAAGTTAAAACAACTTAGAAGCATACATCATACCGCGAGCTGCAAACCGAGAAAAGTTAAATTTCACATTTGGTAGGAACAGAAACATTTATGTGTGCACCACCTCCCTCCAGCCACAAAGCAAGAATATAAATGAGATTGTTGTTTCCGCTCGCCCGTCTGTAGTTATAGAAATGAAATTTTTGTGGAAATTGTTCCAAAATTTCTGAAAGCGTTGCATTTTGTCTTCAATCATTCGATGTTCACTTCTTTGGAGTCATTGGTCGTGGTTGTTATCATCCAATCTTGAAATTCTTTCCTCATACAAAACGAACATGACCTCGTCGACACAATGAAACAATAAACTTATTTTTATTTATACTAAGTTTATTTTACTCCCATGCGACTTTAATAATTTGTTTAAAGGTTTTGCCTTATACTAGTTCTAGTATCTGGTCCTATTCTACGCCAACCATTAAAACTAGTTTTAACTGATATCTTAAAATGTGAGAAATTACTCTCGGGACTTACAGAATAGATCACTTACATGGATTTCATAACGACTTGGAAAAAATCGTGTGGATAGATTTTTTTAATAAGATTACGAAAATGTTACAAATTTTTTTTAGAAATATACAGTTTTTTATTTATAAATAATTATTTGGGCTCGTGACGTCACTACATGAAAATTTCCCGTCTCCGAAAATGTTCCTATTAATTTCGTAAAATTCCACACTAATTATTTTTTTTATATGGCATCACTTTGATTTCAGGCGAATTTTTGAATTTAACATTTAACGTTCACTAGATTTATTGTTTGTTCTCTGCAAACGTATCATTTGGTTTGACTTTTTGACAGATGTAATGAAGAGAACCCCGTACATTTAATGTTGTCCGTACGTGTTTTAGAGGTATAATGGTTGTGGTGCTAATTTTAACAAAATCAAATTTTATTATATTCTTATTATTATTATAATTTACAAGTACAAGTATATTATATTAGATTAAGTAATATAGACGTTGTACATTAAAATGATTTATGAACAATAAGACGGATCAAGGAAAAAAATATTTATGAGATGTAATATTTTTGGTATGCCTCGTTATTCTCCTCTGCCCTTTCTTCTGGAAAACGTTCTTTTTTTAAATGATTTTCGGCTATGTAATTATCGTTTTTTCGCACCTATAAAATTATGTCCCGTCTTTCCGGTTTATAAAAAATGGTCTGATTATTCCGATTGAAATTTTCAAAAAATCGCCCGGGTTAAAAATACGATTAAAAAAAAAAAAAAATACAGAATGTCTTAGAATATTTGATTATTTTTTAAATGTGATGCAAGTGGCCTATTGAAGTGGACTTTTATTTTAATTTAACTTCTACCCATAACTATCATGAATGTTATGGTATTATTTGAATTATATTTTTTATATTATTATCTCTACATTTGTATTATATTATTATTGTATTACTGGATGTTAAATTAAATTTTATACAACACACTGATGAAATCATCAACAAGGCCAACAAAGTGCTAGGATTTATTATTCGAATAACGAAACCTTTTCGCAACCTTAAGACTCTATATTCCCTTTACACAGCGTTCATCCGTCCCCACTTAGAACACTGCACACCAATCTGGACTCCTTTCTACCAAGCTCACATTGATAGAATCGAAAAAATCCAAAAATAATTTTTTAACCACATAAATTATAAACAAAAATTACACTTCTTAAATTACAACGAATCTATTAATTACCACAATTTCAACTCCCTTTATACACGACGTTTAATTTTTGACCAAACTTTATTATTTAAAATTGTTAATAATGGCCTGGACTCTCCAGAGCTAACCAACTTAATAAATATGCATATTCCGTCAAGATCAACTCGGCAATCCCATTTGTTTCATTTGCCTACATGTAGAACTAACATTAGAAAAAATTCAACAATTCCCCGTATATGTGCGCAATATAACACAAAATTTCAAAATATAGACATTTTTAGCCATACACTACAGAAATATCGATTAGAAGTAACACGTACGATCAAAAATTAATACGAGTGTGAAAAGTATCCGGAGCATCTCCTATCCTCCTCCTTTATTCCCCTTCCTCACCTCCTCACCTCAAATTAATTTTAATATGTAATAAAACTCTATCTCCAATCAACTTTAACATAGGATACTTTTTTGGCTTGACTCGATTTAACAATGTATATTTTTATCTTTATGTTTTATGTATAAGCTGTTTGTCCCTTACTAATTAATAAATAAATAAATGTATTATAAATAAACGTCCTTCGACGCATCTGTCTGTCTGTTTGTTCGCGACAAACTCAAAAACTGACGAACGGATTTACATGCGGTTTTCACCAATAGAAGGAGTGATTCATGAGGAAGGTTTGGGTATACAATTTGTCAAGGTTTTGTGTAAATTGGTTGAAATATATAATATATAAGAGGAGCGGGCTGGCAAGCGGGGGGAGGGGTTGAATTTTATTTGTACGCAAATTAACAGATGGCGTAGGTTATAAAGGTTAGTAACCAACCAATAGATGGTGTTGCGTTTCGTTGGCCACATCAATGCGTGGCCGGATCAGCTAGTAATTATTAAAGTAGGACAACCAAAAGACACGTATATATATTAAACGATCAAATTTCTAGCCTAGAGAGAATAAAAGCAGCCTCCGTGGTCGAGGGGTAAGGCTCTCAACTAGCGATCAGAAGGTCTCGGGTTCAATTCACGTCGTGCGCAAATAAATATCATTTGATTAATTTGTGTTATTTCATAAATAATTTGCCTCACAAATATTTGCGGAACGTTCGAGAGGGAAAGATACCCTCTGTATCGCCCTGGACCACCATTCTGAACTAAAATTTTGCTTGAAATAGCTTTAGCGGTGTTTAGTAATCAGATTTGAATAGCCAGGTACTTCCCCACCTTCCTCTATCCCATCTCCTTCCTCTCCCCACTACTTTCAGTATCAATAAATATTCCAGATGCCATAGTGTCACTGGCTCCAACTATATTTCAAGTTTAATCATTCGCATGTAATAAATATTTAATTTGGGCAAGTACTTTCAAAAGTACAATCTGCAACTTTTATATTGAGCTTCAATTCCAGAGAGGGAGAGATTGTTATTATAATACATAATAACATGTTATATTGAGCTTCTATTCCAGAGAGGGAGAGATTGTTATTATAATGCATAATAACATGTTATATTGAGCTTCTATTCCAGAGAGGGAGAGATTGTTATTATAATACATAATAACATGTTATATTGAGCTTCTATTCCAGAGAGGGAGAGATTGTTATTATAATACATAATAACATGTTATATTGAGCTTCTATTCCAGAGAGGGAGAGATTGTTATTATAATGCATAATAACATGTTATATTGAGCTTCTATTCCAGAGAGGGAGAGATTGTTATTATAATACATAATAACATGTTATATTGAGCTTCTATTCCAGAGAGGGAGAGATTGTTATTATAATACATAATAACATGTTATATTGAGCTTCTATTCCAGAGAGGGAGAGATTGTTATTATAATATATAAAAACATGTTATATTGAGCTTCTATTCCAGAGAGGGAGAGTTTTTTATTATGATACATAATAACATGTTATATTGAGCTTCTATTCCAGAGAGGGAGAGATTGTTATTATAATACATAATAACATGTTATATTGAGCTTCTATTCCAGAGAGGGAGAGATTGTTATCATAATACATAATAAAATGTTATAATATATTTCTTCTTCTCCTCCTTCTCTCACATCCTTTCGCATTACAACATTCTCCAAATTGGAAACGCCCATTCATTTTTTTGTGATATCCGTGGTGACCGCCTAGCGCCAGCATTAGATGGCCTTACAAAAAATACGTGACGGGTCAGAGCGGTGAATAAATAATAAAGAGTGATGTGAACGATCAAGAAACTTTTCACCTGATTTTTTAAATTCTTATCAGGAAACTCCTTACAGCGGCCTTCCGAGAAAAGCTTCACTTTTTATATCCAGAGCAATATTTTGGAACTTATTAAAATTTCTCAAGCACGTGTTTTTTTACATCTTCCCCCAGGAGGTCCTGAGGAAAATAATTTCCCTTGGGATCTATGTCCTCTTTTGGGAAGCTGTGAGGAGGGTCTTTTTGAGATAAGGAGTGAACACTGTTCTTGAAGAAACCCGTATAGCCAGGAGTGAGGAAACAGAGAGACCAGCAATTCGTTGTTCCACAGTAGAGCTGTCGTTCTCTAGAACGAGTCATAGAAATGATCCGTTATCATATTACAAACGCCAATCGTTTACATTGGTTTACTAAAATTAGATTTGGATTTTTTTTAAGTTAGGATATTTAACTATACGATGCTTATACCTGGTCAAATATTTTATGAGGAATTTCACGTCTGCCCTGTATGATGGCAACTGTAACTCTGACTGAAACGTTGGCTAAAGAAAAAGTAGTAGTAGCATAATACCCCAAAAATAAATCACGATAATTATATGAAAAAGTTTACAAAGATCAAAATTATGTATCAAAACGTTCCTTGAAATGGCTTTAGCCGTGATTTGAAAAGCCAGGTTCGTTCCAATCTTTCTCCTCCCCATTCGTACCCATAATTTGGGAGGCGGGTATGGGTACCGCCACCCCGGAACCATTTTGTTAATTTCCAACACACTGTCCCCCAGATTCCTAGCGACCCCTCATACATTTTTCCTTCCCACGATTTCCTCTCCTTTCTTTCCCTAAAAATACCCTCCATACAACATTCCCAAAGATGTCATAGGACCTGAGGGGAACTATTTTCCTCGGGGCCTCCTGTGTAAAAATGTTTTTAAAAAAAACCAATTGAGAATGTCACGGTGCCACTGACTTCAGGCAGTTAGGACTCTTGTGCCTTCCATAACTTACAATGGTTAAGACTTTAAAATGACAACTGTTTCATTGATAAGCTTTAATAATTATTGTTAAAAAATCAGAAGACATAAATTCAAAGATGGTTTTATAATAGACCTCTTTACGACAAATTATTTGTCCGAAAATGTCGGAACGTGATGTTAGTTTCAAAATCGATTTGTCATACTAAATGTCTTGAAGATCACTAGAAATTATATGCATACTACAATAAAATATGTTTTTCAATCAATGCTTGCATTATTGTCAAAGAAAAAGAAACTGACATTTTAAGAATTATATTTAGGATAAAGTGTCAATTTACTTCGGATACGAATTAGTTTAATATTATTGTCAGCTTTTGGTTCTGACGGGTTAACTAACAGTTACCACAAAATAATTAATCGATCGTCCTACACACCGGTATATCGATCACATCAAATTAACTCTGTTAAAATGCAACCGGGGTATTTGAGAACTATAATCATATTTTGCAAACAATCAATCGAGTACATTTTAGATAAATACAATTGCAAGGCAATGCAATTTGGTGCACACATTTTGAAAATAAATCAGTTTGTGTTACGGAGCTGCCTTTGATATTATATGATTGATGGTCCTGAAGAACAATGTCAGATGTGAGATTTTGTTGTTTTGCAGCAGAGCTGTTACAGCAGAGCTGTTTCGTTTCTGCATTTTTACTGTTTTTGAGATCAAGAAATACAGCATATTAGAAAAAATTATACATTTCATTTCATTCAAAATTCCGAAACCCAAACTTAAAAATATCATCAAAAGGATACTAAAATATGCCAATAACGATTTTCAATTTTTTAGCAGTTCCGGCATTTTTCTTCGGGACAGTCGATACATAATGTTACTCTGTACAAGAGCCACATTGCCTGAGGAGGGGCTATAGAATAATCTCCCATTATAGGTGTATGCAGTGGGAAAACCTAGTTTGAAGGAGAGGGGGAGAATTTGATAACATATTTTCAGATCTATTTATTTAAGTTTGGTAAAAGCTAAATAAAATAATGTTTTGATTCTGAATTATTGTCTCTAAAATAATAAGCATTATGATTGTTATACTCATTAACGTGAAATATTTCGAACAAAATTAACCTCTTGGTTTAAACTTATGTACTTATTTGACCCAGAATCTGCGGAATCAAGAACATTCTTTGACTACTCCTTGGAAATAATATCTTTGTGTTATTAGCATATTTTGTCCAACTATCCTGAACTAGTGAGATTACAGCACTTGATATGAAGGGAGAAGTTTGTGAAACTGGGTGAACTTGGGAAATATTGAATTTCGTTTCAATATTTTAGAACAATATATTATAGTAGTACGAGTCTTATCTAAATATTCGAATAAAGCAAACATTTTTCAAAGTATTTGTGGTAAAGGAAATCACAACAGGTCAGTCAAAAAAATTTGTTTTACAGGCTTCGGTTTTCTGTCTACATCGACCGTGAAACTGGTTATATTTGATTGCGCTCGTGAGTTTAAACTTTTGTGGTTTTACCGGCCAATGTCACATTTCTATGAAGATTGTAGAAGAACTTGAACGTAAAAGGAATCTGGTGAAGACTACGGGGTTGTTTTTTTGGGTCCGTTTATAACAGCCGAGGTAATCTAATTATTGGAATATCTGCGCTCCAAACTTATTTATGTTTCATTTTTATTAATTATATGATGGCAATCGTATTAAATTTATCTGACTCCTCTTCCGTTTTTTTTTTTATTAGATTTTGGAATTAAGTTTTTTTTTTTATTTTATTTTAAGGGCTTCCGTCGTGACGTTATCGATATTGACATGTCCAATACCAATGCAATAATGCCATGTGAATCTGCACAAGAGTATCAACTGCTCCCAAACTTCCAGAGCTAATGGGACTGTGGCATTCCCCATTTGGCGTATATTGTCGGTTTAGCAGTAGTGAGTGAAATGAGATGGGGGATACGAAAATGGCTAAAGCCAATTCAAGCAATGATTTGAATCTGAATGGTGGTCATTCCCCAGGCAATACTGAAGGTATCTACCACTCTATGACGTACCATGAACATAATAGTACGTTTATCACAGTCTATCGATTATTCGATGTCCATAAGACCGGCATCAAAAGTATGTCTATTTACTCTCACTGAAAATATTACAACATAACATTGTTGATTTTCAATAAATTATAGTATTCCGTGAAATGGGATAAATAATTCGCACGTCCGTCATGCTCTAAATTATGAAAAAAATAGTTGAATATTGCTTAAAATCTGGAATTCGATTTTTTTTTTCAAAATTGTTTTAAACGCAGTTGGATAACGTTCGTGGTAGAAGTGGGTATCCGTATTAATTACGTGCATTAATCATATTCTTTTCACAAATACTGTTATCTAAATCCAATTGTCCAATTTATATTAATTTTAATTGAATTAAAATTTGTAACCTTTTATTTTTCAGACCGTACCTTTCGGATAGGCAATAAACATTTTTTAACTACAATTATTAGTATTGTTTAAAATGGGTAGAAACAACATGGGTTTGTATTTGAAAAACATTAAATCAAACAAAAGTAATTTTCATATTTCATAGAGAGATTGTTAATAATATTATAAAATAATAGCCATTCTAAAGTGAGGCCTGTTCCTTGTCGGGAATTTCAAAAGGAAACCGGAAAAATAGAATTGAACGGAGTTGTCAATCTCCTTCGATAACTTGAGTAACCTCTCTGTTTGAACTATTAAATAGAAAATATTACATTATCCCATCCTCTATATTACCTTTAAAAAGGAGCCAACGTATGTAGCTTAAACAAAATTTCACACATCTGCCCTGATGATGGACACTGTAACGCTGTCCGAAACGTTGGCTAAAGGAGGAGGTAACGCAACACGACATAACACCCCAAAAACAAATAACAAAAAAAAATCATTATTTTATTAATATTCCAAACTTCAAAAATCAATATTTTTATGTTCATTAAACGCTTTTATAATTACCGTGACGATTCACGATTACAGTACCGTGACGGCAAAAAAGGCAATAAACATACGTTACTTATCGGTAGAATAGAAAGAATTCAATTTTTTTTTTAAACATAAATTTTAAATTTAACTTACACTTCTCAAATCATATCGAATCCATTTCATTAAACACGACGTCTAATTTTCGCCTGGACTCACAAGAGCTCACCAATTTAATAAATTTTCATATTCCGTCAAGATCAACCCGACAAACCAATTTATTTTATTTGCCTCGTGTAGAACAAATATTAGAAAAAAATCCCAATTCCTCGTGCATGTGCACAATATAATACAAAATTTCACAGCATTGACATTTTTAGTAACAACCTAAAGATATATCAATATGAAGTAACCCGTACGATCGATTATTAATTTGAGAGTACGGAATGTATCGGGAGCTATATCCTTTTCCTATATTCCTTTCCCTTCCCATAACCCAAAATTAATTTTAAGATATTAAAACTGCTTTGCCAATATACTTTAGCATAAGAAACTTATGTTGCTTGACTTCAGTTCACTTTATATTGTATATTATTACTGTACTTATGTAAAAGCTGTTTTTTTCTTACAAATAAATAAATAACGCAGCAACTCTTTCTTAAACATTAAGAAAGATGAGACTCACAAAATACATGTGACTGTTTCCTACAAAGTACTACCTTTTCTTTTGGAAGAAACCGTGTATCTTTTAACATGGTTTTAACCTTATAATGTTCAGATGGCGTGCTTGCATACAATCTTAAACATGAAATTTATTCACTCAACTCGAAAACAAGCAAGTGAATGTTATCGTGCCCATCCAAACATCTATCTGAAAAAATACTATCGTTGAAATTCTTTGGGGTTACATTCTAGAGACAATGCTTGTGAATGGACAGTCGATTTACCAATAAGTCACATTGGTCCGGGTTCTACGGCGAAACTAGAATGCTGACCTTAAGAGCGTTTAACCAGCCAGTGGACGAAAATCCACATTTCGTCGAAAGTTGTTCTTCCGATCGTGCAGGGCGGTTACAATGAGAAAGATTAATTATTCTCCGTACCAGCTTTTTTAAATTATAAGTCAATATCGAATTTATTTCAATCCAAATTAGCGTTAATTTATACCTTCATCCAAAAATGTTGAAAGGCGTGATGATAAAACTATTAAAATAGTGTACTTTTTGTAGTTATTTTTTGATTATAAGTATTTATCATTTTTCAATAATGTCTAATTTTAATAAGAATGTTAAAAAAATCTGAAATATATTAGTTTGTAAGTGCGCAAATAAATACACAAATGGACCAATTTTCGTCAAGAAACACATGTACGTACATATTTTTTAATGATTTTATTGAAACTAAAATTAAAATTCTAAAACATGCGTTTGCTAGATAATGTATTGATTTATTTTACTGCATGATTACATTATTTGAAATGGGTGTGGTATAATTCAAAAACTTTTTTGAAAATTTAACAAATCTGCCAACGACCTATGGAATAACCTTATTATACTAAAAATTTAAAAAAAATCTAAAAATTTATTACATACGAATGCTAGATAAAAGAACAATCTTTCGAAATCCATTTATAATTTTTTGTGGAAAAGAGTCAATACGTCTAAAAACTTTTTTGAAAATGACGTATTTCCGGCTTTCTCTGGTAATGCCCTCTTAAACATATTACTCTTTATTTGTGAACAGTAACTCGTATTGACTGCTTACCGCATTTATTGCTAGGTAATCGATTCAATAATCCATATTTCTTATTGACTACTTAATCTTAATCAGTTTTCATATAACTAATTTAAAGCCGAGAAGTGCCATTTCAACTAATCATTTCCGCGGTGTTGGCTTCTCAAACAAGGTGAGTTTGAAATTGGAGCACGACAGGCAAACATGTTCTTGCTTTAAGCATGTCACATTGACAAATACATTAACAATATCTTTATAGTCACTCCTGAGGAAGGTTTGTTTCACAGATTCATAAAAATTCAAAGTAAAAAATTAAGTTCTTTAATTATTTCACCGTGGGCCGGTTGTTTCACAGTTCTTTGATAATAAAGAGAACTTGAACGGGACTATCACAAATCTTGAATTTTAACCAAGAAATTTGATGATTTTTTTTAAATTATGTGAAATTATTCCTTAGTCTTACTACTTACTAACAACACACTTACAAAACTTTTCCGAGCAGAGATATTTTTTACGGTTTACAGTAACAAAACGTAAACGTGGTTTATTAAACTTTAATTTATTTATAACCTCGTTCTTGAAAGGTAGATAGGTACTCACTCACTAACTTTGGTGCGAAAAGTTGCTTAAAATGTGATTTCATCAATGTTTGGTGACAGATTTTAAAAGCCAAGTACCTCCTTACCAATCTTCTCAATTCCGTCAGCCTCACAACATTCCACTACCTCCCGGGGTTGAGTTGAGACTTTTGTGCGATATCGCGTTTTTAATCCCATTAACGAAAAAGTCAGCTACTTTACATTATTTATAAATAAACGCGTTCCTGTTGCTATTTAAAGCTCTAAAAGCACCCCCTTTCAATTAAAATGTCAACCTTTTCACTTGAGCTTATCTAGAAATCAGATAATTGTAAAGATATCCAGTTGGAATGGCGCAGTTTGTAAAATATCTAATTGCTCGTTAACGAGACATCATCACGAAGTGAACTATCGCTGAATAACGAGGTGTCTCGGGCTAATAAATATTTCAGCTGTGCTAAGGTGGAACTAATAGCTAATGAACACACAGGGTGTCATCGCCTATGAAATAACTGAAATAATTAAAAAAAATCTTTTCGTTATTATTTACGGGGTAATCATAAGCCGTATGTTCTCAGTGGGCCTTGTAATACTTATATCACCAAGAATGTAGGCAATTGACATAAAAATCGCAGCGGAGTATGGAAATGATTGATTTTAGGGTAAAAGTGGTTTTCATTTACGTAAATAATTTTGAAATTATTAAAAAAATATTATTGAAGGAAAATTGTGACAGCAATAAAATTGTAATTTTTATAAGTTTTTTGTAATAATTGTTCATACATTATTAATAAAAACCCATTTTTAGTAGTTTACGCTCATTTTTTTTATAGTAATTAATTAACAAGAGTACGCGAGCGATGTTTGGGCACCATACCACCGGAAGTATGATACGTTGGAGCAAATCCATAAGATGATGGCGGAAAGCAAGTCCACCTATTACGTATTTCAAATTTGGATCAATTTTATCGATAGCCCATTCGTCGTGGGATGCAATGATTTATATGTACCAGACCACTACAGCCGGAGTAGATACCATGACCCGTCCAGAGAACCGACCTGCAGAATCGACGTCCTGGCAAAGCATAGCATGACGAGGGGAATGGTGCTGTTAAATGAACTTGCAAAACCATTTGGATACAGGTGACTCTTCACTAAATGCCTTTAAAAGATGTTTGAAGAGTCACCTGCCTAAATGCTGATATGGCGATTAAATTGTACGGTAATTAGAGAAATAAATTGTGGTACAATAAAAAGTAAATTTATTAAAATTATTTTATTTTAATTTTAATTATTTTATTCAAAGCATAATTTTGGTATCCATAATCATGACGGTAGGTCGCAATGGCGGAATTGGTAAACGCACGTCCCGGATAGACAAGAGGTTCTGGGCTCGAGTCCCAGTTGCATTATCTTTTTATTTTTTTTTGCATTACCATTATCAATTTGGGAGGCGGGAATGGGTACCGCCGCCCCGGGAACCTTAATTAGATAACCAACACCTCTGCCACAGGTCACCCCAAGTGGTTCGCTACGTTTAATGATTTAGCAGGGGTGCCCGGGTTCATGGGGTGCGGTTTGTCTAGTTCTTGGAGGCGGATGACTAGGACTCACTGAACCCCAGATTCCTACCCACCCCTTAAACCCTTTTCCTTCCCAGAACTCTCCTCTCCTTCCTTTCCTTAAAAAACCCTCCACACAGCATCCCCAAAGATGACATAGGCCCTGAGGGAAATTACTGTGTGGAGCTCATGAACAAAAAAAAACTTTTTCTGTTTTTCTGTGTATTGTTCTCTTTCATATTTTCGTTTAGATTATTATTATTATCTTCTTCTTCAATGATATATTACATTGATGGGAATACCTCCAAAAGTTATAAAAAGAGAGTTTTTCTTATAAAAATTGAAAAATATTTGTGTTTTAATTTTTTTTTCATTCCAGTAAACGTCGTTTTTTTTAAATATATTTTTAAAATAATAAACTATTCCACGAAGAAATTAATTTAATCGATATTGCAAATCCTGTGAAATTGACACAAATTTCCTTCAAGTGCGTTAGCATGCACAAGCCACGCCCAAGCCATGCCCAGTGTCAACCTTTCAAAATGTCAATTTTCGCAAACGGGCTTTCTTATATATACAGAGTGTCCGGGGGTAAAGTGCATTATTATTGAGAGGTTATTCTACACGATATGTAAAAAGAAAAAAGTAAAAAGACAAAAAAAAACTTTTTTAGAAATTCCAACTTTTAGGGGTAGTTTTGTGATAAAAAGATAAAGTTAGACCGGCGCATGCGGCCAGCTTTATTATTTTCCTCTGCTACGACACGGGTCAATCACAACCATGCAATGTTGCCACAATTGTGCCGGCAGGTTCTCAGCAAGTAGATCCTACCTCACACAAAGGATTTTTAGTAGATACGTCATTTTGTATGGGAAAAAAGTGTTGGAATTTCGAAAAAAGGTGTTAATTTACTCCTACCATCATGTAGAATCACCTCCCGAAGTTAATGCACTTTACCCCAGGATACCCTGTATTTCCCCAAAGGTGTTTCACAATGCAGTTCAGCTTTATTTAATTTTTAGTTGCTAGGAAAAAGAATTATGCTCGAAAAATTCTTAAAAATCCATAAATGACTTTCGATTCTAGATCACCCTATTCCCTGGTATCATCAAGCGCTTCCGCGAAGAAGATGATTCCCAAAATCTGGATAATAATCCAGATTACACGCGTCATTATAGAAACACATGAAAATGAATGGGCGATATTGGCAGGGGATCTGATTAGTTATTACATAGTTATTACCGACATCAAGCAGGCTGTGTAGGCACAGTGTCGCTTTAGTGTTCTTGTACTAAAATTGCTTGCTGAGCCAACCCTTTCAGACCTGAATTAAAACTGGCATTGGTACCACGTATTAAATGCTTGATGACAATTTGTTAAATTATTTGCAATTTTTTTGGGGTTTTTTCAATGTTATGGAAGTTATTGCGGCTTTCATTCGAATGTGTATTAGGCATAAAATGATAAATCTTACTCTGTACCATAAACATCCAAATGGATAGACAAGAACATACAGATGAGGGGTAAAACCAAACTATGGAAGGCGAAGAGGGGAAAGATGACTGTGATTCGTTAAAAAATTAATCTGACAGTATATAGGCATCTCGCATTATAATATCACTATTTAGTTCTTAAAACCAAAATCTGCTTTTGAATGAATAGATCTTTTTACATGGGAGCGCGAATTGCCCGCCACGTTATTAACATATTTGTGTAGTTCAAATGCGGCAAAGGAAAGTTCGCCCTTTTTCACAGAGGAATATTTTGTTGCCGTGTTTAGTTAAGACACTTTTACAAATGTTTCATAATTTACTTACCCCCGTAACCAGCGACGAGCTCACTGGAGAAACGCCCACATTCGCTATATCCACATATATTAGGGTATAATGTATAGCACAAGCTCTGATTTTTATTCGTAAAATGTATGATGCGTGCTTGGCGCTGGTCAGGACAGGAATGATGACGTCACATTTTTAGATTCAAGCGAGGCTCTCGTAAGCCGAGCCGGCTCCGTGGAACCGTTATGGGGAGGGTGAAATAATACGCTTTTATCACTTAGGGCGGGTCCAGATATATTTATATGTCGATGCTCTGTACCAAAAATATTACTAAAATATTAACTTCATAATTTAAAAAATACCTTCTAAACTTACATAACAACAAATTCGGTAGAAAAAAATATTCAAAAAAATATGTATTAAAAAATAATTATTTGCAGATTCGGTCGAGATTTTACTCAAAAATCTTTTTCCGAAATATAAAAAGTGCGCAAAGCCAGTTGTACTAGAAATTAACACGGCAGTGGGATAATCGCAATTTTTTATTAGCGTAATAGGTGGTGAGGAGACAATTCTGAAAAGTATGAATATTTATACATGAACACACGCTCCGGAAGGGTTTAATTTAATTCATGAATAAGGACTTATTTTTTAAGACAATAAGAAATGATTAAAGTTCAAAATGTCACTATAAAAATTCCGATTTTTAAACCTCGAGGAATTTCGTGGAAGTGAGGTAAGCTTCTTGCTCTAGTTCCAGAAGTCGCTGGTTCGAAACAATCGAAACCTGAAGTCACTGTGTTTATTAACACATAAATCAGTTAAATTTCAAAAATTACTCATAAATATTACTCATAATTAAAGCATATGCATTTGCATATTTAGATCCTATTCAGCGGTAGATGCATATTTTAGCAAAAGATTGAGATCTTGCATATTTACACTCAAACCAAGTTTGAAAACTTACTGAACCCAGGGTTTGAACCCTTGTGCCGAATTGATAGCTTCATCAACGGGACAGGTGAAATTTTACCCGGCATAATAAGTTCAAAAATCGCACCCAAATTTAAATTCTGTCCAGTCACATAGACGTAGAACGCTCCTTTTCCGCTTACAAAACTATATTAAGCGATCGTAGACACAATTTGTCTACAGAACATTTAGAACAGTACCTACTTAGTCATATACGTATATAAAGGTAAATTGTAAATTTCAATGTTAAGTACATTTTGTAATTCATATTTTGAAAATACGATTGTTGAGACTGAGAACTAATAGCTTACTACGATTGTTACGACTGAGAACTAATAGCTTACTAAAAAAAATATTTAAAAATACTGCTTCCTGTATTATTTCATGTTGCATATTTTGGCCCTTTTTATGGATTTTCGTGCATATTTTAGCTATTTTTATTGCACATTTGCATGCATATTTTGGGCTTTTTTTGTTGCATATAATCCGGTCTTTACTCATAATATATATATATTTATGTTGGTGACCGGACAACTCAGAATGAAACCAATTCAGAAGCACCTCAGAAGGGTTATTAAGAGTGATGATAAAAAATATAAATAAAATTGGTTAAATAGGTTAGGGTTATCGGCTATTTTAAAATTATTTTTAAATCGCTTTTAATGACCTTTCTGAGGTTTTTCTGAGTTGATTCCTTCTAATTTGGCATGGAACCATACATATTATTTTCATTGGTTTTAATGTGTTTAATGTATCTGGGTTATGAATACTTTCGGATAAACACTTCATAAAACAACTACTCGCTCGTGAATAGTTGTCGACGAGTTTTTAAAGTAAAGTAATTTTCATTTAACTTTCATTTAATTTTCATTTAAATTTCATTCAATTTTCATTTTAAAGTAATTTTCATTTAACACTACAATGTACAACGTTTATCTACTAACGTGGTGTTAAAATAATAAGATATCTACGAAAGGCAGATGATTTATTTTAATAAGAAAATCTATTTAAATAAATGCATGATGCCGGTTAACAAAACTCAAATAGTTGAAGTGAAACTTCTGTAGCACCGCTATGATTTGGATTTCAGACATCAACTGCGCACATCGAACTCTTTAGTAATGACGTCACTTTTAAAGGCTTTAATTGGTTGAGATATGATACAGAAATTTGATTATGACCTCACTTTTCAAGTTTTGGTCGATATTGGTAAAGTATTTTTTTATTCAAATAACGATCTAATTTTTATTATGTATTACAAATTCATTAGTAATCCAAAGAATAAGATTTAATTAGTAATAAAATGCCTCTTTTGTAATAAATTTTTGATCATAACGGAACTTAAAAAAATCCTTTTTGATAAAAACATATGTTCATGTTTAAACTGTAAATTCCTTTCCACGTATACAATAAAATCTAACCACGTATACAATAAAATAAACGTTTTCCTTTTATTTCATAAAATCTCATTCTTATATTTTTACTAAATACGTGTTACTTCCTCGTGAATGGTAACTGGTATTTTATATTGAAAACGAAAAGAGACTACGATTTTATTATCTCGTGTGTTAACAATAAGATTTTTATCCCAAAATTATTTGTATATGACTGCACTCAATCAAAATCTTTGATTACAACCTAACCTAACTTAACCTTCTTGATTTATTGTTAGTTGTTACTAGTTAAGCGATCACAAAATACGCTTTAAGAGCGTTTAACCAAATTCACATTTCGTCGAAAGTTGTTCTTACGATCGTGCAGGGCGGTGACAATGACAAAGATTAATTATTCCCCGTACCAGCTTTTTAAAATTATAACTCAATCGATTTTATTTCATTCCAAATTTGCTTTCATTTATACCTACATCCAAAAATGCTGAAAGGCGTGATGATGAAACTATTCAAATAATGTACTTTTTGTAATTATTTTTTTTAATATTGGTATTTGTCATTTTTCAATAATGTCGAAGTTAAATAAGAATGCTAAAAAAATCTGAAATATATTAGTTTGTAAGTGCGCAAATAAATACGCAAACGGACCAATTTTCGTCAAGAAACACAGGTACTTATATATTTTTTAATGATTTTATTTAAACTAAAATTAAAATTCTAAAACATGCGATACCCAGATAATGTACTGATTTATTTTACTGCATGATTATATGATTTGAAATGGGTGTGGTATAATACAAAATCTTTTTTGAAAATTTAACAAATCTGCCAATGACCTATGGTATAACCTTATTGTACTAAAAATAAACATTTTTCTCAAAATTTAAAACATGAGAATGCTAGATAAAAGAACAATCTTTCCGTCAATACGTCTAAAATCTGATTTAAAAATGACATATTTCTGGTTTTCTCTGGTAACACCCTCTTGATGATTGAAACTTTCTACAATACAGCATAAAGTTAAATTTTAATATCACCAAGCGGGTGTGATTTTAAATTAAAGGCTATAGATCGTTAACTCAATTTTAATTATCTCGCAGTGATTTTATTTCAATCGGAACTTTGTCCCTTAATGAACGCCGGCGATTAAAGTCTTCTAATTATGATCTGATGGACAGAACCCCATCAAACCAGAACTAAATTGAAGGCCCCTTCATTATGATATGGCTGGTGGTTTATTTCAATGGTCTGCTCAGGGGAAATGGAATACACTGGGGAAAAAAGGTGGGAACTCGACGCATTGGTCTTCTCGGCTATTGACCGGTCAACTGCACGTTGGTTTGGAATTTAAGCTAGATAACCACCTCGTTTATATATTTAACTCAGGCTAACACGATTTTTTAATGAATGGTCATATAAAAATAACTAATAATAAATTGAACACTGGCTGGCATCACCAGGAAATATATTTACAAACCCTCCTTAAATCTGTTCAGCCTTATTAATAAACATTTTACACAACTGATTTACGGAATATGGTGTGGTTACTATAGTTAACAAAATACGAGTATAAATGTGTGGTAAGGTATGGCAAGGTTCATAGAATTAATACATTTTCTACTCATTGGGTAAAATGATGTTTTAATTTAATTCCGTGATGTGTATATAAAGCCTGGTCTCCTGCGACCTCAGACACAGACATTGGCAGTGCGGGCGTAGGAGACCAGGCTTTAGTAATGAAAAACATTTTTAATAAAATTTACACAACATGGTGTGGTTATCATGGTTGCATATAGATAAATGTGCATGGTAAACCGAAGGTTCATAGAAAATGTGTGTAACAAGGTTAGGTTAAACACATTTTTACATATACGGGCCTTTTTCGAAAAAAAAACTCGTCGGGCCGCTTCGAAAGCATGACGTAGCTTGAAGTAAAACACTGCCAGTTGTATTGCAGTTAATTAAGCATTTTCTATGAAACTTGTGTTAAACCAAGGTTCGTAGAAAATGTTTTTTAACGTTAATTAAAATTAAACAAGATAAGCTCATCGAGGGGGTTGAGCGGTGATTGGCTAAAAAGTAGCTTGCATTCCATGTTCCACTGGGAGGTTTGAATTAACTGCAATACAAGTGGCAGCCTTTTACTTTAAATTTTGAAAGCGGCTCGACGACTTTTTTTTCTAAAAAGGCTCATACCTTGTTAAACGCATTTTCTATGAGCTTTGGTAGTGAATGGTTGGTTTAATATCATGTTGTTAAAATGTTTTTTAGTAAGGCTGAAATTTTTTTTATATATTTTTGTCATAAAACGTATGTATTTCATCTTTTAAAGACTATTAAAAAATTACTGGTTTATTTTTACGCATCTGTTTAGATTTGGCGTGCCCAACCCAAATCGTTTGGTGAGCCAATAAAAATATTACTGAGAAAAGTTAATTAAGTTTTGATACACCTTTGTAAGTGGGGACATGATTCAAACATCTTTTCTGTCTTAATTTAATTTTAAGGATTCAAAAACATGTTTTTAATCGATTAAGGTAGCCGGAGGCAGCAAAAGAAGCAGAATGGTCGGGTTTGGAATTGCCTAACTCTGACTACTACACAAATCTAAAGCCATATCAAGCAACATATCGCATCTGAATGTATCTATCTTATATCTTGGAATGTGGCGCATTTACTCGAAGGCTGTTGTTTTACTTTGAACCCAAATAATTATAATGCTTTATTTGCCGACGTCAGGCTTTGAACCTACGACCTCTTATTAGAATGTAGTCATGTTTACCATGGAGATCTTAAGATATTGTTTTAATATGCACATTTTGAAACCTATTTAAGTAGGCGTAATTAAAAAAGACGTACAAAAAAGTTTGTTATGGATGTTTTTTCGTAAACGTTTTTTGGTTGTAAATGTTTTCAATCTTTCGATTGTTGAAGAGAAAAAACAATTGTTTGAGATGTTTTTTGAAAGGCCCGCGCGTATCTTATTTACATACTAAATAAATTGTTTGAAAAGATAGAAATGCAATGTAAATTTTGTTCAAAAAATCACAAGTGGTAAAAATTATTCCAAAATTTTTCTTCTGACCAAAATTCATCCGGATCTGCTTGCAGAGGGCACTTGTATCAATCTTATCAATCAATGTTTTTTGTACTCGTATGTCGTGCATAAGTGCGTTAATGAGATCATTCGTAGACCAGTTTTCATTATGAATTTTTCAGTATTCCCTTGTCACAGCATTCTCAGAGATAACATATGCCCCTTGGGAAATTGCAGAGCTTACTGTGTGGAGCAATTTTTATAATTAAAACATTAAGCTAAAAGCTCCGGAGTAAGAACACATAGGACTTTTTACTATGGTCGCTGGCTTATAAATATAAATTATGTCTAGTTTTTTCCAAAAACCACCTTCGTGTAATTGGGTTGTATTTTTATGCGAATACCGCGCAACTGCTCCCAACTGGAGCCAGTGAGACTATGGTATGGTGGCCGGGATCGGAAGAAGGTGGGGGAGAGGAAGGTAGGAAACACCTGGCTATTCAAATATGGTCACCAAACATGGCAAAGCCATTTTTAGTATCGTTTCAGTGAATGGTGTTCTTTCAGGGCGTTACTGAGAGTATATATCAGTCTGAAACGTGGCGCAAAAATGCTACTTATATTTTAAATAATTTAAACCTTGACCTCCGGATTGGCAGTCAGGAGCCAGTATTTGAATATTTCTTGCTTTGAACGCCAAAATGTGCGCCTTAGTAATAATAAGTTTATTTATTAAAAGAAAATAACTTAGTTTACATCACTTTATTTTTTATATTTTATACTATCAACATGTTTCGTGAACCATGTTCACTTCTTCAGGAATAAAAGTATACTAAAGTTAAAAAATTAATTATAGATTACATATGGAGAGAAGAAATTGAAGGAGGGGGAAGGGTTGACAATGGTGGGAGTTTCGAAGAATTGGGGATTACCAAGCTATTAGAAGTAAAAGGCCGGTTAAGTGGGAAGATATTTAAAACAGGGTTAACAAAAATTTTTTGCTTATTAATTATATCAGCTTTGGAATTTACATTTCACAAAATTTCTAAATTATTGATTTGCGATGTTTTATATCCTGTATGTAATATTTGAAGACCTGAATTTATGTCAAAGCTATGATCATATTTTAATTTAACCCTGTTATTATTATTTTATTATTTTATTTTATTTTATTTTATTTTAACCCTGTTTTAAATATCTTCCCACTTAACCGGCCTTTTACTTCTAATAGCTTGGTAATCCCCAATTCTTCGAAACTCCCACCATTGTCAACCCTTCCCCCTCCTTCAATTTCTTCTCTCCATATGTAATCTATAATTAATTTTTTAACTTTAGTATACTTTTATTCCTGAAGAAGTGAACATGGTTCACGAAACATGTTGATAGTATAAAATATAAAAAAATATAAAAAAATAAAGTGATGTAAACTAAGTTATTTTCTTTTAATAAATAAATAATGACATCACAAAGTAACAACCTTTTAGAAGAAGTTTTCTTCGAAAAATTAATAATAAGTCATATAAAAAATGTTACTTTTTATCGGAGATACGTGGATGACATTTTGATCATTTGGACCGGTACGCAGAGACAACTAGATATCTTCATCAAAGAAATAAATCAAATCAACAAGTCAATTCAATTCACTATGGAGATAGGAGGAGATAAAATCAACTTTTTAGATATAGGTATTAAAATCGTTAATAACAAATTAGAATTTTCAATATACAGGAAACCGACATATAGCGATAATATCATTCACAGCTCCTCAAGACACCACATTTCACACAAATTGTCGGTATTCCATTCTCTAATCCATAGACTATTACATGTACCACTAAACGATATAAATTACAATAATGAATTAATGACTATAAAAACTATTGCAAAAAATAACGGTTATGACAGCAGAATAATTGATAATTTAATAAAAAAGAAGAATAAAAAACTCACCTTAGCTTCAATTACATATGGCCTTACGCCAGACAAGGAGATAGAAACAAAGCGATGGAATAAAATACCGTACCTTGGCAAAATATCAAATAAAATTTCAACATTAATAGACAGTGACAAAAAATGTAAGACAGCCTTTTACAACGTAAATTCTTTGGGTAAAATATTTATAAACAATAAAGATAAAAGGGATAATCTGGAAAACTCTGGAGTCTACCAGGTAAACTGCTCGAACTGCCCCGCATATTACGTAGGACAAACGGGAAGAGCAGTATCAACCCGTATAAAAGAACATTTCGCTAGTTGGGTTAATCAAAAAGGGGATCTATCAAATGTCGCCTTGCATTTACTAGAAAACCAACATACTTTTGATAAAGATAGAGATGTCAAAATCCTTCATGTTTGCAACAAAGGACAAAAATTAGACAGGTTAGAGTCACTAGAAATTAATCGCCTAACGAAGAAAATAGATCGAAAATACGTCATGAATAAACAGTTGGAACATAATGCTCAATCACCATTAATATACCCATTATAATTTACTTAGAATAATTTTACTTCTGAGAGCAGTGGGGTAATTTAAGTATGTAATTTAAAAATGTAATAACCCAAATACACGGAGAATCCTAATAATAATAAATACCATAGTGCATCAATATTTGTCAATTAAGCCCTAAGCAACAAGGAGGGAATAACCCAACATTACCAAAATAAAATATCAGTAATCACAAACCTTTTAAATTATATAAATTCATGTATATTCATTTGAAGTAAAATTATCTATTTAATATGTAACATCATTCATAATTTTAATAATAAACTTTATAATTACATGTATGTACCTAAAATTAACAAAATAACTTATAATACCTTAAAATTAACAAAATAGAAATATTCATTATATAGAGACAATGTTGTGTACCCCTGCCTAAGAGTGTATAAATACCGTAGCATAAGAATTTCAACTACCAGTCTGAAAATGTCCGTAATAGGATGAAACCGGTCCTGGTGAAATAAAAATTAGTGGAAGAAAGTACAAAAGTGTTTAATTTCAAATTATAATACAATGGAATTCCACCACGAATTATCAGTGCAAAAACTAGACTCAATAAGTCATAGTTAGTAACTTAAGGGCCTTTAACCCGCCAGCGTAGTGTTGGGTAGGACACGACATCAGGATGAGATGTATGAGGTACTCAAAAACTGAAATAAGGTGTGAGGTGTCCCACCTCAATTGATGTGAGGGGTGACAACGTTTTCGCTTACGGGGAAGGAAGGGAGAGGGGAGTAAGGCTGGAGAAGTCAAAGGGACTCCCTCAATCACTCTCTCCAGATCCGAATACCGTGCAGCTGGTGGAAAGACGCATTTGCCGTCAAGACCTGGGCAAACCTCACCCCATGAACTCAGGCAAAATAAAAAATTTGGAGCAATTGGAACTCTTGTGCGGTATTTAATTAACAATAATTTACAATAAAAAAAATATTAAAAAAAAATAATTGGAGCAGTTGGGACTCATGTGCGGTATTCACATAACAATAATTAACTTTTTTTTTTTAATAAAAAAATTTACATTATAAATTTTTTTGAGCAGTTAGGACTCCTGAGCCGTACTCACTCAATAGCACACCCCATCACCACCTCCAATACAAAATTGTCATACAATACACAAATACCTCACCACCTCACACCTCACGACTCTAATACAAAAATGTCATGCAATTCACGAACCACCTTATACCTCACAACCTCGTACATTTGTCCACAATACGGTACGTGACATGACATGTAGTGCAACACATCAATCACCTCATACCTCACCACCTTGTACATTTGTCCCATCCCATATGTGACGTGACATGTAGTGCAATGCACCAACCGCCTCATACATTTGTCCCATACGTGACATGACATGTAGTGCAATACACCAACCACCTCACACCTCACCACCTCGTTCGTTTGTCCCGTACGTGACATGACATTTGTAGTAAAACAGAGAAAAAGAGTTGGTACAAATATATTTCGTAAGGTGGGGGGACATTTTAAGTTTCTGTATGGGACATTTGAGGTGCCTCTTGTATGAGGTACTTACTATTTCCGTAGAAGTAAAGCTGGGCAGAGTGAAACAGAGACGTGCAAAAATTGACCAATCATATTGCTCAGAAGACACATCTCATCTCAGCTCCACTTGTAAAGTTTTGTGGTATGGGTGTGAGATAATAATAATAATTATTATAATAACATGACATCTGTATAGCGCAGTTTTGTGTTAATTCACTTCAAGTGCACTCTACTGTAATTAACTATGTCAGTTTATTTTTCATCATCATTATTAAGATCGCTAAATGTGTTTGAAAATATATTTTGAAGCCATAAGTATTTAAAATACAAATTACAAAATACCTCAGCATCAGGTAATTGAAATACCAATTACAAAATACATTTTTAAGAAGTAATTGAAATACAAATACAAAATACGTATTTTTATTTCAAATACAGGAATAAAAATACGTATTTCAATTATAAGTAATTCAAAAACTTATTTTTAATTTTTAAACTTTTATGAGTAAAATCTCAAATTATAATATTTAATTAAATGAAGACAATATTAGCGAAACTCAATCGAAAATCTGAAGACAGAAAAATCAGAAAAGATAATGGCTCCGCTGGGACTCGAACCCAGGACCCTTTGCTTACATGGCAAGAGCTCTACCGTTTGAGCTACGGAACCCATATCAATTCGGTCACTTTTAACTGTAACATACTTCGACTAAGAACTACCAACATTATCTTCATTTTCTTAACGCACATATTATTGACTGCTATCCTTATATATGATTGCAAGATTCAACTCGATCTAAATGCAATCTAGATAGTGTCTGGATAAATTTTTATTCATTTTATTTTTAATATTCGACATTTATTGACTTTTATGTAAGTCTAGGATGAATGTGTATTTTTAATTTTTAAACTTTTATGAGTAAAATCTCAAATAATAATATTTAATTAAATGAAGACAATATTAGCGAAACTCAATTGATATGGGTTCCGTAGCTCAATCGGTAGTGCTCTTGCCATGTAAGCAAAGGGTCCTGGGTTCGAGTCCCAGCGGAGCCAATATCTTTTCTGATTTTTCTGTCTCCAGATTTTCGATCGAGTTTCGCAAATTGTCTTCATTTAATTAAATTCAAATACTGCCCAGCCCTGAGTGTAGCTATTTTAGTGACTAGTTCCGAACATCCCCATGTAGATGCTGTAGGTCGAAAAGAAGAGCTGTGTTATAACACTCTATAAATTCATATATCACCATGCGAAAAAAAATGATCTAGTAAAAACCTATCTGTTCGCACCAAAGATATTCAAATACAAAAGAGATATACTATGGTGTTCGCGCAACTGTCGCCGGACTACGCCCTAATTAGAATAGTTTGCGTACAAAAATAATTTGTTAATTTCGTTGATTTTTTGAAGATGTGCATTAGTATTGATTAACAATATTGTTTGAATACGAAAAGAATTCGTTCATTTAGTTTAACGTTTTATTTTTTTTTATTTATTAATTATAATGTATTACAAAAAAAAAACATGGTAACACATTGTTCCCAATGAGTTAAGAAACAAACTCATTACGGGAAGGACAGACACATATTAGTACATTTTACATGGATATTACATAGATATTACAAGTTAAAAAAAATAAATAATAATAATAAAAGATGCATTGTCAAGAATAGAGATTTTTGAAATACTGAGAGACATTCATACACATAAACCATAAAAATAGAAAAAAAAATAAAAAATAAATAAATAAATAAAAAATAAACGTATGAAAGCGAGCGAATCATTTAAAAAACATTTAAAGCGAATCATTTAAAAACATTTTCAGAAAATATTCTTTAAGCGTTTTAACTAATATTTTTTTGTTAGGTACTGGTTGCTTTATTTCATGAGGTAATGCATTGTATTGTTTATATGCAGTATATTGTAATGAGTTAATACCAAATTTAGTTGTTTGGGTAGATGATGCTAGGTGTATTTGATTTTGAGATCGTGTTTTGTGCTGGTGTATGTCTGAATTAAAGGCTGGTCTGATGGTAGTGTGTGAGGATCTATGTATGATTTGTAATATTGCACTAGTGATATTGTATTTACGTAGGACCGTAAACGGAAGTATGTTTGTCTTTGAATATATATGCTTGATATGTTTATCCCACGGCAGACGGTAGATATTCCTTATAGCTCGATTTTGAATCACCTGTATTTCTGATATTTGTTTTTTAGTAATAGTTCCCCAGATACTAACTAAATAACTCAGATGAGAGTGAATCATCGCATAGTAAGTGGCCCGTAGTAGAGATGTGGAGAGAAGACCTTGGAGTCGATACAGTACACCGGTTATTGGGGAAATTTTCGATTTCACATGCTCAACATGGGAGTTCCACGAAAGTTTAGAGTCTATTAAGAGCCCTAAGTATTTTGTAACTTCTATATTTTGGAGTTTATCAGTTCCAAGTGAAATATTCATGGACGCATAATCCTTATTACCGAAAGTTAGGTAGTGCGTTTTTTTTATATTGAGGCTCAATTTATTAATACGCAGCCAATTAGCTAGAATTGAGACATCTACATTCATTAGAGACTCAAGGTCACTCAGGCTTGTACTGTGATAGTAGATTACAGTATCATCCGCATAAAGTTGGAGTTTTCCAGAGATACCACATTTAGTTATGTCATTGACATATAGCAAGAAAAGCAGAGGGCCAAGAATTGATCCCTGTGGCACTCCACATGTGATTCTACCTAAGCCACTCGAGACTCCTTTGACTTCAACAAGACAAAATCTATCATCTAAGTAGCTTCGGAGGAGATTTAGGTTCTTCCCAACAATTCCCAAATATTCCAATTTCCTTAAGAGAATTTCATGATTGACCGTATCAAAGGCTTTTTTGAGATCTATAAATATGGCTGCCACATATTCACCCTGGTCTATATACTGTTGAAGTGTAGAGATAAAATCAAAGGCGGCACATTGAGTACTAGAATTTTTCCGAAAGCCATATTGTTGTGGGGTCAGGATATTATTCGCAAACGTTCGTTTGGTTTATTCGTTAATTATTCGTTCATTTAGTTTATTTGTTAATTGGTAAACAATATCGGTGACATCCGGAAGCGCAGTCCCTCATAGTAAAAAATGCATATAGCACATCTACTTATATTTCAATATCTTTGGTTCGCACATTATATGTGGGATTGGTTAGGTATACATTCGCAGACTTGGTGGGTAGCAAATGTCAAAATCCTTTAATCATCCCACCTACCTAATTCTAATTTTCCAATCCTTAAAATGTCACCACTATCTCAATTCAATCAAGTAAGGGGGATCATTTGTTAATTCTAACCATAACATTATCATTTTATCTAAAACGCATATTTTGTAAAAAAAGATGAATGGGGATGTTTAAGATTAAAACAAATTAAAGAGCCTCACCGGAAATGAGTATTTGCTTCTCATTTGAAGAAAAACGGAACACAGTTTGCGGTGGTCTTAATAGCGGATGCGGCGATGGCGAGAGCAAGCGGAGAGGAAGGACGGGGACGGGTCTGGGCGGGGGCGGCGACAGGAGGCTTTCATCCAGAAAGTAAACACTTTCAGAGGCGAATGGCAGCAAACTGCAGAACGTTAAATATTATGATCCTTTGTCCTCCTCGGAAACCATACAACTATTCTGTTTACAAAACCATACATTTTATTTATTGTTGCACAATAATCCGCGCAATCCTAGTAAATAGTCTGATAATAAATGTTACAGAAAGTGTTTGATTTGGAGATAATATTGTGGTTAATCATTGAAGAAGATAATATCAACAATAGAGAACTCCAGTCCAATTTTTTATTTTTTTTATGAATAATGACCTTCTAACTTAAATAACTGCGTTTTGTTGTTATTTTTAGAGTTAGTTTTAATAGTTAAAATAATTGTCAAAGTTTTAATTTTTCGAGACCCCCCCGGAAATATGGTAAATCGTGTGACGTCATCACTCCCGAAAAATTAGTATGGGATTGGGCAATCAGCTGATCTACTGCCGCCATTTTGAAATCCGTTGTTCCGTTGTTCGAAGTATTCTCCCTAGAAGAAGCATTACTTTTTTCATTCATTATTTTTTTTGTGCAGTAGTTTTTCAATATTTTAAATAATAGAGATAAACTAATAGAGATACCTCTATTTTTGATACTGAATTATTTAGGCTTAAATATTGTTTCAATAAACATTACAACTAAATCTCTATAAACAGTACGAAATAAAGAATAACATGAAATGTTGTTAATACTGATGGCTTGTGCCATACCTACATGTCAATTGATTTCAATACAATGTGATACAATGACTGGTGACGCGTGACGTCAGCACTAACCATTCAATCGTACCAACTTTACAGTGTATTTTAACGAGACGTTAAAAAATGCACTTTTTGATATTTTTTTATGAACACTACGTTTAATATTATAAAAAATATATATTCAGAATCAGCGTTTATTGGTCTGTATGAACATATTTTTTTAAAGTTATAATATTTTTTACTGGAGTTCCTTATTCTCAATGAAAATGTGAAACCAAGAAACACACAGAAAATAAAAAAAAGGTGACGGTCGCAACTAGAACTCGACGAAATACCATCTGGTCTAACTGGGAGAGGCGTCTCTATAAATTATTGGGCAATTGACGCCTCATTACATTACATTATTTTTAAACACCCCCTTTTGAACTTAACTTTTGTTTTTTTAATCACGAAACTCGACAGATAGACTCATTATCGATGACAATGCATTCTATCAATTGATGGCAATCACGCTTAAACACGAGGACACTTTCACATTTCTCTGAAATTCGATGACTCTCTGCACCTCGAAAGAATTGTCATTCTTATCCAAAGATATTGAAATATAAGAGATGTGCTATCTGCAGTTTTTACTAGGTGGGACTGCGCTTCCGGGTGTCGCCGATATTGTTTACCAATTAACGAATAAACTAAATGAACGAATTCTTTCCGTATTCAAACTATATTGTTAACCAATACTAATGTTAACCAAAAAAAAACCAAATGAAAAAATTCTTTTCGTATGCAAACCACTCCGATTAGGTAGTAGTCCGCCGACAGTCGCGCAGCATCATAGCATATCGCTTTTGTTTTGAATATCTTTGTTCTTACCCATTCGGCATTTGGCTCAGATGGGAGCGTGGTTGACTCCAGTTCCTCGGTAGGAAGATTTAACCCTCAGTCAAACAAAAAAATAATATATTTTTTTTTAAGTTGAAAATAGATGTCTTACGTTAAAAAAGTTTGTTTTTACGGGTTGATTTTTTGACAATCACGTTTTTATTCAATTTTAATTTAAAAATTTGTCGTTATTTTTCAATTTTATTTTTAGACCCACCTATTTTCCTTTTTTTTTTAAGAAAGTTTAATGACGTGTTTTAGTATTTTAACGACTGAATAAGAAATTCCTTCATAATTTCGTAATGAAAATGATAGTATTATTATTATAATATTAACCATCATCATTGTTTATACTTTTATTAATACTTTTTTTTAATGTATTCTAACACACATTTTGCGATGAATGGACCGCCATCTGGATCCATTATAAATCGATCAAATGGTGGTAACGATTTTTTCGCGTTCTCAATATTTAGAACTTTTTATGATGGCACAAAGGGGGCACTATTACGAGTGGAATGAAATCAACAGGCATTGCAAGTAAGGGTCGACCGAGACAGGTTTTTCGTTCTTGGCCGAGACCGAGACCGAAAATAAATTAAAATCTCAGCCGAGACCGAGAGCCGAGACCGAAAATGGATAAATTGAGAAAAAAAAATTAAAATGCGCTATTTTTGCATAATATAGCATATTTAAGAATGTAATAATAATTTGTTTTAAATAGTTTTAATAATCAAAATTGAATAACATGATGTTAAGTAGCACATAAAAAGCAATTTTTCTGCGTTTTTACCCTTCAAAGAGTGTGGTCACCATGTCATGTCGCTCTGCTAACACTGACACCAAGTGACGAATGTGGACACGCGCGGTAGATTTTGAATCCCAGTATCCTATACTGTACCTACTTACAACCGTCTCGGTTATGGCCCAGAATCACTTCGATTTTTCGCCGAGAACCGATACAGAGTTCTCCGTAGAATTTGTAGCCGAGAATGCCGAGACCGAGACCGAAATTTCGGTCGACCCTTAATATTAAGACTTGCCTCATAACCGAGTTAGTTTAAACGCAGAAAGTGGAATGCACGGAATACCGAAAACCACACTAACTTGATGACGGCAAAAGCGAAAGAAGAGCGAAAAATAATTGTATCTACAAAATTTGCCTCCATTGTTCTAATGAAGATAATATAATAAGTGTACAAAATCTGGGTTCATTAAGACGACGATATAAAGGAGTTTAAGAAATGTCTTCGCCCTACTGAAAACTACAAGAACTGAAAAATAAAAAAATTTCAGCATTTTTTTAAATATCATTCAAGTTTTATGATTAAATTCCTACATTTATAATGCTTTATGTTTTTTTATTATTTTTTTTTTAGTGCACGAATCAAGAAAGGACCAAATGAATGTTTTTGCATTGCCACATCATTATTGATATTTAGTTTTTAGGTTTTTGATATTTTAGGTTTGTGATTATTTTTAAATGATAATTTTGTTTCTTGATGACTGTTTCAGAAGAGGCCTAATAACCTAAACATGGAGGTGTCTTTTCACTAGAAGCTGCTCAACTGAAGACTAAAGTTTTGATTCCATTTTACTATTTTTGTTTTCTCATTTTTAATATACCACTCTTTATTGACAATGCTATTGAAAATCTTAAAATGATGTATTCAAATTATATATGCATAGTACAGGTGCTATGATTAAACCCTGCTTCCAAAATGCTGTGGTCCGATTACAGAAAATCAGTGTTCCAAACAGTGCGACAATATTTCAAATTAGGCAACCGAAATGTTTTTGTCTACATCATTTTTGTCACATAAAATTCTGGGACTCATCTTTTTATTTTGTGAATTAACGATGGTTTTAAAAAATTAATTACTTTTATTCTATGTACCTTCACTAAAGAGCTTTATGTGTTTTAAGTTAGGTAGTTCAATCATCGCAACCTTCCCCTACAACAAATATTATCTTTTATGAAACAATATTAGCTTTTACTGACTCAACCCTATGAACTACATGCATTATTGTGTGCACTAATATTTTAATCAGGAATGTTTCAGCAAACTCTAATATAAAAATGTACATACGATGGAATATGTTTACGCTGCAGAAAAATCAGGTCGACTAACTTTAAAGCTCAAAAACCAAATGCGTTTAACATTAGGGTACACAGGCTATTCAAGTATCTGGAATAATAACCAATGTGGAGCTCCATTCACTAGGAAGTACGATGTTCGGCGCCGAGAATTTTTGGCGTTGGAGTTGGCGCATTGCCATTTACAACGACAACGAGCGATTGGTCCTTTTTTACTGCAAACAAGCTTTTAGTTGTCAGTTTGATCTTTATACTTTCAAATAAAAGTCATCGTAGATTTCATTATGGTAGATTTTCTAGCAAGTGAAGAGTTGATTGATCAATATGACCAACTACAATATTGTGTTTTTTTTATTTTTTTTAAACGTTTAATCTATAATTTATTCATAAATCTATAAAGCTTTTTAATAGCATCAACGTCATTGAGCAACTCTACTTTGCCTACGTACGAAGTCATTTGGAGTTTGCGTCAATTATTTGGTCTCCATTTTATAAAACCCATACAAACAAAATTGAAGCAATTCAAAACAAATTCCTCAAATATCTTTGTTACAAGTCATATTATGTAAGATTTAATAATTATGCAGAGGCAGTTTTGTACATTAAAATTAATTCATTGAGTGTACGAAGTACATGGATCATATGGATGCAATATTCCTGTATTATTAGTGAACAATAATATTCAATGCCCAGAGTTGCTAAATAAAATTCAATTTAATGTACCCGCGCGTACAACACGCTCTTCTGTCCTGTTCAGGGTGAATCAATGCAAGACAAACTGTAAGCAGAATTCTTGTCTGAACAGACTATGTAATAGTTACAATAGCGTATTATCCAAGGTGGACATTTTCAATTCCGACCTTACCAAATATAAGGGGTAAACAAAAGAGTATTTTCTGATGTTTCATGAATTATGTTTCTACCGTTTATACTTATAATTCTGTTATGCTTTGATTTGTGTGTACAACCTGGCTTCTTATGGTTACCAATGCATTGATATTTTAATTATTTATGTAAATTTTAGTTTTATATACTTTATCTTTTGTTTGTAAAATTTTTGATCTCATACTTCTTTATTATAAATTTTGTAATTTCATTTTTTTTATTATGCTGTTTATTCAGAGGTAAAGTCACAAGGAGGAAATCCATAATTGGTTTAATTTTGGCAATACTATATTTGGCTGTCGATTTCCCATAAATAAATAATGATTAGAGATACGCTTTCAAATCTGCATGCAGTTCAATCCATATTTTATGGTTTTCTGTGCGAATAATCTACCTTAGCAAAATCGTAGCGTTTTCCCGTATGTACATTGCTGTAAGATCCCTTACATAATCAGGATATGAAAATGAAATTGCGCTTACCATCTTCTCTTTTCGTGAAAGAGGCTTAAAGGATGTGAAGGGGTGTATGGATTACAATAAGATGAATAGCACGTAGTAATAAGATGAATGAACACAAAGCATCAATCGGAAGAGTAATGTACGCCACTCTATCATCCCTCCCTGCCCCAAGGGATAAGACGGTATTTACGAGTTCGTCCATGTTTGATTTCATTTCATTATTTTTAAATCCTTCGGGAGGAACGATTATAAAAGTGAACATCACATTTTTCCAGACCCTTCCTTCGCTCCTTCGGGGGTTGCGGTTGTGGGAAAATACGGGAATTTTTCCAACACACTGAACCTTATCTGAAATTAAATTGTTTTTTATACAACCCAATGTTTAAGATAAGTTTTCGAATTTTCTGATTCGTTGTGATACAAAACAATAGAAAAATGTTTTCATTAGATTCTGGTAAAAAATCCTACGTTACGATGCGCATGTTACGACCAATCATGATTTACAGTTGTTTTATGAACATGTTCCAGTTATAATATGGAATTAAATTAACGACCGTGGTGGTGAACTGGTAAACGAGCTTTAACTCATGATGCTGAGTTCGATTTTTTTTTATTAAAGTTCTTACGAAACTTTTGTTTTGCCATCCAAAAATAGAACCATAATTTTAGATATTTGGAAGTGGTGTCGCGAAACTGCGACTCCACTGTTAATTGGCGGTAAATGCTGCAGAGCAAAGCCTATGCAGCCCTCGAAGGATTAGTCCCGAAACTACGTGAAAACGCTAAGTTATACGGGACGATTAAAAGCATACACTCGCAAAACCTGATGGATAGTCAGTCGATAATTCAGATCTGTGCTTTTGGAAAATTAGATAAGCTCAGATTGGAATAAGGAAAATAGGACTCACCGTTGCAGATGGGGCCTCGCTGATCTCCAGTTTTGGTGTACACTTCTCACTGTTTAAAATTCGCAATATTCTTATAACAAGAGGTTACGATACATGCGCCCTGTCTGAGATGTTATTTTGTACTGAGCAGGAAAGCACACTGTCACCTCTCCAAAGTTGAGTACTTTCTTGCAACAATTTTTATGGTGACATTTTGGAAGGAAAGATTAGGTAGGTGGGATAAATTCAGGATTTTGACATATCTACCCACCAAGTCTGCGAATGCAATACCCAATCAATCCCATATAAAAACGCGCGAACAGGAAGTACTTTTACGAAATGCGGAGACTTCGTATTTATTACTGTGTTGAGATTACTCTATTGTAGTATTTTATTAAGCAACTCATTATAACATCAAAAACTATGGCAAATAGTATGTCAACCACAATATCTTAAGCCGCCGCTACCCAAATTTCTACCGATTTCTTACATATCTCCCTTAAACATTTGAAGTTTTTAAGCTCTTAAAAAAATATGTGTTTTTTTAAGATAATATCTAGAAGCGTTCTACGCCGAAACGCAAATTATTTGAAATTCCTTCGATGGAAAAAAATCGCAAAGTACGCTCCGAAATATATTATAAACACGTTAGCTTCAGTTATTTTACAGGTAATAGTTGTGAAAAATTTCACATAGTTTCTTTAAATGATACTTAAGACGCCTTTCACGAAATTTTTGGTCGATTTTAAACGAGTCGTGTTTTATAAAACATTTTCGCATAGATTTTATCGCTTTAAATATTAGCGCGCTCCTCTAACATTCGTAATTACATATCTCTCCATCTCCTGTTTGAGCGCGGATGCGGCACCATAATGAACCAATGTGTTTTGTTTTCTGAGCCTTGTCTGAGTCAGATACTGACATTATGGGCATAATGGCGACCAATACAGTTTTAAACGACTTTAACTCTTGTCCTTCGTTCATCAAAAATAATAAAAAAAACATTATTGGTGGTGAATAAATAAAGTTGGAAAGGATAATTATAGAATACGGTAAAGAGGTTACACAGAACAAATATCAACCATATTAATACATATACCCAAATAAAATATTTATTATTTATAAAATATCTGGTCAGGACATTATCACAACAACACAAGGGTAACCCTTTTTGCCCAGTCTATCGATCGCCTTTTCCAGACTTAAACCAAATATTAATCTTCCACCCTAGTAAAAGCTTCCCGAAGAAAATGCTTTAATACTTGCAAAAAAGGTACAAACCCATAGTTTTTAAAAACGATTTGTTCACGTACGAGCCAACTCCAGTTTTTTTTTTCTTTATAGAAACAAAAGGGTTTCAGAGACTTTCCGTGGTTAAAAAACGGCTAGTATTAAAAAGAGTGAGATTGTTATAAAATAAACGTCAATTGTATGTATTGTTACGTAACGGATGTCCTACAAGTTCAAATGTTCCGCGAGCGAATCTAACTAAGAGGCGCATAATAACCTGCGCAGTACGGCGCGCACCGAGGTAAGGCGAAGTCAGCCGAACGCGGCGCGGCGCGCCGCACGAAAGCAAGGCCGCGCGTACCGGGGCGAACCGAGAACTGCCGGCGTTCGCCCACTTGAATTCAGGGAGCATTCATGACAACACACTAACAGTATGTATATTGTGTTATGATAATTAATTTTTTTTATACAGGGTGTTAAGGGGCGTACTTCACTTACTTTAACCAGTGATTCCTGTCATTATTTGGAGTAAAAAACGTAAATTAAATTTTGGTTTCCGGTGACTTTTTTTTCTAATTTTTTTTCTTCAAAATCAAACAAAAAAAAAAATCTTTCGCATGTTGTCACTGGTCACTCATCCGAGTAACCGACCAACCCCTAACCCCGCCTCCAACTATCCAACACCTGCCGTTTTTTTGTAGAAAAAAAGCTCGACCGATGTACTTTTTCTTCAAAAAATTGCCAGATCCGTTGTAGATTGCCCAGTACTCTTAGAACGAATACAGATACGAGTTCCTAATAGACGAACCAGATAAGCAGAACTCTTTCATCTATCGTGCATCCAATACTTTCAACACACACTATATACAATTTGACATTTTTAACTCTGCACCACACTCCTTAAAATCACACAGACACTCTCTCGATACTCTACAATAACAATAACTATAGATACCCTCTAATACAACCACCATTCTATGAACTTCCTTTTTTTCCTTTTTCTCTTTTAATTTTTGTCACGCATATTTTTACTAATATGCCTCAACTTAACCGATCCTTCCCCCTCCATCCCCCCATCCTTCCCCCTCCCTATTCCTACCTAAATAACTCGGCTCTTAAAATGTAATTTTTCATTAGTAAATATCTCTGGAATCACTACGCTTGTATACAGTACCTATGTGGAAACCTGTAAATGGTTCAATTATGGTGACTCAATTACTATATGCTCTGTTATTCAATAATGTCACCGAAGACCAAAATTTTACCTACATTTTTTACTCCAAATAATGTCAGGAATCACTGGTTAGTAAGTCAAGTACGTCCCTTAACACCCTGTATAGAAACAGAAGGGCTTGAGAGACTTGCTGTGGTTAAAAAACAGCTTATATTGTTAACAAGAAAAGTAAGATTGTTATAATATTTAACTATAACGCCAAGAATTCTCTCACATTTGAATTTCTTGTATTGACTATTGACTATCAGCTTGAACTTTCCGCAAGACTCATTCAATTGCTTCATTTATATTAATATTTTACTCTTGGATTCGTAATCTCGTTTCCTTTGGGTTTTCCTATCATTTTTTGTTTTGTATTAGCTCTACACTGGAGGCCCTGACGAAAATAATTTCCCTCAGGGTCTGTGTCATCTGTGGGGATGCTATGTGAAGAGTCTTAAGGAAAGGAAGGATAGGAAGTTCTGGAAAGGAAAAAAGTAGGAGACAAAACCCTCGGCTAGATCTCAAAAATCGAGTTTGATACTGAGAAAGGACACCCACCTACCTTTTTAGAATAAGTTTCGCTTAGGTCGATCTTACTATCCAGAGGAATGGTAGTTTATTTTTTTAGTTTAAAAATATCTTGACTTGTGTTTAGTACACCACTGTGTAAAGGAAAACTTGGAAGTACCTTAGCATGACCTATCTTTACTATGTAAGAAATTAAGTCGCTTACGCCGTATGTGCGCTTAAATCTTTTAAACTACGCGACGGATTTTCATTCGGCTTTCACCAATACATAGAGTGATTCATGAGGAAGGTTTTTAGGTATATAATTTGTCAAGGTTTTGTGTAAATTGGTTAAAATACATAATATATCTGGCCAAGCGGCAGCGGGCGGCGTGGTGTGGATGTGATTTAACAGATGGCGTTGGTTATTAGAGGTTTCGTTAGCCACAGTAAAGTGTGACTGGGTCTACTAGTAATATATACTTTGCTCACAAATCGGTTTCTTTAAGGTAGAAATAAAATAAATGATATCACTTTTTAAAGGGCACTATATTATATTGAAGGAACACACATCATGATGCGTGATTCCTACTTATTCAAAAGATATAATCAAATAATGTGTTTCGCGATGAGCCCTTAAGAATTTTAAATAATATTTCACAACGTGACCGAGTTCAAACATACGCCCTGCGGGTTTCGCGCCTCTGACGCCAGTAGGTACGATTTTTTTACATGTTTTTTACCCTTCACCGCCACTGGTCTGTATTATAAATCAAAGGGTTTACAGCTTCAGTTAAAAAATCTAAGCCCTTGGACCATTTCAGTAAAATTCACACACTTTAAGCGTCTCATTTTGGATTCCCGCGTAATCTGTAATATTAAACTTTTTTGGTCCCCCAACGCAGATACCATTATTTCTCATATTCAAATTAAGTGAAAAGGCTGGCTTATTAATCTCAATTGTTCTAAGCGGCACATATCCAGTCATCTCGGATGAACCGTTCATCACGTGGTCCGCAGAGAGGCTGACACATTTTAAATTGGACTTTTCCACGGTGAGTCCGTCCCTCTGTCCTCGTGACGAAGTAAATAGAGAAGACGTCACTCTGGTCAGTTGGATACCATTACGTGGGGTAACTTTTCAAGTCTGTACATGAAACTCTTAGCAAAATATATAAATGATAGAGTTAACACCTTTTCTAATACTCATATAAGTAAATGTGTAATTTCTTCTACATCCCGTCTATCAAAATGACGTGACATAAATAACTTTGGAGTAAATAAAATATATGCTAACATTAGGGAATTAAGGGAACTGTCTAAAATCGAATCAGCCAAATGCTATAAATCTTTTGTAGAAGTTACTGAGACAAAATTACTTAAAAATCCTAAACAATTCTGGCAATTTGTTGCACAAGAGCGTACAGATAATGATCTCCCTTCAAGTATGTATTATCATGAAACTCACGCTACAAATGGTCACGACATCGCCAATCTTTTTGCTAAACACTTTTCCTTTGTATATTCTGATGCTTCATGCACCATCCCTCCACTTAACTATGACTATAATATTGACTTGAATGATTGCCAAATTTCACTTGCAGAGGTTTACCAATCCTTAAATATTCTTTTTAACAAAAAAAGTACTGGACCTGATGGCATTCCAGAAATCTTGCTAAAAGAATGTAAATGTTCATTATCTAACCCAATTTGTATGTTGTACAATTTATCACTCTCGACCGGTACATTTGCTGACTCATGGAAAATTTCATTTATTCGACCCATTTTTAAATCTGGAAACAAGTCAAATATTGGAAATTACAGACCAATATCAATTATATCTAATATTCCAAAAATATTTGAGTCGATAATTACAAAGAAAATCACTCCTATTTTCAAAAATGTTCTGATCGAGGAACAGCGTGGATTTAGATCGGCGAAATCTACAACAACTAATTTACTGTCCTTTATAAATACCATTCTTAAAGCCTTAGAAGACAACACTCAGGTTGATTTCCTCTACACTGACTTCTCCAAAGCCTTCGACAAAGTTAATCACCGTATTCTCATGGCCAAACTTTATGCTATAGGCATTAGAGACCCATTGTTATCATTCTTTCACTCTTACTTGAGTAATAGAAAACAAAGGGTTAAAATAAATAACTTTGAATCCTTTAACATTGATGTAACTTCCGGCGTTCCGCAAGGAGCCCATTTGGCCCCGCTTCTTTTTAACCTTTTTATTAACGATATCATTAAAGTTTTTTCTCACACACGTTTTTGGCTTTTTGCCGATGACAATAAGATTCTTAAGATAATTAAATCCCATCTTGATTGTTTACTTTTTCAACTTGATATTGACTCATTTAATGATTGGTGCAAAATTAACTGCATGGAACTTATCTAATGTTGATAAATGCAAAATTTTGTCCTTTTATAGAACTAAAAAACCTATTCAGTTTGATTATAAACTAAATAATGTTTGTCTCTCTACTGTCACATCTATCAAGGACCTTGGGGTCACTCTGATTGTAAACTTTCTTTCCGGTATCACATTAATAACATCGTAAACAAATCACTTAAACTACTCGGCTTCATTCATAGAATTACCTCTGACTTTAAACATATAAATACACTTAAAACTCTTTACTGTTCGCTGGTCCGCCCTCACCTCGAATATGCTAGTGTCATTTGGTCTCCTTTTTATGCTGTCCACATTTGTTACATCGAATCTGTACAACATCGCTTCCTACGAGGAATTGCTTGAAGGTTAGGACTTGAAAGAGGAGAATACTCGTACGATGAAATTGAACAAACTTTAAACATTTCCTCTTTAGAAAAACGTAGAAAGGACTCTGATCTAATATGCATTTTCAAAATTATCAGCAGTATTACTGACACACCTGCTTTGTTACAACTCATCCAGTTCAACATTCCTTCCCGTAGACTCCGAAATAATGAATTGCTGTTCCTCAATCAACATTCTACTAATTATGGATATCATTCTCCTTTATCCAGAATGTCGAGACTTGTCAACACAAATCAAAGCATTGAATTTTTTGGTGTAAGCCTAAATGACTTTCGGCAGTCGTTATGCAATGTGGTTTTTTAAAGTCTTTTTAAATCCATCTTCAAGCTACTTGTAGTTATCTTCTCTATGTACTTTTATATTATATGTATTTTGTCAATGCTCTTCATCTATATGTAATCTCCTTTCATTGTGATCTCTCTTTTTTTCTTTTCTGTTCGTGTTATTGTTATATTGTTAATTGGACTATTTGTCGGTAAATAAATAAATAAATAAATAAATAAATAAATTAAACTAAATACGTAATGCTTTAAAGTGTCGTGCATATATAACTTAGGGGTTAATATATACCAAACTAAATACGTCATGCTTTTTTGTGTGGTCATTTCAATGTAGTAAGATTTTCACACAGCATTCAATAAATAGCTAATCTTGCGGAGAAGTAGTACATAAAATTGAACAATTTCACCATTTTGGGAGGCAGATGTGGGTTACGGGTACCGATAAGGGAGACACTTTGACCTCTTCAGCCTCTAAAATTCTATAATCTAAGCAGCAGAACCTGAATTCTAGTTATCTTGCCGGGCCCTTTTCCTCGTGAAGGCCCCAAGGCGTACCTGCTAGTGCCCATATAGTACACGGTACGGAGTGTAGTGCTCAGACCTTCCACTGTACTCTGTAGTATCGTACTTACCGCACATTGTGTAGTAATGGTGAATTCTGGAGTACAAGCCCTCTGCTGGAGAGGCCGGAGGTAGGATCGTGGAAATAAAATAATGACAGGCATAGGTTCACCTTTAGCGCTAGGCAATTGACAGCAACCTCGCAAATTGCTGCTTTCTATTTTATGCATAAATGCCCGAGTTCACCGAGTGCAGCAAAACCTGTGTGTGGTAAAACCGTGTACGGCCTTTACATGATAGAAGCGATATTAAAATAATTCATGGTTGATGTAAGAGTTATGGACAAGAGGGGTGCGTAGATGAGGGGTGCGTAGATGGTGTGGACGTGTAAAAGAATGAGCGGAAAAAGGATTGCCACTCTTTTGAATTAATTAAATTTTTCAAGTTCAATGATCTTTCAATTTTCAAAAAAGGATTTTATTAATTATTATTTTTTTAAATTGAAATGTGTTTTTCTTTTGACAGATCTAAATCTGAATCAAAGATGTTTTTTTATGTACCTATACTTACGGTGTTCATTTGATGGATAATTTTAGCCATCCTTATAATTATTTGACAAAACATATTTAATTATATTGTAAAAAAAATTGAAAATATTGGTTTTTGATAGACAATGATCCTGAGGCAAATACTTTCAGTTTTATAAATCCTACAATTATTTTAACATCCCGAGATTTTCACGGGTTTGCGCTAGTATTATAATGTGCTTTATCTTGTTTACCACTTTGCAGGTTATCATTAGTATAATTTTGACAAACTTAAATAAGTACTAAGTAAAAGTAAGAAAAGTGTGTGTTTATTTATTTCGGCTTGTTTGTGGGACACAGCAAATAATAACTAACCAAATATGACATAATCAAATATAATATAAGATTGTATCCGTAAAAACACACAATGAAAAATAACACACGATAAACTTAGATTACTTGAGGTAAGAGGAATCAAATTTTTGAATAATTTTTCATTCAAAAAAAAATAATTAACTTATTTAAACTCTTCCGCAGCCGAATGGGGCCGAAGGTGGACCCCAAAATTACTATCCTTCTTATATCCTTCTATATTGACTACCACGACACGGGCAATAGCCTAGTACGGTAGTTAAAAAATGGCAAAAACTGTAATACGTAAACATTTATGAAATATAAAAATCTACTTAAGTACATGAAACATTTTTTTAGTATTTTAGGTATTCCTGCGCAGTGGATTAATACATAATTTGCCAAAAAAAGTGAAAAAATCGATGACCGCAGGAAAAATATTCTATCAAATATTCCCTGCCCAATAAATGGACAAATAACAAAAAAAAAACAAAAAACGTGATTTCTAAGGTTTAAATCTACAAAAAAAATTGCATGGGGTCATCGGCCGACCCCCATGGTTACGGACGTCGTGTTTGGCAATCTGGCCTGTCGAGAGTTAACTAGAAATCTGAAGAACCTACCTACGTACTTTTCACTTTTAACTTTAATTATTTTGTTGATTATGGGTAAAAAAGATTTTTTTATAAATCAACCACACTTTTTTCATTTTAAATGTCGTCTGGAAGGCATTTATAGAAATTGCCCTCCTCGTAACCAAAGGATTACTTACCATAGTTAGTACGTTAGGTGTTTAAATGGATGTTATCGTGCTGTCGTGTAAAGTGTGTGTGTACTTGGGATGTTTATGATCTCTGTGTTTAAATGTGTGAGTTTATTATTAATTTTGTATATAAGGAGACATGTATTGTATTTAGTTTTCCTAATGTTAATTGAGAGACAAAAAGCTCGATTTTATTATGATGGGGGGCGGTATAGTCTGCTTGGCGCGCAACATCATTTTCACTACTTTTGAGATAAAGACATGATTTTAAAAATAGACCTTAATTTTAAATCTTACGGTGCGTTGTACGTTGTACATTATGGCTTCCTTTTATGAATGTTTAAAATTAAAATACATTATGAGACCTGTGCAATCGAAGAAAGTGCGTTTGTAAAAATTGAGGTATTAAATATATTTTTTTTTATCATCCAACTTCGTATTCAATTCCAAAAGCTGCAAATGGTTTTTCGCTAGGTTTTCATGGCCATTATGAAAAAATCTTCTACTTTTTCAAGAATATTGCCTTATTTTGCGGTTTTAGATCTGAAATAAGGGGCAAAACCCTATTAAGTTTGAGTAATCCTTGATCAGAATCATTTATCTTCGGTTCTCTCTGAGATTTTATGAGGCCGACCTAAACCCTCGATTATGAATAGCTACTTAAGTTGTTTTCGAACTATTGGCGAGAGACCTTTTGGCCGATATTTATACTTTGAAATTTTCAAAGATGATATAATCATTTTTTGCTTCAGCAGTTAAGAAAGGTAGGAAAGGTAAAAGATTGTTGAATATCGCCGTTGGTTGTAGTGAAGCGATGCCGTAAATCTTTATATATTTGGTAATTTTCAAAGCATAATACGATATCGTATGAATAATGCCAAAGAATACGAGTAACACACAAACACGAAAACTGATTTCAGGTGTCACCTGGAATAGAATCCAGATCTTCCGCTTTGCCGCCGGTTGTTTTTACCAATTACTATTGTCTAATATATGATTATTTCGTTTTCTTTTTGGATATCATAAATCCACTTTTATATTATTTTCATATAAATGTATCAAGAGAAAAAAATACATTAATCGAATAAATCAACACATAAATGCAGAATTATCTTTAATTTGACATATTATTAATGTTTTTTTCCTCGTGCGAGATCGATCTTAAGAGAATTTAACCAGACAGCGGACAAAAATCCAAAAAGCCGAAAGTTGTTCTTACGATCGTGCAGGGCGGTTACGATGAGAAAGATTATTTATTCTCCGTACCAGCTTTTTAAAATTATAACTCATTATCGATTTTATTTCATTCCAAATTTGCTTTAATTTATACCTACATCCAAAAATGCTGAAAGGCGTGATGATAAAACTATTAAAATAACGTACTTTTTGTAATTATTTTTTTATTATAAGGATTTATCATTTTTTAATAATGTCTAAGTTAAATAAGAATGTTAAAAAAATCTGAAATATATTAGTTTGTAAGCGCGCAAATAAATACGCAACCGCAAAATTTTCGTCAAGAAACACATGTACATATATATTTTTTAATGATTTTATTTATACTATAATTAAAATTCTAAAACATGCGATACCTAGATAATGTATTCATTTATATTACTGCATTATTATATGATTTGAAATGGGTGTGGTATAATGCAAAAACTTTTTTGAAAATTTAACAAATTTGCTAACGACCTACGGTATAACCTTACTATATTAAAATTTTTCATTTTTTCTCAAAATTTAAAACATCGGAATGCTAGATAAAAGAACAACCTTTTGAAATCCATTTATAATTTTGTTGTGGAAAAGAGTCAATACGTCTAAAATCTGATTTAAAAATGACATATTTCTGGTTTTCTCTGGTAATACCCTCTTTCGATTTAAGTGTCTACGAATTTGGCAACTTACACAGATAAATGAAGAAAAAACTATGTATGCATCTTTTGAAGTATGTAATCACACAAAACGACCTATACTCTTCCGGGTCTTGGTGGAAGATGCATCAGTTCACCAATTGCGTGGCGGGCCAGATCGGGAGAAGTTAGTTGAGGAGGATCCTGGGGTTAATTATTTTTCTGAGGGTCTCCTGTGTGGAGTAAATTTTAAAAAAAGTACGCCTGAAAGCATTGTTTTGGTACACAGATATAATCAAAATCAAGCTGCCCAAAGTCGTGCATAAACTAATTATAAAAAGCCGAACAAAATAGGGCAGAGGGATGTTGGAAAAGGTTTTCCCTTTTCTTTAATTTATTCCTCACGGATCGCTACGTGTTGTCTCTTCAAACAATTTAAGGGCCTTTCACTTTGATCTATAATGTAACCAAAAACAACAACTGTTTTTACGTGTCCTTGTACCTTAATTAAAATATTTAATGGTTATTGGTTTCTTTAAATTTCAGTTGGACGATATCCATCAATCAAATGACTATTCATAGTATTAAAAAAGTTTTTGTAAAAGAGGTTTATGCGTTATTTGCATATGACGGAATATGATACATACCATCCATTCATGTATCCATCCTTGTTCTTAACAGGAATGCTTGATTTCAACACTTTAGAAGCCCGCCTATAAATATTTTTTTATGTTTACATAACAAGTACACTTGTGGGAGATCCCACGCACTTTTTTATGCTCTGAAAGCGCCGACTTAAGCCCAACAGCGCGCTTATCAACAGAGCGGATTCTGCATCGACAGTCGACATTTTCAACGCACGTCACAAAGTAGCTTAAATTTGTAAATTTTCCCCGTGATTTATTGGGTATTTAACCGTTTTATGGAGAATACAAAGAAATAAATAAATCTTTTTTATGATCACATGCGAATAAAAGTTATTTGAAAGTTCTTTCAGCTAATATGACGTCTGGGTCGCTTTACCACGAGCTATCATGGCAACCATCAGACCCAATATGATTTATCAGTACCCTCGTATCGTAACATTCAATCACTAATACTTTTTTATTATTACATATTATTATTATTTCAGGAATTGTCCAGCAGGGGGACACATCATAATAATTTAATTCGAAATTTGCAATCAAGAATATATCTCATCTAGTTGGGATCGGCAAATTCTAGTCCCACTATAATGCGATCATTCACATTTTAAAATGCGCGCTGCTGTAGTAGCATGGCTCATTTTAATAAAATGCCAGTAGGGCATGCAGAAGGGCATTTTGTGATACCGGTATTGTGAAATGCGATTTTTGAGAAATCAGTCAAACCGCAGTCAATGTTTTATAACTCAACCTTTTCGTTCAATAAGACAGGAAAGAAAATGGCTTTGATTATTGATTTGAATAGAAAAAAAATTGAAGTCTTTTATGCATCGAAAATCCATTAACACCGCAAAAATAATTAAATTACTACATCAGAACCAACTCAATTTCCTCGAAGCTACGTGAAATAATTTAACAGAGAAAGTTTGGTATAATTCGCACAAATATTTGTAATTGGACACCACCTGCTACGCAAACTCTGGCCATCTGTGTTTGGGCGAATCCTGAATAAATGATCACTTAATGCAGCACGTGCCTTCCTGATCAGTGATCCTGCCCTTAGCATTACCGGCCTAGATGTGCTCGTACTTCATACTACCCGTCCACTAGTCTACGATACTACCCGTCCACGAAATGGCATATTTATTATAATATTACGTTTGTACTCGTATACTCAGACCATAGCGGCATTTAGTATATTACTACAATTTCCACCTCTAACATAAAAACAAAACATTTATTTCCACCTCTAAAATAAAGACAAAACATTTGTTTTATGAAAGTTCACTGTCTCGTGTCTACTGGAGTTATGGATAACATTATGAAGGGTGAAGGTAGAAGTAACCGTAGGTATTCTTACTAAAGATTCAATTAATTGAGGTATATTCCAGTACATATCTAATTATTGAATTAATAATTTGTATTGTTTTTTTGAGAAGGGTAAATTTTTGTTTTATGGTATAACTACAAATATTTAACAGATAGACAATGAACGATAACATGCTCGTTAGCTGAAGTAAAAAATAAATAAATATTGTTAATTCTGAAATTTGAAATATGAGATTGACTATAATGACGGCTTGACAGAAGGGAGCAATAGCGAATAATATAACGAATATAACGAATAATATAATAATACTAGCTGATCCGGCGAACTTCGTACCGCCTCAGAATCAAAAACTGTTGTCAACTTATTAGCTGAATTGATCTAAATTGTTTCTCCCTGCGTATACCATACCTTGATCTAAATTGTTTCTCCCTGCGTATCCTTTCCCCTCTCGCGTTCCCTCTCCCTCTCCCCACTCCACTTCTCCCCTTCCCCCGTCCCCCTTCCTGAGTTTTTTTCCCCCCTCCCCCCTCCCCCGGTTCACAGATCAATATTATACCCCTTACAATATTGCTGCAGTTCTTTCAAAATAGGAGAATTCGTTCCGTACAAAATGTATGGGGAAAATAATTTTCTTCGGAGTGGAACACCCTTTACTTTTAGGGGTATGAAAAATAGATGTTGGTCGATTCTCAGACCTACCAGATAAGCACACAAAATTTCATCAAAATTGGTCCAGCCGTTCCGGAGGAGTATGGTAAAAAACACCGTGACACGAGAATTTTATATATTAGATAACCAATAACGCGCATGTCCCGGTTAGACGAGAGGTCTGGGTTCGAGTCCCAGTTGCGACCATTGTCTTTTTTTCTGTTTTCTGTGTCTTGTTCTCTTTCATATTTTCGTTTAGATTATTATTTTTATCTTCTTCGTTAATGATATATTAAGTAAAAAATAACACTATTTCAATAATTAACAATCACATAAATAGAAAAATGAAACAATACAACTTTGTATAAACCACTTATATAATGCGTAAATCCTACCGGTTTCGGAACAAACGTTCCTTCTTCAGGGAAAGCTTATACTGAAGAAGGAACGTTTGTTCCGGAACCGGTAGGATTTACGCATTATATAAGTGGTTTATACAAAGTTGTATTGTTTCATTTTTCTATAATGGATAACCACAAAGTGATAGCTACATTCAAAAATATAATCACATAAATGTTTATTTTGCTTTCAAAGCCAAAACTGCGCCTTTTCAGGTACCGCAGATTTAGTCTTACTTTAAGTACATCCCCATACCACCCCTTTCTGAGCCCTTTGTCAACTTGAGAACGGTAATTAGTACAATTTTAAACTTTCAACAAGCAAGTCCAACGTTCAAGTGCAACGCCACGCAAAAAAAATCTAAATTCGCCGTGGACTGATTAGAGCAAATGAGGGATCAAGAGGATGTCCACCATAAGGAAGGCATATTTAAATATTCTGGTGGTACCCTCCTAACTGTACCATTATTTTTTCCTTCCCTAAATACTCGTTCATTTGGCTACCGCAATCAAATTAACTTCGCGGCTTAGATTGCATTTGAGACAAGACGATATGGATACGTTTCCCGCCAGCGATAAATCATTGTAGCAAGGATTTTTCCTTTATTAGGCTGCTAGCTCTGGGAGATGATATTGATAGTTTAACCGCGTGTTCACACACAGCTATAATATACGTGGCTTGGCGTATTTCGGCATATCGCTCGCCATATATTCCAATTGGGAATGTATATCGAGCGATATGCCGAAATACGCTAAGCCACTCATATTATAGCTGTGTGTGAACACGCTCTAAATCTCTGAAAAAACGACTTCACGGTTATTTTATAAATATTTATGGTTATTTAAAAAAAGTATTTTAATATCATTGATATTCTTCCGTATTATTAATGTTTTTTTTTTATTTAATTTTTAAAGAAAGACAAACATTCCCGGGTTACGAATAACATGACAATATTTGAAAATCTCCTACTTACTACCAGAGTAAGCGAAAAATGTTGCTTGTGACTTAGCCAGCCTGAATTGAACACGCGACGCCTGGATGGGATCCAAACCCTAATTTATTATACAGGGTGTCCGTGGGTAAAGTTCATTAACTTCGGGAGGTGATTCTACATAACAGTATAAGTAAAAAAGTTAAATAACTTTTTTCAAAATTCCAACTATTAGGGCTAGTTTTGTGGTAAAAAGATAAAATTAGACCGGCGTACGTGGCCAGCTTTATTATTTTCCGCTGTTACGAAACGGGCCAATCACCACCATACAATGTTGCCACGGTCGTGCCAGGCAGGCTCTCGGCAAGTACATAAGATCGTACCTCACACTAAGGATTTTTAGTAGGCAGATCTTTTTGTATGGGAAAAAAATGTTGGAATTTCGAAATCTTTTTACTTCTACCATCATGTAGAATCACCTCCCGAAGTTATGATAAAACATTTCACTCAAATCTTTCTCCTAGTTAAATTTTTAAAAACACTTAAATGATTAATCATTTACTTTGATAGGCGGGTACGGGTACCGCCAGATCAGGAACCATTTATTGGATAACCAACACTTCGTCATAGGTCACCCCAAGGTGTTCGGTAGTAAGTTTAGTTTAATTCAGTTTGGCAACCTAGCAAAAGTGCCCTGGTTCATAGGGAGAGGTTTCTCCAGGGCTTGGCGGTGGATGTATCTGCCCACCAGCTGCGTGCAGGCCGGATAGAGAGAGGCTGGTGTAAGGAGACGATTTGACTTCTCCAGCAGAACTCTCTCAGAACATCGCCTTGCACCGCAGCGTTAGGGATGGATTCGTTCGTCCGTCACTCCCGGAGACACTGACCCCAGATTCCTACCCACTCCTGACACCTTTTCCTTCCCAGAACTTCTTCTCCTTCCTTTTCTTAAAAAAAACCTACATACAGCATCACAGGCCTTGACAGGCCTTGACGGGAATTATTTTCATCGAGGCCTCCTGCATGGAGCTGATGTAAAAAAAATCTGGCAACCAGTTTTGCTTGGCTTAAGCTTCATCGGGGTAGCAATAACTAAACAAAAATACCTACATAGACTGGCCATATGAATATCTAAAGCGGAAGACCCCGAAGAAGCTTAAGGCCTATTAAGGATTTTGCTTTCCGATTGCCTGATCAGACTATCGGATCGACGAACTAAATAGACGTCCCATTCTCGCATCCGGTTTTTTGTGGTCTTAGTCGTTTCCGATCTGACTAACAAAACACTACAATAAGCGCAAAATATAATCTATGGCGCAATTTATTTATTTACAGACTTTCTCCCGGGTCTTTATTTCCCTATCATAGTACTCCTTTAGCCTTATATCACATAGGAATAGGAACTCCACACGTATTTAAAGTTTTTATTTTCTATATTCAATTACAATTCAATTTGGGAGGCGGGATTGGGTATCGCTACACCGGGAACCATTTATTGGTTAACCAACACCTCTGTCATGAGTCATGAGTCACCCTCAGTAATTCGCTAACTTTTGTGACTTAACAGGGATCGTGGGGTGAGATTTGTGTAGGTCTTCACGGCGGATTTATTATTTATTTACGCCTTGATGACTTTCACATGTAAGGTAAGTGGTACAGGAGCATTATAACAATTACATGGTGCAGAAGCATCATAACAAGTATATAATATGAATAATAAACTGAACACGAAAGACATAAAATAAGTAGGCACAACACAAGTAGGTATGAATAATGAATATTCAATAAGTAATTTGTACAAAGGATTTCAAAATTATTTGGGTTCAGGCTTGTATATAGTATACGATTCGGCTATTATTGTCACAATATTACTCAAAACATGATTCCAAACATACTCGAAACATACCGGTGACAGTGGTGTAAAACAGGGTTTCCCAATCTTTATTTCGCCGAGCCTCCCCGAACCAAAAAAAAAATTCATGCCCCTCTTAATTAAGTTTCAACTAAAAACAAAAATAAGAAACACATTTTTTTTATTTCTGCTGAATTATACATTTAAATTTCAAATAGGTACAATACAGATACAATATATTTATTTATTATGGAACTTTAATAGAAGAGTAGGTACACTTTACTTTTACATTTACATTTCTTAGTTTTCTTTTAGTTATACATATTATTCCATTATTATTTTTTTTTATTTAAATTATATTTTTATGATTAGATAATATCTAACAACTTTTAAAGTAATTTTAGAACAAATAAATAAAAACTTTTAAAGTACTAAGGGAACGTACCCATACTACGTGACCAACTTTTTGCAATAAAAAACCTAAGCCCGCCGCCGCTCATTTGTACCAAGCGTAACATTTTGAAGTCCCCCCCCCCCCTAAACATGTCACGTAGTATGGGTACGTTCCGTAATGAGATACTTGAGCTTGCATGCTCTGTACCGTCGATTCTGGGTTCAGTCTTTGCTAGAGCTATGGTTATATGGAAATGCAAACGCACCTATTACGCCCCCCCCTGACATTTCTCTACGCCCCCCCTGGTTGGGAAGTCCTGGTGTAAAACATTGTTTTAGCGATTAATATAAAGTAGGTAATTTTATGAAATTGTAAGTGTAGTTCAAGGTTTTCTTTCTGCTATCATAAGTTTATTTTAATTATCTTTTAATTGAATATGTCACAACAGCTGTCAAACAAACGTCGCAACTGCTCCCATCTGGAGCCAGTGAGACTATGGCATAAATATACCAAACCACCCACGACTATGGCATGCCCAATTGGCGCATGTTGTGAGGCTGAAGTTAATGGGAGGGGGAGGAGATTATTTAATTATATATTAAACCGCAAAGTGAATCATTCTCATTTTTTTGTCGTATAGTAAAATATCTCTATCTATTGAGATCCTAAGCAATTTTAACCAATATTGTAACCACCGCTTAAGTTGTCGTAATTTTCAATTAGTTCTGCAAGTTTACCATTGCGTCGTTGGATATTGAATGTTGAGTGTTCAGGCGAACTGCTGTTTACTAGATACTTGAGGTGGTTTATGTAGGCTTAATCTTCTGCACCAACGTTTCTATGCTTACATAAACCAATCCCACTCTGTGAGCAATATAATGGATGGGGATTGAAGATTACTATCGTTACTACGAAGTAAAAAGGTCTTTTACATTAGCTCCACATAGGAGGCCATGAGGCAAATAATTCCATTCAGGGGCTATGTCAATTTAGGAGGCGGTACCCATACCAGCCTCCCAATTTGAAAAGGTGACAATAATTCATGGAAATTTATAGATTTCGTTAGGTTGTTGCTAACACCTGTACCGTATGTTTTCGCGGTTATGTTTTGCACGTAGCCACCGGACGTACTGACTGTACTGACTATTCGTGTTAAAAATCTCTAGTTTCACAATGTAAACTTGATACTCCAGATAAGCCATACGACACTAACAAAACGTTTTATTTTTCTCGCGAAACATTTTCAAGTAATACTGTGTGTGTCTCTTTAGTGTCGGATTACACGTATTTCAAGAAATGTGAATTCATCGGAAAGTTCTGGAAAAAAATGTTAATTGTGTCAGTGATTTTCTCAGAAAATTTGTACCAATCCGAAGGGAACGGTTTTGTTATATATACAATCACTTCGATAATTGCAAGAATAACTTTATGGCGTCATTATTAAAGGAAAATAACCAATTTTTTTTACACCACTATTTTTCTTTAAAAAATATCAACACATTTCAAACCAAAAGCTTCTTCATCATTGTGTCAGTGATTTTCTCAGAAAATTTGTAACAATCCGAAGGAAACGGTTTTGTTATATATACAATCACTTCTTCGATAATTGCAAGAATAACCTTATGGCGTCATTATTAAAGGAAAATAACCAAATTTTTTTACACCACTATTTTTCATTAAAAAATATCAACACATTTCAAACCAAAAGCTTCTTCATCAGATTTCAAAATAAAGTGAAAATTAATAAATCTATATATATAAAAATCTCGTGTCACGGTGTTTGTGGTCACACTTCTTTGAAACAGCTGGACCGATTTTTATGAAATTTTGTATGTATTGTAAGTATGAGAATAAGTCGTAAAGTATATTTCATACCGCTAGGTGATTACGTTGTCCCCATCCAGATTTTTTTTTAAATATTTTCATGACAATTTTTTTTTTTGTATTTTTTTTTTGGCCTCAAAAAATGCCTATAACCCTAAATTTTCACCCTCCTACCGCCACCCTCCATTTTTTAACGCCCTTTTAGTATTTTTGTATGAACAAATTTAACCGTCGTTCGCATTACAAACAGTACAAAATTATTTATGTTGTTTGAATGACAACTGGCGATTGGCGATACGTCCGCCACCTAGAACTTTCATTCACAAATGCGCAAGTTATTCACGGGAAGCGTCGCGTCATTTTTACATTTCAGTCGGCATTTGTTATGTATCACAACGCAGTGCATGCAAAATTTTGAACGATTTATTTTAATTTATCTATTTGTGTGCGTGTATTACAATGACACTTAACTTTTAAGAGATCAAACAATGAATATGTCCATTACATTGAATTGAGAAAATGAATGGTTGATGTTTTTTGCTTTTATCGGCGGTCGTCGTCTACAGCGCTCCATTCCTCTTTCGTGGGTGGTTTGGTATATTTGTTACTGTAAAAGCCCGAACTACGGTAAATCCTAAGATTTTCCGGTAAATCCTAAGATTTACCAACTCTTAATGGTAAAAGTCCGAACCGTTCTATAATCATCGTTCACCAACCTAACCTAACCTAACCTAACCTAACCTAACCTAACCTAACCTAACATGTACTAAATTCTAATGGTAAAAGCCCGAAAAAATCGTAAATAAGATTTAAATAAGAAACGATTTTTTCGGGCTTTTACCATTAGAATTTAGTACATATTAGGTTAGGTTAGGTTAGGTTAGGTAAGGTTAGGTTAGGTAAGGTTAGGTTAGGTTAGGTTGGTGAACGATAATTATAGAACGGTTCGGACTTTTACCATTAAGAGTTGGTAAATCTTAGGATTTACCGGAAAATCTTAGGATTTACCAATATTCGGTGACATATTTATGCCTCTTTCTGTCATAGATCCACAACTTATAAAACATTCGTTATATTTTATTAAACAACCAAAATATTCACTAAAAGTAATGTATATGGCAGAACGGCGTTCGAAGGGAGAGCTAGTATAATATATTTATTACTTATTTATCTTTTCTTTGATAGGTATCTAAATTTTCTGTTTCTCTATACAGCATCCTGATGAAGAAACCGTTGATTTTGAAATATGTTAAGCATAGTGGTGTGAACAAAGTTGATTATTTTCATTTAAAATAAAATCATTATTTTTATTTGAAAGCGATGTTATGCCAAATGTTGAATAATCACCACCTTGAATAATTATCACGACGAAAGCGATAAAAAGGGGTGATAAAAAAACACAAACAATTTAATTATAAACATTGTGAAAGAATTAGAGAAGAAGGTGTAAAGGAGGAAGATAAAAAGTTCGTCAAAATTAAATTATTTGGTCAAACCATTTCAAAAAAGTTTTGTTTCGGAAGAAAACTATTGTCTTCTCTAGAAAGAGGTGTATATATTCCATATTACAATCATTCAATTATGTTTAACTCTGTAAGCTTACAATGAGTAAAACCGATTTTTATTTGACCTTTTCAGAAGTTGAACTCGTGTCTTCTAAATTAAGAGCAAAAGAACTACGGAAAACTAGAACCGAACCGAATTAGAGTCAGCCATAACACGCAATCAAAATTAATAACTTTATGTTTTATCGTGCTTTTTTGTCATTACACCGTGTTGTGCTATCTCCTTCTTTAGCTAACGTTTCGGATGCATTACAGTGTATATACAATACATATTTCACAAGTCAGTTTTAACAAGCTTTCACGAATTTAGTTTAAGAAACAATAAATCTAAACGACCGTAAATAAAGCAATCGAAAAACAATGACTTTGGATTGATTCATTTTACAGAGTTCCTAAACATGAGTTTATTGACTCTAGCATTATTATATATGGATTATCTATAGATACTTTGCGTTTATATTATTATTAAGGTTTGATTGAATGAGAGAATAAAAACTATACTGCTGTTGTATGCAGATTATTTATTCCTTCTGGAGGACTATCTTTGGTTTTTTATATTTAAAATGATCATTTTCGCTATATTTCCCGGGCGTATTTATCGTAGGATTCGCGTGGCCCGGTAGGCCGGCATAAAATTTGGTTGCTTGTGAGACAATGAAGTTCTTTATCAACGGAATGTTGGAGTCATTATGGAAAAAGAAATTCTGCTCCATTTAAGCGCATTTAACGCAAATCTAATGGCTTTGTTTTAAAAGATTTGAATCTTCTTTAAGAGACTGGGGGCCGCATGCCCTCAAACGGGGCAAGCATAGGTGAAGCCAGGCCTTATTGTTGTTTTGTATAACAGTAATTTGTTGTCCGTTGATAAACTACTTTTTTCCATCATTGGATATAGTGATAATAGACATTTCTTAGCTGCTTTGATTTTTCTATTTATGTGTTTCTTCCAGGTGAGCTTGGAGTCCAGCGTTACACCTAGGTATTTAAATGACTTTTCCAATGGAACATTTTCCCCAAATAGTCCAATGAATGTGCACCGAAAGTTTAGCTGTGTTAAGTCGGGTAAAAAAAGTAAAAGCAAGTTTTATGGGAAACATTTTTTTTCACCAAAGACGTTTTGGCATCCTCCCAAGTCACGACAGAGTTTCATAATAATATTCGTGCGGTCACCTTCTTATTATATTTTTTCTTTTAAAAAAAAGTTTAGTGCAAACAGTTGTTTCAATAAATTGAAAATAAAATAATGACGATTTATAAAAATTAATGTATCCACGAATTTATCACCGGTAGGGTGTATTTTAAAAATTAATGTAACTACAAAATCGGGTCGAGTTGTACTTTAAAACATAAGGGGACTTATTTTTATTTAATATTAACAATTTAATGATGATCAACTCAAAGACGTTGGTTTAAACTTTAAACGGTAAGAAAATTTGTAAGAGGAAAAGAAATTCAGCAATGGAATCATATACCCCAATAATATTTTAGAATGCCCTACTCACTTTATGAGAGTAGTATGAATTAAATGTTTAAGCAAAGATTAAAAAAATCAGAGATTTCATAATTCAGTTTAAACTATTTAGATAAAAATTAAACAGAATTAAATAAAGTTGAAATAAATTGAGAGTCCTTACCTAACCTGACCTAAGCGTCCCCTTCCTTTTTATTCTTCCAATTGGCCGGTCCTCGCGTACTCTCTATATGTTGATTAAGGTTAGGTTTGGTTAAGAAGGGCACACACGTGAGCAAGTTGAATCAGCAACACATAACTAGCAATTTTATTTTCTTATTTAATTAAATAAAGACAATATTAGCGAAACTAAATCGAAATCTGGAGACAGAAAAATCAGAAAAGATATTGGCTCCGCTGGGACTCGAACCCAGAACCCTTTTCTTACATGGAAACAGCTCTACCGATTAAGCTACGGAACCCATATTAATTCGGTCACTTTTAACTGTATCATACTTCGACTAAGAACTACCAACATTATCTTCATTTACTTAACGCACATATTATTGGCTGCTATCTTTATATATGATTACAAGATTCAACTCGAACTAAATGCAATCTAGATAGTGTCCTAGATTCAACTCGAACTAAATGCAATCTAGATAGTGTCCTAGATTCAACTCGAACTAAATGCAATCTAGATAGTGTCCTAGATTGCATTTAGTTCGAGTTGAATCTTGTAATCATATATAAAGATAGCAGCCAATAATATGTGCGTTAAGTAAATGAAGATAATGTTGGTAGTTCTTAGTCGAAGTATGATACAGTTAAAAGTGACCGAATTAATATGGGTTCCGTAGCTTAATCGGTAGAGCTGTTTCCATGTAAGAAAAGGGTTCTGGGTTCGAGTCCCAGCGGAGCCAATATCTTTTCTGATTTTTCTGTCTCCAGATTTCGATTGAGTTTCGCTAATATTGTCTTTATTTAATTAAATATTATAATTTGAGATTTTACTCATAAAGTTTAAAAAATTAATAATAAAAAATTTATTTTCGATTGTATTTTGCACTTAAATTATTATATTACTTAGTTGCATTATGGTCATTTATATCTACCTTTATTTTAAGGGCTCAAAAATATTCAGCATAATTTCAGAAGGCAACCGCTTTTAATGTGATTTAATTTACTGAAAGGTTCAACTTTAATGCAGACGTACCTACAAACATATTCGAGTATAATTAGTTTTGTTTGCTGTGGGCTTAGGCGGTGGAGAAATTTGCTTTAATTAAGAAAGCACCCCATACTATAGGCCGTAATTTATGGGGATCTTTATCTACGAAGTAAAGTCCGAAATGTTTGCATTAATTTCACCACCTTAAGGAAGCTGGATTCAGCTTAATACAGTCTCTCCATTAAGAACTTTCAAATAATATGGAGGTGCTACGGCATTACTAAATCTCGTTAGTAAATGAATATGTAGATATCTATCGAACTTAGTAATTATTGAATAAAAAATTCTCTTCTGATACAATTTTCTATATAATTGTGAAGTCTAGATTAGATGATGGGTATGATATTAGGCTCTTGATCCAGTGGACATAGATTTAAAAAAAACTGCGAAATATGAAAAAAATAGTAAAAACACTAAACAGGTTCTTCCTCATCCATAATTGAACTGAATTGAAATGTTGCATGAAAAGGCTTTAGCCGTGTTTGGTGACCAGATGTGAATAGCCCCCAACTTCTCCACCTTCCTTTTTTCCCATATCCTTTCCATTCCCACTACCATCAACTTCACAACATGGGGCATTTCCACAAACGAGGGATTCTGTTGAAAATGTTTAAATATCACTTTTACATGGAATATTTAAAGATCATTTTTCTGATTTTAATCATCCTACCAATATGTTTGTTTTATATGTTTTCGTTCAATATTATTGATTTAAAAAACGGTCTAAAACTGACAAAATCAAAACGGACCATGGTTTGAAAATCGGAATGTGACGTCAAAATCGTCACTCAGCTTGGCTAGCATAAATTAACACTGTCAGTGAGCGTCCACTCTCATGACGTCACACTGTAGCGGTAATTCAAAAATGGGAAAATTTGACTCGCTGTAGAAAATTTATTCGTCAACATAAAAATAAATCATTGTAATTTTTTTTTCTTAATTGTTTTAAGCAATAAAAAAACGTGGAAATACCCCAATGGGTAATTCCATAGTCTCACCAGCTTCAGCCAGTTGGGGTAATTGGATCTCTTGTGCGGTATTAATATAAAAATAAAATAAAAAATATATATGTGTTACCGATATTAAAAACCATAATCTCATTAGCTCCAGGCGGTTGGGGGTAATTAGGACTCTTGAGCAGTGGCGGCTCGTGACTTTTGGTGTGCTAGGTTGCTAATATTAATAAAATGGCATCATGGATGTTGTCGTATGCGAAAAAAAAAATTTTTTTTTTTCAAAAATCTGTGTTTTGTATGAAGATTTTTCAGGAAATTGGTGCGGCACACCGCCAAACTGAAACTTTCTGAAATTTTTCATACAAAAAACTGATTTTCAAAAAAAAAAAAATTTTTTTTTCGGCTACAACAACATCAATAATGCCATTTTTTTAATATCAGCACTCTAGCACACCCAAAAGTCACGAGCCGCCACTGCTCTTGATAATTAACTGAAAAATAAAATTAAAAATATATAAAGTATTACCAATATTAATAAAGAATAGAAGATTATTTGAGTATCGTTAAATACCAGATATAAATAGTCAGGTCCTCCATAATTCCCTCAGTGCTCAACCATATCTCAAAACTCCAAAATTCCGTAGTTCCACTCACAAAATACAGAAGAAGATTCAACCATATTCTAGGGAGGTGTCAAAAAAATAATTCTTCTTTTTTAATTCGTCACAATTTGGGAGGCAGGTAAAGGTACCGCCGCCCCAAGACCTATTTATTGGATAACCAACACCTCTGCCAAAGGTCACCTCAAGTGGTTCGATACGTTTGGTGACTTAGGAGGGGTGGCCGGGTTCATGGGATCAGGTTTTTGCGGATGTTGGCGGCGGATGCGTGTGCCCACCAAGTGCGTGGCATGTTGGATCGGGAGAGACTGGTTGAGGGAGATCTTTTGACCTCGCCAGCAGGACTCTCTCGGAACATTGTCTTGCACCGCAGTGGAAGGGATAGATTCATATGTCCTCATTTCTGGAAATGCTGACCCCAGATTCCTACCCACCCCTCATACTTTTTCCTTACCAGAACTTTCTTTCCTTCCTTTCCCTGAAAAGACCCTCCACACAGCCTTAAAGATGAAATAGGCCCTGAGGGGAATTATTTTCCTCGAGGCCTCCCGTATGGAGCTAATGTAAAAAAAAAATAGCATAAAACGTCATAATCACATAATGAACAATCTCACCAGGACTAAGCCTGTATATAGATTCTAGATTAAGGTTAAACGTCACGTACGTTATAATTCACGCATTCACAGATGGCGCCAATCAAATTATTTTAAGTTAACACTTTTGGCACGTTACGCTTTAAAATATTAAGGTAAATTAATTGTTTGCGCCCATACATACTTAATACTAGCTTTTTCCCGCGGCTTCGCTCCTCCCCCTCCCCTTCCCCCCTCCACCAACACCCTCCCAATACCCCCTCCCCCCCTCCCCACTCCCCCCTCTCATCTCACGCATTCCACACATTCATTCCCGATACATTCAGTTTTCAAACTACTCGCATGCCACCTATTATAATTTTTTATACAAATTTCATAGTGCCAGAACTCAACGGTAGTTTAATACAAAATAATAAACAAAAAAAAGAACAATTTGGTGCAGTCGTCCGGGTTTATGCGCATACCTACATACATTTCGGTGATTCATTTTTAGAGATAGTTATTGTTATTAAGTACGACGCCAACAAATCACTCGTTTTAGGGTGAATTGCCTACTTAAAAAACAAAAAAAAAATCGTTTCCAAGGCGACATTTGGTTTGCTTTTTTTCTGACGTTTGCAATAAATCGATTTTGTTAGGGACAGAAAAGGTATGATAAATAATATCACAACTTTCACCTTTATAATATTAATAGGATCAAAATAAATAAATAGTTTTGTCCATAAACAAACCAAAATCTTTCAAGAAATGCTGAAAAATACAATATTGAATTGAGTCGCAAACAATTGATTCACCATAATATTTTAAAGCGTAACGTGCAAAAAGTATTTAAAACCTAAATTAATTTAATTGGCGCCATCTGTGAATGCGTAGATTAAAACGTACGTGACGTTTAACCTTAACAATTTACACATTTGAGACAAGCAACATAAAATAATCACTACGAACATAAACTGATAAAATCACTATCTTAGTATAGTACCTAATGAAATTCAATAAATTGTACCCATTATATAAATACGCTTAAGTACGTAGGTAACTTCATCTTGATACAACTAACCATATTTAAACAGTACTCGCATAAATCTCTTTCCTTGAACACGAGACAAGACCCAATAGCGAATATCTACATAAGTGCATTGAACAGAACTTTGAACCACATCAACACATAAATTCTGCTCCAGAATCATGAAATTCTCAATCCAGTAAGTTGCACTTCATCAAAAAGCTGTTCTATAACTTAGTTGTGTGGTATTAGTCCTTGGCGTGATAAGACTTCTTTTACTCTTTTCAGTCAATTTAATTATAGAATTGTTGCGTCTGGTGTTAATAAAACCGCAGACAACGAGCTGAACAAGACCGCACTATAAATAAGACTATTTGCAGATGGTACGAATTGTGGATAGAATTCCAAATTGTTGATTGCTGTCGTCTTCGCTAAATAAAGTACGCATTCTAAGCATAGATAAAAGAAACAAAGTGAGATAAGGCAAGGAAGCGTGCCGATTGTCGTCGAGATACAACCAACTGTACAGACATGAATGTTGTGATTTTGGTGAATATACATGTATCTGTTATTTATCTATGATTTGCACAGTTTTTTTTTCATCATTTCATTTTCTCATTTATTTAGCTCGCAGTGTAAATTTAATATTAATATTAATTAAATTTAATATTAATATTCAATGAAGCTCTGCAAGAAGCTACTCAAGGACTTGTTATAAATGGGAAGATTATAAACAACCTGCGTTATGCAGATGATACGGTACTTCTAACAAGTAACATTGAGGAGTTACAACTTTTGCTGAATCAAGTAGTGAAGACTTGTGAGAATTTTGGGCTAGAACTGAATATAAATAAAACAAAATACATGCTCATAAGCAAATATAACGCATTGGATGAACATCTTTATATTGCTGGAACAAAACTGGAGAAGGAACAAAGTATTGTATACTTGGGCTGCAATGTAAATGATAGATGGGATCCTTCAGTTGAAATCAAATGCCGCATTGAGCAAGCTCGTGCAACCTTTATCCGCATGAAAAAAATGTTCTGCAGTCATGATCTCAACCTTGGATTACGAATGCGAATGGTCAGATGCTACGTATTTTCAATATTATTTTATGGAATGGAAGCATGGACGCTTACTGAAGAATTAATTAGGCGACTTGAGGCATTCGAGATGTGGATCTACAGAAGAATACTTAAAATAAGCTGGATGGACAGGGTCACAAATGAAGATGTTATGGTTCGGATGAATAAAGAAAAGGAAGTAATTAAAACCATAAAAATCCGAAAAATTCAATATCTTGGACACGTAATGAGACATCCAGAGAAGCATGAGATCTTGCATCTCATAATGCAGGGAAAGATTGCCGGAATACGGGGCCCTGGAAGAAGGAGAACCTCATGGCTGAAAAACCTGAGACAGTGGTTTGGCCAGTCTATCGTGGAGCTGTTCCGGGCCGCAGTAAACAAAGTCCGCATAGCCAACATGATAACCAACGTCCGTTGAACGGTGTTACGTTACGGAATTGATTCCCGTGCGAGCTAATAGCGAATTGACCCCTTCCACAGGCCCTCCGCCCCCCTTTCCCCGCACCGCTCGACACAAGTAGCCAAGCGCCGAGCGGCTCCCGGCTTTCATTCCTCGGCCGACCTTCGGCATAACAACTGTGTCCCCGTGATTGCGCTCTCCGTACACGCTCGCGATGTTTACTTTAATTGTGCATTGTGCTCCAGAGGCTCCCGCCTCCTCAGTACCTGTCTGCCGACCGCCTATCTCCTGCTTGTGAGTACCAATGAACCTTGCTACCCCTCTGTGTGCTAAGAACTGACATTTAAATTCACTAAACACGTGTAGAGAGTTGAGAGAAGCTTCCCCGTTATGATAGAATTAATTAGAGATAGCCAAATACTCATGTGTGTAGTGCCGATGCTGGCCTTTTGTAGAACCCTCTTCACCTTTAAATGAATAAAACCCTTTTTCGTGCATAACTACTGTGTTCTGATTGAGGGAGGAGACCTGGAGATTTTGAGGAAAGGAAGGGGAGTAGGAATTTACAAGCGAACCACAAACACTCGCCCTGGGTTTAAGAGGGACCTTGCTCGCGCCGGCTGTGCAGAGCTAGCCGCCGGCTTGTTTATTGCATGTCCTTTCCAGGTTTTGGGTTTGGCGTTGGCCGCAAGTAGCGCCGATGCTAACACTGTCGCCCAACGTGTGGCAATTTTTTTTCCTCACCTCCCCAATGCCAACACTGGTTTCCAACTTAGGGGCAATTTTTTTCCCTCCCTCTTCACGGTCCCACAGTCTCGTTCTTCAATCAGCAATTGTTTAAACTTTATAATGTATAATGTTTTGTCTCGTTATCCCCAATTTGTCTAGCATTTCCATCAAGAACCCCGGCGCGATTGTAACTTCGAATTGCAATTTAAATTATCACGGGCACGATTCCTTCATTTTCGAGTCGTCACTCGACAAAACATTATCACCGGTATTCCTACGTAAAGTGCTCAACCAAGAAAGTTGCCGTCGTGAATAATATAGTGTTTACAAGTGTCGACCGACTAAATTTGCTAGTTTCAAATACAAGATTAATAGTGGAAATGTACACAAATATTTAAAACAAAGTTATTCAACAATTAAAATCCTGTATATGATAAACCAATTACCCGCTTCGTTTCCCGAAAGTTAATTAACCAGTTTTTATTAATAAACTTATTCCGCAGAGTGCTGGTCTGTATTTGATATCGACATATTCTGCGGGTAGGGGACTATTTCGCAAAGTACTGGCCTGTATATATAACGGCATATTTTGCAGCTTAAGGGAAACAAGTGGATTAAATTCTTTCTACCTTTTGACAATTGGGCATTTTTTTTGTACTTCTGTCGTCCGTTTCTCCCTTTTTCTTGCGCACCTATCATCTTTCATAAAGAAACAGACGACATAATTCGAAAAATGCCTAGTTCGCGTTGACGTCGATTCCTCGAGTCAGGCATTATATCCGTATGCACATTTCTGCATATAACTTGTTATGACAAAAGGAAGTCGGCGGGTAAATACCAATAATTGGTGATGCTCAAATCAGGCTACAGCCTAGCCACGTAAATAAAAAACTATTCCCCAAGACATTGTTGAATTTTCAAACAAATACTTCCACGAAAACTCGTATAAAAGAAAAATATTTCTTTCCTTTCTTAAGAATTCCCCTTTGGAAAGCTAATGGAAATATTCAAAAACATGTTCGTTTGAGGCGAACCTCGTTTCCGTTTTTTTATTTTTTCTTTTCCGGACTTTTGCAAATTTGCAAACCTTTTTCAAAAACATCGGAATAAATTCTAAAAACGTGTTCCATTAAGGTGAATCCCGGCCTGTGAAATTTTCATATCCGGACTTTGAAAAATTTTCAACAAATTTCCAAAACATCTGGATTTTTTCACAAAATCACGCTTTTTAAGGGAAACCGCTGCCCAAATTTTTCTCGTTTTTGGACTTTGAAAAATTTTCAACAAATTTCCAAAACATCTGGATTTTTTCACAAAATCACATTTTTTAAGGGAAACCGCTGCCCAAATTTTTCTCGTTTTTAGACTTTGAAAAATTTTCAACAAATTTCCAAAACATCTGGATTTTTTCACAAAATCACGTTTTTTAAGGGAAACCGCTGCCCAAATTTTTCTCGTTTTTGGACTTTGAAAAATTTTCAACAAATTTCCAAAACATCTGGATTTTTTCACAAAATCACGTTTTTTAAGGGAAACCGCTGCCCAAATTTTTCTCGTTTTTGGACTTTGAAAAATTTTCAACAAATTTCCAAAACATCTGGATTTTTTCACAAAATCACGTTTTTTAAGGGAAACCGCTGCCCAAATTTTTCTCGTTCTTGGACTTTGAAAAATTTTCAACAAATTTCCAAAACATCTGGATTTTTTCACAAATCACGTTTTTTGAGGCAAACCCCTGCCCAAATTTTCAAATAAACCAAACACTTATAAAAAAAAAAAAACGTTTTTTTTTTCTTTCAAAAAACTTTTTGTAAAAAAAATACGTCCCCAGTGGTCAATCTCTGCCCAATTTCTTTCCAATTGCGAGTCTAGTTCTCACTTTTTCCAACATAAGGTCACTCTGATACGATCTTATACACCATGGAAGTTCCTCAAGTTACGCTGGGTATAATCCCGCACGTCTTTACTTCAAGAAAGGAAGAATTACTACAGGCCCTGAGAAATAGAAAGATTTCTCCTCGGAATAAATCCAAAAAATGCCTTACTCTATATGCTTCTTTCTACAACAAAAAATACATCTGGAGGTTGCAATTTCAACCGGAAGTCACCTCTCACGGAATCAGTAAATTCCATCACATCAAGTTCTCAGGCGTTATCAAATTGGCAAAACATGCATCTTGTTAACCCTGATCATCATTACGCCCCTGACCTCTCTTGGCCAGTCGTCAATCAGTGCGATGCGGTCTCTTTAAAAGTCTTATAATTCTTGTCATAAATGACGTGAGTTACTTGTAAATATTAAATGTAAATAATCACCCATATGGGCATTCGTAAGGTAATCCTTACACCCGAAGGCACATTAATGTCAACGGTAGCCTAACTCCTGTACATTCTTTTTCTTTTTGCATAATTTTATATGTTCTTGTACATCCTGCGTGCCTTGCCTGCTGTACCACAAGAGCACCTCTTGGGGCACCGTTTTCATACTTGTATGCATCCTCTTCCTGAAATTGATCACTTCGGGAAAGGGCCTCCTTTTCCTCCTACCATCAACGGTTCCGGAAAACTCTTGCTCCAAGACGTCGCTTTCCTTTTCACAATTCTAGCAGCATCCGCGCGTTTTTTTTTCTCACCTCATCGCCTCATCTTGTCATATCACCCTTTTTTTTAATTGTTTTGTGTCGGGTTTTTGTCGTACCAGTACGTCCCTACCCTAATGTTGTAAATATAAAATCATAAGTGCAAGTCTGTATAATAACCATTGGTTTCAGACCATTGCCGCAGCTCACTACTATGGTCACAGCACCATATTGTAAGAATGTCGCGACGATTTCTGTTATAATAGGAAATCCTCCCATTTTTTCTTTTTTCTTTTTCCTCTTCACCCCATCCTAACACATTCATAGTAATGTTGTATATTGGGGATCGTTTCGAATACACCAAATGTACACACCTATCAGGTCACATTCGCTGGATTCGAAACAATTCAAGGGCAACCTTGTTGCTACTTGTGGTTTTTTCTTCTTTTTCCAAAAATTAGAATGGCGCTCAACCCAATTGCTCTATTTTTTTTTCCAGAATCGTATTTTGTCGGATTCTGAGAAAAATATTTGTTATAAAAGTGACAATACATTTCGTCCCTTCATTAACATTGTTCTTTGTACATATACAACTTCATTATGAGGTACAATATTTTATCATGACATCAGTTTCTTTTGTCCTTTATCGTACCATTATTCTTGTTTGAAGTTTAAAATCTTGGCCAGATCTTCAATAAAATTTGTGTTTATCGTCTTTTGGCAAGTCTTGTAACGTATGCTAATATGAAATTATTAAGCTACAACAGTGCCGTATTAATTACATCATTGCAAACCGCCGTCTGTATTGAATGGGGACCCACCTTTTTTGAACGTAAACTTTTGTAACATTATAGGCGCGAGCCTTACAATATCTACTATTATAGGTGTGAACCTTACAATATCCACTGCTATAGATGCGAATCTCATAATATCTTTGTGTTTTTACACGTCACGGGGAGTCCGTCATAACTACTCGTTGTTTGCTCGTCAACACAGGGTTGTTGATCGAGAAAGTGATTTATCTCATTAAATTGTTTTAAATACCTATTGGGTTACTGTCTTTCAATACTGGGCAAAATTTGTTGTAAATCGTTCATTCCTGTCACGTTAGACGTGAAAACGTGACAATACTCACCATGAGTCGTGCGAACGAAATAATATCTACCCCTATGTTTGTGTGACCTACTAAGTGTAGATCACACGCCTTTTATTTTCTGTTATCAGAAAATTATTGCTTTTGCAGCAGAGTACTCATTAACATGCCCGTGGACTTCCTGTCACAAGAACCCAGGAACTATCCACTATCTCAAAAGGACTAATCATACGCTTCACTCATGATTATGGGGCATCGTGTCGTAGGAGTTAAGTTGATGGACACAAAAAACACCTAACTCGTTGTCTGGGAGACGAACAAGAAAACCCCCCAGGTTTGTGAGATTTGAGCAAGGGTCTGTCATTTCTCGCAAACAAGTAGGAGAATAAAACGACCCTCTAATCTTCTACCCAATACACGTGGAGGATTAGACTCTTTTATGTCAGTGTATTCCTTTTGTCTCACACTACCAGATGGTATTGTAATGTGCCAGGATAAATGCTGTAGACCTTGTTTCACCTTCCACTCAGAGGTCGAATTTCGGAAATAGCCGAGTCCTCAGCAGTTTTCTTCGTTCAAATGTTCCCAATTGTCACCCTTTCCCTTCCTCGAAATTATCCGTGAATGGGGATATATGCGTTACGCACTTGGCGTTTCGTTTGTCAAATGGGACAACCTTCATACACGGATCCTTTCAACTTCCTACTCCTTTCCCACTTTTCATAACTTATTTGTACTCAATGTTTTTGTTCTTCGAAAGTAGAAAAAATGCTACCGTATAGACGTGAGCATAGGTCATGGAAGACCAACTTCTTTCGAACGTGGCATTTTGTCATACGTACAAACCCTTACCTACGTGTTCTGGGAAATGTATTTAGTTTAAAAAAAAAACTAAATGGGTTAAACAGAACCTTCCTTGAATACGTACCTTTGTAATATGTATAAGTCTGTAGTTGCATTTAGTTAACTCTCTCTCCGTCTCTCTCTCTCTCTCTACACGTCAAACAAATCCAATCTTTCTCAACATGCACACCTTGTTTCTCTCCAAACCTTTTCATCATTGGTCTACCAGGCAGGTAAACTTCAAGAATTTTGTTCTAATAATAATTTTTTCGCCGGATTAATAAGAAGACCAGCAGCTCTTCACCCCATCTACACCTGCGCCTCTCTTCATGCTGCCTTCACTACCGTCACGGAGGTCCCACGCCTTCAAACCCTACGTACCAAAAGCACCCGACCACACCTAACATAACCTAGTGTGAGTCGTGCGTGTAGTTGCGAATTGTATCATCACAAAAACCATCACTCAAACAAACCCGAGCACGTCAGCTCTAAGTTGGTTCATGTTCCTGTTGCCATCGTGCAAATGTTCCTGCGGCATCTCGCAAATGTTCCTGTTGCCATTGTACAAATGTTCCTGCGGCACCTTGCAAATGTTCCTGTTGCCATCGTGCAAATGTTCCTGCGGCATCTCGCAAATGTTCCTGTTGCCATCGTACAAATGTTCCTGCGGCATCTCGCAAATGTTCCTGTTGCCATTGTACAAATGTTCCTGCTGCATCTTGCAAATGTTCCAGCTGCACCTTGCAAATTGCTCTGTTGCCATCATGCCAATGCTCCTGTGCCCTTGCGCAAATAACAATACCAACGATTGTTCATACAACAATCCCACTGTATACAAACCAGTGTACCAACCACCATCACAACAACGGCTATCATGCACACAAACCACCTCCTCTATAAAGGACCAACCACCAATTACAATTCCACTCTCCAGTACCTCAATGATGTCATACTGGCCCACCCACAGGATCCGGAAGCAGCTACCTTTTTGACCTCTGTGACAGGTAGAACCCTCTCCACCACCAAGAAGCCTCATCCTGCGTTCTCGTCTTCGTGTTTTCTTTAAGGCCCTAGTGTTCCTTGAGTGTAATCTCAAACGGGCCAGGTTACTGTGACAAAGTAACCTTGTAACTTCAGTGCAACGTTCAAACACCCCAAACATCCTACGCAAACCACGCTACGCAAACTTAGCTCACAGACCAATGATACAATTTAGAGTCATTTTTTTTCTATCACTGCATAACCCTTGTACCTTTCTCCAGCAGGTCCTTGTTTATATTTATGTATGCCACTGCTCTTTCATGTACATTCATGTATAATTCTTTGTTCACCGTGCTTTTTTATCTCTCTTGTTTTTGTTTCTACTATTTTGTAGCTAGCAACTTTTTCTCTTTCTTTTTCTCTCTCTCTCTCCTTTTTCTCTTAAAATGTTTTTTTTTGGCACAAGTGCTAGAAGGGTAAGAGGATTTCTTAGCCCTACTGCTCCATTACCACGTCGCCTTTGTTGCGGCGAGGGGGGAAGTGTTACGTTACGGAATTGATTCCCGTGCGAGCTAATAGCGAATTGACCCCTTACACAGGCCCTCCGCCCCCCTTTCCCCGCACCGCTCGACACAAGTAGCCAAGCGCCGAGCGGCTCCCGGCTTTCATTCCTCGGCCGACCTTCGGCATAACAACTGTGTCCCCGTGATTGCGCTCTCCGTACACGCTCGCGATGTTTACTTTAATTGTGCATTGTGCTCCAGAGGCTCCCGCCTCCTCAGTACCTGTCTGCCGACCGCCTATCTCCTGCTTGTGAGTACCAATGAACCTTGCTACCCCTCTGTGTGCTAAGAACTGACATTTAAATTCACTAAACACGTGTAGAGAGTTGAGAGAAGCTCCCCCGTTATGATAGAATTAATTAGAGATAGCCAAATACTCATGTGTGTAGTGCCGATGCTGGCCTTTTGTAGAACCCTCTTCACCTTTAAATGAATAAAACCCTTTTTCGTGCATAACTACTGTGTTCTGATTGAGGAAGGAGACCTGGAGATTTTGAGGAAAGGAAGGGGAGTAGGAATTTACAAGCGAACCACAAACACTCGCCCTGGGTTTAAGAGGGACCTTGCTCGCGCCGGCTGTGCAGAGCTAGCCGCCGGCTTGTTTATTGCATGTCCTTTCCAGGTTTTGGGTTTGGCGTTGGCCGCAAGTAGCGCCGATGCTAACAACGGACAAGGCACAACAAGAAGAAGAAGTAAATTTAATTGTGAGCTTTGAGATATCTAGTAAGCTGCTTATATTTTTTTGTTAGTAATTTTTGGGGTATTATGCCTTGCTGCGTTACCCCTTTCTTTAGCGCGTTTCGGATAGCGTTACAGTGTCCATCATCAGGGCAAATGGTGATGGACACTATAACACTGTCCGAAACGTTAGCTAAAGAAGGAGGTAGCGCGCGCAACACGGCGTAACACCCCAAAAACAATTAACGAAAATAACTGCTAAATAAAATCATAACTGCTTATAAATTAATCAGGACATCGTATCGTTTGTTTTAAAGGTGTCAAGAAATTACGCAAATAGGAAAAACAGCCTTTAAACTTGCGCGAATTTGGGATTTAAAGCTATTAAATTATAAGAAGAGATGAAAACGATTTGCATTCCGATGAAAATCGAATCCGCACCCTACCAATTGTAAGGGAAGTGCTCGCATCATTAAGCCAAGAAGCCCGACTATCTATCCCAATCTTTATCCGTCGCTAACAATATATATCACTTGAAAGCCTACTTACTACTCCTGCAAAACCTACCAACTTTCCCCGTCTGGATCTTTCAGGCTTGCCAATATTGCGAAAAATGTTTACTCCAAAATATATATACATATACGCTCGACGTAATTAGGGAGTTAGTTTAATGCTGGTAGTATAAAATACTTGATTAACAGCGTGCGTGAAGCATTGCTTAATCTTTTAACCCCTGCAAACTAACTGCTCATTCACAATTACGCCAAATCAGCAACAGAGAATTCACCAAAAGGGGAGAAATATGTGGAGTTACTGTGGAGTCAGTGGCGTAACTATAGGGAGGCAGGGCTGGCAAAATGCCGCGGGCCCCGCGGGGGCCGGGGCCCCGGCCCGAGAATAAATTTCAGAATTTAAAAAAAGGAAGCAAAGAGTGTAGCAGAAAAATGGTCCATCAACCCTGAATTTTCTAAAACTTATCAGAGGAAGGCGAAACGCCATTTTGATGAACTTTGCGAAGATGAACGTCTCCGGAGATCCGGAGATCAGAAAAGTTTGTTTAAAGTGAACATATTTTATCGAGTATTGGACATTATTATTAATCAACTGAAATCGCGTTTCCCTCCAATAAATGAAATTGTTTTCAATTTAAGTGTTTTGGTACCTGCCACTATGCAAAATTTAAATGACACTGATCTCTTTAAAAAAGCTCAAGATTTTGTTGATATATTTAAAAAAGACAAATCTGGATTATTTTCCTAGGAAATTCTCAATTTTCGGTCCAAATTCAGAGACGAAATACAAAAGGCGTCGTGTATTTTAGGGAACTTGCTGATTTATTAATAATAAAGAATCATTTTATGTCGTACAGCTTTCCTGAAGTATGTACTGTATTACATTACATTTGTTACAATTCCTGAGAATACTGTAAATATGTTCACTAAACAAACTTTCCGGATCTTGGAGACGCTTATCTTCGCAAAGTTCGTCAAAACGCATTAAAATGGCGTTTCAACTTCCTCTGACAAGTTTTAGAAAATTCAGGGTTGATGGACCATTTGTGTGCTGAAAGATCTGAAAGTGTGATGAAAGACTAAAATGAATGAAACCCATTTAAGAAACTCAATAGGACAAGACGGGCTACGCAACTTGGCTATTCTGTGTATTGAAAATTCTATGGCCCGATCTTTAAAATTTAATGACGTTATTGATACTTTTGCGGAACAGAAAGCTCGGAGAAAAGAATTTTATTAATAAATATCTTGTGAAGATTTAATTGTTATTTCATTTTAGTATGTAATACCTACGCTTTTGAAAATAAAATTTATTAGATATTTAACAAACACAATATTAGTAAAACTGTTGGGAAACTTCTTAAGTGATTGATTAAAATTCAATTACAATGTAACGATTTTTACCTGGGGGGGCCCCATCCAATGAATTTGCCACGGGCCTCAGATGGGATAGTTACACCACTGTGTGGAGTTAATCACTGTCAACCTAAATTTCATTTATCTCTAAGCACTATTACTTTAGTTCCAACACCTTCAATTTCGTAACGGCTCTCCTTCTGATATTATTATGTTAATAAAGCAATCGTTAAATAATCTAATTATATACACAGCCTTAAACATATACTAGAAGTAATGAAAAAATTTTGCTAGGTTTGCACATTTGTGTATGTGAGCTTTTAAATTGCTTGCGATTTGGATGTTTTTGTACGGGTGGAGCCCATCTTGGTTCTGCTTGAACAGAATTGAATCATTGGATGTGGACGGGGTTAAAAGATTAGACCTTCGTGCTTTAGTATGCAGAGCAGAAGCTTATCTGCGGAACCAACTGAGATTCTGGAACGTGATGAAGTACATGTTCTAATTTTCAAGATAAAATACTGGCTCAATTAATGGCTCGGTCTGACGTTGATGTTTACATGTAGATGTACAGATGTGCCGTTAAAACGTAACGGATTTGCCTTTTAATTGATGTTTACATTATAAGACGACATAGCTCAATGGTAAGCTGTCTTTGGCACAGAGGTTACGCGTTTCTACGCCAGCCAAGAAAACAAAAGGCAAATTGGTTATTTAAGATAATAAAATAATTCTAATAATGAGTAATATAATATTAGCGACTCGTTCTAGAGTGGTAGATATTCCGCCCCGGTGTAAGAATACACCTTTCAGAATCAAAACGGTACAAACAATGGCCTCTACAATATTAAGCGATTATTTCTAAATAGCCAGTTAAAACAGAGTAGAAAACACTATAAAACCTCCTGGTTAAGTCTCTATGTTCGAATCAATCGAAAAGAGATGGCTTAGGCTATTTTTAAACACTAGATCTGAATATACAGACACTTTAACACATTCACCATAATGCTCTAAATTTGTAAGACCATAAAAAAAATTTCTTGATCGAATTATTAAAGTATTTTATTTTTTATTTTTGTCAAGTTTAAATAATGGAATTATAAGGAACTCCAGTCCAATTTTTTTTAATCAATAATGACCTTCTAACTTAAACAATGCATATTTATTTTTATTTTTAGAGTTCCAAGTTACCGATCCCTTCGGCACCGGTGCATAGTCGGGAAACACGCCAAACGCGTGCCCAACATTTGTACACGGTTGACATTTGCCACATGAGAACGGGTCGTTTGTTGAACTCGTTCTTGTGTTCAACAGCTCGGCTGTGGAATAATTTGCCGGCTTCTGTGTTTCCTCCTTCCTACAACATGGGTCTCTTCAAGACCAATGTTAATTCCTTCCTCTCCTCAAAAAGACCCGCCACACAGCATCCCTTTATTTTTCATTATTTTCCTCAGGGCTTCCTGTGTGGAGTTAATATATAAAAAAGCTCTTTCAAAAGATGAGATACACAATGTATGTATGTCTGTTTCCTCCAAAGGAAAAAAGGAGTCATTTTCTTGCATCTCTCTCACATACCTCACCGTGACGTCTCCGTAGACCGCTACAATACTACTAGCCGTGACGACAATTTTGAAAGTATGGAAGATAGTTACAAGGATAATATTGAAGTATGAGTGAATTCCAAAAATTCAAAAACAACAAGAGTCGAAAATGAGATAAACGATTTGTAAACGTATTTCTGCGTCCTCCGAAGGAAACATACAATCATTCATTAAAATATATATATTATCCCTAACACGTACGTTGCTGTTGCTGACTATATATATATCTGTTTCCTCCAAAGAAAAAATGTAGCACTTTGGAGGAAACAAAGCACGTATTTTGTATGTCTCATCTTTGTCTCATCATTATTTAATGTGTCAGAAAGAGCTGCAGCATTATAACGATAAGGAACGTATTTTTGCCATCACGGTACCGTAAACGTGGGTCCTCAATTGTGTCATTATTTTAAAGGCGGCAAAACAATAAATGTCTAAAATTACGGAGAATGTGAAATTTACTGATATGGTTTTGTGATAATATAGCAATGGGACAACTGGAAACCGATTAATATCAGTTTCTAATCGTTCATTCCACGCCAATGCACTACAAATGCCCACATGAACTACAAATAGATATTTATCGGTAGATATTTACAGTCGGATGACAATAATTAATTATAACGTCATAATAAGTAGGTTCAGTACATAGGTGATGATAGTGCGGCTGCGTGGGTTCAATTTCGTCTAAAGACCAAAAGGTCGAGGGTAAATATTAAATAATATCACCTCCACGCTTAAAGCCATCAACCCTGTTAAGCACAACACGTTAACGGCAAGTTTTACCCGAAGTAAACACTTTGAAACTAATTTGAAAATGTGATTAATAATTATTGTACAGAGTTGATATTATAGATATCTACCCGATTCTGGATTTTCTACTTCATTATGGTTTACGCCACAGGTACTAGAAAGACGATGAGATTTGAGATGGGCTAATATACCGCTTACATTGTTTACCCATAATACATCTACCGCAAATCACTAGTGACTGACCGAAGGTTCGGTTTCGGTTTCGACAAGTTTCGGCATCAGTTTCGGTTTCGGCAGAAAATCTATCGAAACCGAAACTCTGCGTTCATGAATTATCGCGCGTCGTTCGGCTTACTTAGTGTATAATTGAGTATAATTTCTCGCGCATAGTGATTAGGTAAGTGTTTGGTTTCGTTATCAAAAAGTAGTAATAATGTAAAAAAAAAAATATATATATATACCTCAATTATGGTTTTTCATTTCATTTAGAATGTTGTGATTGTAAACCCAATTAAATTTAAAATACTCAATTAATGAGGTCCTTCCTTTATAATGCGAGTGTTGATTATTAACAAAATTTTGTTCCAAGAAGTAGTTAACATGTTTTGTTAATTTTTATGATTTTTGTTTGTCTTCTAGCAGTAATAAAATAAATATTTAATGAATATTCACATACTTCAATTATTGTTTTTTTATTTCATTTAACACGTGTTAATTGTCTGTATAAGTGTAAAGTTTTCAGTAAACAATAGATTTTTAACATGTCTAAAAAAGTTTCGGTTTCGGTAGAAAGTCCTGTTTCGGTCGGACATTACAAATCACATCTACGCATGTCGCGACGCCCTTGGTTCATTCTTCATTGCGCATTCGCTTGCAGTTCGGTTTCAGAGTCGTTGCAGTTCGGTTGCAGTTCGGTTGCAGCACAACAATGACGACAGTCGCTACACTTTCCTGCCATACCTCCTTGTGTTCTCTCTCAGCACGCAGTACGGGAATTTTTCGCATTACATTTCAACGCCCTTTCGTCTTTTTTGTTATTTGTTTTTGGGGTGTTATGCCATGTTGGATAAAGGAGGAGGTAGCGCAACACGCATAACACTCCAAAAACAAATAACAAAAATACTTTTGGCCGAGAAAATCTAAAATCATATCGCCCTTTTGTCTTGTTTAACTGCTGATAAATAAGTTTTGTATTGTATAATTTGGAGTACGAGAAATGTCTTTTTTTAGTAGGTTTTTTTTACTATTTCCCTCGGGGCCTATGTCATCTTTGGGGATGCCGTGTAGGGGGATTTTTTAGGAAAGGGAAGGAGAGGATAGGAAGGAAAAATGTATGATAGGTTGGTAGGAATCTCGGGTTAATAGATCTAGGAGTGACAGAGTACGAATCCAAGCATCCCACTGCTGTGTAAGGCGAAGGGTCAAGAGAGTCCGGCTGGAGAAGCCTATGTCAAGTCTATCTCAACCAATCTCTCCCGCCTGGCCTGACGTATAGTAGAGGGCAAACGCATTGGCCAAATGTATTGGCCAAGACCTAGACAAACCTCACCCCATGAACCCGGGCACCCGAGCTGCTAATTCTGCCAAACGTGGCGAACTGGGGTGACCCATGGGAGGAGTGTTGGTTATTCAATGAATGATACCTGGGGTGACGAAACTAATACCCGCCTCCCAAATAATAAAAAGGATAATGTATGACAAAACTCCATAGCTCAAGTTTCGATTTGAATAGAGGTATATGCATATTTTTTTGACGCCAGAACTCACCGTTCGAGACATTTTTTATGCTTTAGCAAACAGGCTTCATAGGTAAGATGTTTATTTTCCTAAATGAAAATATAGAAAATGGATTTTTTATATTACGTTTCACGGCAGACGATTTCGGTCCTAAAATCTTAAAATGTATCGTTATTTTCACGTTTCCAATATTCAGTAAATCTCTTTGAATGACGCTGAGAAATAATCGCTAAAAATATATCCTTATCGCCCCCGAGCACAGTATTTTTACGGCCTGGTATAACTTTATTCTTAATGACACTTGAAAGCAAGGACGAAGCCTTTTATCGTCATAAGGTGTCCTTTGATAAAATGTGTTTCTCTTTTTGTCAATATCTATCGATTTCCAATATCTCGACAAAATGTCTATCTTTTAAAACCGGTCGTTAAATGTGAACACTTCGGGCGAAGTTTTACGTAGGAAAAAATATAACTAACAACGTAAAACAGTCAGCAATATTCAAGAAAAATAGCTAATTTCGTTAGAACATAACAATGTACAGATTTCAAAACCCAATTTCAATATTTTAAAATTGTGTAATGCGTGACATTCGGTTAATCACGGAAAAAAGATATTAAATATCCAAAAATACACAAAAAATATATGTTTAATATATTTATTCAAATATGTTTTGTCTGCGGCAAAACACAGTTCCAATGGTATGTCGCAATTCTACCACCAGATGCATTTTATTTCAGATGCGTTTTAGCTTTTTACCAAAAAATATGATCAGCTCACATTCATTTTTCCACTGGAGCGACTAAGGTCAAAATATGGACCGTTTTTATTTTTCTGCGATTGACCGGTCCAAAATTGGACCATATTTTTTTTACCAAAGTTTTTGGACCAAAGTTACGATTTTATAATATTTTTTTATAAATCCTACCAATATGTGATAATCGACAAAAGATCGGTGAATTAATTGGCTATATATGTAGAACTTCAATCAGTGTGTACGTCTCCATATTAAAATTCATAGCTATGATTTCGTTATTGTGGGCGGAAAATATTCAACATGATCTCCAAAAAATCATGAGCAATCGGAGGAAAAAGTTTTATATCGCGCTGTCGCTCGAGTGGCAATGTAATCGTTCCCCTTGTAAGCTGATCAGATATAGATCAGAAGCTGAAACGGACCGAGAATCGGCGTTTAACAGAGACTGTTAAAAACAAAAATTCAAAATAGCACTGATTGCTGATTTGATGGTCATCAAGTGTGATGGAGTTTGAAGTAATAGAAACCTTAATATGGTACGTTCGAACAAACCAAGCGATACTCGTATTATTATTATAGGTTCTTAAGGCTCTGCAACCGGGCCCGAAAAGAAGAAGATGGAGAGATACGAAATTACGAATGTTAAAGGAGAGCGCTAACATTTACAGCGACAAAATCGATGCGAAAATTGCGAAAATGTTTAATAAAACACGATTCGTTTAAAATAGAGCAAAAATCTCGCGGCCATTGTCTTAAACAGCATTTAAAGAAACACTGTGAATTTTTTCATACATATAACATGTAAAATAACTGAAACGAACGTGTTAATAATAATTTTTGGAGCATACTTTGCGATTTTTTTCTATCGAGGGAATTTTATGTAATTTGCGTTTCGGCGCGGGCAACGTCTAGATATTATCTTCAAGAATAACATTCAGGGTGTTAAGGGACGTACTTGACTTACTAACCAGTGATTCCTGACATTATTTGGAGTAAAAAATGTAAATGAAATTTTGGTCTCCGGTGACATTTTTGATGTTTTTTTTAAATTTATTTTTTCTACAAAAACGTAAAAAAATGGTAGTTGTTGAACAGTTGGAGGCGGGGTAAGGGGTTCGTCAAACACCCGGCTGAGTGACCAGTGACGACGTGCCAAAGAAAAAAAAATTTGTTTGATTTTGAAGAAAAAAATTTTGAAAAAAAAAAAAAGTCGTCAAAAAAAGTCACCGGAGACCAAAATTTCATTTACATTTTTTACTCCAAATAATGTCAGGAATCACTGGTTAAAGTAAGTCAAGTACGTCCCTTAACACCCTGTATATTTTTTTAAGAGCTTTAAAACTTACCGTGTTCAAGGGAATTATGTAATAAATCGGTACAAATCCGGGTTGCGGGCCCTTAAAGCAACTATATAAAAAACTGTAAAGGAAGTTAGAAATCGACATCTTTTCCATAAGTAAATCCATATTCTTCTCCCGTTGTAATGGAATCCCACGTCATATTAAGTATTCTTCACAAGTCTTCCGTCTGTTTAAGCCAACTCACCTTTCCCTCCCTGACGCTGGTGAAATATCTCAAGACCAGACAGTATTTCTAATGGCCCTCCTGGCGGCAGTGTCTACTCAAACTGTCTTCTAGGTTGGACAGCAACTACTTACAAGAAATACCTGTTTTGTTCAAATTTTCAGGGTCGTTTATTTGCCTGAAAGCTTTCAAAAAGTTACGAATAAGTTACATCAAAAAAATCAAAATAAAAGATCCGTGAAAGTTATGGGTAGATAAAGTATGATTTTTGTTTAATTATTTAAATTTTAAACTAAACATAGGTCACAGTTTTAGTTCTTTCTTTTGAAAATGATTTTAAGTGACACAACAAACCTTCCTACCTAAATAAATTATTTGTACGTGCTGTATTGTTTCCTCTTTGGTTTAAATTTTCAACAACATGAAAAATCCATTTAATAAGTAGTGATAATTTCCTACTTTAAGACTTGTAGTGAGAAATATTACAATAAGTTAGGGAACCTGCCCATACTAAGTGACCAACTTTTTTTGAACATGCATATTCCGAAATTTTTAAAAATTCGTAACCGTAACTTCGAGTGGTGTAGTGCTATGTTTTATATACTACCCAGAAAGGGTAAAACGCTAAAATACACGCCAGCTGGATTATACAATGAAGCCGTTCGGGATATTAAAGCGAGGGATATTTAAGGGTTGGTGTGAAAGAACCATAACAAGAACCCTAAAATGTTAGTCACAAATTTTTCCTGTGTGTGCTAATAGAATGTATTGTTTTTTTAAAGAAATATTTTTAATCTTTCCTGAATTTTAGTACTTAAACGGAAGTGTTTAAAATTTTATTTTATTTAAAAATTAATAATAATAAATATTTGGATGATTTTCGAAAAATCACTTCAAGGGTGCATTTGGCGTAAGTGAGTAGCCAAGTACTTCACCACCTCCCTCTCCCCATCTCCTTTACCTCCCTGTACTCTTCAGTAACACAATTATAAATTCCATGGTTTCATTGGCTTCGTTTAGCAAGTAGCAGTTGGGAGTCTTGTGGTGTATTGAGACATAAAAATTAGAAAAAAATTATTGTACCATACGCCCTAATCCCCGCGAACTTCTTTAATGTTCAAAATCTAGTATTTACTGATTCACACGAATTTCTAGTCGAAGAAAATGTTGTAATATTAGGCATAATCAATCTACAGCCTAAGTACTTAAAAGCACCTTCATAAGTACTATTCTAAAATGGTTATGACTGAACCACAGAAGGTTTTCTTTGTACTAAACAAAACTTAAACAATAACTGCCATTTTGTCTAACTCTAACCTGACTCAAAAGCAGCCAAGGCAGAAGTTACGAGTGTAGTAGTTTTAGCGATGACTCATCACTATCACTGAATCACCTGAGCTGGTTTGACTATTATTAATAAATAACATTGGCAAATAATACCTACGACCATGATTCACAAATTCGCTCAGTTCTCTCAGCCATTTCTGTTTTACACAAATGTTATTAATTGACTTATATTGAAGAGCACCCAAGTAATAATTATTTAAGGCTCCGCAACCGGGATCGAAAAGAAGAAGATGGAGAGATACAAAATTACGAATGTTAGAGGAGAGCGCTAACATTTACAACGACAAAATCGATGCGAAAATTGCGGAAATGTTTAATAAAACACGACTCGTTAAAAATAGAGCAAAAATCTCTTAAACAGCAATTAAAGAAACCCTGTGAATTTTTTCATACAGATAACTTGTAAAATAACTGAAACAAACGTGTTTATAATATTTTTGGAGCATATTTGGCGATTTTTTTCTATCGAGGGAATTTTATATAATTTGAGTTTCGGCGCGGGCAATGTCCTAGATATTATCTTCAAAAATAACATATATATATTTTTAAGAGCTTTAAAACTTAACGTGTTTAAGGGAGATATGTAGAAATTCGGGTTGCGGGCCCTAAATACTCAAATATTAGCTTTTGCCAACGAAAATAATATTTTGCCACCAAAAATGTGGCCACATTCAAACAAGCTTGAAAGTTTATTGTGAGAATTTTTTATACAATATTAAAGCAACGTTTTTGTAAAAAATTGAAGGTCTTCACTCAGGAGATTTCTTTTGGGCAGACTGGTTTTTTATAAATGAAGCACTTTTTTGTTTTAACTTTAAGTTCTTGAATTTTTATTGTTATGATTTGATATTTATAAACTGACGACAATAACTTTCCCCACGCAACGGACAAGGGTTCAGTAGTATTTTAAATTCTTAGTGCAAGTTTTCGTAAAGAAGTAAGTTAATTTTACTGATACAAGCCTTTTTATAAGACTTTCGTACCTCTATATTTCCCTTGTTTGTTGTGTGAGAGAGACAAAAAATAAAACATGATTCTATCGACATCTAACAAACAAATCAGACAACTCTTGGATCGCAATCCAACCTTTGATGGTAACTCAACTCCATAATTGGTTTGCGTCCTGGGTTTAATTCTAAACATACTCCGCCCCAAAATGGGCAGATATTTATTTTGAAATATCGAATCCATTTTTCTGCAAATTATACAAATAACATTATGCAAACCAATTATGAGCCTAAATTAAATATTGACTTTGCTCAAATCAAATTCAAATTCATTAAATTAATTTTAAAGTTATTCAATAACATAACACACTAAGATAATTCCAAAAACAAACTATTTTTTTTAAAAACAAACAGAAACCATAACAATAATTACATATAAACATATAATATAGACAGCACAAACATATCGCGGTAGGTTTCCTGGTCATCCTTCCTTCCTTCCTCGGGAAAAAATTAAATAAAGATAAATCATCCTTCCTTCCATAGTTCATTGCCACATTTGGAATTATTACAATGCCTTTACAGATATATTTACATATGCAGTTTGCAATTCTAGCCAGCAGGCTATGTTGGTTTATAAGCGTTCATTAAGTGTTTTTACCATATGGATATAATATATTTTTAATATATGGATCTACAATCCTTTTTGTTTTATTATTTTTTATATCACTCCCTACCACACTCAAGTTTTTATTGCTCCACATTTATCCACATTTTGTACACTGATTTTTACTTTTAATTTATTATTATATCTTCTTTTTGTCCTTTTTGGTTACTTTTAACGTACAAATTTTTATATTATTTTTTACTTTCAACGTACAAATTTTTATATTGTTTTTTTACTATTTATTGGTTTATCTTGTTTTATGCACTCATTGTTTTTTTTCATAAAGCACAAGTCCTTTTTTTTTTATTTTGTGCTTACACAGCGTCCGATCCGTTGAGTGGAAATGTTGACATCTTCATCCCTCGTTATCGTCTATTGGCAATAGACACAACTTTGAGATCGCCCTCTGAGTAGTTCCATGCGATGTTTTGAGAGTTGCCACACGTACTCTCCCGTCAGCTCCTGGATGGACTGCAATCACACGTCCGAGTTTCCACACACATGGTGGTAGGTTGTCTTCCTGCAAAACCACCGTATCGCCTGGTTTGAGCTTCCTATGAGGTCCGCTGGTCCACTTCGTTCTGCCTTGGAGCCGAACCAGGTACCTCGATCAAAAAAAACATCGTATTAGCAAAGAATTTTTTTTTTTATTTATTCCGTCCGTTGACTGAAATATTTTGTAGATCTTGCTCCGGAATTGCTGCAAAGCTTCCACCAACAAGAAAGTGACCGGGACTGAAGGAAATTAGGTCATTTGGATCATTTGACAATGGGGTAATAGGTCTAGAATTTAAACAAGATTCAATCTGACACAAAACGGTATTAAATTCCTCATATGTTAATAAGGAGTTACTTGCTACTCGTTTCAAATGATATTTCACAGATTTTATCCCGGCTTCCCAAAGGCCTCCAAAGTGCGGCGCCCTCGGCGGAATGTACCCCCATTGAATTGATAGCTTCGATAATGATCTCTCGATTTCATCGCTAGAGCTTGACAAAAAATCATAAATATCCCGTAGCTGGTTGTTCGCGCCTTTAAAATTAGTAGCATTATCCGAAAATAATTTACTCGGCCTTCCACGGCGCGCGATAAAACGTTTCAAGGCATTTAAGAAACTTTCTGTATTCAAAGACAGTACAAGTTCTAAGTGTATGGCTTTTGACACCATACATACAAATAAACATATATAAGCTTTTACGTTACTAGTTTTTCTGTGAATACCCGACTTAATCAAAAAAGGTCCACAATAATCGATCGCGCTTATCGTAAAAGGTTTAGATTCCGTTATCCTTTCGGCTGGAAGGTCTGCCATTATTTGCTGCATCGTCTTTGGATTTGATCTATAACATATTATACATTTCCTTATAATCTTTTTCACTAAATTTTTTCCCATTATTGGCCAGAACTTCAACCTGATTATTGCCAATAAGGCTTGAGTACCTGCATGCAAATGTAAATGATGGTAGTTTTTTACAATTAATTCGGTTAAACTATGATGTGGCGGTAGCAAAATTGGATGTTGTTGATTTATTGACAGCAATTTTCCTTTGGAAAGCCTGCCGCCCACGCGAAGTAAATCATTATGCAAATAAGGATTTAGTGAGTGCAAATTACTACATTTTAGGACATCCTTGCCCGACTGCAAGGCTCGTATCTCCTCCCTGAAGGAATAAGCTTGCGCTCTGGATATTAAAACATTCAAAGAGTCATTCAATTCACTTACTTTTAATTGACCATAACGCCTGAGCGATGGGTTCCTACAATTAAATAAAAACCTAAGTAAATAACCCGTTACTCTTTGCAATTTGGTTAGAGATGAGTATTTCCTAAAAATGTCCCAATCTTGCGTTACTGATGCTAACACTACAGCTTTTGTTTTCACCTCAGGTGGATCTATGTACGTAGATTCTCCGCATGGCCAACCGGATTCTGTAAGGGTTAGCCAATGGGGTCCGTGCCACCATATGGTGGATGTCAATAATTGAGAAGTCTTAACACCTCTGGATAGTACATCTGCAGCATTGTCCTCTGATTTCACATGCTTCCATTGTGCTGGTTGACTTGATTCTTGAATTTTGCTCACTCTGTTGGCAACAAAGGTGTTCCACCTAGCTGGTTGGTCCCTTATCCAACACAAGACTATCTGAGAATCACACCAGTAAGTAGTAGATACATCTGGCATACCAATAGCTCCCTTCACATAATTAATCAATCTTACTAACAATATAGCTCCACACAATTCTAGTTTAGGTAGAGTTGTGCTTTTTAAGGGTGCCACCCTTGATTTAGAAATTATTAGATTGGAGTGGATTCCACCCGAGTCATCGGTGGAGACCATATACACGCAGGCCCCGTAGGCTTTCTGTGATGCGTCACAAAATCCATGCAAATGCAAATTCACATGATTTTGACAAATGATTTTCCTAGGTACCTTTAAATTATTTATCTGCGGCAATTCTTCTATATAAGCTCTCCAAACCTTCAAAATTTCAGGGGGTATATCTTCATCCCACTGAGTTTTGCTCTGCCACAGACGTTGCATTAAAAGCTTCGCTACTACCGTTACAGGTCCTATCAGACCCAGGGGATCAAAAATGGATGCTATGCAGGATAACATCTGACGCTTGCTTCTAATTGGTTTTGTTATGGGCTCTACAGTATATTTCCAATAATCTTGCTGATTATTCCAAGAAAGACCTAATATCTTTCCTTCCTTTGAGTTATCCTTTATAATCATATCGCTAACCTCCTCCTGATTTGAGCATAGCGACGACAAATTTGACCGCCACTTTCTTAGGTTCATGCCAGCGGATGCTAGAATAGCAGATAGTTGCTTCTTGATTAATAAGCAATCTTCTTCACCAATGTCGCCAGCTATTAAGTCATCCATGTAAAAATTTTCTTTAAGAATTTGACTGACCTTGGGATTTGTGTTTTGATTTTCATTTCCTAGCTGCTCCAAACATCTGGTGGCTAAGAATGATGATGGTCCCAAACCGTAGGTGACTGTATTCAGCTGATAATGTTGAATCTCCTCGCTGGGTGAGTCTCTCCAAAGGATACGTTGTAAGTCCCTATCCTCCGGCTGCACTAATATCTGTCGGTACATTTTTTCTATGTCGGCCGTTAACGCGTACTGATGTTTTCTGAAATTCAATAGATGTGCACATAAATCCTTTTGCAATATCGGCCCAATCATGAGGGCATCATTTGGGATAATTCCAGTTGAGGATTTAGCTGATCCATCGACTACGACTCTGGTCTTTCTAGTTGTACTAGATTCCTTGATCACCGCATGGTGAGGCAGATAATAAGGTATTTGATTTTGTGACAATGGTTCACATTGCGTCATATGACTTAAGTCTTTGCACTCCTGCATAAAATTCTTGTAATCTTTCATTAATTCTGGGTTTGAGTCTAATTTTTTCTCCAAATTATACAATCTCTTCTCCGCCATAGGGAGAGTTTCGCCTAGCTGTTTCGCACAGGGGCGTTGTGGTAAACTTACTATGAAACGGCCTCTGCCATCTCTTTCATGAGTAGCTGTGAAGCTTTCTTCACATGCTCGCTCCTCGTGATTCCTATGTTTAATAGGACTTAGCTCCTCTAATTTCCAAAAAATTTCAATTTGCTTATGTATTAAGTTGAGTGAAAGATTACAAATTTTTACTGGCCTCTTTTCTGAAGTGAAGATGTGTCCCGAAACCAGCCATCCAAATTCGGTTCGTTGCAATATTGGTCCGGAATCTTGAATCTTCATCCGGTCAGAGTGCAGAGTCTCCCAGAAGGTGTCAGCCCCGATCAACATGTCTATCGGGCCGGTTTCATTAAAGTTTGGATCTGCCAATTGCAATCCTTGGGGGATGCCGGTGCCTTTTTTCTGAAATGAGATTTGCGGCAGATTACTGGTCACCTCCGACAATACTAGGCATTCAATCCTCTTTGAATAGGGTGAATAATTGGAAGATATTTCCAAATCCACAATGTTTTTAATATGCTGTATTTTATTATGAATTCCGGTAATAGGGATATCAGTTTTTCTAATTTTTAATTGTAATTTAGAAGCGAATTCCTGGCTAATGAAATTAGACTGTGCTCCGGAGTCCAACAAAATTCTAGCTTTAATTGGATTTCCTTTATTATTTCTCACGTTAATCACCGCCGTTGATAATAAAATGAAATTGTTGGATGTTTTCGATGCATGATTGTTAACAAGAGGTTCTCTTGAAGAAGTATCGCTTCCCTGATGACTTTGCATTTTGTCTTCATTTTGTAAATGTAACAAAGTGTTGTGAGAGCTCGCACCACACTTGCGACAATTATATTTACTTTTACAATCCTGAAATTTATGCCCTACCGACAAACATTTCAGACAAGCTTTCAAACGACGTATTGTTGTCATTCTATCCTTTATTCCTAGATTTAAAAACTTTTGACAATTATAAATTCTATGATTTTGATTACAATTAATACATTTTAAATGTTGCGATGATAACGAAACATAAGTTTCTTTCTTAAAATTAGAAGGAAATCCCTTGGCATGATTCTGTCGCTTGTCGTTTGGTGCTGAGAATTCTAAAACTTGCACTCGTTCGTATAGACATTTCATGAACTCTTCATAAGTGGGGATTTTATTTTTTATTGGATATTGTTCCCAGCGCATTCTGGTTTCGCTATCCAATTTATTTGACAAAATATGAATTAACAATATATCCCAACTTTCAGTGGGTAGATTTAAATTATTTAATGCCTTTAAGTGCAATTGGGCTTCATCTAATAATTTTCGCAATGCCACATGATTTTCTGATTTTATTTCTTGCAATTTAAACAATGCATTAACATGTTTATTTATTATTACTCTGTCATTCTGAAACCTATCCGTGATCATTTCCCACGCAATGAAATAATTATCTCGAGTTGTAGGTAAGGACGCAATCAGTCTTGCCGCATCATCATACAAACAAGATTTCAAATAATAGAATTTCTGAATAACATCTAATTCGTCGTTGTTGTCAATTAATGAAATGAATGCATCTCTGAAATGTAACCAATCTTCATAATTTCCGCTGAACTTGGGTAGTTCTAAAATTGGGAGCTTGACGCCTTTGGAACGGACGATTTTACCGGTTTCGCTGAATTTATCCTTGGCTTTTGCCAATACCTTATAATATGAGTTTTCAAACATTTTTCGTTCGTTCCCTTTTTCTAATTCATCCTGCGATAATGTTTCAATTTTTTCTTGCAACGCTTCGAAGATGTCTAGTAATGGTTCGAATTTTTGAATGCGTATTTCGACCTCAGAAAGTAATAACTCATTATTCTCTAAGTAATCTTTGAATCTGGTTAATTTGGCTTTACATATTCCGCGCTGTGCAATTAACACTTTTAAATCCATGATTTCGTAAATAACAAACAATCAATACTCACTGATTGCTCTGTTGTGGTTCACTTCTAACCACGCTAAACACTAAAAACACAAAAACTTGCACTGTCTTTTACTTGATTGTTTCTTTTGTTTTAACAAAACACTAAAAAATCTTCTATTATTAATTTCTGATGAAAGCTCGCGTCGTAACTTGACCTTTTACAAACAACGGAATCACTTCGTGCCTACCGTCTGCATTACCGACTCGAACAATACTTCGGAAGTCAAAAACAACACTCAACGATCGCTTTCAGATTGTTTGAATAATCAATTAATACATTTCATGTATTATAATAATTATCCTTCTGTTTTTTGCGGAATCATTAATCATATGACTTAGCCACAAAAAACCTAGTTAGTTTCAGTTGCAAATAAACAACGACGGTACTTCGTACCCGTCGCCTGCTTTATCGACAGTATCGAAAACATCAAAATCAAAACTCAAGACAAAACAATGAAAAGACAAAATTCCGATCTTTATGTTTTTTTTGCGACACTATAATCATAGCCAGCCACAAAAAATCTTGCCAATATCAATTGAACGATTAGTCCGTTGCTAATTTTTATACAACAATAAAATACCGAAGTGGTCTAACCGAATTTGTTTTTTCTATGAGAAATGGATAAAAAATGGGATGGTCACTTGCCCTTGTTGTGGATCCGCTTCATCAGAATTCTCCTGGTTTATTGCTGGTTCATGTCTGGCTTTCATTGATTTTTTGATCTGGATTCCAGGTATCCGCTCGTGGGATCAATCCGCTCGAAGGATCAAATGTAAAAAATTGAAGGTCTTCACTCAGGAGATTTCTTTTGGGCAGACTGGTTTTTTATAAATGAAGCACTTTTTTGTTTTAACTTTAAGTTCTTGAATTTTTATTGTTATGATTTGATATTTATAAACTGACGACAATAACTTTCCCTACCCAACGGACAAGGGTTCAGTAGTATTTTAAATTCTTAGTGCAAGTTTTCGTAAAGAAGTAAGTTAATTTTACTGATACAAGCCTTTTTATAAGACTTTCGTACCTCTATATTTCCCTTGTTTGTTGTGTGAGAGAGACAAAAAATAAAACATGATTCTATCGACATCTAACAAACAAATCAGACAACTCTTGGATCGCAATCCAACCTTTGATCAACTCAACTCCATAATTGGTTTGCGTCCTGGGTTTAATTCTAAACAGTTTTAATGGTTATCGATTTTGTCAAAAAATATTTTGATAATCTGAATTACTTGGATATCAAAAAGATATTACCTACAGAATTATGGTTAGGTTTTCTATTATTCCATACAACAACCAATCCTAACCTTGCCTTATTAAAGCCAACTATAAAACATATTTAATGGTGTCTTATAAAGGTTCCGGTGGTAAATAAGTACATATTTTTGTTATTAGTTTTTGGGATATTATGCCGTGTTGCGCTACCTCCTTCTTTAGCCAACGTTTCGGACAGCGTTACAGGGTCCATCATCAGGGCAGATAGGGGAGAAATACATATATTAGAAAAAATAGAATGGAAGAAATACATACGTTAGAAAAAAGTCGAAACGATTTATGACAATTGCTCGTGTATTATTTGTAATATACATTAACTATCACATAAATCATCGAAATCAGATTGGTTAGCAAAAAAATATGAATATACTTCCCTTTCTATTAGGGTATGTCAATTATTTCAACTTTTGAATTCAGAAACGCCATATATCTCAAAAGTTGCGTCATGCAACGAAAATAAGAACTGCATTTAATTTAATTTTTGTAAATAATTATTAGCTCGCTAAAATGCCTTGAAAATCAGATAAAAACCTACAAAATGTGTTTTTAAATTATGGTAATTAATATTTTTTACAATAATTTACCTTTTAACGATTGTTTGTTATTAAAAACTGCGTAAAGCCGACAAAAATGAAAAAAAAATCAAATTTATGAATACAATTAAATTTATTAATACAATTAGTCTACAAGAATACTGATTTTATCCAGAAAAGGTGTTATGTCCCCCTTTTATATTTTTAACAAACGCATCATACATGTTTAAAAAACATTGCGTTCTTTGTACTGCAGTTATGGAATAAAGATTAAGTTTGCTACAAAACATAAAATATGGATCCTTTGTTTTATTTTTTCCCAAATCACGAAATCTTTTTTTTTTTCAAAAATTCAGGACATTTTAACGAGCTAATAGTGAACACCAAAATCATTAATTTTTACGTTTTCAAATAGCTACAGATCATAGCAACTTTTGAAACATCAGGCGTTTAAAAATAAGGATTTTTTTTTCTCTCTATGGAGAGCGACACAAGCTACTTTCTATCCCATTAATTTAACACAGCTGTGAATAGCCTGTTTTTCCCCACTATCTTCAACATCACAACATACCCCAATCGGGGATGACGTAGTCTCACTGGCTCCGGACCGGATCTCAATATCCAGTTACTTCCTCACAATCCTCTTCCCCATCTCCTTCCACTGCCCACTCAAAACATACCCCAATTGGGGATGTCATAGTCTCACAGGCTCCAAACGGGAGTAGCGGGGAATCTTGTGAGGTATTCACATAATAAAAGACGGTTGGTAGCAGTTATTCGCAAAATTTATAGCATATGCCTGCTCACTTATTCAAGACAGTGAAGTGTATAGACACATTGAAAAATTATGTACTCTAATTAATAAAAAATATATGTAGCCAATACCTGCTCACTTTTTAAAAACAGTAAAACGTATAGACAAATTGAAAAATTATTCTAATTAATTAAAAAATATATGTAGAGGTTACCTGCTCATTTATACACAATGAAGTGTATAGATAAATTGAAAAATTACTCTAATTAATAAAATAAAATAATATTTAATTGTGGACCAAAAGCACATTATATTTAAAGTGAAAACCATCGCCTCCGCGAATTTTTCATTTCATAAAGTTTTATTCACTGTTGTTCTCGGAGTGGAAGTTAACCAAAGACCTTGCAAAAGTTTTGATTGCCAAATTTCAGTATAATTAATTTTAAAGAATTGCTCCCTTCCATGAGAAATCTCCCGAAATTTAGTACGGAAATACTTTTTAAGTGCTGTCATTAGGAAAATGTTCCCTGGGATGCTATTATACCACTTTAAAAATATTTTTAATTTATGTCTAATTATTTACCATTATTCCGTGTTGCAATTGATTTTATTGGAGTATGCTTTTTTGTAAACGTACGCAAAATATTTGTGCCCAACGTAATGGTAGTTAGATTTTTTGTAGGCAAATATAATAAAATAAACTCATAAGTTCATCGAAGTGTCAAATTCCTTTGAAATATTATATAAATTATTATGTATTATTTCTTCTTAATTCTGATAGGATTTTTTTTAATTCGGTGTTGTTTATAAGACTGAAAAATGGTCGAAAGGCAAGGCTCTGGTTTGAAGTTAGGGGTTCAAATTCCGGCGTGCGCAAGTAAATTTAATTTTTTTATTGGTTTTTCACAGTTTAAACATTTAAAATAATATAAGGTGTATTTGTGGCACATTCCAAAGTGAAAAAAAACGTTCAGTATCGCCCTGGTGTAAGAACACCATTCAGAATTGAAACCTTACTTAAAATGTCTCTAGCCGTGTTTGATGACTAGATATCAATAGCCGGGTACTTCCCCACTTTCCTCTACCCATCTCCTTCCCCCCCCTACTTATCTTCAGCTTCACAGCATACCCCAATTGGGGGTGCCGTAGTCTCACTGGCTCCATACGGTTGGGAGTAGTTGGGACTCTTGTGCGGTATTCACATTTAAAAAAGTAAATCTAAATATCACTGAAACGGTGGGCTCGGGCATCATGTAATTTGTACAGCTTTGCTAGAATCTTGAGGCCACGGGAAATATTGACTAATACCTAATTTTCAGTATTTGAAATATCTGTAAATAAATATGACGGTAAACGCCATTTTTGTTTATCTACTTTTTTAATAAGAGAAGAAAATGAAAAGAGTCTTGGAACTAGGGCGAAGCCAAACAGAAACCTAATTGTAAATGGTAAAATATGAAGAAAAAAAACATATGTGTACTTGTCTGTGATTCTAATATTTAATACTTATAATAAGAGCTCCTAGGTAAGAACGTAGCATTAAAGCTTCACAATACCACTTTCGGGCTGAGATTAAACAGCTTTTGTTGTGAAACTGGTGCCCACTGTTCACGTGTAACCGAGGACTAACAGCGCCGGCTTTAATACCCTCGTCCGCTGAAACTGTACGTGATAATGTCCCTTTTGCTAAAAGTCACGCTACAATGAATTAAAACACGGAGGGTAAATAGTCTGGAAAATAAGTCATAATATGAAAGTCTCGTTGAAGTGAGTTCTTCAGATGGCTGCACTTAGTTCTAAGGAAGCTTTTGGGGCTTTTACATTGGGTACCTACATAATGTTTACAATTTTTTACACAAAGTCTATTGAAAAACGGTTCCATAATAACTCAACAAAATGGCATTTCTATACCCCTTTAAAAAGTAATTTAAAGTAAAGAAAAACATAGCCCATAACCCAACCTAACGTAACCTATTTAACCTCAGTGTTTTTTTTCCATCGCGTTTAATGACTTTTCAAAGGATTATGAAGTGCCACTTGATTGATTTGTCCATTCAACGTAATAAACAATAAATTAAACACAAACATTTATTTCTCACATCATAGTGGTTTACAACTGAATGAATTTAAAAATAATTTTAGTATCGTGAAATTATCGGAAATAATATCTTGTAAAAAAAGCGTAAAAGTTTTTAATGTTTTCAATATCGATTTTGTCATATTAAACATGTCAATATCATTGGTTTGTTCCTCTGCTAACCAGTCCTGGATTTGTCAATAGGCCTTATAGGCCGCGGCCTAGGGGCGGCAGAGTTCAGGGGGCGGCGCTCGCTCGCATTGGTAAGCCGTTAAGTTTATAAACAAAAAAGAAGTCACTGTTGATAGAAAGTTTTGGTAAAAGTCGCTGATTCCTAGCACTCATTCCTATCCATGTCAGATAGTCCAGAACCTTTTAAAGTCGGCGTTTTACATTTTCTTTTTTTCTTTTTACAGATTAATCAAAATATTTCATGTTCATGTACTAACGAAAAATGTGTGACGGAAGGAAGCGACTTAGAGGTGCTGAATACAAAAAGAAAGTCAAATTAAACAAAGATGAAAAACAACATGCTCTTCAGAAAATCAGGAACATAACTTTAAAAAAAGTGAAAATAGCAAGGAGGCATTAAGTATTACACAAGAGAACTCGGGGAGTGGGAATAGTAGTAAGGAAGATCAATATAGGCAAGGTACTGGTACTCCGATTGAGCTGACGAGTCTACATCAACACAATCGAACAGGTCAGTCGTGTTTAGTAAATCGTCCTTCTGATTCCGACATTTCTGTCAATGAAATACCTACATCAGGAGGCAGGAATTCGAGGTCAGGAAGTGAAGAAGTGCCCCTAGTCGCGAAAGCACTGAAATTCAATCAACCAAAAAACTGAGCAAAGATCTAGCCCTATGAGAAATAAACGTTCGACGAGAGACATTATTGCAATAAATGGTTTCGAACAAAACAAGTCCTGCGATTTCACAAAAAGTGGGATGTATTCTGATCATCGCCGTTATTTCTATTTTCTAAAAAAATCTATTTTTCAGAAAAATTAAGTAAAAGAAAGGAATTGGCTTGTCTATTCGGAAAGCAAAGGCTCCGTATTCTGCCGACCCTTTTTGGAATTTGGATCTATCGAGAACAGGACATAATTTAACCAGCAAGAGCAAGGTTTCAATGATTGGAAGAATGCAGAAATTCGAGTAGCTCAACACGAAAACTATCCAAACCATAAATACCGTATTCTCGCTTTAAGATCTAGAGTTAGAGGTTTGATTTACGGTTCTGTTCAATCGTCACTAACTGCCCAACTAAACGAGGAAATTGCTTACTGGGAGAACATTTTTTATAAAAGATTGGCATCAAGAGGTCTCGCTTTCAGAGGAATTAATGAAATTTTGGTGACCCGCAAAGTGGGAATGACATAATGCTACTTGAATTAATAGCAGAGTTAGCACCGTTTTTAGACAAGCATATTGAATGACACGCAAACCAAGGATCTGGAACCACTGGCTATCTATCAAAAACTGTCTGTTTGAGGATCTCTTCTCGAGTTTATTATGTATATAGCAGAGTAAGAAAATTTTGGTTATTTCGAAGAAAGTGCATTTGAAATGAGCGCACTTAAGCAATATTAGGGTGACATTAAGAGTAAGAGGAACCCTAAGAGAAAAAACTTTACAGACGAAACATCAAATGAGGAAATTGAAACAACCTCCAGAGGTTCTTTCAGAGTAAACACCTTTTTGGTCATCCTGGATAGACTGAGAGCTGAATAAAGGCATAATGCGAACGTAAACTTCAAAGAAAAATTTTCATATTTAACAAGAATGGATGAACTTTAAACCCAAAAAGTTTTAGAAAAAGGTCAGTCTCTTATGCACTATTATTACAAAGATTTATAAGACGATTTAGTTCAGGAATGTGTGCACTTGTACGGTCACATTTCCTCTAATAAGACGGTAGAGAAATCTGAATCTACATCATCACTAAATCTTTTTAAGTTTTTGAGGAAAAAATATCTGCAACGTTTACCCAACTTGGATACAGCTCTCTGCAACGCGAAATCTGAATCTACATCATCACAAAATCTTTTTAAGTTTTTGAGGAAACAATATCTGCAACGTTTACCCAACTTGGATACAGCTCTCTGCATCGCACTTTGCACTCCGGCCACAAATTGTTCTGGGGAAAGGAGGTTTTCCTGTTTAAAGCGAGTGTTACCAAAGATCTTCATTGTCCTAGAAAAAACTTAGCTCTTTGGCTCGTCTGTGCATATAAGCAGACTTAATAAATACTATCTATAAACTATGAAGATATTGTACACGATTTTGTCAAAAAATTTGATAAAAAATTGTAATTCATGATTCATATTACACTTTTCCTTTATGACTAATTCATTCGTTTATTTTATTTTTGAACTACTTAGCCTATATTTGAATTTTTATTTTGAAAATTGTGTGTCACTTTATAAAAAGCCCACAAGCGAGTGATTATGATAGGTGTCAGCTTCTAAGAAGGAGGAAGGGGCGGCGCAAATAAAGTGGCCTATACTTATGAAAAGTATAAATACGGCCCTGCTGCTAACCATGTATAACTGCATTACAAGGTCAAAAATTGGATACGCCTCTGCTGTATCGGCCCCATACCAGAAAAAATACTTTGAGAAATTGGAACAGATTCAAAAAAAGTTTCTTAGATAACTGTATATGAGAATGCACGGAGAGTACCGGCGATTCATGCATCATGAAGATCTGCTCACACAAACGCGTTGCCAAAGCCTCCAGTCGAGGAGGAGTGGGGCCCTTGCAGTAACGGCGTACAAAATGATTAATAATTTAATAGGTAGCCCATGCCTCCTGGAATGTTATAAATTGTATCTACCGAACAACTACAGCCAGGGGTGATACCACGATCTTCTATGTATCCCACATAGCAGAACGTACGTACTGGCTCGGCATAGCATGACACGAAGTATGGCGCTGATAAATAACGCTTCCAAAACTGTTGACATCTTTAACAGTAGCCTTGAAAAATTCAAGAGGCATTTTAAGCAGATATATGCGTTAGAAACACGACAGCAGCTAAGTACAATAAGCGTGTTTATACGTCAACGCGTGTGTCTCCATAGAAATCGTTCTAACTCCGTTATTCTTTTAGTGACATCCCTAAAACAAAAAGTAATAGGTCGATAGTGGAACAAGCTGTACATGCCTATTCAAGTTGTCCATAGAAATACATAACAAGAATATCCTGTCATTCGCGCAATCTGACACATAATTTAGCCCGCCAAATTTCGGGGCCCGACCACGCTCAACATTGTTAATGTTTATTAAATATTTTTTATATGAAATGATAAAAAAGTGAGGTGACAAAAGTGTTTATTATACATTTATACAATAGAATAAGTATTGTTGTTTACATAATCTGTGATTTTAGTACCGTTTTCATATAAAAACATCACGTGAGTCATTTTTACATTTTTTTGATGTTAGCATTCTAAATTTTAATATTTACAAATGTTAATATTTATTTGTAATATAATAATTCGAAAGCTTATTTTGTAACCTTTCTAAAACAGTTTTTACTATTCGGCTACGTTCAGAAATGTTTCATTTATAGAGCTTTAATTGTGAAGAGGTAATAACACAAAGTTTTCTTAAAATGTCATTTCAAATATTCGCGAAAATTCGGAGGGGTTGTGCCAGGTATTACCCGCTGTAATACGTATGTACCTCATGTTACTATTTAACGTTTCTTTTATTTACTCATAAATGAGTAGTTTGTGTCACGTGTAAATGATCACACAGTCTGTAATACATAAATAAAATAAAAAAATAAATTTAAAAAATGTAGACTAGGAATTGGCGAGTTTGCTACGTAATTTGTTTGCTACATAATTTGATGAAATTGTTGGGTAGTTTGTACATAATTGAGATGTTTTTGAGAATGCAGTTAAAATATTTTATTTGTACAATGACATTAAACAAAAAATAAAATTAGGAGTGTATTTTTATTGATCTAAAATTAAGAAAATGGCATATATTTAGATGACTTTTCTAACTAACCGAGTAGTCGCAAGTAGACTAGAACGGTTAGACGATAACATAGACAAATGAGAAAACTTTCCATACTAATAGTGTAAAAAAGTTATATGTGTATATACGTAGACACAATCAGAAGACACGGGTCAACATTGTCAAACGACACATGGGAGAAAGATGATTCGGTAGCAATCATCACTGTCAAAAAGAGTAACATTGTTCTAACTATAAAGTATAACATGAGGAGATAAATTGAGTAATCTACATTTTTGTGGTGGTGCTTTATGCTGTAACCTCGAGAGAGTTATAATCTTAGGTGTCAGCTACAAAGCACGTTTGTTATATCAAAGTGTATTATTTTTGTAGTCAAATCATACAAAAATATGCCACGAAAAATACCGCCTTTCAAATTCCGACAAAATCGTCTTATTCACAGTTTTCTTCACGTTTTCAACCTTTTTTAAGCCGCAGCTGAAGAGGGGACAAGAGAAATAAATTATATCTGCGAGATGTGGAATTCGCAAGGTGAAAACATTTTGTTTAAATTCACCATAAATTTGGTAAACCGACATCCTACCAAAATTGTTTCCACACATTTATTATTAAAAGGCAAAAACGGATCCTTGTGGAGAGAAGATTTTATCATATTTATATCGTATGGTACCTTCTCGTGTGTTTTTGATATGTTGTATACGTAGAAAAGGTATATTGTGCATAATACAGAAAAAAATAAAAATATTGGCAGGGGTTCTACTTAATTTTTATGTCAGAAAAACTCATAAAATTGGACGTGCTCGTTTTGAGCGCTAACACATTTTTAAAAAATATATCGTTTGGAGAATCGTATTAATTTAACCTAGTTTAATCCGAAAAACTTTCCAAAATTTTTTTTAATCACTTCGATGTGAATAACGCGACGATGCCAATTTTGTTCAATACACCCTCTATAAACAATGTTTTTGTGATTGGCACAACTTACTCTTACAGAAATGGATCAAATCTCTGGCAAGTATTTATTTGTCGTTGAAAATTTTGGGAATAATGCATATTTTTTCAAACCTCATGATTGAAATGTCATTGATTGTTGAATATAATTGGTTTGACCTAAAAATTTATACGGAAAAGCCGTGCAAATTTCAAGACGCCGAAGCTAACCGTTGAAAGCTTTTCAAAGCAACAAATTGTTTGCAAAACAACATTTTTTGAAAGCAACAGATTGTTTACATTACTCCTAAGTATCTAATTAAAGCTCCATATATAGTCTGTCAAAATAGAGTAGAAAATATAAAAACTTGAACTACTAAATTTGTAGACTGGCAACACCAATTTAACTGTCAAATATTTTTTTGAAGTGCAATGACACTGAATGTTCAAAACACAGTAAACCACATTTTAAAAAACATTTTTTCTTCATGACATAAAATTGATTAAAAGGTGATTTATAAAGCGATTTGCTTTAATTTAATTTAACATAAATTTGAATTTAACGATAGATAGAAAGGAAGAATCACTAATGGTGAGTTTAGTAACACTACTTTTAGATCTGAACTAACTAACTAACTAACCATCACGCTGTTTCCCCGCAGGGGTAGGCAGAGAGGACGGACCGCCAAACATCCCGATCTTGGCACACATTCCTTGCCTCGTTTACATTCATACAATGTCTCATACATTCTCTTCTATTATTCTGACTCTTGACATGGCCCGACTCAAGTATCTGATTCACTTGGTCGTGCCATAGATCTGAATGAGTTAAATATATTCAGATCTAAAATTAGAGACATGATCTAAAGCCCAGGCAACGCTAGGTACTTTATCTAGTATTAAATAAATGTGAGCAATTTCTAAACTGTGCTTTATATTTCATTACGTTATAGTTATTCTTCATTATGTTAACACAAAATTGCAAAGGTATAATAATAATATACCTATACGCAATTCTAATTTTGAGATTGGCGGGTATCTATACTGCAATGAAAAAATATTTTTCCACTATTATGCCTTTTTAATTTTTTATAAAAATGTAGGTTACACAGCTTTACTTGAACACCATGAGTTATGTGTTTAGTATTGCCATTTGAACAACAGTGGCGCCCTCATATATTTTCTACTCTTTTTTGACAGACTATACACCTGTATATGTAATAACTGATTATCAATCCAGTCGATATCCTCACCGACCGAATTAAGTATCTCCTCCATTTCTTTGCGGCTTAAGATTTCGCACCCTCTTAACTTTTTTGGCTTTCCTCTTATCCTTTTTCTTCTACCCTTCCCAATCCGGGGAGCCCACAGGGAGGATGAAAAATACTGAGATTAATGATTCATTAACATTATATTTAAATAATCTAGAAAAAAAGAGATCACTTGCACTTTGATATTATTCAGTACAAACAATGCTGGTGTTAAACGAAAGTATTGACTGATTTTTTCACCACCGCAGTGCAGAAGCTGGCGATGCACTAAAATCTGAACGCTCCCTCTGGACCACGATTTTTAAGTATCTCACTCTCTTCCAAAGTATTCCACTGTATTTCTCATATGTTCGTAGTATCCTTGAATACGCATCTCAGGTGTGGAACCCAGGCTATGCAGTGCACAAAAATAGAATTGAAAGCGTTCAAAATAGATTTTTAAGGTACCTTAATTTCCGCTCTTTTCGATCTCATTCATCTCGTCCTGATCTTCTTCAACGCCTATCATTCCATGTTCCAAATCGCAACAGCAGGCAGTCGCTTACCTTTAATCTCCCTCTTTGTAAGACCAACTCCAAACAGAACTCATTTATCTACAGATCCACACACTCATTTAACTTAAATTATTACCACATTGACATTTTTAACTCAACTTTACGCGACATAAAACGAAAACTCACCAAGCACCACGACTCAAACTAGAAAGTTCAATCCCTATATATATTCCCGTCCTTTGCCCCTTAATCCTATTATACCTCCTCCCCCCCCCCCTTTTTATATTTTGTAACTAAAAAATAAAACTTACATGTCACACTTTATTATTATAACTATCATCAGTGGAAAGTTCATAATTGGCATAATCAACATCCTTTTATTTTATTATTTTGTAATCTCTGATTTGCTGTCAACTTTCTCTAAAATAAATAAAATAAAATAAAATAAAAATAAAATGATAGTTTGTGTCTTCCGATAACTACTCATTTTCCAGATATATCGATAATTCTATCTCATGATCACTGATCACCCATTCTCAACCGCAGTCACCGCCGCATCCCGAAAACACCGCTTTCCTATAAAACAATAGCTTTACTGAAAATATTCCGAAAAAAATATATGTGGCTACTAGTATGTAAAATTTTGAAAATCATCAGGACAATCTCACCCTGCATTATAGTATAGCCTAGTGGAATTGCACTCGTACTTTCTCTACCAAACCTTAATAATTAAAACGTAACATTTCTATAGCGCAAATTCGTGTCATTTCACTTCACTTCAAGTGCGCTTATTTCACTTCAAGTGACCTTCCATCAGTTATTTAATTAAAATTAATTATAACTTATACACTATATTTTCTCTTGTTTAATGTGGCTCCTAAAATACATATTGAAACTACAAATTGGTGTAGACTCTAAAGTTTTCGGCAGCACATTATAATACGAGTACTTTCTTCCTTTGTGTCGTCTATGACATACCGACAATAGGCGTGGTTGCCATATTGAAAATAATGATAAAGCGTGCCCTAAACCCATAATAAATATACCTTCCACGTCAATGCTTGTTTTAGTGTTTAGGTTTCCATGACAAATATAGCTATAAATCATTCTGATTTGCAAAATTTAGTTTTAGTGCATACAGAAGGGTGTCCCTTTTTAATAAAGGTGCTCCTATCCATCTCTTTGCCAGCCCTTACTTACCTCTTGAGATGGATCCCATTTGTCGTCAACTCAAGTTACAAAGAATTTATATTGAGAAACACTACTAACATATCGGTTAGAGATGCCACGAATAGTGATTTTGCCGAATACCGAATACCGAATATTCGGCCGAAGCGACGAATATTCGGTGACACTTACTACATTTTGCGAGTGACCGGTTCCGACCTGTATCATTGAAGTGCGTGCAGTAACCAAGCCGTGGGCGTAATTGTTTCATTAGCGGGTAGGTCGTGCCACAACACCCATTATTTGTTGATTGTTTCATCAAATTGTGTTACTTATATTGTGAATCTATATCTTAAAAAATACCTAAAAGTGGTGGTCAGCAAACGCAAAACAGTATCCAAGCCTTGCAGAATTTGCTAAGATTTACTTGTCGTCTTCCGGTAGCAGTGTATATAGCGAGCGCCTTTTTTTAATTTAATTTAATTTTTCGAGGAAAAGCGCAATCGTTTGATATCAACAAATGCTGAAAAAAGTGTTTTCATTCATCATAACTTAACATCGTTAGATTAAGTACAAATATGCGGATTTTTTAATTGAAATAAAAAATTTTGTTGGTAATATTGGACTTTGTTTAATGATTTGGTATTATAACGAATATTTATAAAAGTAGCCGAATAGGACGAATACCGAATAGTAGCCGAATATTCGTGGCATCTCTTATTTCGGTGTATTGTTGTTTACTAAATTTGCTGATTACTTGTATCGGTGTATTGTTGGTTACTAAATTCGCCGCACGGGAATTTCTGAAACTACTGGAAGCTTGTTTCAGAAGAAATATTTTTATTATCTTTTCTAGCTAATCCTTGATTTGATTTAGGATTAACTAATGGATTATTTTCGCTTGAACCTGTATATAACGTAGTATACTGACGTAGTATGTCCAGATTAATGGTTACTCATCAGATATAACTTAGATTCCTTTGGAGAGGATTTATCTTCTCAATACCATCCCATTTAAAGTTTGGGGAATCTTGATAAATTCTTAGGTTTGAATAAATGAAAGGCATCTATCTATTCAATCATTTTGTGGCACATATTGAAAAAGACACTTGCAAGATAAATCTATTACGACGCATAAGGAATGGTGAAATACTTTAATTATACCCACGGGCGGCGCAATGTCAGTATAGCTGAATAGTGCGTTACGCTAGTTTGTAGATGAATTGGAATATGATTACGAAAATGACTGTAGTTTTTCCTTTTAAATAATACCGATAATGTTAGGGGGAATGAGGCCTCCTGAAGGGGAATCAGGACTAATTCCCCCTCAGGAAGCCCCCAGGAAAATAATTCCCCTCAGGGCCTACGTCATTTTTGGGGTTGCTGTGTGAAGGGTCATCTTAGGAAAGGAAAAAGAGAAAGTTCTGGGAAGGAAAAGGTGGTCAATGTGTCCAGGAGTGACAGACGTATGAATCCATCCCTCCCACTGCGATGCAAGGCGATGGATTGAGAGAGTCCGGCTGGAGATATAAAAAAGGTCTCTTTCAACCAGCCTCTCCCAATCCGGCCTGCCATGCAGTAGGTAGGCAAACGCATGTGCCGCCAAGACTTAGACAACCTTCACCCCGTGAACCCGGGCACACCTGCTAAGTCACCAAACGTAGCGAACCACTTGGGGTGACCTACGGCAGAGGTGTTGGTTATCCAATAAATGGTTCCCAGAGAGGCGATACCCATACCCAACTCCAAAATTTTTCCTCCCAAATTCCTAGTCATTGCACTTTCATGTGCACTCTGAATTTTTCTTATTTCTAAACGTAAACTGCCTCCCGTCCTACATTATATTTTAGTTTTTAGTTTTAATGATTCTCGTTCAAATTTTCCAGTGCCAAAAGAGCACTGTTGCTGTTAATTTTGTTCTCTTGGCAATTTTTTGTATATACTGTATATTCTTTTTTTCACATTATTTATTAAAAAAATTTAAGCACTCGTAAGGAACACTATAGGATTACGTTTAAGTTTATTATAATTAGTTATACCTTGTGGGGAGACGTCCCCTTCCGACCTGCTGATGGAAGTAGCGTCATCTTGTGTCGAATTCTTGAATTGGAAATCGAATTATAACAGTAGCTTTGTGTGAAATTCCACGTACTCAGATGTTATTTTTTAAGTGAAACTGCGCTATATAAATACTACGTTATTATCATTATTATTATTGATAAATATTGGGACAAACCCCACCCCATGAACCCGGGCCCCCTGCTAAGACACCAAACGTAGCGAAACATTTGGGGTGACCTATGACAGAGGTGTTGTTTATCCAAAAAATGATTCCCGGGGTAGCGATATCCATACCCAACTCCCAAATTGTTCCTTCCAAATGTTTGCTCCCAAATTCCTAGTCATTGATAAATATCGGGACAAACCTTACCTCATGAACCCAGGCACCCCTGCTAAGTCACCAAACGTAGCGAAACACTTGGAGTGACCTATGACAGAGGTGTTGGTTATCCAATAAATGGTTCCCGGGGCGGTGCTACCCAAATTCCTAGTCATTGATAATTATCGGGACAAACCTTACCCCATGAACCCAGGCACCCCTACTAAGTCACCAAACGTAGCAAAATACTTGAGGTGACCTATGACAGAGGTGTTGGTTATCCAATAAATGGTTCCCGGGGTGGTGATACCCATATCCAACTCCCAAATTGTTCCTCCCAAATTTTTGCCCCCAAATTCCTAGTCATTGGTAAATATCGGGACAAACCTTACCCCATAAACTCAGGCACCCCTGCTAAGTCACCAAACTTAGCGAAACACTTGGGGTGACCTACGACAGAGGTGTTGGTTATCCAATAAATGGTTTCCGGGGCGGCGGTACCCATACTCAACTCCCAAATTGTTCCTCCCAAATTCCTAGTCTTTGATGATATTACACAAAAATCTTTACATAATGTCCGAATCATGATTTACTTAAATAATTAAATATTGTGTCGAAGGGGTGGATCACCGTGAAAATTAAATGAATGAAAAAAACGTTGACAAAATTCATGGCTTTCCTAGTTGAAAAACTTTTTTGTTTTGCTCGGAAGTTACCCACAAATTTCAATGTAATCTCTGCAAAACGTACACTTTCCCACCCTAAATTATTTTAACCAGACCTCGTTTCATGAAAATGTTTTCATTACATTACTGAGCTCTTTTTTTCCTGAGTGAAAATAATATTTTGTGTTTTGATTTTCAAAACGTTTTAAACTAAATTATGTTTGTGAGTATAAGTGGCACATTCGGTGTTAAATCGTGCGGAGATTATCTGGTTGGATCGAGTCAGAAAGGAAGGGGGCATGGAAATGACTTCAGGAGGAACGTGATGATTACCTGAATCATTTGGTAAGAAACCCTAATGGCCTGAGCGTACAACATTAACGCGGTAAGGACAACTCAAATGTTTTTAAAGTCCTCCATTTAAAAAACACCGCCCTAATTACAAAAGAGACAAGCACATACTGAATAAACATATAGCACCTGCTGAATTTTTTTTTTCCTTTTACTAGTATGTATTTATTGTTCATTATTATTTAATTAACAAAGAAAAAACATTTATATTTTTAATATTTTATTATTATATGATATTCTTTAATTATTATTATTCTTTTTATTATTTTTTTAATTCTACATTAGTTTATTAGCAATATTAATATGCAATTAACAAAAAATAATTTAATAATATTATTATTAAATGTACAAAAACAAAACTAAATTCATAGTGGAATTCTAAAAACTCGTCAATTACCCAATTTCTCAATTTTATTTTCTTTTTAAACGTTAAATGGATAGTCGCACAAAAAAAAAATATATATATATATATATTTCAACTACAGTGTACCTATCCGAAGCACTAGAGGTATTTTCAATTTAAAATTAAACATAATGCAAAAATCAAAGTAACACTAATATAGTTAACATACCCGTGATCTCAAAAATGAATGTAAGGACCTTGGAGTGTATTTAGATAGTAAACTTATATTTAATACGCACATTGATTGAATCACTGATAGATCTTACGGTGGGTTTCATCCTACGTCTGAGTAAATTATTTAAAAATCCACATACTCTAGTAATGCTTTACTCCTCACTAGTCAGAAGTACACTGGAATTTGCATCGCCTGTCTGGAATCCCAAATACACTCAATACGTCAATAATATAGAGCGCATACAAAATAAATTTATTAAGTTTCTCGGTTATAAATACAACAATAATTATATCTGCTCTCTCCAATCCCTGAAATCCAGGCGAACGGTAGCTGACATAACATTTTTCCATAAAATAATACATAACGAAATAGACTGCCCAGAACTCCTATCCCAAATAAATTTTAACATCCCAACTAAAAGAACTCGCCACACCAACCTTTTTTACACAACCTGTAATAAATAATACGAACGCTGCATCCAACTCCCCCATTTCCCGCATCCTTCAAAGATTCAACTCAATTCAAAAAAGCACAAATACCGATGTATTTTTTGATTCCCTCTCTCTATTAAAAAAAAACATTTCTAGCACACTGAATTCACACACATAACACACACCCTTCCTCACACACACACACACACCCTTACACACCCTTACAAACAATTACACACACCCCTCTTCTTCAATAATTTACTAACTTAATTTAATAACTTATCATATAAAAATATAAGTATATAACAGCGACATGCCATTGGAACCAATTATTTTATTGAATTCTATAACTTTGGAACTATTTTCTACTATGTAATTATGTTCTGTTTGTTTTTGCAAAATAAATAAAATAATTAAATAAACATAACAAATACAATTAACCTCAGATATTACTATTTTTTGTAAACTTTTAAAATATCCAAATGACTTTTTCTTACAAAATTCACTGTATATATTTCACCCTTTTGTAGGTCCTATTTATAGTTTAGTAGCAAATATCTCAGGGGATATTGTTTTCTCGAGATGAAGAATTATTATTATTATTACTTTAGGCAACAGCCGAAGCCAGTTGGGCCTAATTGAAAATTTGTTTCTTGATCTTCAAATCCAAGGGACTAATAAATTTATAACGAGAAAATTAAATAACTGACTGAAATGAGTAATTTTCTGACTTAACAGTTTGTAAATAGGTGACCGAGTTCATTTCGCGTAAAATGATGATGACTATTTTTTTTTCGGTTTACCGATGCAGAAATGTTTCTCGAATACTCGAACATTCAGCAATAATACTCAATATTGAAATACTCGTAGTGAAGCTTTTTCCGTTCGATATTTCCAGAAAATATGTTAACACGCAAAGTGTAGCTTTTAAATACCCATTTAATTGTAATTAAAAAATAATGCAACCCACCGGAGAGTATATTCACGATCTTTTTTAAATTTCAATAAAAAAAATCCTACGTTAAATAATAGTTTCGTTGAATTTTCCACATTATAATACTTCCGCGCAAGGAACAATGTATAAACACCGTTATTTGCTCAACGACGTTATATCTACATAATATGTGTAGATATAATATCGTCTCATACAGAATTGTAAGCTAGTAAGCATTTGTTGGCATCTCAGTCATTAGAGAAAGTGAGAAAGTAAGCCAAAAATAAAGTACAAGGAGGACAAACTATGACAGTAGGTCGTCTCGTACAGAATTGTAAGCTAGTAAGCATTTGTTGGCATTTCAGTCATTAGAGAAAGTGAGAAAGTAAGCCAAAAATTAAGTACAAAAAGGACAAACTATGACAGTAGGTCGTCTCATACAGAATTGTAAGTTAGTAAGCATTTGTTGGCATCCCATCACGTAGAACCCATGATGTAGAATATGTCGTTCATACAGACACATCTTTGACTCTTTGAGCGTCTATCTTTTTCATAATAACTTTTGAATTTAGAATTTACTGAAAACACAAGAGTGTTTCTTACTTGCAAAATTCTACCTTGAGTTTATGAGACATTGCAAGTCTGTATTTTATATACATTTATAACCTCAGTACTGAGCTTCTAATCGGCATTGTAAAAAACATTTTTTTGTAAAACGTTTCTTATCTAGGAATTAATTATGTTGATACCGCACAAGAGTCCCAACTGCTAATTTTTGAAACCAGTGAGACTATGCTAACCCCAATTGGAGTATATTGTGCGCCTGAAGGAAGTGAGAAGAAATTATTACCATTTAAACGAAAAAATAAAATTCGCCCCAAAAAATGATTGAGTTGCGTATTTCGAATCCAATTCAACTCCACATGACGTTCCGATTTATCACCGAAGATCTTTCTGCGATTTGCCCGTGGATCATAAAAATACAAAAGGGGGACAAAGAAAATAATAATGCGATGAATAGGAGCTGTTTATTTTCATTTCTGAAAAGTAATGGAAATTTTTTCAGGATATTGAAATTAAATAACAAAATATACACCGAATTGATTCGCATCTTGGTCGCGAGTATTAAATTAAGGTGATTTTTTCGTGATGAGAAAATGTGAGTCACTATAAAGATTTATAACCATGCAGGTATATCATTGTAGTTATAAACACAAAGACATAAAGGTTTATAATAATAATATAATACAAAAAAAATAAATCAAATAGCAATGCTTCAATTAAAGCAATTTAATCTAAATAAGCCAAGAAATATCTCGTACTGTCAATTTTTTATGTTTTCAGATATATTTTTACAGTGCACGGAAAATAAATACTGGAGCGTGGTGGCGTCTATGTACGAAGTTTTTCATCAATAAACGTCAATATTTATTTGGCGAAGTTGGGGCAATATCGATGCACGTAGCTCCTAATGTAAGGTTTATCGAATCATTTCTTCCATTTCCTACAGCCTAGTGTAGTGGCTGAAGAAGAAAATCCCTAGACGTACCGGAAGAATAAGATGTAACTCTCCAAAATATTGCTTTTTTTTCTACCTACAGATAAAGAATAACTTGATATAGGTAAAGGTAGACATAATTATGTACTTTGACATGAAATACACATATTTACACTGAGAACTTCACTTCTAAAATGTATGAAGAAAATTAGACGCCCAAAACACGTATTTCCTTAATTTATAATCTATTTCTCAATTATGTTTTCATTACTACTTTACTACTATTTTCTTATTTCTTTCTTATTTTTGTAGTATTATTATTATTTCTTCTATTTTGCTTAAAATTTAATATATTAAAATTAATTTGAATATCAATTTAATTTCTACCACCTCGGAATAGCCCAGTCTTGTGAGGTGGTTCCTACCTAAAAATAATATTTTTATGTAATTGCGTATATTTGGTTAAAACATTTTAAAAAAGTTTTTTTTTAAATTGAGGAAAAAATTGTGTCAGTGATGGAATTTAAGCTCGATCTCTCCGACGCCTGCAACTCTTTACTATCGTTTCAATTTTTCATTTCTTTCAGAATCGGGAACATCATTGTGGAACATTCCAGAACACTCTCGAGATTTTTTTCAATTATTTTTGGACGTAAAATGTTTTAAAAATGGCTCACAATCCAAAAAAACATTAATTTCAAAACGTCGGCCGGCCGAGCGGTTAATCGATACCCACCAGCTATCGATAAAAACGTATTTATTATTTATTTATTTATTTATTTATTTATTTATTATAGATACAAAAGAAAGTACAAATTACAATTAGGAAGCTTTGCCTGTCCAACTAGGAAAGTTTCCCGTTCCAGGACAGACAAATTGACATGTTAGTTCATATTATACCTGAAATGTACATAATTACATAACAAAAAAAAAAAAAAACGAAAAATTTCATTTTTCTCTGAAGCTAAGGTGTGTAATAAAGAAAATGTATATAAAATATATAAATATAAGTACACATACATTTTTTGTGACAAAGTAGAAAGGTAATCTGGTAGTAAATATTATAATCGGGTTTACCGAATTAACCTGGTAACATATGTATAATACATTCAGATTTACAATATGGAGGAATTAAAAGAACAAGATGGAGGAATTACAAAAGATTTACAACATAAAGAAATCAAATTATGTTAGGTTATGTGTTTAGGAGTTTGAACTTTTAATACAAGTACACTTATAGGAGAAACTATATTAAAATTTACAATATTAGATATAATAACGAACGTAATAATCTATATGATTTTTTTGAGCGATGAAACTGCAATGATTTTTGTGGCTACAAATTATTTTCACTGATTTAAAACATGTTTTATACAGTATTATATTATAAGTACGACAGTATGAATATACACCGCGCTTGTGTCTTGAACTACTCCTGCTAAAATATAAAAACAATAACTATAAATATAGATAGAAATATAAACTATGAATATAATATAATATAATAAAATAGTACCAAATTTAGTGCTACTTTGGTGAAGTTGGTGCATTACTTCGTACGCCATACATGTTTAGTTATGTAGGTATTATTTATTTATTATAAATCATTAATCATTACCGTTGTAAGGTACCAAGTTTCACACAGACTTAGCGACGTGCGACGTGCATGTCAACGCTTTACAGCGGTGATATACCTACACCTACACGGAGCAGTCAGGCTTCAGGGGCGCATAACCATAAATCTCATGTATAAAAACATCAGAAAGGATGACGAAACATTGAACTCAATGAAATGTGAAAGGAATTTTGTTCTAGTGATCAGGAAAGTTAAGTGATTTTGTTTACCAGTTATACAGCATACGTTCACTTTCGACTCTCCCTAAGTTCAGAATCCAATCATTGACTAATTTACGCAGGACGCTTGCACTTTTCAATTTCCAAGAACCGGGTATAAGGTTGAACATTTTTGGACCTAGGTAAGAATATTGTCTTTGAGCAAGGGCTGTCATAGTAGCAATTGGAACTATTGGATTCCTCCCTGCATGTCGGGTGTTGTGATAATGTTCTACGGAGGGGAAGAGGTGGCGATATTTTTGTGTGTATAATATGACTTTTCTTATAAATAGTTGCCTCACATCCAGAACTCCTATCTCTTTGAATAAATCATTACTGGGGTATCTAAATGGTTTTTTAAGTATGACCCTTAGAAGTGATTTCTGTGCTTTGGCTAAGGGGTCCAGTATTGATTTGGTACATCCTCTCCATTTATATGAAATCTTGCTGTACTTTGAAGGATCTTGGTAGAAAATTCATTTAGCTCAGCGACTCAAAGTTACCCATCTCTTATTTTATAAAAGACAGGTAGTAATGATGAAACGCAACACGATGATCGCTTCACCTACTCTTGCATTACATTTATTATTTTATGTAAGGCAGGTAGTGATGATGAAACGCAACACGATGATCGCTTCATTAACTCTTGCATTAAATCTATTATTTTATAAAAAGTGGGTAGACTATTATGAAACGCACCAAAACACTCGCCCACTCTTTCATTCTGTTATTTTATAAAGGGTGGGTAGACGGTATAAAACACAATACAGCGATCGCTTCACCCACTTTTGCATACCCATTATGTTATGTTATAAAGGTTGGGTAGATGCAAGGGCGGATCCAGCTTTGGCGCCAGGGGGGGGTCACATAGCGCCAGGGGGGGTCACATAGCGCCAGGGGGGGTCACATAGTCGTGGTCAAGTCACAAGAAGTTATAATTTAATTTTGATAATAATAGATACAAGTAAAAAGTAGATCCACCTAGGTCCTGGACCCAGCCCAGGGGGGGGGGTCATGACCCCCATGACCCCCCCCCCCTGGATCCGCCCTTGGGTAGATGGGATAAAACACAATACAGCGATCGCTTCACCCACTCTTGCATACCCGATGAAACGCACCCTAGCGATCGCTTCACTCTTGCATACCCATTCTGTTATTTTATAAGTGGTGGGTAGATGGGATGAAACGTAACACAGCGATTGCTTCATCCTCTCTTTCATACCCATTCTGTTATTTTATAAAAGGTGAGTAGACGGGATGAAACGCAACACAGCGATTGTTTCATCCTCTCTTGCATATCCATTCTGCTATTTTATAAAAGGTGAGTAGATGGGATGACACGCAACACAGCGATTGCTTAATCCACTCTTGCATACCCATTGTGTTATTTTATAGCAGGTGAGTAGATGGAATGAAACGCAACACAGCGATTGTTTCATCCTCTCTCGCATACCCATTCTGCTATTTTATAAAAGGCGAGTAGATGGGATGAAACGCAATACAGCGATCGCTTCACCCACCCTTGCATACCCTTTCTGGTAAATTATAAAGGGTGGGTAGGTAGATGGAATGAAACGCAACACAGCGATCGCATCACCCTCTCCTGCACAGCCATTCTGTTATTTTTATAAATGGTAGGTAGGTAGGGACTCAATTTAGGAGGCGGGTATGGGTACCGCCGCCCTGGGAACCATTTATTGGATAACCAACACCCCTACCACAGGTCGTCCAAAGTGTTTCGCTACTTTTGGTGACTTAGCAGGGGTACCCGAGTTCATGAGATGAGGTTTGTCTTGGCCTTGGCGTAGCGGGCCGAACCGGGGGGACACTTTGACCTCTCCAACCTGACCCTCTCGACTCATTACATTGCACCGCAGTGGGAGGGATGAATCCATACGTCCTTCACTCCTGGTCACTTTGACACCAAGATTCCCACCCAACTTCATAGTTTTTCCTTCCCAGCACTTCATCTCCTTCCTTTTCATAAAAGACCCTCCACACAGCATCCCCAAAGGCGACATAAACCCTGAGGGATTTTTTATCTCGGGGCCACATATGTGGAGCTAATGTCAAAAAATAAATTGCTATGAAACGCCACACTCTCGTGCCCCATATAAAGGTACAAAATATTAAATGAAACACGTTGTTTTATTCAGGAGACAGCGAGAACTGATATTTATTAAGCTTAGAAACATAGACAAAGATGGCATTAGTGGTAGGTACTTTGATAACTAAATAACACCCCAACTTATCAAAATAACGTACATAATACCCACATTACAATAAAGGTATATAATATAACCATGTTAATTCTTTACATCCTGCATACCCAACAATTTCATAAAATAATAATGCTTGGTACTAGCCAAACCTTTTGTAAATAGATCTGCTGGCATTTCAGCTGTTTCCAAGTATTTCAGTTCTACAATTTTATCATTAATACATTCTTTACAAAAGTGGTGTCGTATGTCAATATGCTTAGTTCTTTTATTATAGCTATTATTTGAAGACAACTTAAGTGCACCCTGATTATCATTAAATAAGGATATGGTGTATGACTCATTGTTTATTTCTTTTAACAAATTACTTAAATAAATAGCTTCCCTACAAGCTTCGGCTACACCAATGTATTCAGCCTCAGTGCTCGAAAGAGCAACTGTTTTTTGTTTCTTAGCCTCCCAAGAAATAACACATCCAGCTAAAATATAACACAAACCTGTACAGGACTTGCGATCAATAATGTTACTTCCCCAATCTGAATCAACAAAACCCTCTAATTTTGAATTACCACATTGACTATATTTTAATCCAAAATGCTTTGTTTTCTTGAGATATCTTAAAATACGTTTAGCGTATAACCAGGTTTCCTGGTTATAGCAATTATTAAATTGACTCAGAAAACTTACTGTAAAGGCAATATCAGGTCTGGTTAATACTGCTAAATACATAAGTCCACCAATAAGCTGTTGATAAGGAATTTGACTGTCAGGATTTTTATTTTCTTTGTTAATATTCAATTTAGCCTCTAAAGGTGTATCTGCTACTTTACAATCTGCCATGTTAAATCTATTTAGCAACTGATCAACATAATTCTCCTGGCTTAGAGTAACTGTACCATTAACTTTATCAATATTAACACTCATCCCTAAACAATTTTTGACCTGACCCAAATCTTTTAACTTAAATTGTGAAGCCAATTCCTTTTTCAAATTATTACATTCTACATTATCATTAGAAAATATAAAAAAATCATCCACATACAAAGTAACTATTGTCTTTTTATCATTCTTATTTTTTGTGTATAAACATGGTTCTAACATACTACGTTTATAACCAATACCAACAAGACATTCATCGACCTTTTTGTACCAGGCCCTTGAGGATTGCTTAAGACCGTAAATAGCTCGATTCAATTTAAGTACTTTATTATTGTCTTTTTGAGAATCTAATAAACATTCTGGTAATTCCATATAAATTGTTTCCTCAAGGTCCCCGTTCAAGAATGCAGTAGTAACATCTAGATGTGTAACATCTAATTCAAGTTTTACAGATAATGCGAATAACAATCTCAAAGTTGAGTGCCTAACAACCGGCGAGAAAGTGTCTGAATAGTCCACATTTTTCTTCTGCATGTAGCCCTTGGCTACTAAACGTGCACGGTATCGAACATTATTACTATTATCAATTTTTTTTCGTAACACCCATTTGCATTTCACTATGGTTTTACCATCCTTTGGCATATCAACGAACTCCCATGCATTATTTTCTTTAAAACACTGAAGTTCTTCTTTTACTGCACTTAACCACTGCTTTTTTTCATTTCCCTGTAATGCTTCTTCTAAAGACAGTCCATTAGCATCATCAAACACACCCTCAGGAATGCACATATTCGTCATCCTATACCGCTCTGGCTTCCTAATGATTCTGCTGGATCTAACACGCTGCTCAGATGATTCATCAACATCTTCAAAATCACTAGTGTAAGTATCAGAAGAGTAAGTATCAGGAGTGTAAGTATCATCTGATGCATCTTCGACTAATGTATCCTCATCTAAGGTTATATCTTGTTATAATGATATCGTATTTTTGTTTCATATCATAGTGTTTCCATACAAACGAAGTATTGAAAATCTGTAAGGCGCAGATGCCAATCAAATACTTCATCTCACCTCCGCTCACCCCAAATCAACTTTGATTCGAATGGAACCTTGGACGCCAATCTTCGACTATACAGTCGAAGAATGTCAATCTGCGGCAAGCATGAGACTCACCCTTCACGGCGTGGGCATTCCTAATGTATCATCCCTGGAAAGGAGTGGGGTGTTGGGCTATTGCCATTAAAACCCACTTTTAAATGAACATAAGCATAGTATATTGTTTAAAGGAATAACTGTTAATAAATGACATATAAAAAGGACTCACCCGGGACCTTGAATCAACCTAATTCTAACTATCTACCAATTTACCCCCCCCCCCGGACTGCAGCTGCGAGTTGGAGGCCCTTGTGGCCTCTCCCGGAGACGCCTGGTGTGAATTTCTACCGATTGGGAGGCCCAAACTCTCTCCATCAATCGGTAAAACTCCGCTCGACTGTGGCAGGCGGAATCCTATGACCCTCCGCGGGATGCCGATCCTCCTGCTTCCTCTCCTGGCCTCGGCTCTGGAGCCGAACGATCACCGATGGTGGGGACCCATGAACCTCTCCTGACTATCGGTCCTATTGCAAATGGTGGCGACACTCTTACTCCTTTACGGCGCGAGTTCTCCAAAAATGGCGAGCACCACGGGATTGTCGGCCGCGGGAAAATGATTGTTGCCAGCGTACACTACTTGTTACAGACAGGATGGCTCTGCTCACTCCCGATTACTCTTTGTGAGCCCCGGCCACAATAACATGCCGCCGAATTATTCCCGACTCGATTAAACACGATCTCACTCGCGATTTTTGAGGGTTTTTCTTTGAAAACCATTAATAAGATTTCACTAAAAATCCATTGTCGCCCGCGTATACTTTCTTAAATTCTTTTTCGTACAATTAGCACATTTTACTCGCAATGTGTGACTCGTCGATTCCAAAGCGGGCCGCTCTTCTCGCTTCGAAATCAAAGTGTGCGGAACCGGAACTACGCCCTCTCGCGCCTCGCCTAGACACCAAAAATCCTGAGAGTGTCGCCAACATTATCATTTTTTAAAGTACTTGACGGAATAATACATTTTTAAGAATTGCTTCATAACAATCTTCTGAACGTGACGTATCTTTGCAACTAGTGTCCCCCACTGGACATGAGTTTTCTCCACTCTCAGTGATAGGTATATTAACCTCTGGGTTGTTTTCATCTTCCATGATAATGACATCTCTACTAGTTGTGATATATTTAGTTCTAGGGTTGTATATTCGGTAACCTTTGATGTCATCTGGATAGCCCACAAGTATGTGCTGTTCAGACTTTTTGTCCCATTTCTGACGCTTCTCTTTAGCAACATGAGCCATAACCTTGCTACCAAATATTCTTAAATGACTTATGTCTGGTTTACATCCAGTCCAGATCTCATATGGAGTTTTTTCATTTAAACTAGGAAGTACAGTACGATTTTGTAAATAAACTGCTGTATTGGTCGCCTCAGCCCAGAATTCTTTACCCAAATGCGCATCAAACAATAAGCATCTAGCCTTCTCGACAATCGTTCGATTATTACGTTCTGACAAGCCATTCTGCTCTGGGGTATATGGGTTACTTTTTTGGTGCGTTATACCTTCCTTCTTGAGATATGAATCAAACTCTTTGTTGCAGTATTCACCACCATTATCGCTTCTCAATATCTTTATTTTCTTATTTGTCTGTTTTTCAACTTTTGCTTTAAATTCTGCAAAACATCTAAGTGCTTCATTTTTGTGTTTGATAAAATATACAAATGTCATACGACTATAGTCATCAACGAAGAGTATGAAGAATCTTGAACCTGCAAGCGATCCTTTCTCCATAGGTCCGCAAACGTCAGTATGAACTAAATGAAGTAATTCTTTGCTTCTTGTACCAGTTTTTGAGAATGGAAGACGACACTGCTTTCCCTCGCAACAAACTGTACACGATGTCTTGCCAAGATCAACTTTTTCTCGGAGATTCATTCCTTCTACAGCACCGGTCATTTTATTCAGATAATTACTATTGACATGACCCAATCTGCGGTGCCAAGTGTTGCCTGAAACCGCTAAATTAGACATTATTCTTTCAGGAACTTTTAACTCGTATTCCATCCTTAGTTTATAAACACCATCTGTCAAATCTGCTATAGCAACTAACTCGTTCTGTTTACTATAAACATAGCAGCATTTTCTTTTGAAGTCCACTTTATTTCCATTTTTGATTAACTGACTGACAGATATCAAGTTTGTCGTAAGTTTTTGGCACACATAAAATATCTTTTAATATAACTTCATATTTACTTTTCGGGGTTAAAGTAATAATTTTAGCTTCTCCCGAGCATAAAACAGGCATAGCACTTCTATTAGCTGCAATTATTTCCTTCACACTCGTCCGATTCGACGTATTACACATAATGTTTACATCTGGTGACATGTGAAAACAAGAGCCCGAGTCTATAAACCAATCCATTTTGTTGTAATTCCCGTTCAAAAACACAACAGAAAATGCATTTGACGTCTTCTTTCGCTCTGATTGCCCAACAGGACATTGATTTTTAAAATGCCCTTCTTTTTTACATCTATAACATCTGATAGATTTCATTACTGTTTTGACCTTTGATGTATTTCCGTCAACATTGCGGCGCGGGCGCACTCTGGCGGAAAATGCCCCAACTGACTCCGTGTCATTTCCTGCCATATCAAGCAATTTTGTTTTTATTGCATCTGCAGTAATTATTATTCCACTATGCTCGATGGCTAATATCATGGGGTAGAATTTTTCTGGTAGACCAGCAAGCATTAAACAGCCTATCCATTCATTGTTCACATTAAATCCGGTTCCGGATAATTTCTGGCCAGTTTCAATAATTTGCGTGACGTAACTCTGCATCGAGTCACAAGTTTCAAGACGAATCGATATCAAACTCCTTAATAAGGAAATGCGTCTTGAAAAAACCATTATCATCGAACATTTGCTTTAGCCTTTTCCACAAGTCTGCAGTAGATGTAGCTTGCTTGATGTGTACATACAGTGACGGATCTATAGTGAGGATTATCTTCGCTTTTGTTTTTGCATCATCTCCAACTGCAACAGTTTCTTCGGCCTTGATACACTTCTCCATGCCTTCCAATATAAGTAGGTTTTCAACGGCATACGCCCATACATCGTAGTTTTGTCGTCCAACCAACTTGGGTATACTTGTGAGATATGATGTCGCCGCCATTTTTGTTAAAAATGTCCCGACACTAATTACGAGTTTGCATTCGCAATAACTCCTTGCCCTATTCTCAATACGAACAAATACATCCGCGACAATAAGAAATGAATTTTTAACACAAATACCATTTAAATTATCGTGACTGATTATTTAAAAAACGCTTGGGAATCTTCTGGGCCCATAACCTATTAAATGAAACACGTTGTTTTATTCAGGAGACAGCGAGAACTGATATTTATTAAGCTTAGAAACATAGACAAAGATGGCATTAGTGGTAGGTACTTTGATAACTAAATAACACAAAATGCAACACATCATTCACTAACGTACCGATCTATTATTTTAATTAACTATTATGGAACAAACCTTTAAAAAAGTTGAACATTGACTTCAAAACCAGTCTGTACTTCGCTTCCCGGAAGAGGGAACACGAAAATTGGAAAAACGCGGGATGTTCCTTCTATTTGGGTTCGACTATTTGAAAATTAGAAAAATACGCATGGCCTTTCTCCACATTATTGCGTGTTTACATAATATTACATTACATCATAAATTTTATCGTAGGATGAACGATTACGCTAAGTAGGTAAAAGAAATTGTATTTCAATTTGCATTCTGGCATTTGAAAAAAACTATTTCGTTTACGTTACACCCCTTTTAACCGGATATTTGTTTTTCCGTTTGAATTATTGTAGACGAGAACTTTACAGGGATGTAAAGAATTAAGGAACTGAGAATAGAGAACTCCAGTCCAAATTTTTTTTTTAACGAATAATGACCTTCTAACTTAAATAACTGCATTTTTATATTTATTTTTAGAGTGAGTTTTAATAGTTAAAATAATTGTCAAAGTTTTAATTTTTCAAGATCCCCCGAAAACCACCGTATGTATGGTGATTCGTGTGACGTCATCACTCCTGAAAAATTACTATAGGATCGGGCAATCAGCTGTTCAACTGCCGTCATTTTGAATTCCGAAATTCGAAGTTGTTCAAAGTATTCTCTCTAGAAGTAGCATTACTATTTTTTTTGTGTAGTAGTTTTTGAATATTTTCAATAATAAAGATAAACTAATAAGAGATACCTTTATTTTTCAAACATTATTTAGGCCTAAATAATGTTTCAATAAACACAACAACTAAATCTCTATAAACAGTATGTAAATAAACGAATAAATTAATACGATGGCTTGTGTCATATCATACACTCCCATATAATGACTTTACGGTGACGTCACGACACGTCGAACAGTGACGTTACCATAATTTCAATAATGCCAACTTGACGGCGTGTTTTTACGACCCGATTTAAAATGGTCTTTTTAATATTTTTTTAAAAACTCTGTATTAAACTAATATTCAGAATCAGCGTTTATTGATCGATCTATATTCTATATGGACATATTTTTTTAAAGCCATAATATTTTTCACTGGAGTTCCTTATTGCACGGCACCTTTATTTATTTAATATGTATAAGTTTGACGCATCTATATTCTCGCTACATAGTTCACAAGTAATCACTTAATGCAAACATATAAAATACATTACGGTGAAAACACTGACAGACAGGTCTATATTTAGAAATCAGCCAGTGTCATGTTATTTTGCAACTCCTAGGCATAATATCAAAGTAACGACAAAGGCTTATCTGCATTATGTAGCTTACCCATTATTATTAATTTGCTAAGTCACGAAGTATAAAATGAAATTCTGTTACGTTTTTAATAAGGTTAACAAGTCGGTACTTGGGAGAAAGGAAGCAATATGCATTGCTGGATGAATCAATGATATTTGTTGCGTGTCTAAACCTTTTAACGTGGACATTGTACACTACAATTTAAGGGCGTGTTTACCCACGATAATTATATGATATTAGAATAATAATGAAGTTAGGTATCTATTGACTTAACGGCAAGATAGTGCAACCATACCTTTATATAAACATGCAATACAACCCCACTAAAACGGCTCTACTGGTCGTAAGATATGGACAAGGACCTAAAAATATTCCTCCAGCTACCCTGAATGGTGTGAACCTGCAGGTGACTGAAGGAACTAAATACCTTGGACACATAATCACCAGTAATCTGATGGACGATGACGACATCGATAGGCAAAGAAGAGCTCTCAGTGTAAAAGCAAACATGCTCAGTAGAAGATTCCGCCTTTACAGTACTGCTGTAAAAAGGACGCTCTTCCTATCCTTCTGCGCAACACTGTATACGTGTGAACTATGGGCAAACTACAAGAAGAGTAGTATAGAAAGACTTCGGGTTCAGTACAACAACGCCTTCCGCATAATGTTTGGTCTCCCCAGATATTACAGCGCTTCCCGGATGTTCACGGAGGGGCGAGTTCCTGGCTTTGCAGCCCTTATTAGATCCAGGGTGGCAGGAATGAGGGAAAGGATAACCAGCTCTGGAAACATCCTCGTCATGGAAGCCCGCCTCAGTCCATCATCCAGTATTGATGCACACTGGAGAAAAATACTGGCTCCTTACGTGCTCACAGAATCCTGAAAGCTTAATATTATTATTTCTTTTGTTTTCCTTTTACTACTATTAGCTTATTATCTTTTTTTGTTTCGTGTACATTCATATCCACCTTCTTTTTCTTTTTTTCCTTCCAAATACTTTGTACATGTATGTGTATATTATACCCTTATGGAATGTGCGGGATTGCACTCTCCTCCCCACATACTGGAATAAACACTTATTTATTTATTTATTTATTTATTTATTTTTACTCTTAAACAGAACCCCGTTAAATTTTATTACATAGTCACGTTTCTGCAAGAAAAAGGAAGAATAGAATAAAAGCATAAACTCTTTATAAATCTTAATACCTAAAACAAAGTCTGATTAGTTACACCATTTATAACTCGAGAACGGCTGGACCGATGTTTATGTTCTTTGATTTTTCTTGGATTTGTCTCCGCCCCGAATAGCAGAATAGCTATTAAAAAACATCGGAAAAATTCTCGAAAAAAATAATTATAGATACCTAAATAAAATTCTTTTCCTCATACATTTTGTTTGGAACGAATTCTCATGCTTTGAAAGAGCTGCAGCAATATTGTGATAAGTATAATCCTATTATCCTATTAATCCTATTAATATTATAAAGGCGAAAGTTTGTATGAATGTATGTTTGTTACTCTCTCACGCAAAACACCCTGAACGGACTTTAAAAATTCTTTCACTAATAGAAAGCTACATTATTGGCGAGTACTACAGGCTGTATATATTGGTAAGCTCTGGCGTTATGAAATTATTTATTATACATTTAATGTCCAGACGAAGCGTTGCTAAGTAATTGATTGACGTGGGCTATCATTTGTTTTTTGTTTAGGTTACTATGGAGATCCCTTTTAAATTAGTAAAAATTCAAATATGTATAAAATACTAATCTACACTAATATTATATATACTAATATTATAAATGTGAACCTGCGCGTGTTTGATTGTTACGTTTTAATAGGTGGCACGCGAGCTGTTTGAAAAATGAATGTAACGGGTGTGTTGGGGGGGTGGTAGGGGGAGGTAAAGGGGTGGGCGGAGGGGGTAGGGAGGGGAGGAGTGAAGGAGGAAGGGGGGTAGCGGGGGTGTGGGGATAGGGAAGGTGGAGGACGCGGAGTGGAAATCTTCTAATACTATGCGAGCGAAGCCGGGGGCAAAAGCTAGTATTGAATAAAGAGTGAATTTCAAAAATTCATAAACGTCAAATGTCACTGATTGTTTTACTTTTGTTCTTAAACATATAATGCTGCCCCTCTTTCTTACACACTAAATAATATCAACAGTTGAAAATGGGACAAACGGTGAATGTATGTCTGCACCCCTCCAAAGGAAAAATAAAATATTTATAATAAATCTCCCTCACACGTTTAAAGAAAATGAAACGCAATTCACGTAAGTAAGTGGAAAAGTAAGAAAATCACAAAAAAATATAAAACCGTACACAACGCCATCTCTGATACTGACAAAAACAAAACACGGACAGTTGCGCATCGATAATTTCTTTATTGTGTAATTTTAAACTTGTTTTTTTACATTAGCTCCCACGTCTATGTCATCATTGGGGATGCTGTTTGGAGAGTCTTTTTATGAAAGGAAGGAAAGGAAGTTCTGGGAAGGAACTTAAAGAAAACTGAATTTAATTCAGCTAAGAAGTTAATAAAACAGTTATTGATTCTGAGGCGGTACGAAGTTCTCCGGGTCAGCTCGTTTATAATAAAAATAAAAATGTGACCTAAGATCTAAGATTTAAATCGCAAAGCCACAAAGCTGTTCAATACTCGTAATATATTTAAATGTAGAACCACAGTACCTGTTTTTATTCAAAACAAAGAAATGATTTACATTGTAAATCTTCCAGATAACAGATTATTGTTAATCTTACAGATTACGTTGTACTTTTAGATTTGCAAAATTAACTGTCCTGGCGGAACTGACGAATGAACGAACCGGCCAAAAGACGAATTGAAGAACAAATCTGGTTTAAAACAACGTACTCGTACATATAGGCAATAATTGATATCTACATTGTAGATCTGTAGTAGTGTTTTTTTGGTGACCCGACAATTCGTCCTGCGACAATTCATCCGGCGACAGTTCATCCTGCGACAGTTCATCCGGCCGACAGTTCATCCTGCCGACAGTTCATCCTGCCGACAGTTCATCCCACCGACAAATTATCCGGCGACAATTCATCCTGCCTGATCATTTAGAAGATTTTTATTAAGTAAGTATGCAAAGAGGATATACGGCCGTACAACCAAAATCGATATACTTATATCTGAAGGCATCTTGAGTGGAAATCCGCTGTAAAAATATTTTTACTAAATAGGTTAGGTTAGGTTAGGTTGTACGGCCGTATATCCTCTTTGCATACTTACTTGAAGAAAAAATCTTCTAAATGATCAGGCAGGATGAATTGTCGCCGGATGAATTGTCTGCGGGATGAACTGTCGGCAGGATGAACTGTCGGCAGGATGAACTGTCGGACGGATGAACTGTCGCAGGATGAACTGTCATGGAACCGTTTTTTTTTATTTGAACTATCAAAAGCATTTTTGTATCGTATCCTTTTCAAATGAAACCAATTTCCTTTTGTTTAAACCTTGATTCCGCATTCTTTGATGGCCTCCGATATGAATCCATCTACCTAAGCATATTTTGAAGTTAGAATAAAAATAATCGGCTGGATAATTAATTATACTTTATCAATTTACCGATTTTTTTACCGGAATTTATGTTAAGTCGATTATATTTTTTATTTATTTATTTATATAATACATGAGTTATCGAAAGTACATATAGTTTTTTGTGATATTTCACCCTCCATGCTAGGGATGACCCTGTGTTATGGCGGGTGAAGTTTACAGTTTGCGGATATACATTCATTAGTATTGGTTTAAATTGGTTGAAATATGGATTGATGTTATTTATATTAAAACTAGCAGACCCGGCCACACGTTGCTGTGGCTAGCAAAAAACAACCCATTACCCAACCTTTATAAAATCCACACCACCCGCTTGCCAGCTGCCCGCTGCCTGAATTGAATATTTGAATTTCTCGGCGTTTCTCTACTAAAATAAGCATGTAATAGTTTTCAATTTGGGAGGCGGGTATGGGTACCGCCGCCCCGGGAACCATTTATTGGACAACTAACACCCCTGCCACAGGTCACCCCAAGTGGTTCGCTACGTTTGGTGACTTAGCAGGGGTGCCCGGGTTCACGGGATGAGGTTTGTCTAGGTCTTGGTGGCGGATACGTTTTCTCAACCACTTCGTGGAGGGCTGGATCGGAGGAGAGTGATTGAGGGAGGCTTTTTGACCTCTCCAGCCGGATTCTCCCGACCCTTCGCTTTGCACCGCAGTGTGAGGAATAGATTCATACATCCGTCACTCCTAGCCACAATGGCCCCCAGATTCCTACCCACCCCTCATACCTTTTTCCTTCCCATATCTTCTTCTCCTTCCTTTCCCTTAAAAAACCCTCCACACAGCATCCTCAAAAATGACATAGGCCCCTAGGGAAATTGTTTTCCTCGGTGCCTCCTGTGTGGATATAAACCTTCCTCTTGAATCACTCTATCTATTGGTGAAAACCGCATGAAAATCCGTTGCGTAGTTTAAAAGATCTATGCGCACATAAATTTTGAGCGACTTCATTTTATACTATGTAATGATGATGGACAAATTTTATTTCGTGGTTGCCATTTACATTTTAAAGATATATTATCGGAACTGAAAGTTATTGAAAAATGGATGTAATGTACATGAATTTCTATAGATCTGCTATAGAAACAGATCTTGGAGTTATTATGTACTAAGTCACTACTTATTCAATTTTATAGGTGTGTGCGCTTTTCGCTTTCCTGGGGTATTGTCTCGGAAGATTTTTTGTTACAAAATAATACAAAAACGATAATCAAAAAGGAAATGAGTGGTTGTTCTATGGTAGAAACTTTCAGAACATTTGTTTCTACAAATCGAATTATTGTTTCCATAGAGTATAGAGGCTCGACCGTATTGTCGACAAAGAATGAGGTTGGTACGGCTTTTATTTTTATTCGAGGAGTTTATTGGTTCAATCTTCCGTGTTGGCAATCTACGGATATGAACATTATAGTTCTACCAATGAGAGATATGGGAAGACTTACAACTGGCAAATGAATTATCTACATATATCTTTTTAAAACAATGCGTAAAAAATACATACATTTCAGTGGGATTATAACAAGTCAGATCTGAGCTATCGCCAGTTGAATTATAGTGAGATTATCTCTCATACTATTTTGTGTTTGGCAGTTTTGTGTTTTATGGGTTTAGTGGAGATTTGTTTTGGGTAAACTACTCTCAGGCAAGCAGCTGTTGGCAGTGGCGACTAGTCATTTTTTTCTTCCAAAAGATTTATTTTAAAAAAATATTTGTCGAAGTTATACGACAAATCCTATTTAGATTAATCTTTACGACGAATCGGCTTACAGTATGAACATCAAAAAATATGCTACGGATAAATTGATGCTTTTACTAGCTTTTCTATGTATTGGAATTACAATAAAATTATTATTTACATAACAAAAAAAATAAGTGTAAACCACTAAAAAAAAGTTTTTTCATGACTTAACTATGAAATAATAAAAATATCAATTTTTAAAAAATACTCTTTACGGCTAAGACTATTTTTAAGGTCTCCAATGTTCTAACTTTTTTTCGTTCTTATAAAATTATGCACAAAATAAATAAAAACCACTTTTTCGCTTACTTGCCTCGTGCAAATAAGACGCTCGATTTTAAACTTTGCAGGCACGAGAATCGAAATATTTCTAGAGTTTATATTCCTCTTATATCCAGCTTCTCCGAAAGATTACCTTAAAATTGTACGCCAAAGATGAAAATTTTTTTCGACATCTTAATTGTTTATTTTGTTAATCTGAGGTTGGTGGGTGTGTCAAAAAATACATTGTTCACAAAATCAATAGATCCAAGACAGCTTTCTTTTATTGACGTTAATTTACTCGTTGTAGATGTGCTCAAAGTGGAACATTCGTTGGTAAATATACAAATAAGCGAGACATCTTGAAATAATTCAAAATACCTCTACGTAATCATCAAAATTCTGCCATGTAGATATAATTTCATCAAGAAACCTAATGCTATCAGTAAAACAAAATTATTTTTGAGTTCCTGACAATCATTGCCCAGGCAACGAAGGAAAAATAGGGGAAATAATTCATGTAGAAGCCAATTTTGGCACAGTTGTAGGGGAAGGTGTCCTTAACAAAATACTAAAAGTACTGGGGGGTGGGGGTGGAGCTAAGGGGGAGGGGGGGGTTTAAAGTTCCCTTTTTTCAGTTTTTCGTTAATAACTCAAAAACTACTGCCTCTAGCGAAAAAGTGTTCAGGTACTAAATTATCTCCATAAAATTCTCTACAAAAAAGGTTGTATAAACTTTTTTGTTAGGATCAATGCTTAAGCAGATAGGGAGGGGGGAAAATGTAAAATTAAAAAAAAAACTGTATAAATTTTTAAAAATGAAATGTTTGTCGGTAAAAATCAAATGCTTATTGTTAAAAAATCAAATAATTAATGCTTAGGGGTCGTCCATTAATCACGTGACTCTCGAAAGGGGGGGGGGTTCGGAAAAAATCACCAAATATCACCGGGGGGGGGGGGGGGTGTAATGAGATATCACGTGTATTTATTTTTCGTGAAAATATTCTGAAAATTTCTAAATACTTTGTACTAAAAAAAATACACGTGATTTTGGGGGGGGGGGTTAGTCTAAAACCTCACCACATATCACCACGGGGGTTACGTGATTAATGGACGACCCCTTAGGGATGTACCTTGAACATTAAATTTCGTCGAAATCTAAACATTCATCGTCATCAATGCTGTCTTCGACGGGGGCTTCGTTCATACATGAGCCGAGGCAGCCGCAGGCACCGGAGCAGGCAATCCCTGCTTTGCGGCAAACGCAGCGCATCCCAAACCCAGTCGTGCATCGGCAAAAGATCGTGGAGATGGGTGCCACAGGGTCGTTCGTGTTAACTGGGTTAAGGATCCCATCTTCTCCTTTGACCCAACCCCATTGGATGGGTAGTAGAGGGTTGCCTAGCCACTGTTGTATCTGTAAAAAAGTAATGAGACCAAGGTAAGCATTCATCACAAATTAATATTTGTAATAAGAAAGCAGTATTTAAAACTATATGCAACTGGATTTAATTACCTGTAGATATATTCTGAGCGAGTGTTGCTTTGAAGCTCCTCTGGTGGGAGGAAGAGTGGCCATGTCTGATTTGGGCTTCATTGACGCTTTCAAAAATGCCGAGTACCGATGTTTGTTTAGGTTGTCTTAATGAGCAGGCGCTTTGTATACAGCCAAAAAAAGTTTCTCGCCAGCCTGTTCAATATTCTCAGGCGATGCTGAGGGATCAGAGAATATTGGTGAAATATCTTGGGTGAAGCCAGGATTTTCTGTGAAGAGTAAAAGTAAATCCAGTTGCATATAGTTTTAAATACTGCTTTCTTATTACAAATATTAATTTGTGATGAATGCTTACCTTGGTCTCATTACTTTTTTACAGATACAACAGTGGCTAGGCAACCCTCTACTACCCATCCAATGGGGTTGGGTCAAGGGAGAAGATGGGATCCTTAACCCAGTTAACACGAACGACCCTGTGGCACCCATCTCCATTTTGAACACGATCTTTTGCCGATGCACGTCTGGGTGTGGGATGCGCTGCGGTTGCCGCAAAGCAGGGATTGCCTGCTCCGGTGCCTGCGGCTGCCTCGGCTCATGTATGAACGAAGCCCCCGTCGAAGACAGCATTGATGACGATGGATGTTTAGATTTCGACGAAATTTAATGTTTAAGGTACATCCCTAAGGGGTCGTCCATTAATCACGTGATGTTTTTTTAGCAACTTTTTAACCCCCCCCCACCGTGATGATATGTGGTGAGGTTTTAGACTAACCCCCCCCCCAAAATCACGTGTATTTTTTTTAGTACAAAGTATTTTGAAATTTTCAGAATATTATCACGAAAAATAAATACACGTGATATCTCATTACACACCCCCTCCCGGTGATATTTGGTGATTTTTTCCGAAACCCCCCCCCCTTTCGAGAGTCACGTGATTAATAGACGACCCCTAAGCATTAATTATTTGGTTTTTTAACAATAAGCATTTGATTTTTACCGACAAACATTTCATTTTTAAAAATTAAAACAGTTTTTTTTTAAATTTTACATTTTCCCCCCTCCCTATCTGCATAAGCATTGATCCTAACAAAAAAGTTTATAGAACCTTTTTTGTAGAGAATTTTATGGAGATAATTTAATACCTGAACACTTTTTCGCTAGAGGCAGTAGTTTTTGAGTTATTAACGAAAAACTGAAAAAAGGGACCTTTAAACCCCCCCCTCCCCCTTAGCTCCACCCCCACCCCCCAGTACTTTTAGTATTTTGTTAAGGACACCTTCCCCTACAACTGTGCCAAAATTGGCTTCTACATGAATTATTTCCCCTATTTGGTATTTTTTGGTCTTCGTTGCCTGGGCTGCAAGTTAGTTAGATGTATTTATTTGCATTGCCGATTTTTGGTTTCTCCAAATTTATTCAACCATAAACATATACAATGTTTCAAACTTTTTAGTATCGGTCAGCTTAAGCTTACCGCGATGTTTTGCCGATTCAAACTTCGGTGCAATTTTTACTTTCTGTGATTACTATGTTGCAAGCAATAACGAAATAGCCGTGAATTTTCCGTGTAATGTTCACATTCGACAGCGTGTCTGCGCTGTCTATATAATAAAAAAATGATTGAGCGACGCGGCAACACTGCCGCTGGATATAAAATGTTTTACAACGTTGTTAGCGTCGAGTTTTATTTCGAATTCGGAGCAAACCTCTCTGGGGAACTGTCCCATTTTCGAAAACACTGAAACAATGACATTGCTCGGTGCAAATGGTAAATGTCTTTGGCCTAGTATGTCAGAAATATTAATAGTTGTATTAAAAAATTTAGATTGAACTGATGGATAAAGTAGTTGTGGAGCACGAAAGCCATAAGTACTATTTAAAGTGTATATTTATCTATTGTACTAATAAACAGTTTGTGGTTGGTATTCTAAACTAATGAAAAATGGTAGAAATAACAAAAAATGTTTTTATGTTGCAACGAATTTGCTAATGTATATCGGTAATATAGAGCAGACGGGGAGGTTTTGATATTACATGGTTTTTCACTGAGCATAGCCAATTCCAGTTTTGACTCGGCCACTTTGAATTTCGCCAGTCCATAAATTTGTTTGTTTATTCCATCCTCAGTTTACTCAGTCCTCTTCAGATGGTAGCCGTGTTTGGTAGTACCTTTTTATTCCGCCAGAGCGCATGAGCATTGAGACTGTTGCGAGCTGTTAAGTCGAAATAATCAACTAGTATTAGAATAACTGAAAACGCTTAAAATAATAACAAGAAACAATGAAAAAAAAATGGTTGAACTGTCAAAAATAGTGAAACTTTGAATCTTTAATAACCGATTTAAATCAAAGTCTTCTACCGATTCTTCTCGAAGTAAATAGTTGTCTATAATAGTAATTTAGTTGAATCCAAAGGTTATTTTTAAAAAATCGTGTTTAGCGTAATAATAATTTTTAATAATAATAATTAAGCTTGTCCAGCCATCCTAAAAGACTGCCGATATCTTTATTAAATACTAGCTGACCCGGCGAAATTCGTACCGCCTTAGCATCAATAAATGTTTTGATATCTTATTAGCTGAATTAAATTCAGTTTTTTTATTAAGTTAAAAATTACACAATGAAGCAATTATCGATGCGCATTTGTCCGTGTTTTGTTTTTTCAGTATTAGAAATGGCGTTGTGTACGGAATAATAATTTTTGTGATTTTCTTACTTTTCCACTTACTTACGGGAATTGCGTTTCATTGTCTATAAGGGTGTGAGGGAGATTTATAATAATTATTGTATTTTTCCTTTGGAGGGGCGCAGATGCACGTTCACCGTTTGTCCCATTTTCGACTGTTGATATTTAGTGAGTAAGAAAGAGGGGCAGCGCATTGACATTTGACGTTTATGAATTTTTGGAATTCACTCACTTTTCAATATTATACTTATCACAATATTCCTGCAACTCTTTCAAAAGACTAGAATTCGTTCCATACAAAATGTGTAAGGAAAAGAATTTTCTTCATTATTTATTTTTTCGTGATTTTTGCCGGTGTTTTCATGTGTGATCCAACAAATCAAAGATCATAAAAATCGGTCCAGCCGTTCTCGAGTTATAAATGGTGTAACTAACCCAACTTTGTTTTATATATAATAAGATATAAGATGTGCACTAGAAACTAGAGCCACTTAAAGTTACGTTCAGAATCTTAATGGTGGCACCTTACCAAAAACGAAGGGAAATTCATTTGATTGTTCTTATTTTAAAAATACGTGCAAGGAAATCCACATCCATTAAAAAACCTTTTTATTTGCACTGTTAGGTTTCAAGACTGCATCTTTCGGGATAAGAGCCAAAGATTTTATAGATCTGCACGGAGATGGTCATATGCGTTTAATGTTTCAGCGATGATAAGGTTTTATTTTTTCACCGTACAGAGATTAATCAAAAATAAGTTTATCGTAAAGTCATTCAAACCTCAAATTGTGAAATTATGAATTCTATCGTCCAGATAGGTTTTACTCTTTTACGTAGTCTCACAGACATTTTTTAAGTTATGCTGAGCAAATCTTCACCGTCCGATAGAATTAATTTATCAAATTTATTTTTAAACATGTAAATTTTAACCTATGTAAACAAATATTCTCATTCTTTTTATGCAATAAAATTATTTAATAATACTGTAGAATATTTTTACTCTATATTAGGCTGTATTTTTGATCTTTGTGTTCCCATAAAAAAACTGTCGAAACTAAATGTTAGCTATTCGGTAAGGTTCGACAAAATATAATAGATAAAATGATTTGCAAGGAATCTCTTCGCAGAAAATATAAGGCCACTAAAATCAATTCAGATTACTCATTATTCCCTGCGAAGAGATCCGAAGGTAAAAAAAATCTGTTTAAAAAAATTAGTTTACTTGTCTAATGTTAAAAATGGTATTGAAAACTTATCAAAAATTTTGGGCAATATATCGGGTCACAAAAATTAAATGGGGGTACTTCTACCAGACTCATGATGGCGGATGAAATCATCCAACTAGTGTCAGAGAAGTACCTTGTCTTTAGTAGACTCGTTGAACCCCCCTTCCCAGTACCTTACTGTCTTTAGGAGGCGCATTGAACCCCCCTTCCCAGTATCTTACTGTCTTTAGGAGGCACATTGAACCCCCTTTCCAGTACCTTACTGTTTTTAGGAGGTGCATTATTGAACCCCCCTTCCAATACCTTACTGTCTTTAAGTGACGCATTGAACCCCCCTTCCCAGTACCTTACTGTCTTTATTAGGTGCATTGAACCCCCTTTCCAGTACCTTGCTGCCATTAGGAGGCGCATTGAACCGCCCTTCCCAGTACCTTACTGTCTTTAGGAGGCGCATTGACCCTCTTTCCAGTACCTTATGTCTTTAGGAGGCAAATTGAACCCCCTTTCCAGTACCTTATATCTTTAGGAGGCGCATTGAACCCCCTTCCAATTCCTTACTGTCTTTAAGTGGCGCATTGAACCCCCCTTCCCAGTACCTTACTGTCTTTATGAGGCGCATTGAACCCCCTTTCCAGTACCTTACTGTCTTTAAAAGGCGTATTAAACCCCCCTTCCCGGTACCTTTTTGTCTTAAGAAGGCGCATTGAACCCCCTTCCCAATATCTTACTGTCTTTAGGGGGCGCATTGAACCCCCTTTCCTGTACCTTACTGTCTTTAGGAGGTTTAACCCTAAAGTTTCTCAGCTGACTTCATTGAGATTAGAACGTACCGTCCGTGTTCTGATTTCGTCATATTCTTTAAGGTACGTACTTTCTTATTTATTCCATCACATTTCTGAATTCCATCACAAATATGTCTGTTTCTGATTATGGTTCTTACATTCAGGTACTTGTATACGAGTTTGTTTATTATGTTTATCAACATTATTCCTTTTTGTTTTATTACTTACATTGTGATATAGTGATTAAACTTTTTTCATCAAATTAAATTTATTCTCATTATACAACGCTGTAAAGGTCAGTGATTACTTTTGGAGATCTGAAATTAATATAGGTTGTTAAGAACGCTGACTTTCAAACTAGTGGCAAACCAGAAAAAAATGCCCTTTAATGCAGGTCACCGTGCGCCCTACACAAGGTTAATATAGGTGGTTATTGTACATGCTTTGCTATAAAATTAGTTACCGTAGATGTATTTTTTGCATTTGGTTTTTAGCACACACATATGTAGGATATGGAATACAGGCATAATAGATTTCTAAAGGCTGATATCCGCCTCTCAAACCGTCCTTTTCTAAAAAGGGTTTATTCCTCTTTGTCCGTGCGTACTCAATCCATTCCAGGAAGACAATTTTTCAGGATTTCCCAAAACCCTACACTAAAGCAACGCGAAACGTAATAAAGATTAAAATATGAATGGTTTGGGTAATTGAATATAAATCCATTATCATTAAACACAGAAGTTGTGCTCCCAATATTCAATATTATCATGTCATAAACCTAATCATATTTTATTCAATTTTTTATTTTATTTATTTATAACATTACATTTGATACATTGTATGGCAAAAAGTACGTAATAATAACATTGAAAAATAACTATAAAATGTGTACAAGTGTTATTATGTCTTGTGGGTCGATATTAGTTCCTAGCTAGGCAGATTGCCCGTTCTAAGGAACCAAATGCTGGTGAGAATGCAAACAAAAAAAAAAATTAACAAAATGTTCATTTTAATTTTTTAAATTAAATATACATTAATAAAAATGCCTGAAAATTTATTCTGTAACAAAAAAAAAGAAAAAGAAAAGAAAAATGTTTTTTTTTATTTTTTATTTAAATAATATACGTACTAAATTTTTACTAAATGTGCCGTTAATAGGCCATGTAAAATTTTAAGTGACATTATTTAATAGTTTTTCAGATTCCACCCTACCTAAACCAATCAACCATTTTGTTATTATTGAACTGACGTGGGACATTTTGCAAGCTTTAATATTTAATTCTAGGGGAATTTTATTATATATTTTTGGTCCAAGATATGTACATGGTTTTTGATACTTTGCCGTATTGCTCCCTGGGACCACAAGATCCTTTCTGGTGTGACTTCTTGTGATATATTTGTGATCAATTTTTTTAATATTATCTAGATTTTTATGTACGTCGATAATAATCCTTTTTATATAGTTTTGTCGAATATCAAGTACATAAAAGTTTTTATAGAGCTGATCGCTAGAATACCTATAGGGTTTACGCAAAATTACTCTAATTATGGATTTCTGGGCCTTCACAAGCGGATCTAAAATTGTTCTACCCGACGCTCCCCAACCAATACAACCATACGTTAAGATGGGGTTGCACAATCCGAAATATATTTTTCTTAGGTCTTGTTGTTTAATTATGTTCCGTAATGCAAAGAATATGTGAATCAATTTTCTTACGAAATATGAAATAATTTAACTTTGTATAAACCACTTATTTGATGCGCAAATCCGACCGGTTTCGGAACAAACGTTCCTTCGTCAGAAGTTCAATTTTCTTACCCTTATTGAAAGGTTTTCTATGTGATATTTCCATTTCAGATGATTGTCTATAATAACACCTAGATATTTGATGTTTTCTACACTTTCTAAAGCTTCACAATTGCAGTTTGAATCAATATTAACGGAATTACAAATAGTCTTATGTGTTTTTATTGTGTATGATGTACTATGTTGTCCTTTTATAGTTGGGCTGAATCTATTATGTATCTAATCTGTATTTAGTTTTTGCTATATTTAGTGTTAGTAGATTTTTGTCAAGCCACTGTTTTATCGCATCACATCATGCAATTCACGTCATAACCAGTGGCGGCTCGTGACTTTTGGGTGTGCTAGGGTGCTAATATTGTACCATAAACATGGCATTATAGATGTTGTTGTTGTTGTTGTTTTTGAAAAAAAAAATTTTTTTTTCAAAAATCGGTATTTTGTATGAAGATTTTTCAGGAAATCGGTGCGGCACACCGCCAAACTGAATCTCCCTAAAATTTTTCATACAAAAAACTGGTTTGCTAAAAAAAAAAATTTTTTTTCGGCTATAACAACATCAATAATGTCATTTTTTTAAATATCACACCCTTATTAAAAACCCTTGACTCTGTGCAGAAACGGGCGGTCCGTTTGATAGATTCTCCCATCTTAACAAACGGACTGCAATCTTTAGAGCATAGGCGTCAGGTGGGAATGCTGTCCTTGTTCTACCGGTATTACAATGGAAGATGCTCCGAGGAACTAGCATCATTGATCCCCTCGGCACCGGTGCACAGTCGGGAAACACGCCAAACACGCGCCCAACATTTGTACACGGTTGACATTACTCACATGAGAACGGGTCGTTTCTATGACTCGTTCTTGAGTTCAACGGCTCGGCTGTGGAACGATTTGCCGGCCTCTGTGTTTCCTCCCTCCTACAACATGGGTCTCTTCAAGACCCATGTTCACTCCTTCCTTTCCTCAAAAAGACCCACCACACAGCATCTACAAAGATGACATAGGCCCTGAGGGAAATTATTTTCCTCAGGGCCTCCTGTGTGGTGTTAATGTAAAAAAAAAAAAAAAAAAAAAACACCCAAAAGTCACGAGCCGCCAGTGGTCATAACCTTATTTTATATTTATATTATTTCTTAATCTTCGTAAAAATTTGAGAATATCTTAAGAAAATTATAATTTTTCATGTTCATAGAATTTCTTTTTTTTCACAAATAATTAATGTCCCCAAATTAAACTTTATTTTTCAAAATAAATACTTCTCCTGAAACCATTCTAGCATTCTGTACACCTTTCCTATTTCCACTTATCTTTCAAGTTTTCCCTCCAATAATGTATCTGACAAAGCGTCCCTGCTTTAGTTAAGAATTTTTCAATAAAGGAATTAGTATAACATTAAGAAAGAAGTAACAATCCGATTTTTATTATAAAACTAGCTTTTTCCCGCGGCTTCGCTCACATGGTGGAAGAGGGGTGCCCACTCCGCCTCCTCGACCTCCCCTCCTCTCCCCCCCCCCCTCTCCCCCCCTCCATCCCCCATCCCCCCTCCCCTTCCCCCCCTTCCCCACTCCCCCCTCCCCCCACCCTCCCCCCCTCACCCATCTCTCCCTCCCTCCCGCTTTTCACACATTCAGTTTTCAAACCTCGCGTGCCACCAATAATAATTTTTTTATACAAATTTCATAATGCCAGAGCTCACCGGAAGTTTTATAAAAACCTTTTCCTGACAATAACGAACACAAAAAAAAAAGAATTATTCAATTTGGTGCAGTCTTTCGAAAGTTATGGGCTTAGCAACACATTCAGCAATTCATTTTTATATATAAGATTAGTTTCCTCTTTGGGTTTTGTTAGTTAATTATTTTTAATATTAAGTACAACTTAATTTATAACTTGTCGAATGAATGATTTTTCCTTCATCCACGCTTAAGGAGAAATTAATTAACAAAGCGCTTAATTAATAATTAGGTCGTGGAAACGATGAGGGTGGAAACGTACGAAAATAAATCTTTCTCAATAAAAAAAGTAATTTAAGCGAAAGAAGAATTATTCGAAAACGATTCAATTAAGTCCTTCCTAAGTAGGGTCTTAATACACTCGGAATAACAATATTAAAGTTCTTGAATACAAAAAGTGTCGGAAAACGATAAGAAATTTAGGGAAAGGTACCTCTCATAAATGGCTTTTTCCACCACCCTTTACCCCCTCAAATAATCGTAAAAGTTAGCTGAAAGGACAAAAGGTTTTTGCGGAAACACTCGAAAGTAAATGCTTCGGTTTTTCTCCGCTCTTTTTAAAGTTTTTTTTTGTCCAAACTAAGTTTAGAAAAACCTTCATTGAAGAAGTGAGACCATAAGTATTTTCCCGGGTTCTCTTGCGATCCATTAGAATTAGTTAATTAATTACTCCCTCGTTATGATTGATCAATTTAGCCATATTTCTTCTTGCCATAAGTCACCGAAGTTTTTAGAGTATTATTTATGATCGTTTATTTTAGCTGTAAACGGGCGTTCTTAGCAAATTGGAATGTGTGATCTTTGGGGATGGTCTTTTGAGGGAAAGGAAGGAGAGAAAGTTCAGGGAAGAAAAGGGGTGTGAGGGGTGGGAATCTGGTGTTCAATGTGTCAATGTGACGGGTGTATGAATCCGTCCCTCTCCTAAGGAAGGTTCAGATTGAACCGAAACCGGTTGGTTTACATGTTATTTTATATACTCAATAAAATGTCCAAACACAGTTACTTTATTCAAATTACACTCCAAATATACCCGCTTACTAAGTTGCTATCATTATTATTATTATGTATTAGTTTTTATCGTATTATTATATTCTTGATATATAAAAATGAATCGCTGAATGTGTTGTGCTAAGCGCAAATCTCGAGAGCAGGTGAACCGATTTCGCTAATTCTTTTTTTAGAATATTCCTTGAAGTACGAGGATGGTTCTTACGGAGAGAAAAATTAAGAAAATTGCGCAGATAATTGGATAATTTCAGAAAACCTAACGACTATCGCACGTTTGACAGTTCGCGTGTTTGAGAATGACATTTTGCAAAACAATGATTGTTAAATCGGGATTCTATTTTTGAAAAGTAGGTACTCCCCTAATAGTTTGAATCGAATCAAGAATTTTAGATATTTTAAATAGGTACCTATGTTAGGTACCAAATTTAATATACATGAAAAATGGAAATTTGAATAAAAATTGTAAAAGGTGGCACGCGGGCTGTTTAAAAACTGAATGTACTGGGATCGAATATATGGAAAGCGGGAGGAGGGTTGGCATGACGATGGAGCGGGAAAGGGAAGAGGGAAGGCGGGGAAGGGGAAGGAGACGTGTGAGGGGGGAGGGGGGTTCGCGGGACGGGGGAAGGGGGGGGAGTGGAGTGAGGAGAGGGAAGGTGGAGATGACGGAGTGCCAACGCGAGAGGGGAAGAGGACGCAGGAGAAGAAGGGGAGGCGGAAGGGGAACGGGACGAATGGGAAAGGACACTCAGGGAGAAACAATTTGTTTATTAAATGGCAAAGCAACGCATGCCGGGATCAACTAGTATTTAATAAAAATAATAATTCTCAATTTGGGATGCGGAAATGGGTACCGCCGCGCTGCCTCGGACTATTTATTGAATTACCAACACCTCTGCCATAGGTCACCCCAAGTGGTTCACGTTTGGTGACTTAGTAGGGGCGCAGGGGTTCAGGGGCGGCGAAAGCGTCTATCCACCAACTACTTAGCAGGGGGAGATCTTTTGATATCTCCAGCAGGGCTAGCGTCGCAGTGGGAGGGGTAGATTCTTACATCCGCTACTCTAGACACACTGACCCCCAAAATTCTACACACTTTTTTCCTTTCCAGAACTTGCTCTAGAAAAGAGATGGTCTATATAATTTAAGTTAAAATTAAATATTAATTTGGTGTTTCTATTATACAGAATTGTGACTACGTTGAAGTTCAATTAATTTTATATAATCTGAAGTTGATAAAATCATCAATCAACAGAAACTTTAACGAAATTGTTCCTATTAAATTATCAGGTTTATTGTCAGATTCATTATGAAACAAAAATCAAGATTAAATAAAATTTTCTATATCATTGAAGAAGATAATGATAATAATCTAAGCGAAAATATGAAAAAGAACAAGACACAGAAAACAGAAAAAAGACAATGGTCGCAACTAGGACTCGAACCCAAACCTCTCGTGTAACCGGGATGCGCGTTAACCAATTTCACTATTGCTCCCTTTTTTCAAGCCGTCATAATAGTCAAACTCATATTTCAAATTTTAGAATTAATAATATTATCTTCAACTAATTCATTTTTCCATACTATGGGCAACTTCCCTTTTTATTGGAAACAATCATTCTAAGAATTGGTTTGTATCCTGGATAGCGCCTCGGATAAAAGTATCCGAATTTATTCACATGGAACTATTGACTTTTTATAAAAGTCTAAATGAATATTCAATTTTTTATAATAAAAACTCTCTTTTATAACTTTTGAAGGTTATTCCCATCAATGTAATATATCATTGAAGAATTTTATTTTAATTCATATTTTCATTTAAATTATTAGACTTACCTCCTTCTTCAATAATATGGAATAATTGTTACCTTGAGATGAGGTGGCAACAATGTAGATTATTGAAATATTGATTATTATGAGCAATGAGGACTCCACATGCCAAATACAAGGGTTAGGTTCTAGTACGAAAACAAGGTATTCGAAATAATAAAGTATATTGTGAATTAAAAAAAGACATCCTAATAGGCCACTTGCATGGATTTCATAACGACTTGGAAAAAATCATGTGGATAGATCTTTTTACTAAGATTAAGAAAATGTTGGTAAAATTGTTAAGAAATGTAAAGTTTTTGTTAATTTTAAATAAATAAATCCATTATTTAGGCTCGTGACGTCACTACATGAAAATATCCCGTCGCCGAAAATGTTCCTATTATTTTTTTAAAATTCCACACTGATTTATTTTTTTATATGGCATCACTTTGATTTCAGGCGAATTTTTGAATTCGTTCACTAGATTTATTGTGTGTTCTCTGCGAACTTATCATTTGGTTTCACTTTTTGACAGATGCTCTGAAGAGAACCCCGTACTTTTAATGATCTACGGGGTTCTCTTCAGAACGTGCAGATGATGTCGGTACGTGTTTTAGAGGTATAATGATTATGGTGCTGATTTTAACAAAATTAAATTTTATAATATTCTTACTATTATTATAATTTACAAGTACAAGTATATTACATTGAATTTAGTAATATAGACGCTGTTCATTATAATGATTTATGGTCAATAAGATGGATCAAAGAAAAAAAATATTTATGAGATGTAATATTTTTGGTATGCCTCGTTATTCTCTTTTGCCATTCGTGTGGAAAACGTTATTTTTTTTTCAAATGATTTTCGGCTATGTAATTATCGTTTTTTCACACCTATAAAATTATGTCCCGTCTTTCCGGTTTATAAAAAATGGTCTGATTTATCGGATTGAAATTTTCAAAAAATCCCCAGGGTTTCAAAAATACGATTAAAAAAAAAAAAATACAGAATGTCTTAGAATATTTGCCTAAACCGGAAAAAAATTTAAAAAAAATTGATGCAAGTGGCCTATTCTAAAACTGTCTGGCATTAAGGGCTTGCTTAGATAATAGGTTGATGGTGATACCGTGATAAGTCGTAGCGTGGCTGAAGCGTGGCTTGTCGAAAACTCCTCGTTTTGTAGAAGGAATCTCACATCGTGGGAATGGCAGGGCTGCAGAACATTCGCTAGAAGCCAAAAGGACCATCCAGAAACAGGACCGGCTGATGACTTCAGAGGCCAAGCATCCTCCCAGGATGATTTAAAGTTAGCTCCCAAGATGGCGAGAGTCACTTCCAACATCTATGATCTCACTCGTAGCGATAATTTACTCGATTCGTCGTCTTTCGGTTCAGAGGATCGCCCAATGCTCTGTACCTGGCTGTAGTACCAAAAGAAAATCAGCTCTCTTTTTTTCAAATCTCCTGATTTCAATTTGTCCAGGATCAGCAACTGTTGCATTCAAAAATATTGCAGGGCTCGCAATATTACCAATGTCCAAGTGTTAGTGGGCAAGCACTAGAGGTGCCACACACCGAAACCATAAATAAAGTGTGTGTAAGAGGGTGCACACACCTTGTTACAGATACTTTTATGTAACATAATTTATTCAACATCTAATCCTATACCATCATCTAGAATCTAGACTGTGGACTAGATACTCTATATTTTAGATCAGTGATCGTTAACCGGTGTTCCGCGAACTTGTTATGAGGGTTCCGCGACATTTTATACAAGCCGCGTACTAGCTAGCAAACTACACTCCAACGAACATCAGCGTTAACGCTGTGCCGTTTACGAGGCAGATAAGATGCAACTCGTATTTTCTAGTATGCTAGAGGTATCCTATTAAAACGATTTAGAGAAGATGTAAGAAATATTTTATGTAGTTACAGTATTTTAAAATAAGTAAATAAAAATTTGTTTAAACGTGTACATTTTGACGGTCCCTAATATATATATTTTAAATCGATTATTGGTAGATACCTACATAATGCCTTTTTTTGTTTATTTACATTATTACACACCTGTACGGGATTTTACAAATATGTAATAAATATATATTAAAAATATCAGAGTGTGCAATTCACATGCGGCAGAAGTGAAACCTTCAGAAAACTAAAGTAGACAAGAGTGGGGAAACTACGAAGCACTTTTGTATTAATGATTTTTCCATATTTTTGTCGTCGAATTCCGGTGCACCTTTTCCTATACATTTGGTCATCTTATTAGTATTTGATGCAAATGTGAATGGTAGAAGAAGTCCAGGACGCCCAAGAAAGACATGGCCCGACCAAGTGAATCATATAATTGAGTCGGGCCATGTCAAGGGTCAGAATAATAGAAAAGCATGTATGAGACGATGTATTAATATAAATGTACCAAGACCAAGTTGTTAGGCGGTCCGTCCTCTCTGCCTACTCCTGTGGGGAAACAGCGTGATGGTTAGTTAGTTAGTTATTAGTATTTGTGTTTTCTTCTTCGGAGTCAACAGATGTCGCTTTCTTTTGTGTTTTCTTTTGCCTGTTTACTTTGGAGGTTTGAAGATAGTAAATTTATTTTAATTTTTTTTTTGATTTCATAGGATTCGATCCTTGGTCGGCTAAATATCTGCAAAAGTTATGTCTGCGTGTGTCTGTGGATTTATCGTGTTATATTGGAACCGAGTACCCGTGAATTAAATAAATATTTTATTTTCTCGCAGGCTAAACTACGTTTTTGAAAGGGCTATTTTAGATTTAAAAAAAAGATATTGCCGTGTTACGGCAAAAAGATAAAATATCTAAAAACTATGGACTTTTTACTAATGTGATACCATTATAATTTGGTCCGTCATGAATTAACATTATCAGACCTCCAAGGGAAAACGTTGACATTTGGGACAGTATGCGTATCTAATGTGTCAAAATGAATTTGTGAAAGTATTTTATAGATTTACTAGCTGACCCGACAAACATTGTTCTGTCATATAAATTATTTTTAGTGGATATTTTGGTTGTTAAATAAAAACTAACGAATGTATTGTAATCGTGTGGGCATAGGATCTATGACAGAAAGAGGGATGGAGCGCTGTAGACGATGACCGCCGATAAAAATAAAATAAAAAACAACTATAGTCGGAAAATGAATTAAAGAAAATCAATGTGAATTTCGAAGAGCAATTGAGTGTACGATATTTTTTGTCAGTCCGTCTTAGCCAACACAAATAAGCTTAAAAGATTGCACACGCAAGAACATGATTTTTATTTTTTTATTTATAAAGAATTAACGATGATTAACGGCTTTTACATAGGAATTCAACAATTTGAAATGGATACAGAATATACACAGTTAAAAATAAAATAAAAACATTGATATGACAAAAAAATAAAAAGTACACACTGAAGTGATAACATAAAGTACAAATAGTGAAATGATGCCGAATGAAATATCAAAATTACGCGACGCTTCTCGTGAATGTCTTGCGCATGTGTGGATGAAAGTTCGATGAGGCGGACGTAGCGCCAACTGTCATTCAACAACATAAATAATTTGGTTCTTTTCGAAATACGAAAGACGGTTAAATTTGTTCATACAAAAATACTAAAATCGCGATTAAAAAATGGGAGGGTAAAAATTTGGGGTTATAAGTATTTTTTGAAACCAAATAAAAAAAATTGTCAAAAAAATTTTTTTTTTCTGGATAGGGACACCCTAATCACCTATCGGTATGAAATATTCTTTAAAACCTATTCTCGTACCAACCAAATATACATTAAAAATAATCATAAAAATTGGTCAAACCGTTTCGGGGGAGTGCGACCACAAACACCGTGACACGAGATTTTTATATATAAGATTTCTTATTTTTACATTCAAAGCAATCAATTCAAGAAGCTTCGAAAATCGAATTTGTTTTAAAAAAATCCAATGCCGTCAAACCCTTCCCTAAATGGTATCAATGTGTGTTTTTATTATGATTAAAATTCATATCAAAGTTGTCGAGTTGTTAGCCCCGTCTCATTCCTATGCATGGCGGGCAGTATGTGAAAACTGAATGGACCGTACATGTATGTATGTATTTTAGTTTTTGCCTATTTTTGAATTTCGTATTCAGAACACGGGCGGGTATGAAACCCCAGCCTCTTACCAACCTTCGTCATTCAGCGAGTGACTTCTCTTACTGATGGAAGAATTGATTTGAAATAAAAATGCGTACAAACACATCGCCAAATATATTATATGTATGCGACCTTTGGGAGCTGCGTTATGTAGAAAAGAGGGCTTATGGAAGTTGGATGTACTCTTACATAATATTATTTAGATCGATGGTGACCGAGATATTTTCTCGACAAATGCAAACAATCTTTGCTAAAGCAGCAAAATTTCGAATGGTAATTTCCACAACGGAGCTGATTCCAAGCGAAGACAGGATGCCAAATATTTTTTTTCGAAATTTTACAATAAATTGTTAAAAAGAAAAGTAAATTGAAGAGGGTGTGAGACGATTTGATGTATTTTTGTCTATTTATTATATTTAGCTTTGTCTATCGATACATGTTTTTTTAAATTACTTTTTCATTATTTTTGAAGTCTCGAAACTGCCCGAATATAGATGAATTATAGCAACCCCAATTATGAACTGATGGGAGGCTGTTATGGGTGCCACCGCCCCGGAAACCATTAATTGGATAACCGACACCTCTACCGTAGGTCAAACCAAGAGGTTTACTACGTTTGGTGACTTAGCAGGGATGCCCGGGTTCATGGGGTGAGGTTTGTCCGGCTCTTGGCGGCGGATGCGTCTGCCCACCAGCCATATAGCAGGGTGGATCGGGAGAAAATGGTTGAGAGAGTCCCTTTGACTTCTCCAGTTTTGTTGCTCTCTCGGAACATCGCCTTGCACCGCGGTGGAAGGGGTGGATTCATACGTCCATCACTCCTGGACACAGAGACCCCCAGATTCCTACCCCCCCCCTAATACCCTTTTCCTTCCCAGAACTTCCTATCCTTTCTTTCATAAAAAGACTCGCCACACAGAATCCCCAAAGCGACATAGGACCTTAGGGGAATTATTTTCCTCTCAGGCCTCCTGTGTGGATTAATGTTAAAAAAAGGCCGATGTGAGAAATTATATATAATGTCGGGAAAATGAGCACATTTCCTGTCACCAAATCTGGCTAAAGCCATGAAGCCTGCAGTCCGCAATGTGCGTTAAAACCAGTGGCGGCTCGTGACTTTTGGGTGTGCTAGGGTGCTAATATTTAAAAAAAAATGGCATCATGGATGTTGTCGTATGCGAAAAATATTTTTTTTTTTTCAAAAATCGGTGTTTTGTATGAAGATTTTTCAGGAAATCGGTGCGGCACACCGCCAAACTGAAACTTTCTGAAATTTTTCATACAAAAACCTGATTTTCAAAAAAAAAAAAAATTTTTTTCGGCTATAACAACATTAATAATGCCATTTTTTAATATCAGCACTCTAGTACACCCAAAAGTCACAAGCCGCCACTGGTTAAAACCGTGGGCATTTAGAAAAAATGAACGAGGAAAGGAGAGAAAGGAGAAGATATGAAGCAATTGTGATTGGTAGAAGAAGTCGGGGACGCCCGAGGAAGACATGGCATGACCAAGTGAATCAGATGCTTTAGTCGGTAAGGAGTGTGTGCCAAGACCGAGTTATTTGACGGTCCGTCCTCTCTTCCTACCCCTGCAGGGAAACGACATGATGGTTAGTTAGTTAGGAAATATATTAAATAATATATTCAATTGTTAACACTTCTGGCAACGCCGGGTGATGAATAATAAATAAATAATATAAAAAATTAATTTATTTATTTGTTTATTTGTTCAATTATTCAATTATTCGTTTATTCTTTTATTCATTTATTCATTTATTGATTTATTCATTTATTTATTCATTTATTGATTTATTCATTTATTGATTTATTCATTTATTCATTTATTCATTAATTCATTTATTCATTTATTTATTTATTCATTTATTAATTTATTAATTTATTAATTTATTAATTTATTAATTTATTCATTTATTCATTTATTCATTTATTAATTTATTAATTTATTCATTTATCCATTTATCCATTTATTCATTTATTCATTTATTCATTTATTCATTTATTCATATATTCATTTATTCATTTATTCATTTATTCATTTATTCATTTATTCATTTATTCATTTATTCATTTATTCCTTCGTTCATTCGTTCGTTCGTTCGTTTGTTCGTTCGTTCATCCATTCATTCATTCATTCATTCATTAATTTATTTATTTATTTATTTATTTATTACATGCCCTAGTGGTCTTTTCTTATAAAATTTTAAAAATTATTTGTATCAAAGTAAATACTTACAAATTTAAACAATAAAGAAAAATATAAAAATAAGGACAAAAAAGGTTGCTGCAAACACACAAAACAAAATACACAGATAAAGATGTAAACAGAAACTAAGAATCCTTACGCATATAATTGAATTTAAAAGATTCTACAAAACAACATAGTAGTAGCATAGAAGTTATTTGGTAGGTACATAGGTCTATTTGTGTCTTAAAGAATAAAAGTGATAAAATATACAACATTTATACCGATTAGTTACTACACATAGATCATGATTACAACTGACCCATAATAAGTCAATTAATTACAGAAGCAATGAAAAAAGCGCAATTTTACAATTTTCAAATAACTTGAAAATATGGCACAAAACCCAAAGTAAAAAAACGATACATCACTATATATGCCTTAGGGAAGACTTAACGTCTCTTTATGAATAGCATGGATATCCGATGAAATGGCCAAGTTACTAAAAAATGTCGTTTTGCAAATAATATGTGGCATGAATTTAGATAGATAAATTCGGGGGAAATACGTTTCCAAATGTTTTTAGTGACCTGAGTAAGTCGGTAAAAAAGTCTATTTTATCCATTACTCCGTTTTATCTCTTATCTAAACAAATGGTTTGCAATCTTTAGAGTTAGAATCAGGCAGGTGGGAACACTGGGAACGTTGACTTTATTCTTGCGGTATTTCAATTGAAGATCCTCGCCCTTGGGCATTTGTGCACAGTGTCACGAGAGAACGCATCGTTTCTACGATTCGTTGTTGATTCAACGGCTGGGCTGTGGAATGATTTACCGACCTCCCCTCCTTCAACATGGGTCTCTTTGAAACCAAGATTCCCTCTTTCCTTTCCTCAAAAAGACCCTCCACACAGCATCCCCAAAGATGTAAAAAGCCCTGAGGGAAATTATTTTCCTGAGGGCCTCCTGTGTGAAGTTAGTGGAGAAAAACATAAATAAAAGATCTATAATTAATGAAGACAATATTAGCGAAACCAGTCGAAAATCTGAAACAGAAAAAATAGAAAAAGATACGGTCATATTGCTCTACCAACTGAGCTAATGTGTGCCTCTCCGATTCGGTCATATTTAACTTCATCATTCTTCGACCAAGAAGTACCAAGAATGACGCATTTAAATACGACCGATTCGGAAAGACACACATTAGCTTAGTTGGTAGAGCACTGACCCTGCAAGTCGTAGGTCCTGTGTTCGAGTCCCATATGTGACAGTATCTTTTTTGATTTTTCTGTTTCAGATTTTCGATTGAGGTTCGCTAATATTGTCTTCATTAATTAAAAATTACAATTGAGGTTTTACTAAACGGTAAAAGTAAGTTTAAAAGTAAAAATAAATAAATAAACAAATCATTCTGTGTTATTACTTTGGGAAACCTTTTTCTCTGGAACAGGGAATTGACCTAAAAATATGTGAAAAGGATCTAAGTATCTTATTTTCATGTAACGCCTTATTATAGAAAAGATAAAACAATGATTGGATTCCTTCCTGGGGTGATATTTCAATAAGCGTAGACCTGACACGAACCCGAACAACAGACATTTCAATAAAATCGAGCCATTCCGGTCCGTCATCTTTGAACCTCCTTCTAGCTCTACTTTGATTGAGGCATTTTGTTTCATCGCATTCTTTTTGATACGGAATTGGCACGAGGGGTGGCAATTATTCTGAGCTCCTTGTCGTACGCACGTTTTGCGAGGACATAACGTTAAACGTTACGATGGTGAATAAACTTAAATTTATTATAGGTCGCCTCTACATAGATTCGGACATGGCGATTTTATGAACCCCTGGGCTTCTCTTAAGGGAACCCTTCACTTTAAACAAATTGCTTTTTGGAGTTAGGGATCACAATAAATTTAAACTTTATCACTGACACGATCGGGATTATTTTTACTAGGTTTGCTTAAAAAGACCGTTGCGTATTAATGTTTGTTTAAAGCGTAATCCTCTTCTTAGGACAACAGGTTTTTGTGACAATTGATAATCCTCCAATAACTCCAAGCAGGTTAGCAAGGATATCCAACCTTGTTAACATCAAGAGGATGGATTAAATTTCAAGAAAATATATCCTCTAGCACTCAGCGTAATGAGGTTTTTTCTTATTTTATTTATTACATTTTGTTAAATACGTAATATTTTTAAATACACTTATTTAAAAACGACAATTTTCTTCTTCTAACTCCAAAAATTGCGAAGTTATCTTTAAAATTAAACTTTTTATGTGAATTCCTCACTGCTACACAATTCGAATGGCAGCTGCATACATACTGCCGCACCTGGCATTTTATGTAACGTGACGTCACGCGCTGCCGGCGATATTCTCCAAAAATATCAACATTTTGACAGTTTACATCTTCGGTACCATTTGGTATTTCCCAAAAATTCCAGTGCTGTCCCCAGCATGACCTAATTAATGCGATAAATTTATAAATAGTGTAGGTACCTTGATTTATATAATTTACATATGATCTTACAAAGAAAATTTTCCTTATTTGTTTTTGGGGTGTTATGCCGTGTTTCGCTACCTCTTTCTTTAGCCAACGTTTCGGACAGCGTTGCAGTGTCCAAATACCACGATTTAGTGAACTTTCTATTCCGTTCCGTGGCAATGACGCCACTGCTCGTCACGGTTATTTTGTACTGTTGAAAGATAGTGGAGCTGGCGACACGGAATCGCTTCCAAGTAAATTAGCACACATTTCACCACTAAAAATTACACATCTACCGAATCTGCCCTGATGGTGGACACTGCAACGCTGTCCGAAACGTTGGCTAAAGAAGGAGGTCGCGCAACACGGCATAACACCCCAAAAACAAATGACGAAAATACTTTTGGCCGTGAAAATCTTAAAACGTATCTTACAAAGAAAAGTTTTATCAGATATTTGCATTTGTTTTGCACAAATGCAGAAAAATATAATACACCAACTAATATCTAACAAAGGTAGGACAACAATTTTAATTTAATATTTCATAGAGAACATTGAAAAATAATGACGTTATTTGAAATGGCTGCCTGGTTTGATGACGAAATTAAAAAGCTAGGTGCTTCCAAACCTTCACAACATATCCAACAATAGGCCACTAGCATCACATATTTTTTTTTAAATTTCCGCTTTAGGCAAATATTCTAAGACACAATAAATTTTTTTTAATCGTATTTTTGAAACCCTTGCGATTTTTGGAAAATTTCAATTCAAAAAATCAGACCATTTTTTATGAACCGGAAAGGCGGGACATAATTTTATAGGTGCGAAAAAACGATAATTACATACAAAAAAGAACGTTTTCCACAAGAAAGAGCATAGGCGAATAACGAGGCATTCCAAAAATATTACATCAAATAAATATTTTTTTCCTTGATACATCTTATATTGATCATAAATAATTATAATGTTCAACGTTTATATTATTAAATCCAATGTAATATACTTGTAGTTGTAAATTATAATAATAATAAAAATATTATAAAATTTGATTTGGTTAAAATCAGCACCACTACCATTTTACCTCTAAAACAAGTACAGAGAGCGTAAAATGTACGGGTTTCTCTTCATAACATCTGTCAAAAAGTCAAACCAAATGATAAGTTCGCAGAGAACAAACAATAAATCTAGTGAACGTTAAATGTCAAATTCAAAAATTTGCTTGAAATCAAAGTGTTGCCATGTAAAAAAAATAAATCAGTGTGGAATTATACAAAATTAATAGGAACATTTTCAGAGACGGGACATTTTCATGTAGTGACGTCACGGGCCCAAATAATGGATTTATTTATTTAAAAATAAAAAAACTGTACATTTCTAAAAAATTTTACCAAAATTTTCGTAATCTTAGTAAAAAAATCTATCCACACGATGTTTTCCAAGTCGTTATGAAATCCATGCAAGTGGCCTATTGATGCTGCTATAGTTCTGCTGGTTCCAGGCAGTTGTGACTCTTATGCGGGATTCACATAGGCAACTAAAAAATACGAGCCAACAAAAGGTTCATCCGAAAAATCGATACATTTTTAAGTTTCCTATCTTTATTTTTCATACGTAAATGGATTAAATAGTCAGGTGAAGCTCAATTTAATATTGTTATTGGCGGTTAATGAGAATAGGATCAGCTCAAAACATCGATCATGAATAAAAATTCCCTAAACAAAAAAAATCAAAGTGTGCAACTCACACGCGATAGCAGTGAAACCTTCATAAAACTAAAGTAGACAAGAGTAGGAAGGCTGCGAAGCACCCCACAAAGAGGAGACCGATTGTACTGTCTCATTCTCTCGCAGGCTAAATCTCATAAATATATGTGTTTGTCTCTTTTTAGTGTCGCTATTTTCCGTTTCATCGAGTTTCAAATCACAATGATGCCAAAGAAGTTTTCAATTCTATATACCTTACAATACACACGTTGATACTAAATGAGATGTTATTCAATGTTGATAGTTAAAATGTGTTTCATTGGGATTATCAATTGTTAAGGTTATATTTCCTCGAAGATTATCTGAAATTGATCCTTCATTGTGCACTTCGTTTCAAGAACCTGTTCGCTGTTCATTGTGTAAAGAAAATCACGGTCCCGCCCCGGAAGGTTCGGTAATAAAGGAGATCGCTTCTTAACAAAGATTTAGGTTTTGGCTCGCGTAAAACCAGCCTAATACTGTTTGAACATGGCGACTCCCAGGGGCGGACTGAGAGGACTGAGCGGACTGGGCGGACCGGGCCCATAGACCATTGAAGATTTTCCTTAGGTCGGTATTCACCACTAAATGTAATAATACTTTATTCTGTCTCTAGGTGCGTTCAATACACATTAGATGTTTAAAGATAGGTTGCATAAATGTTTTGTGGACTTTTTAGAGAAAACAAGGATGGAGCAAGTGTTATTTTTTACCTTTTTATTCTAGTGGAATAATATTGTTAAATAATAAAATTAAAATATGTATTTATTTTCAAAATTAAATAACCACTTTTATTGCCCACATTTTACACATCTGCCCTGATGATGGACACTGTAACGCTGTCCGAAACGATGGCTAGAGGAGCAGGTAGCGCAACACGGCATAACACCCCAAAAACAAATAACAAAAATACCACTTTTATTGTTTAAAAAATCAACAACATATCAAAGTTTTAAGTAAACGCTTATGAAGTACGAAAGCTTTTTAAAAACTAAAAGTGGTTAAAACTAATTATTTTATTAATTTTGAAAATGGTACCACGAAATGAGTTTGCTTTGTTTGCAGAAGGAATTGATTTATATGTTATTACTAGCTGACCCGAAAAACGTTGTTCTGCCATACAAATTATTTCTAGTGAATATTTTGGTTGTTAAATATTATAAGTGATGGGATCTATGACAGAAAGAGAAATGGAGCGCTGTAGTCGATGACCGCCGATAAAAACAAAAAACACCAACTAAAGTAGGAAAATGAAATGAAGAAAATCAATATGAATTTCGAAGAGCAATTAATTGACTGTACGATATTTTTTGTCAGTCCGTGTTTAGTCAACACAAATAAGCTCAATGGTTTAAACGCGAGAACATGATGCCGAATGAAATATCAAAATGTCTCGACGTTTCTCGTGAATTTTTTGCGCATGTGTGGATGAAAGTTCGATGAAGCGGATGTAGCGCCATCTGTCATTCAACAACATAAATTATTTCGTTCTGTTTGAAATACGAAACACGGCTAAATTTGTTCATACAAAAATACTAAAATCGCGATTAAAAAATGGGAGGTGGACCTCCACCCTATGTCATTTCAATTCTTCGTGGCATAAAGATCACCATAATTAAAACAATTTTTTTTCACTATGGGTTATCTAATTACTAAAAGTTGTATTTACATTCCTGTGTGTGAATGCATCTTTCTCATCGGGTCGCTTCTACGACTCGTTCGTGATGGGAATTCTGCTGTGGAACGATTTGCTGGCCTCTCACTCCTACAACATGGGTCTCTTCAAGAGATATGTTAACTCCTTCCTCTCCACAAAAATACCTTCACGGCATTTTCAAAGTTGATGAAGTGTGAAGTTAACGTAAAAAAGTGTAGAGTTAATTTAAAAAAGTCGGAAAATGGGAAAATGTAAGTTAAAATCTTTTTATGGGAAGAGATATTGAAATGTGATGTTTCAAATGAAAGGGAAACATTCACAAAAATGCCAGTTCACGACTGCTGACTCCGCGAAGAGGCACCTGAGCGGAATAACTGTTTGATAAGATGCCAATAAAAAGTCCATTATTCAGGTAGTCGGGTGATTAGCCCTACGTGAGGAAAAGCACTTGGAATGACTGAGAAAATTCGCTCCAACATTGTTTACTTGATTTCGCTTTACCGTACTTTTCCCGGGAATTTATTACTACATCGGTTCTGATTACAGCGGTGCACATACAAACGCTCTGTACATTGTACTCTACACTGTAATGAATAGTGATAAACACGAACTACTAAACTTGTAATTGCGACGATTCCATTTAGCTCTTTTTTACTATTGTGGCCTTGTTTTTACCATTAATGCTGTTTAATGGTTTGGACTTGGAAGTATTAGTTAATCTATTTCAACCATATGTATGACTTCAACGTGGGCCACAGTTTCTGTCTAAAGAATTCTTGAATGCTATGAAGAGAAACAAAGATGACTATATTTTTTCAAATTTAAAAAATGTCATGAAAAATTCAGATTCTTTGTTTGCTGATTGCTTAAAAATAGTAATATATTGAACGAAGAAAGTCAAATCAAAAAATTACAAAATCATTAATGAAACAATTCCATCATGTTATCGAATTTGAGAATTCATGTAATTGTTTATTTTTTTTAAATACATTTAAGAATGAATAAAAAAATTGTGAACCCTGATTTCACGTGTTTTTGGCATTCCAAGGGTAATAAACTACGAATATGGGAGGCTGAAGAGGCGGCAAAAGAGATATTAGGTCCTTACATATGAAATTGGCGTTTTGTATGAGAGGAACGTAAAGTCGATTTTTTTTAATGTAATATATTTATTTAATCAAAGTATGTACCATTGCTATCTATGCACTTTTGCCATCTCATGGGTAGTTCATCGATCCCTTTAATAAAAAAAACCATTCGGACGGGAATCAATGATATCTTTGAAGACGGTTTGAACGGCCCCATCGGAGTTGAATTTTTTCCCTTGCAAGAAGTTATCCAAATTTCGAAAAAAATGGTAATCTGTTGGGGCAAGGTCCGGGGAGTACGGTGGATGTCTTAGACATTCCAATTGAAGCTCCTCTATTTTGGTAGCCGTCTGTTGTGCAGTGTGTGGTCTAGCGTTCTAACGCGCGTTTGTTGATTTGCTTCCTCAATTCGTGAGGTACCCACCTTTCAAGCTTTTTCACCTTCCCAATTTGCTTCAAGTGGATTAAAACAGTTTTATCACTAACACCGCAGCCTGCAACTAACTCGTACGTGGTTTGCGATGGATCCGCTACCACAATAGCCTTCAATTCTTCATTATCAACTTTGGTCTCCGGCCGTCCACGGGGCTTGTTCTGCAGGTCGAAATTTCCAGAACGAAAACGTTGGAACCAAAAACGCACTGTGTTTTCTTTTGCGGTACCGTCGCCATACACATCATTAATCCTTTGAGCCCATTCTACAACACTGGTGCCACGGTGGAACTCGTACTCGTAAATCACGCGATATTTCAAGTTTTCCATTTTGTAAACTAAGTGACGCAAAGAAAAAAACAATTAAGGAAAAAACAAATGAATTATAATTTTCGAAACACAAACGCATGAGTAAATAGCTGTATAAATTTGAATTTGGAATTCCTAACCAAAGAGAAGATATTTTAGATCAGAGTTGCCAGTACGGCAAAACGCCAATTTCATATGTAAGGACTTAATATTAGAATGTATTGGATATGTATTTTTTTTATTTAAACCCAAAAACCAAAACTCAGATGATAAAAACGTAATTTTGGAAATTAGTTTCAGAGACCTGAAACCTGAAAAAGACCGCAAAATCGTGATTCAAAGAAAAACTTACTGAAAATTTAAGGACGGAACCCTTAAAACAATTAACTTTCAAATGACGAATAAAACCGTAAAATCGGAAAGATTTCCGATTTCTATGGTTTTCAGAACAATATCACGATTTATTAAAGTACCACCGGATGTGTACTTTTATGTCTAAATTGCCTATATCCTATTTTCCCCCAACATTGAATGCCAGAACGATTCTTTTCACAAGATTGATACTGTGTTCGTAAACATATCATATGAAATGTTTACATGCTCTGTCTATAAACATATGATCACTTATATTAATACGTTCATATATATTAGTAATTCCGGATATCCTTGATAAAGGTTGAACAAAAATAAATACCATTTAAATTTATTATTGTATACACGGGGTGTTAAGGGATGTACTTGACTTACTTTAACCAGTGATTCCTAATATTATTTGGAGTCGAAAATGTAAATTAAATTTTGATCTCCAGCGACATTTTCGATGTTTTTTTCTACAAAAATATAAAAAAGTGTAGGCAAAAAGGGTAGGTGTTGGACAGTTGGAGGCGGGGTAGGGGGTTGGTCGGATACTCGGCTGAGTGACCAGTGACGACATGCGGAAGATTTTTTTAGTTTGATTTTAAAGAAATACACAATTTGGGAGGCGGAAATGGGTACCGCCGCCCGGGAATCTTTATTGGATAGCCAACACCTCTGCCTTAGGTCACCCCAAGTGGTTTGCTACGTTTGGTGATTTAGCAGGGTGCCCGGGTTCATCGGGTGAGGTTTGTCTAGGTCTTGGAGGCGGATGACCAAGACATACTGAACCCCAGATTCCTACCCACCCCTTAAACCCTATTCCTTCCCAGAACTCTCCTCTCCTTCCTTTCCCAAAAAAAAACCCTCCAGATAGCATCCCCAAAGATGACATAGGCCCTGAGGGAAATTATTTTCCCCAGCTCCTGTGTGGAGCTCAAGTAAAAAAAAATAAAAAAAATATTTTCTTTAAATCATCAAGAAAGGCATTTCATTTACATTTTTTACTCTAAATAATGTCAGTAACCACTAGTTAAAGTAAGCCAAGTACGTCCCTTAACACTCTGTATAGTGCATTCCATAAATTCGATTGATTTAAAGAATGTTGGTTTATAACAGATAAAATACAGAAGTATAAATAAATTTATTTATGACAGACTTTTTCAAGTAGTCTTTCCGTCTATTTTTAAACGACTTCGAAAAGGGGGAGGTTCTCAATTCGACTGTATTTTTTTTTTTTTTTTTTATGTTTGTTACCTCAGAACTTTCGGCTGGGTGAACCGATATTGATGATTCTTTTTTTATTTGAAAGCTGGTGCTACCCGTGTGTTCCCATTTTAATTTGGTTCAGTTCTGACAATGGCATCCATGAGAAAATCATATAAGTCTTAAATTTGCATCAAGTATGTGCGCGACAAATGGACGAATAACTCAATATCACGCCAACCGATTTCGATGATTCTTTTTTTATTGGAAAGGATGTACTTCAAGGGTAGTTTGATGAGAGTTTGGTTAGGTTCTGATTATGGGATCCATGACAAAGTAACGGTACTCTCCAATTCTGAAGAACAAATTTACGATACTCGGCCGAATCTTAATCGAATTAGTTAGTGTACTTCAGATTCACTAAAAATCAAAAAATAAACAAAAATTTTAACAAAACAAAAAAACGACTTCAAAAAATGCACTAAAAAGTAAAAAAATAATTTCGTGTTCTTCTACAACTTTATAATCAACTTACCTTTTCTACTCATCAATATGTAGGTACGATTGTTATTTTTGGAGTCGGTGTCAACCAAGGTACCCGCGGCCCGGCGTGTTCACTTGACAGCTCCTTTCCCGCCGACACCGACTCCAAAAACAACAATCGTACCTACATATTGATGAGTAGAAAAGGTAAGTTGATTATAAAGTTGTAGAAGAACACGAAATTATTTTTTTACTTTTTAGTGCATTTTTTGAAGTCGTTTTTTTGTTTTGTTAAAATTTTTGTTTATTAAATATCTAAAAAGATTATTTATTGTAAAGTAGCAAAAATTATCGAACGGCGTTCTTTGACACCGTAAACATTTCTCAACGCATTGAGCATAGCATAGCTTTTCTGTGATTCTAGGTCAACTAAACAATTTTCAGATCGCAGAGTATTTCCATTACGAGTTATGTAGTTTAGAATACTCGATTAATTGTCAATTTACAATATACGAAATATAGTGTAAAAGATTAGGCTTTTTAAAAAAACTTTTTTTTATTGTTCATTTTGAAAAGTAAATTAAAGGTAAACGGAAAAACATGAATCAACCAACCAAGTAAAAGACTTGATTAGAATAAGGCAAATAGGGTGTGCCATGACAAAGTCACATGGCGGTCTATCCTCTCTGCCTACCCCTTCGGGGAAACTGCGAGATGGTATTTAAGAATATTAAGTTTGGGGACTGAGGAAATAGTAACTACGAGTTGTTTAATATATTAATAATTATAATCCATGTAATGTTTTTAAGTCGATGAAGGCATAAACGTTTTAAGAACGGCGAAGATATAATAAAGTAAACTGGAAAACTTACTCCATAAAACGAAGATCGCTAACTGCAAAGTACAGCGTTCATTCAAGGTAAAATAATTTAATGAAAACGAAGTGCCGTAGGACGAAAGACTATCTCCCTGAAGAGCCTCAGAGAATAGTTCAGATGTACTTGTACTTCATTGTTCAGAGCAGGAGCCTCTTAAGTAAAAAAACATCCATGTACCAATCCAACCTTCGGCAGGAAAGACACAAGTAAAGGAGATGAGATATAGAATATGTTTTAAAAAAAAATTAAAAAACTAAAATTAACATTACAATAATATATAATATGTTGGGGAGGTGCATATAAAAAAATTGTAAGTCTTGTAAAAGTGGTACAAAAACTAATTATTAAAGTAATTTTTAAAAAAACATCAACATTCCTTTCAGCATCATTGTTCTCTCAAAGTAGGTATTAAAAATGGAAAACCTCTATAAAAAAGATTCAATATTACAAATGTTCAAAGAAAATGCAACCAAAAAAATTTAAATTTTTCCCATCATTAAGGCTTAAATTTAACATCCAAATTCCTCTATTTTTAACACAACAAATGCACAATAATTATGTTTACAGAGGCATAAAATATTTTAATAGTCTTCCCAAAAAAGTAAAAAAAAAATAACATATTTCGTATCATTCAAGAAAAAGGTCAAATAAATCTTTAAAAAAAAATTAACAACCATAACATCACCAATCAAAATGTTATCACTTCATTTCATGCCATATTAAAATTTAACATCACGAGAGCACTATTAATTGACATAGAAATTCATTAAAATATGTATTTCACTATTTTGTTTTGCCATAATATTATGTTCAATGCTGCAACAATGTTATAAATTAAACAATTAAAATTTAAAATTTAAAAAATATGATGTGTATATGTTTTGGTAATATTATCGGCTTATTACTCATAGCTCCATTGTAATCCCTCCTTTTTCTTAAGACCGACGCTTGCGACAAAAAACAATATAATAACGGACCAGCAGCAGTCATAACAAGGAATTGTTATTTTTTACATCTCCTTAACGTATTATCGAAAGTAAGTTCTTCTGTGTAAATTTATTTCGACCACTTTTTTATTTAACTTTCGACTCTAGAAAAGGAAAAATTATGACGAAATTCAACACACCTAAATGGGCACTGCAATCAAAATCACAATTTTTATTTATAATATTATTTTTCATACGATAAATACCTACTTAATATCTTTTTAATGACAGTACCTACTACGGAAATCTTCTTGGTTTAAAACTCAGTTAATTATATCGCCTTTATATTCGTAACTTTTATAATAATAAACTAAATCTGAATACTTCTTTTTTATATATGTAAACAATAAACCAATCTTTTAATATATTCAGTTTGCATCTTTCCAAGTTTCTTCACTACCTAGTTTGTTCCAGTTACTGACGGATAATTAATTGTGTTAGAGAAGATACTAGAACTTTCGTGGCGTATTTATTTGCCCGTCACTCTTACACTCTAATACATTACATTTAATAAGCAATTAACACGCCCTTCCGAGTCCTTAATGACATATGTGTCCTGAACCTGTCATGAAATATAATACTAACGAAAATTTAGTAAATGTTTTGTTATCAGATAACATTCTAGATTCTATACCCTTAAAATATAAAATATAATCTGTAGTTGTTTATCAAATGTTGCTTTATCATAAAGTAAAGAATAAACTAGAATAACAAAAAATATGTAAAGTCAGAAAAATATACCTCAAAATAAGCATAAAAATAATACATGTGTCAAAACTAACAATGTGTATGACCCATAGTAAGAATTCAAGATAAAAACACGAGGGTTACTTTTGGTGCCGAAATACATGACAATCTTTGCTCAAAGACACCACACGCAGGAATACAGTCTATACATACTTTAAAACCTATTCTCATACCTACCAAATATACGTAAAAAACTTCATAAAAATCGGTCGAGCCGTTTCGGAGGAGTGCGACCACAAACACCGTGACACGAGATTTTTATATATTGGAAAGAAGAAAGATTAATAATTGAATTCTATTATCTTTGGTTTTCACAATTCTAAGGTGTAATAAAACTGAAAGTATCCACTTTTAAATTACTGACACCTAAAATGCTTGTGGCGCCAAAAATGTGTCAACTCAAAGCTCGGAGAAGTTAGGTAAGGGAGGTGGTAGATGAGAGATAAGAAAGAGACGAAGAAAGTCTTACTACAAATCTCAAGGCTTCTATTACGGGAACTAGAAACTTCAAATAATGAGTCCCATTAATGAACAAACTCTTTAGACTCTGTATGTAAATATTAGTTGAGACGTGCTTAAATCGGGACTCTATAATCCAACCCCTTCTGGCCTTAAATTATCATTTTCGTTAAGAGCTCAAGAGTCGGTTCTTATGTTTCAATTTGCATCTTGTGAAATAATGGGCTGCTGTAAGGTTTTTCTGAGGCAATGACTATATCCTGACTAAGCCGCACAACGCTTCGAGCCGCTCCCTACTAGCGAATAAATCATTAAATTAAGAGGACAGGGTAAAAGGGTGTATTCTTCGTAATTATTTTCAAGCAAACGATGAATGGAATTTTTTTTATTAAAACTTATAATCAATATATACATATAGAATACTGTATACAAATTTTTGTACACGAATCTAAAGTACGGTTTTGCGGTGTACGCCGCTTTCAACGGGACACTTCGACGAAATTGTTGATTGGTGGTTGATAGCGATTAAGCCATACGGTTCATCAGAAAAATAAAATAAAAATATATTTAGAAACTAGACATATTGGTTTATGGCACAACGTAGGGGAATTATGGTATCTAAAAAAAACTAAAAAATGGCGGACCAGTGAATTTTATTTCCGGTTTTATGGAAATTTTTCATCGTTCAAAAAAAATCATTAAAGGGGGCCCTTCATAAAAAATATCCCTACGTGGTGCCATAGAAACAGGATTTTTAAACAGTTAAAGACTTAATGCATTCTAAACAGATGTACAGTTTTTAAAATATGTTGTCAACCAGATTGAAAAACGTACGAGAGAAAAACGCGTTCAAAGTTTTGCTGAAGGATAATTCTACGATACAAACTGTTTAAAACGGTTTCATATAAAATGCTGTATCTCCCTCAATTTTACACATTGCGTAAAAAAATTGGTGAAAGCATTTCTAACAAAAAAAAATATTTATATGTGGCGACACATCATTATTATCTTCGCCATCAAAAGAACATACGAGAAACATCTCCTAATATTCGCGCCCATCGGCAAACCTACTTGCCTAGGTACCTTGGTACCTATACTGGCCGCGATGTACTTTCTCGCCTCCCGTGCCGGCCCGACGATAATAATATCGCCCCCGCCTAGAAAGGTCTCGAGACAGCACCGTACAATATCTGTACGGCGCCGAATATTCTCGTTAACTGCCGAAGTGGCTCGTATTACCTACCGCGAGGTAGTTACTCTACCGCGGCTATATAAGCAGCCGATCGCTCGCCCGCTGCAGTTCAGTCTCACATTAATCGACGGTCAACATGTAATAAGTGCTCCTGCATGGTATCGCTACGCTCCAGGGCAGGTCCATCACCACGTCTCAGCTACAAGGCCCATCGCGTCTTCAGCTCCAGAGATCAGATTCATCCCGCGACTTACAAGGCTTGCGTCACCTTCAGTCCAGGGATCAGCTCACCACTTCATGGCACCCCGAAGCCTCACCGTGCTTCGCTGCCATGGAAACACGCTCCGCCTCGCCAGGACTACCTGCTGGTGGCTCAGCTCACCGAGCCACACACCGTTCATCTCCGCGATTCAAAGCGTCGAGCAACGGCCTGGAAGATAGGTCATCTCCACCGCCATGGTGTCGAGCAACTCGCTGACCTTCACCACACCATCTCCATCACACCGTACGCCTGCAGCATCATCTACGGCACTCCGCATTACATCAAGTTACCGCTCACCGACCATCTGCTACGTAGCCCAATAAACGACTGACTCACCACTTCGACATGACGCCTTTCATTTCTGTCTCCCGCTCCCTCATATAAAATGAAAAAAAAACATTCACAGTGGTCTGGTGCCATAATAAATCAAAAAGACAAAATAAGGTGTATGAAATCGATTGGGACTATTTTTATTTGCAATAGGCTCTGAGAAAAATATTCCCTTCAGGGTCTATGTCATCGTTGAGGAAAATAATTTCCCTCAGGGCCTCCTGTGTGGAGTTCACGTAAAACAAAAAAAAAAATACTCAGGGAAGGTGCACGATTATAGTCATAATTGATTTCATGAACTATATTTTGTTCTATTGACTCAATACTTAATTATTTGCTAGTAACATTGTGCAGCTTAGTATAGACATGAGTCAATAGGATTCAGATAACACCTTTCCAGTTATTTTTTTATTTTTTTTTTTTTTATTGAAAAATTTTTATTTTTTGGAACAGTACATACAATAGATACATAAATATAATGAAAGTATATAAAAAATAAAACTTAATACAATTATTAAATACAAATATACATATTTTTTTTAAATATTCTCCCGTAATAAGCAGATGCTTGTGTATACGGGAGGAAGTATTATTTGTTAGGTTATTTTGATTTTATTTTTTTGAAATTGAGTTTATATAAAGAATAAGAGAAACTTATGTGTATATATGTATAAATTTTTTAATTTTTTTTTTTATTATTTATTTTTTTTCAGTATATTTTTTTTAAATGTGTTTTGAAATTTTTGAAACTTTGAAACTGAAACTGTCCAAGGGATCTTATATTTTCTGGTAATTTATTAAAGAAATTTGTTCCCAAGTATTTGTAGTTTTCTTGACCCAAAGTTTTTTTACAAATGGGAATTGGTAACATGTATTTTTGCCTGAGATTTACTGTTTTTGAAAGGTATGGTTTTGTTTAGGATATCCTCTTTGTAAACTTGTAAGGTTGAATGATACAGGAAGAGAGTATTTAATTTTCTGACTTTAAATTCTTTGAAGAGTTCAGATGGATATAGAAATGATTTTTTGAATATTATTTTAATTATTAGTTTTTGCGCAATGTAGAGAGATTGTGTGTGAGTTTTATAGGCGCCACCCCATCCTATTATACCATATTGGATTATGGATTGACAGAATGCGAAGTACGTCATTCTCAGTAGTTATTTACTTAAAATGTGTCTCAAACAGCTAAAAATATATGTCAATTTTCGTACTCTGTTTTTAAGAATGGTTATATGCGGTATCCATTTTAGACATTGGTCAATAGTGATTCCTAGATATTTGGTTGAAGTTTTCATTTCAATATTAGTACACAATAAGTTACAGTGGTTTTGTTGAGTGTGTGGTGCAGAATGGATCCTTATGTTTATTTCACACGGCGTGTTTGGTTTTTTTGTGAAAAATGGTATGTAATAATAGTACGAGTACTTTCTTATCTATGAAGTCGGGGGTAGTTTGTGGGTAAAAAAACGGCGAATTTAGAAAGAGTTCGTTATTTCACTAGTACCTCTTTTGATATAATATGTAGTGCTGTATATTTTTCAACATCGGCAATGTTATTTTAATCAATTAGAATTGATTAAAAAAAATGAAAAATGCTGTGAACTTTTCCAAAGACTCGTTAATTCGACGTTTATTTTCTATTTCGCGTAATCTCTTAAGACAGAGATTATTTCCTGAAAAGCTGATCTTTAAGCCTCCCCCAGGGAAAAGAAAGGGGTGACATTTACTAGAAGATATTTCTGGGCATTCGTTGGATATATTTTAATGTGGGATGAAATTATTACTACTTTTGTTCACTTCAACCCTCGAATGGTAATGTAATGCACATTCTGTGGGTTAAATTCTTAACAGTGTTTATTTGGTGAAATATGCATTCCTTTCCAAAAAAACCTTTAAGGAATAACAATATTGGATGGACGTTTACACAATTCATAGATACACTTACCTACATACATTTACATATATCATAGACTCTGTGCTTGTAGCTTTGATTGTCACATATTCCTTCATATCCATCCCTATCATGTTCCTTTTCCCCATCCTTTCCCATCCCTATGTACCTGTTAACATTACCATAACAATCAGTGTCGTCAATCGAAACTCACCGCGTAAGCATATAATTTTTCGCTTCCTGCATCCTCAAACTAAATCCGCATACCGCAAGTATATAAGTGCATGAATAAACCAGCCAAGATAGCAGAGTGTCACAAGTTACCGCAGTAAGTCCCTTCCTTCCTTTCCTTTAAGTGCATTCTTTCTACTTGTACAGTGGTCTTTCACACACCTATATTTCAAAACACATTCAAGGTCCTTCGACATCCGCATCCGCACTTATCACACACAAATATCGTGAAAGAATTTTATATTATATTAAAAACCAGCATTAATATATTGCGTCATACATAAATATACTCGTATACATCTTACGTAAAAAAGAATTGAAACTTATCTATGATGCTATGTGTGGGTCACTTCTAGACTATGCAACCTTAGGTTGGGGTGGATGTGCAAAAACTGTTTTGGACAAATTAGCAAAAGCTCAAAAATCACTACTAAGGGAAGTCTTCAAAAAACCATTTATATATCATAGTGATACCGGATGATGGACACTGCAACGCTGTCTGAAACGTTGGCTAAAGAAGGAGGTAGCGCAATACGGCATAACACCCCACAAACAAATAACGAAAATATACACTCCTGTATAACAATACATAACTACAACACACTAACGGAAACCGTCCTTAATGCAACCATTAAACAACAATTGCATTCGCAACTCCCGACTTCGACAAGCAGCACCTCTTCACCTTATTTGTATAGTCGAGTATCCAATATTTAAATTATAAATCTTGATATTGATATTATATATTGGAGAGATATGTAATTACGAATGTTGGAGGAGCGCGCTAATATTTAAAGCGATCAAATCGATGCGAAAATTGTGAGTTTAATAAAACACGACTCATTTAAAACAGAACAAAAATCTCGTGGAAGATATCTTAAGTATCATTTAAAGAAACATTGTGAATTTTTTCACAACTATAACTTGTAAAATAACTGAAACAAACGTGTTTATAATAATTTTCGGAGCATATTTTCCGATTTTTTTCTATCGAAGGAACTTTATATTATTTGCGTTTCGACATGGAACGCTAGATATTAGCTTAAAAAATAACATATATTTTTTAAGGGCTTAAAAACTTCAAATTTTTAACGGAGATATGTAAGAAATCGGTAGAAATTCGGGTAGCGGCTGTTTACCTTCTGATTTAGAGCAAGTCTGGCTAGGACTTCTCACACTCAAAAGACGAGATAATTAAAGCGCTCTACTATAATAAAGTATACTGGAGATATATAAAAATCCTTCCGATCATTTTCATCATGGATATGTTATATACCGACATCATATTGCGCCGGTGAAATCCTAGAATTCAACTTTTCAGGAAGTTCTGATTATATTATATTACGTTCATGTGTTCCGCGACTCGCAGGCTTTCCTTTACTTGGCACCTGTGTTGCACGGGTAAGACAAAGCTCCTAATAAACTCTAGATTTACTGACACTGAACTTCCAACTATCCCGAAGTCAATTGTTCCTTGAGCTCTACCGAAAACAACATATGTTCAACAAATTAATTTTGAACTGAGTATCTCGAAAATACAACAGGAATAAAAATGATAACTACATGAGAATTATGTCTCTTAACTTTGAACCAGAAAATTTATAGCTTTATAGAAGTAAAAATTCGAGAGATTTGCACAGCTTTTCTGTCAATAATTTCCACGGATTAGGAGATGCAGGCTTCGGATGGAAACGTGGAAATATTTGGTGAAGAAGATTTTCTATTTCAACAACATTGTCAACTCGCAACAGCATTTTCGTCGAAGCTTATTATTAACTGTCAACAATACAACTTAGCACAATGAACAATTACAGTTGGGGAGGCGGGAACTATCGCCCCGGAAACCATTTATTAAATAACCAACACCCCTTCCATAGGTCACCATAAAAATGGTTTGCTACATTTGGTTAATTAATTAATTTATTTAATTAATTTAATTATTTACAATTAATAAGTTAACTTTAGTGACTTGGCAGGGGTGGCGGGGTTCATCGTGTAGGTGTGTTCAGGTCTTGGCGGCGGATGCACCTACCCGTCAGCTGCGTGGAGGGCCGGATCGTCAGAGGCCGGTTTGATCTCTCAGCTGGTCTCTCTTTAGACCTGTCTTGTTGCACCGCAACAGAAGTGTTGAATTCATCGTTGACCCTCCGTACAACATCCCCAAAGAAGACATATGCCCTGAGCGAAATTATTTTCCTGAGTGCTTCCTGTGTCAGGTTAACATAAAAAAATATATTAGACGTCATATTGTTTGTGTCATCTTCTTATATATAAAAATGAATCACTGAATTTGTTGCTAAGCGCAAATCTCGAGAGCAGCTGAACCGATTTCGCTAATTCTTTTTTTAGAATATTCCTTGAAGTACGAGGATGGTTCTTACGAAGAGAAAAATTAAGAAAATTGGATAATTTCAGAAAACCCAACGACTATCGCACGTTTGACAGTTCGCGTGTTTGAGAATGACATCGTGCAAAACAATGATTGTTAAATTAGGACTCTATTTTTGAAAATCTTTAAGTTGATAAATTTATTTAAAGTAGGTACTCCCCTAATAGTTTCAACCGAATCAAGAATTTTAGACATTTTAAATAGGTACCTATGTTAGGTACCAAATTTAATATATATAAAAAATGGAAATTTGAATAAAAATTGTAAAAGGTGGAAAGCGGGCTGTTTAAAAACTGAATGTACTGGGATTGAATATATGGAATGCGGGAGGAGGGTTGGCGGGACGAGGGAGCGGGAAAGGGAAGAGGGAAGGCGGGGAAGGTGGAAGAGGAACGCGGGAGGCGAAGGGGACGTGTGAGGGGGGAGGGGAACTCGGGAGGGGAGTTTGAGGAACGGGGGAAGAAGGGGGGGGGAATGGAGTGGGAAGAGGGAAGGTGGAGGTGACGGAGTGGAAACGCGAGAGGGAAAGAGGACGCAGGAGAAGAAGGGGAGGCGGAAGGGGAACGGGACGAATGGGAAAGGACACTCATGGAGAAACTATTTCTTTATTAAATGGCATAGCAACGCATGCCGGGACCAGCTAGTATTTAATAATTTTTTTAAAAGAAGAAAACAATGTGAAAAGAATGTTGAAACTCCGAATTGTGGGAAAGACAAAAATCATTGTTAGTTATGAAACGTCAAATTTTATTCTCGAGCAATGAAGGCAGAACGTACTGGATATCTCTAACAAAGCTCCCTCGCCAGCCATTTTATTTTCTTTATATGCTAATGACGAAATTAATAACCGATCAGTTTAACGATATTCCTCTAATTACAACGTAGACGCGTTGCACGTGTCGTAAATCACCCAAACTGATTTCCTATGAATTACGGATCGTTTGGTTTGATTAAAGAGCTCATTAACTAATTGAATGTCTGTTAACAAAATCCCAATAATGTTTGGAAACGCGTTATTTTAAATGGAGAAAATAGATCGATTTTAGTACTACGGAGCGTGTCAGATCAAATATTCTCACGTCGAATGTAATTAACGACGATTTTTATTTACCAAGGGGTGATTCTCTAAAGGCGCCAAATGATGGACTAACTTTGTATTAACATTATTCAGATTGAATTAATAAATGTTGTTTTAGATCTGATACAAAGGTTATTACACATAAAATCACCATCTTCATTTTATTAGCATTTACCCATTGATTACAGGCTCTTGATAAGTCTTCAGTTTTTATTAACCACTAGCTGGTACGCGGCATGCGTTGCTACGCCATTTAATAACGAAATTGTTTCTCCCTGGGCGTCCTTCCCATTCGTCCCGTTCACCTTCCTTCTCCCCTTCCTCTCCCGCGTCCCCTTTCCCTCTCGCGTTCCCACTCCACCTTCCCTCTCTTCACTCTACTCCCCCCCTTCCCCGTCCCACGAGCCCCCGTTCCTCTCCCCCTCCCGAGTTCCCCTCCCCACTCCCGGGTTCCCCTCACCCCCTCCCGCGGACCCCCTTTCCCACGTTCCCCTCCCTAGTTCCCCTCCTCTCCCCTCCATCAGCCTTCACCCCTCTCCCATCCGCCTCGCCCTCCTGCATTCCATACATTCAGTCTCGGTACATTCAGTTTTCAAACAGTTCGCGTGGCAACAATTGCAATTTTTTATACAAATTTCATAATGCCAGAGCTCACCAGTATATATAGAAACCTTTGCGTGCTCACAACAACTCACCAAAGTTTAATCGCAATCGGATGAACGTTTAACAATTCACAGGAAAGTAAGTAGAACAATTTATATGGGAAAATGAAATGGTTGTTTTTAATATCTTCCTCATAGATATAGATATAGATATAGATATAGATATAGATATAGATATAGATATAGATATAGATATAGATATAGATATAGATATAGATATAGATA